>JASVER010000016.1:5050756-5153454 GCA_030449065.1 Oceanodroma leucorhoa
AGATGCATCTTGGAGTGCCATGTCCATTTCCGGGCTCCCCAGTACAAGAGAGACATGGACATAGTAGAGTGAGTCCAGTGAAGGGGCTACAAAGATGATTATGGGACTGGAGCATCTGACAATATAAGGAGAGGCTGGGAGAACTGGSACTGTTCAGCTTGGAGAAGGGAAGACTCAGGGTGATCTTATCAATGTGCACAAACACCTGATAGAGGGAGTGAAGAGGGAGTCAGATTCTTCTCAGTGGTTCCCAGTGAAAGGACAAGAGGCAATGGGCAYGAAACACAGGAAATTCCATTTAAACATAGGATTACTTTTTTTTAACTGTGAGCGTGGTTGAACATTGGAACAGGTTGCCCGGAGAGGTTATGGACTCTCCATCCTTGGAGATATTCACAACCCAACCAGACGTGGCCCTAGGCAACCTGCTCTAGACGATCTCCAGAGGTCTCTTCCCAGTTCAGTTTTTCTGTAATCTGTTTGGGGCTAAATTTGCTTTCCCTTGAGCTCCTGCAGAGAATCTGTACAAGAAGACGACTCTGGATCCCTGAGTGTGACACTTTCATTACTACCATTTGCACTGGAGTTATCATTCAGGAAAGGGTATTTTTGTTTGTTTCAAAGATATCAGTGGAAACAGGAACAGACTTAAAAACTTCGTATCAGTCAGAGTGTGGTCTCAATTTTACATGCTGGATTTCACTGCACAACAGAGAATATCAGGATCTTAAACCGAAAGGATGAGATGCTGTGGTAGGTGGCCTGAGCGGGAAATCTGAGAGGTTGACATCCATGGATTCTACACCTCACCAGGGGCTTGTGTAGGGGTTCATCAGGACATTACCTCAGATACAGCAAAAGATCAGAGGACAAAATATATTTCAAGTGCGATAGTTAGAATTCAAACCCCACAGTTTTACAGGAAGCTACATGTTGTCAGGCACTTTCCAGAGTGTTCAGAAAGAAGCAGAAACGTACCAGTGGAAAACATAACATCCCCCTTCTCTAATAAATTCTATTCCGCTCCACATCATTGCCTGCATTTTCTGAAGATCTTTGCTCCAAGTTAAACAGACCTATATTAATAAACACAGTAAGTAATCTTTGTGTAGTGTGTGGCAAATTCTGTCATGGGTTAGAAACCCTCAGGAGTTGATGACATTCATCAAAATATATTCCAGAGGACTCATACATTTTTCTCAAGCAGTTTTCCTAAAAGATTGAAGCAGTGTTTGAGGAGCTTACAGAGTCACAGAAAAGCAGCAAAAGGATTTCAGTCATTAATAGCTCTGGTAACACAGAACTAATATGAACACTATCATTTTACCTCCCTCAATACCATGCCACAGCTATCAATGATGCCATAGTTATTGATCCACCAGAATTTCCATTATAAACCAGCATTTTCAGAGGTGATATAAAACACGCTCTTTTCCTGAGCCTTAGACATCTCAGCCCAAATGCCAAGATTTTATTAAATCCTCTCCCTGCAGAGGAAAAAACTAAACACTTCCCAAAAATTAGACTCTTCTTTACGTCGCAACCTTTTTTTTTTTTATTCCACTTTTAAGAAATATTTCATTCAGAATAAACAGGGACGGAGATTAAAAACATTGAATGTTTATCAAAGGTATGGTATAATAATACTTCAAAATCCAAGGCCATTTCTCTGAAGTACTTGATTAATATGCCTCACTCTTGACTTGGAGGTTTAAAAGCTTCCTTAGGCTCCTTTACTATSCCTAAGTTATAATAATCCAATAGCTAAACTATGTACCTTGGAAAAAAGAACAAAACATGCATTTTATAAAATATACTATCTGCATCTGAGGTATTTAAAATAATTCAAAACCCTGAATACTGTGATGGTTAGTCAAAACTTACACAGGCATCAATAGAAAAGATTTCCATTAGAAAAGACAGATAAAATCTGCCAGATTTGGTCCACAGAGATTTTTAATATATGAACAAACCTCTCTAAGTACATATTTACACAAATGATCAGAGTATGGCCTTTTGGGTAAATAATATTTAATTATAAATACTCTGAGGGGATCATTCAATTTCTTACGTTCTGCACTCTACATTAAATACAGCTGAAGACTTGGAGCAAACACACTTGTCAGGAGAGCCACAATGGCAGTCAGAATATTTTCCCCTGTGTATTTGGTTGGCTCTGTGTAGTGTCTTTATTTGAAAATCTTCATGAAAGAAATGCGGTCAGTGCTGTGTCACGGCAATGACAACAGAGCACAGATTATTTTGGATGGCTGTTTAGTCCAGGAACTAAATTTAATTGCCATGGGTAGGAATAAAAGAAACATTGTTAGAATCTTAAATAGTTTCAGAAAACAGATGTAACACCGCAGTTTAAAGACTTAAATCAAGACTATGCACTCAACTTGATGTGCTACAGTTACCTTACAGGCCTATGATACTCCACCAGGCAGTTTTTCCCACACTTTTCAAGTTGCCTTATTTCAGCCAAAGAGAGACTGCAAAATATTTTTACAACTAATAAGTTGACTTATTTTTGAAGTAAAATTAGTGTTATACTGATGATTTTTTGTCCGAACTCACCAATATAAAATATCAAGCTGTTTTTTACTAGTGACTTGATTCTATATTAAAAAACCCTTAATTTTTACTTCTATACAAAATCTTCAAGCTTTTATCAATTATTTTAAGTATATTTTTTATTTGTGTAAGACTTTTAATTCAGAGAGAATATCCTATTTTCTCAGTGCTGTACTCTGCTTTTAATAGAATAGTTAAGATTATCTTTGGAAATCCAGCTGGGTGAACAGGAAAACTAAGCTGGCAGTAGTCATTCACAAGCCTAATAAGATTTTCCAAAACAGTTCCTGAGCAAACAGTTGTCATACTTCTGCCATTTCTGTTTTCTTGTACCCAGAAGTTTGAAGTGACTTCAACCAACTGTTTGTAAGTTACTGAGTGCTTTATTTTAGGTTAATGGTTTTGCCAACAGCTGCTCCACTGTAAAACTTCCCATTTACTGGGGACTACAAGGGGAAAAATTATAATAAAGAAGGTGAGAATGACACTCTGGTACCTGAGAGCAGTTAAATGCAATGGCAAAGAACCCAGCAGTGTCCCAGAGAAAGCAAATTATTTAACCGCATGGCTGCCTACCTCATTACACAGAGAAATATTCTCTTGCAAGTTTTGCCTTCGTCCTGTGCTGTGTGGAATAGCAAATCCCAGCATTTCATACAACAGCTGTTACAGTGAATTTATGAAGTATATACTCTTTATCTTCCTCTGTACCCTCCCCCCTTTTTCTTCCTTAATCAGGCATCAGCAAAACAGGCATGACTGAATCTGTTTTCTAGCTTTTCCATTACTTATTTATGTATGTCTGCTCTGGGGCTACACAAGATGGTGGGAGACGTGGGAGAAATTTTGCACATCACTCTTTCAAGATAGTACTAGTATAAACGGCACTGATATAGCAAAGTATCTTCCCACAGGCACTAATTAAAAAGCAATAAGCTACTTGAGAAGTGTTTGCTTCCATTTCTTTCCTTCAGTACTCAATGCACTGAAGTTTTTCTCCTTTCCTCCCTGATTACGACGACACATTAAAACCTGAGACAAAATAAAGGTAGGAGATAAAAATTTTTAGCACAACCCAGAAAACAAATCTCTTTTGTTACTCTCCTGTGCATGCTTTTGTATAATGTGTTATAGCTAAAATTTTCTGACTAGGTAGCCTTAATTTTAGAAATCTGCTGTGCAAGAGCTGCTTATTGACAGAAGCCTGGGTTCTGAAAACAGGCTACTGACTTGACTGCCAGCTTGTTTGTGATTAAATATAAATATTTTGGATATTTTCCGTAAAATGTTAACTTCTTTAATGGTTATCACATACCCATCACTGTCAGGGACTGGTATTACAACATGCCTGTAAATCGTGTATTCCTATGTGAACATGCAAGGTTAGCCAGATTATATTCTGACAGTAGAGCAAAAGCAAAATCAGTGCAAGTAAATGGAGATGGTTCACTTTGCCTGTAAATAAGATGCAGACAGCTGACAGAGTACAGATTAGGAACAAACAAATGACACCTCAGAAGTCACCAATGGGGAGAGAAAGGAACGGGCGAAGGAGAGGAGAAGAGAGGGCATTTCACTTTTATTTATGCCTATCAACAGCTATCCCTTTACTTCCTGTAATTCCACATCGTCTATTGTCTTTTTGCTTACACACCTTGCCGCTAGGTAAAGACATCAAATACAGAAACTCCAGTTCTGAGGTAAATTCCTCAGTGTGTAACAAAGGAGGAAAACAGGTTTTACTACTGAGGAACCAAGGACCCGCTCCTTGCTTTCCTGCTGAAGGAGATGGCTAGAATCTAAGTTTAAGGGCTGAGCCATCTCCTGTAACTCTACTTCCTATAAGTCTGTATGTCTTCTTGGTCTCCGTCTCTCAGAGATAATGTAACTAAATTCAATAAAGTGCATTTAATTAATTGATTAACTTTTAATTGAGACATTAAACAGGAAAGAACTGCCTGCTCATCCTGCATAGCGGGATGCTGAAGATCCTACTCTGTTTTTCATAAAAAACAGGCCTTATTCCTGTGAGTAGGCCTGTAGACGTAGGAATGTCAGACCTTTAAAAGGGCTATGTTAGGTACTGGTAGAAGTTTAGACAGAGCAAGCTGGAGCTCAACTGAGGCTACAAACATATCAGAGAAGTGGAGTCAGCTGGCCAGTACTGAGTTCCTGACCTTCTGCTTCTGGGGTCCAAGTTAGCAAGTTTAGAGCCCACTCTGGTACATCTACCCTACACTGACATCTGCAGTGAAGAAGTATATGGAGCCTGGTTAAGACTTCTCTCCCTTATCCCACAATGGATTTCAATATTTGAATTTATAAGTCTTTCTCTCCCCATGTGTGCTTATTATATTCACACACAGACACCCAGAGTATAAAACATTTTCTTCTCCTTTACAAAGAAAAATATTGTGCAAATGTAAAGACTAGGTAAATAACTTATCAAGAATTTCACTGCTATCTCACAAAGAAAGAAAAAACAATCTTCTTTTAGATAAATAAATAGACTATGTCATTAAATCCATAAATCATGAACAGAGGAAATACAAGTTCCTGATGGGTGGAAGAGCAGAACTGGTAACACAGAAGGAACAGAAGTAACTTTGGCATTACGGTACCTTATCTGTTGAGGGAAGCCATATGTTCTGAAAGTGATATGCTTGGTCCTCAGCGGGGGAGGAAGACGGATGACAATTACAATACCCTTAACAGATATACTTTACAGTGGGACTTACAGCATCTTTAGAAAGTGTTTTACAGCTGACCCTTCAGCACCAAGGTTGAAGACAATGCTGGCATGTGTCACAGGGGTTAGGAAGCTCAGCTACAACCACCAACGTGGGATGAAGTTCTTCTCTGCTCTATAATCCATGAGGACCATCTCACTGGCAAACAACAGGCTAGAAAATTAAAATGAATTCCCAAATCCAAGTGCAGACAGGTGGTGACAGGAATCTAAATCTAGGAAGCTAAATTACCATTTTTGTAAATCTCTTGGCATAGTTAATGCCAGATTTACTTTTCTCACAAGAGAAATGTTCAGCTCCATCCTTGTTACTGGCACCTGAACTGAAAACACTTGTGTAGCAAACAGGTCAATTTAACTGACAAGGTCTGCTCTTTAACTGTTCCACATAAGATTTGCTGCTACAGCACTCACAGAAGTAGTATTCTGTAGTTTGTGGCTTTGTTGCGGTGCTGARAAGCTGCTGCAGCAAATACTATTATTTTCTAAATCCTATTACAAAAATACAAAATCATGGTGAAAAGTTTCTACCACAATACAAAGGCAGGAAAGGAAATATTCACCCAAAATAATTTCCAAAGGTGATAAAGAGGAGTGTAAAATTCCTGAAGATTAACTTTTCACAGAGGATTTATTTTCCTTTCACTGTTATGGGTGAGGATGAGATATAACTTCACTCAAGTAAATTATTACACATCTAAAAGTTTTACTGTATGTAAAATAGGTATAAGTGATGGAGAATAAGGCCCTCTGTCTTTCATGAACTTTCAAACTCTATATATACCTTTACTCAGTTACTAAAGGCTAGAATGAATGTATTACTCTAATATTTTTATAGTACATAATTAATTAACCATGAAGGAATACTGTATATTTATGTATACACAAAAATAGCCTGTGTACAGTAACACCGTGATTTTCAAACCATGAATAGACATAAAATAATCTGTTAAAATAAAGAGAGAACAATGTCCTTGTTATTATACAACATCCCTGAAAACAGATTTTAAGTCTCCTCATACCAGTGTTCCCCAGCATTGTGCAATGAAATCGGTGCCTGAGGAGAGCCTTAGCCATTAGGACTTCCTGCAGATACAAGTCACAYTGTGTGGATCTTGTTGTTTACATGATTTTACACTATCCTAAAACTAGACTGTAACTGTAAAATATCATAGTTGAAGCCAAGTAAAGTGCTATTTTAAATCCGATTTTCTTSTCTGTTGATATTTGTCCAAAAGAGACCATCCTGACATGATTGTCTCCAAATAGTGCCAAGCTGAAATTTTATTCTGATGTAGACATGGTGCTAGTGGTGACAGACTGAGAGACCTCTTCCCTCATGRTCTCCATTTGAAAGGGATTTTACACACACACTAAACACCCCCGACCCCTCAAAAAGTCCTCATCTGTATCTGCATTTCCCTTTCGCTCTTGAGTCTTGTTTGCAAAGTAAGAGCAGGAGGATAGCCAAGGAGTTGCTGCAGATATTCACATGCTTTTTCATTTCATGTGGAGGCTGATTAGCAGTAAATTCGTCAAAATCTTAGCAGCATAGCTGAGGTTGACATAAGGTTGTAATGGACCACAAAATAACTTCTTTTTCCACCTGTGTGCTTCTGATTTTTGCACAAATATGAGAAACCTTGTTAATAGGTGTGTTGCATTCTGCTGAGTTTTAGCTGTGTATGGAGTACAGCTATAAGAGTACTGGAACTAGGTAGAAAAAATTTAGGGGGCATACTTAGAGATTTCATCCCGTAAATTTCAAGGACAAAGACGGTAACCGAATCAAATACCGAGAGATAGATATAGATCCCATAAAATATCAAAGCCATTGAAAATAAAACATACTAAAAATTGCATAAGAGCAAGAATGAATAAAATAAATCCTCTTCTTTTTCCACTTTATTCTACTATATTTTGTTTTCAGGAGGAGAACTGTTTTTTATATCATTCCACTAGATTTTGCAACCATATGTTCAAACRGAGAACACAGTGACTAGTGGTAGACTTCCAGCCTCAACAATCTGCATTTGAAAAGGAGCAGATCCATATGTTTTTCTCCTTCTCTTTCTCCTTTTTTTTTTTTTTCCTGTGGTCTATACCAGTTGCTACAACACTTGCCTTTTTGCATAAGACACAGCATTTGGGGGAGCACTTTGTACACTGAGACAGTTTAAATTCCTGACAGTACAGGAAGCTTAGAGTCTACTTATTAAAAAGAGTCTGTCCCAGAAGTTAATCTACTGTCTTAGATTTCACCAGCAGCTTTTGGATTTATGCACACTGTATAATTGGAGAATGTTTATGTACAATTAAAGTACATCCAGACAGGTAGTCTAATCCAATTGTTTTTCTAAGTGGGATGCATCTATTTACAGTAAACTAGTGCCAAGATTGTTGCAGTCTAATTCTTTACAGGTCTAGTTTCTGAAATTGCTCACTACACGTTGCTGAGACCCATTAAAAGTCAATATCAGTGGCATGGAGATTTGTGATCTTTCCTTTATCATTAACCTCTATGTCACTTAAAGTACTGACAAAGACCAGGTTCTGGACCAGCTGTTTTCACTGATCAGGTAAAATTCTCTTTCTTCAGTGGAAAGAGTAATAAATACAGGATCTATTGTTTTATACGTGTTAATCATTTTATGCATATACCATTCATATTCACTTTGTACAGAAAATCTTTGCTGTGAAGTAAAAATWCCAGAGAAGAGGTGAGGCTGTTCATGCAATAGGTTCTAACAAATGAAATGCATCACCCCTAACATGCTTGATCACATCCAGTTCTAGAAGTTTGGCATAATCAGTACTTTACTATTTGGAGGAGAATCTTTAAAAAGGAGGGAGCAGAGAGTACTCAGGCTCATTTGTATATTGTTTATGGGTCTCACATAACCTTATTACTGTAAAGGGAATAAAATCAGGTGCTGATCTGGCTCACTAGCTACAGTAGCCCTTCTTTTTTGAGAGAAGCCCCCAATTCAATTTCTCGCTGGAATGGATTATTCACAAATAAGGATAATCCTTCATTTAGTGTTTACACACTTGGTTACCTCTTAGCATTCTTCCCTGTCATATCAGGTTTTAAAATTTTATTTAAAATTGCCTGAATTCATTTATGCGTTAGCTGGTTTTATTATAGTTATGGACGAGCTGGCATTCAACAAATTTAGCATTAGGAAAGAATAGTCATGATTTTATCAGAATATAACAGGACCCATACCCAATTTTACCTTCATTTTCTTGTGACGTGTTACTACTCATGCAGAAACATAGCCAGCCAGCACAAAATGAGTATCTGTACTGGCAAAAAGTAAACTATTTATTTCTTACTCTCCCATCTCCTCCCTCCCCTTCTCACCTAAGATAGACACAAACACTCAGGTGCCCTAATTCATTTTATCAGACAATACAGGGAAAAATGGATTGTAGCTAACTATGTGGCCTCCCTGAAGTATACAGGAAGATTCTGCTCACTGCACAATCTTAAGATTCSAGTATATCAGTTGTATTTTAAATAAGAAAACTACAAAATGTCAATTCTCTTTAATGGAATTTACAAATTGACATATGCTAGAAAGAAGTAAAAGCAGAAGAGAAACTTAAGAGTCAAACTGAAGGAAAGGTTTTCCAGCAGAGTACAAATATTTTAAATAAAACTACACAATTTGTAGAGTTAAAAGAAGCTTAGAGGTTAAAAGAACCTTAATCTAGCTATTTCATTCTCGCTGAAGTAAATAAAGCCTATGAATTCTAATTTCCTCTTTAAATTACTGTTTTGCCAAAATGTCCAAGTCAGCAATCTTAGCCTTCATCACTGGGCCTGAATTTCAGGAATAGCTTTCTACATTAGCAAAAATGCAGCAGTGAGGCAGAAGGGGAGAGCAGAACCAAAGAGGCGACCTGCTGGCTCCCGTTTCTGATCACAGCTTAGAACCCGAACAGCCTCATCCTGCGTTCCTCTTAATTGGGTTAGCCACAAAGATAGGGTGAAAGCAGGTCTCACATACTATAACATCAACTGAATAATTATGAATGCACGTTAAGCAATTATTATCATGAGGTCAAGACCCACAGGCAAATTAAGAGAAAAATGAAAAAATGTCTCTTGACACTGTTCCAAAAGASAGTGAGGCACGATTAGTTTATTCTTAAAATCCATCCTCAATAAATAATCCTGTACATCCCCATCAAGAATTGATGGGATTTTCTGACATTGTCTTATAGCAAAAAAACCCATAGTATGACACCACATAATAAATATGTTGCTTAAAATACAAGTAAAAAAGTGAAATTCTAGAAGATAAAATACAACTATTGCACAATGGAAGCACATTTGCTTACATGAGTTGGTATTTTGGCTTTTGTTTGTTTTTTCTTTTAAAGACTTTTAATATTGTACAAAACCACAGAGCATTTAAATATCCTTTCCTATTAGCCCAGAATAAAAATAACCCTCAACTTGTCATCCTACAAAAGACTGAACTGATATACTATAAGGCAGGAGATGCATAAACTCTTCCTTCTGATGCCACCTGACTGCACTATTTTAAATCCATTTTAATTCTCACCAAAAGTACTGTCACACTTCAGGCAGAGGCTTAATATAGTGACTTGATGTCGACAGAAAGCTCCATAAGGCTCAAGATTCATGCAGGTATCCAGACACCCTTTCAGTTTGGTGATTGTATTTTACAGAATTGCATGAAATTATTCCTAACCACACTTAGAAGGAGCTTGGAAGTCTTCCATCTGAGCTAAAGCAGATATATCTACAGATCCAGAAGAGATTGAATATTCAAACAAAATTACTCTCCCACTCTTAAGCACCAGGCAAAGCTYAGGTTAAACACGTTGTTGTCTATTTGCCTGAGTTTGTTAGTTCAAAAGAAAGAAAGCAATTATACCTGACTGAAATGAAAAAACTAACTGCAGGGGAATTAATTTCTTCCATCTGAAACTAAATTTTTAAAATCAAGCAAGTCAAAATATACAGAGCAAATATTGACACCCAGAATGAACGTGTTGTTCAGATGAGGACAGTGCAAAATTGTACATCCTCTTAGCCGTACAGGTGGTCGTGTGTGAGCAGACAGCCAAACCGCAACCCAAGAGAGGACCAACATACTTCAGGGAAATGTTTTTGATAGTCTGAGAACACGGTCTACCATCTATGACATCTATATCGGTAACAGACAAATAACACTACCCTTGGTTAAGATATTTTTTGTTTTCAAAGTTATGGACATTACTCTTGGTAACACTTCTGGGTAGGGATGAGAGAGCAGAGTTTTCAGCTGGCAGGCTACGTGCAAAGCTAGACAGGAGAAAGCTAGCAAAAACATCTCTTGGTGCTCTTTACAGGAACCTGAGGCATCGGCTAAAATGCAGTGCCTTACTCTGAAACAGGTAGCTTCTGCCAAGCTGAGCTGACTTTGTTGACAGTACGAGTGGTGCTTATGGAAATACGGACATGCAGAACATACTGACTCTAATGAATACAGCCTGAACTTAAAATAAAAAAGCAATAAAATCTAGAACTTGGGGATGTACAGACAAATTGAAAACAATTGCCAAATGTTTCCACCATTGATCATAAACAGCTGATGAGCATGTGCAGATCAAATCTAAGTAAAAATACCACTGATACTCTCTTATCTCATCTTTTATGACAGTGTGCACACCTACCTTAACCAGAAAGACAGACTGCCCTTGGTAAGGGTACCCAAACTTAGTTTGCTCAAGTATCACTATGAGTAGATGCAGCAACAAGAACAGTTAATGCTTCTATCAGGTTAGTGGTACAGATATCACAGTTTAGGAGCCACAGTTCACAAAACTATACTTTTAAGTATTTGTAAAAATAGCAAGGCACAATCTGAGCAGAGGGTACTGGTTAAAGCTTGAGCAAGCCTATCGTTATAAGGTCTAAAATCCTTAAACTTACTATCAGTGCCAGGCATTTCAAGATGGGCTAGGAAATGTCTTYATAGTTGCAGTTAGTGTCTTTATCTTCCTCCCAAAACAATAAGTTTAAATGCCACTATATACAAACAACATAAGGCTTAGATTCAGGTATTCAGTGGTATTGGCTGAATAGTTTTTGGTGTAAAAAAAGACATCTCATTCTCTCAGTACTGTTTGTTCTCCGATTGTCTTAGGAGACGTAGCCTGAAATTTTATTTCAATGAAAGTCTTTCCATAGAGAGATTTCTTTTTTAAAATCTAATGCTATCAGATATTTTATCAAATCCAGTATATTCAACCACTTCTTGCTTGAAAAGCTTCATGAATTCATTTTGTGTGTCTATGTCCAAAATTCATGCTGTTTTAACTACGCCATTTTAACATCATTCAAACAATACAGCAATCCTATGATGGCTGCAGTTGTACATGTAGATAAAAAAAATTGCTTATACCAGCACAGATTGTTCTCATTCATAACTGTTCAAATTTATACAGTTGTGAGGTAGTTGTACCCACTCTAGGAAGTATACTGCTTTGCCTACAAAAGTTAAAAATCTCCTCCTTCCCAGCCATTTTCCCTTGTCTGAAAAGTCTACGTGTATTGTCTTGACAAAAGCAAGCTATTTCAGTTAAACTGAGATTTTTACATCATTAGACTGCTAGAATATTTCTCTGCAAGTCACTTCCAAAATATGTTTCATATTTATTACAAAGCCCCCACAATTTTATTTCTGCTTTCAACAAAACCAGTTAAACTTTTAAGTCTTACATAATAATAAAGTCATGTTCAGAGCTCTTGCCAAAGAACAGGTTCTCCAAATAAAGTCTAGAAAAGTTGCAGGGTTCAATGTTAAAATTATATTTTTATAGTTAAAACCAGAARAAAACCCCAACCCACTCCTAATATAATGAAGTTCTTAACACAGAAGCATTTGCTATCTATCAAACAAATCCCAAAACAAACATAAAACTCTTCTATATTCAAGATACACCACTGAACTCAAATGGCCTTTCTTCCACATAAGGAACAAACTTTAAACATATGGCAATTACTACAGGGAACCAAGGATGTCTTGTTTTGTCCAGCTGCTTACAGCAGAAAAGCTTAAATGAATACCAAGAATTTATCTGTGGATTACTAACTGGTCAACACCACATGTCCCTGAAGACCTATTTATACAATAGGAAAATTTCCCCAAGAAGAGGGGGAAAACCTTCATTAGAACACCGCATACCTCTACCAAGAAAGGTAAATCAATATAACTACCTCGGTTGTGGTTGCATCATGTTAAAGATGTTTTATACTAATGAAGCTCTGGGAAAAGGTTTAACAAGTTTGACCTTAACACCTTTAGATCACAACCCTATCCAAACAACTCTAATCAATATAACTTAAAATTAGCTGATTTTTTAGTTACACAAGTCCGAGGTTTTACTTACTTCATGTTTAAGTACCCTAAACCTTTTTTATTAACTAATTCAGTCCAAAACCAGAAAAAACCCCACGATCTCAGACATGAGGCAAAAATGTACAGATTTGGAGGGGTTTCTTCCACAGTGAGGTAGAATAGAGACCTTAATTATCAATAATCAATATAAAATATTATAATTAATAATAATAATTTAGAAATTACATCAGCTTCTTAACAGAGATGAAGGTACACATTTAAGAAAATAGTTTGGCATTTGCTACTTCTGCTACTACAATACCTTAAGTAAATATAGTTATCTTTTTCTCCTGAGCCAGCTGGTGCATCAGATATTCCAGCACCTTAAAAATTAGGAAAAAATTACTGACCCTTTAGAACTGTTTAATATTCATCATTATGAAAAATGTTGAAATAATGTAGTGTGAGCATGATGTCTCTGTACCCAGAGCTATCTAAGGAATAATACAGGGAAAACAGAAGTTTGGCTGTATTTTAATAAAGAAAGCAAATTAGGAGAGTTATGCATTGGGACATTTGAATCTCAGTGGCAGCTGCCATATTAAAAAAACCCTACTGTCACAGTCCAAGATTTGTTTCTACTGTAAAACACCCCAGCAACACATCCACAGCACATTATGGTCTTACTGAGCAGAAAAAGGGATCCAAAAGATAGATAGATAGATAGATATGGGAAGGGGAGACCAAGAAGGATTTACCTACACATATAGCTTAAGATGTCAACAGAGTAGATATGGCTCTACTGTTKAAAATGCTGACAAACATTCACTGTATCTCCTTTCAACAAAAAAGGCAAAGAAACTTAGAGAGAGGGCCTTTCTTTGTGAGGGGAGGAGTTACTGCATGGAGAGAAAGCTGTCTTTACGTATTGTTAAGACAAGAATGGCAGAGCTGTCAATAATCAAAATGCCAAAAGGTGTAACTTAAAGATATACAAACTTTTCACTTTCCTGGCCAACATAACACTCTTTTATGGTGATTTTGTCTGCACATATGCCAGCAGAGGGAAAGAATGGTCCCTCTCTGGTTACATTTCTGTCCCCAAGAACAGCCCAAATTAAAGCTGAATAAGGCTTACTTGTCACATCTGTTGGTACTTCCTTTTTTTTTTTTTCCCCAAATATATTAAAAACATGAACAGAAATAGCACAAGACCTATAAAAGAATGAAACAGATAAAGTCCGCGATCTGATCTACATGTAGACATGATCCCATGCCACCCAATGGTAAGTGCTCCAAATTTCTAAGGATTTCAGAAGTAGGAGTTATGAAACACAGGATCTATTTATCAAAGGATCCTTGATTACACTTCAGAAAATGTGCAATGCTACACAAAAGCAATTCAAATGCAACGAATATTTTGGAGAAAACAAGTGTTACTCTGAGCATGGTATTTTTTACTAGTCCCAGGCTTTCAGTGTTATACTGAAATATACATTAAGGGTGATCTCACCACTGTGTACAAATATCTGAAGGGAGGATGTAAAGAAGACAGAGCCAGGCTCTTTTCAGGGGTGCCCAGTGACAGGACCAGAGGCAATGGGTACAAACTGAAACACTGGAGGTGCTGTCTGAACATAAGGGGAAACCTTTTAACTGTGAGGGTGACTGAGTGCTGGCACAAGGTTGCGCCAGAGAGGTTGTGGAGTGWCCATCCTTGGAGATGTTCAAAAGGACATGGTCCTGGGCAACCGGCTCCAAGTGGCCCTGCTTGAGCAGGGGGGGCTGAACCAGATGACCTCCAGAGGTCCCTTCCAACCTCAACCAGTCTGTGAGTCTGGGCTTCTGTGATATCACAGGAACTGTGAAGACAGGATACACTGAACACCATCTATATTCCTAGGCATATATCTATCTTCTCTGGCAAAAAGGGTTCATTAGACGTTTGATTCAGAGACTCATGTAAAAGCCTAATCTGAAAGTAAATTTGGTAACCATTTTCCTTTTCACTTATGACTGTTGTCACCCAGACTGGAGAAACCCACTTTAGGCTCCACATAAAAGGGCAGTTTTATTTCACAGCATGACTTAAGTGGTACATAACACTGAAGTAATTTTCCTCTTTCCAATAATTGGCATTTTTTTGCCAGCTTTTAAGACACTTCATAACCTGTAATCTCACCAAAAATACATACTGCAATAAATATTATAAATCATGCGTAGATACTTCAGAGCTTCTAATAGAATTAGAAGTTAAAATATAATTTATTATCCCATTAAAATGAAAGAAAAACCTATATGTTATTTATTCAACACAGAGGCAAAACTGCTTCCTTTGCAAAGGTTATTTTGCATCAAAGAACTGGTGTTCCTGTCTTTTGGAATGGATGGAATAACTTTCTTCATAAATCAAGTACACATTTGTTTTCATTTACTGTATATAGATAAATTAAAGAATTGATGTCCAATGTAGTGAAATTTGTCTTAAGGGGTATTAGAAAAAGAAATAAAAGAGGTAGCCAAAAGCCTGAATAAAACTATACCAAGTCTTCTGAATCCTCCCAACTGTTCTCTTCAGATGGTGCTTAGCACTTTGGAGGCCAGCCTCAATGGCAGTGCCACTATGTAAGGCAGGTGCAAGAGTGAGGCTGTCCTTTAAGGGGTTCAGTGTGAAGTGAGACTCAGAGTCAAAGAAAGAAGTGGAGAAGAAAGAATAAAATGGTTATAAAATAATTTTGCAGTCACCCAAGGTTGAACTTTCTTGCTCCTGTAATAAGTGCCACAGTATCTTAAACAGAGCCAGGAACATGTGTTGGAGCAGCCTTCCCAGGGTGTGGCTGGATTGGCAGAATCTATCATATCATCAAAGAAAACAGACTTTTTAAGGTAGAAATGTAGGCATTATTTTTTTTTCTTCTGATATTCATCTGATATACTAAAAGCAATGAAGACACTGGCTGAGCAATGGCAGAATCAGATCTGCAGACCCCATGCGATCCTTCTTAGGAAAGTTCCATTAGTAATTCTGGATTCTGGGTCAGCTCAGCACTAAATTTATTTAACACTGATGCCCTGCTCCAAGTCACTGCAAGCAATAGGAGAGCAATAATGAAGAGTGGATGACACAAATTCCTTACAAGGATGGCACCTGTGGAACTACAGTAAAAGTACTAAAAATTTTGGCTTCCTTGGTCAGGCCAATTAGTGATAGATTCTCCTTTGCTATGATGGAAAAATATCCTCCTCTGAGACAGATTTTGTTATCGGAAACTGCTCAAACTATCTAATGCATATGACAGATAGAGGTTTTGTATCTACTTTAGCATGGAGTTGTGCATGAACTACAAACACCACTAGGAGATAGGGCTTACTATCATGACATAGTCCTGCACTAAGAGTCTCAGCAGTTCATATTTAGCAGGCCTGCCACCATCAGATCGGGTCACGAGAGAAACGATTGCACAAAAGTGTACATTTGCCTGCGTAGCAGGTAGGGAGAGGATCAGAATATGCCTGATTTCTCTCTGGCATCTGGGCACATCTGGGCTTGTGCTACACAACACAATAACATATCTGTATCTTAAGATGTTCCCTCACTCTCAAAAAACACTGGTTCACTAGAAAAAAAAATGAGCTTATGATTAAGTATGATGACTTAATATAACTAATGCAGAAGGATTTCCTGAATCTGTGGAAACCTTGGAAAAAAGAGTTCCAAGAGYTCTTTTTCTCTGCACTGGTCTGAGCATTAACATCAGTGCCCAGTGGCGGTAATTTAGATGTCAGAATTAAGACATTTTTCATTATTTATGTAGAAAGAAGCACATATATTGAATACATGTAATTTCCTGTAAGTACTACTTTTGTCGGCCAAATGCAGGGAAATTAAGCTATTTTTGTACTAACACATTCATAAGCAGGAACCCAACAATAAATGGCTGCTTCACATTTGTTAGTTTGACCAAGGAGCACACATTACAATAGTAACTTTCCTATGCACAGTATTCAACAGAAGTATTTTAACACACAGTGTTTGTCATGTGTTAGCGAAGATGTATCAAAAACATTTTTATCCTCACAGCAAACATGTAATTTTGGAGAGACAAATACCTATGTCATCCAGTCTCAAGAATTCAGTTACATCCTTAATATCTCCCCAGCCTGTGAATGAGATCACACTTTATCACATTGCACTCCACTGGGTGGAGGTTATTTTGCAGTTTAGCTTCAAACGACAAACTGGTTTTTTGTAGCCTGCCTGCAATATTACCCCAGCAGTGGTAACCATCAGTGGAGAGAAGCTGACTCAACAGCGGTAAGGGCTAGATAGTTGCAGAGGTGCTACTTGTCCCTTTCTCTTTCAGTCAGCCTTGCTCTGATGCAGTGAGTGGTACTCCTCTCTTTCTCTGTCACCGAGCCAGGATACAAGTAATGAATTCCAGGAAAAATATGTGATCTGAAATGAACAGTGATGAGAGGTAGTGCACTGTGGAATGGAGTTTCACAATGATGTATCAAAAAAAGAGAGATCAAAAGTAAACTGCCTTTTTACTTTATATTACTGAGAATCTCTGCTAAGTTTATATTCATTAAAAAGAAAACACCCTACTTAAATAACCCAATTAAAATGGAGTGAGGAAGTAAGAACTCAAAGAAAATGACTCTATTAAAGATCTTTCTCTTCCTAGGAAATACGAAAGCATCAAATTCAAAATACTATCATCTATTAGGAAGACCACTTAAACTATCTATGACCTGTTATTTGTCAGTCACTGTAAGGCACTCGAAAGACACTAGTGCTTTTCCCTTGCAGAAATGTGATGTACCACACAGCCTACACTAACTGACAAGCTACCTAAATGACAAGCTTTTCATGGTGCCAGGGAAAGAAAATACGGCAAATGTCCATTTCTTTGTTGGTTTTAAGATGAAAAGCAATAGATGAAAGCAATATCCCAAATATGACAAACAACGAAAGAGCAGTTCTGTGGCAGAGACAGTTTAACAAAACCTGTGAACTCAGGAGGCTCCTCTGGAGCACAGAGAGCCGGGACAGCAACGGGACTGTATGCACCAGCTGCTGAATAAAATCCAGATGTGCTGTCAGTGCTGGAAATTAAGTCTCATCTCAGCTGCAGGGAGTTAAATCAGATCCGAATATAACTCCCCATGTCTGAAAAGATCTGAAATAATGATGTGAGATATAAGGAACACTTGAAAACTATAGAAGAAGCTATGCAAAACTCCTTTGGTGCTTGTCCTAAAGGATATACCAAAAACGTAACCAGTACTGCCAAGGACACAATATGAAGAATTACCAAATAGTAATGAGACATGAGTCCCCACAGTAAAAGTGGCCTCACCATAGCACCTGTGGCTTAGTATGGAGACCTACAGTCTATTTACCACACTTCAATCCAGATTCTTACCCTGTTTGCATTTTGTATTATGACAAACAGATAGTAAACCAAATGTTATTGTCTTCTATACCAGGAGTGTGTCAGAGTCAGCTACACTGAAAACGTGTGCTTTATGTGTATAGTTTGGTGTATACCAGTTTGCAGAATCAGTCCTTCCATTTGCAGATAGGCATTTGCTTTTTTATTATAGAGTTAACACTGTGAATGTTAAAACTGCTATGGCTCCAGAAAAAGAACTGTAAATGTGACTGCTATAATCAGGGGGGTTTTGTGTTGGCTTTTTTTCTGGAAAGAGGAATACCCTAATTACCTGAATCATGGCTACTGAAGCGAATTGCAGCATTGTATGTATATGAAATAAATATTTTTTAAAAGCTTGGAAGCAACAAAAGATACAAAACAGTGTGAAACTAATGACTAATATTTTCGAGCTATTTGAAGAAGGTTGCTGGCACGCTTGTAGGTGGTCTACACAAGACTCTTACACTCCAGTCTTTCCAGACATGGTTTTGTGCTTGATTAGTTAGAGAAACTAGGGAGAGGTGATACTTTTGCAGTGACTGATGTTTTCTTGTAATTAAATCAATCTGGTATATATCTCCCATAAAGAATTAGGTCATGAAATGTTCATAAAACGCCAACCTAAGTGTCAGCTGGAAAATTACAAATTTAATATTTAGATGGATGTCTTTGGTAAAAATAAAAACAGTGGGCTATTTAATTTCATAGAAATATAGTATCATAAATTTAGTCTGAGCATCATATATTAAAATAATGCTATGGAAATAGGCATGACAGTTAAATAAGTTATTAGAATAAGACTGTTTAAATGAATAAGCAATATTTTAAAATGTCAGTCAACACACCATGAAAAAAGAAAGCTCAGTTTAATTAGGTTGGTCATTTGTGGCTTAGATAGGAAAAGGATTAGCATGTATAATAAGTTAAGGCTGCCCAAAGCTTTGTGTGGGTTTTACACAGGTATTCACTTTCATCTCAATAAAAGAATTAGTGTAACAAATGCTGGTTTACATGGTGCTTCGTTGCTTATGGCACAAGAGAGCTTCTCAAGAACCTTGCTGTGTTGCCATGTAAAGGTCACACACAGTTTACAAAGAATTGGAAAAAAAAATCTTTAAAAAAATGGCTTTGCTGAGAAGTCTGTAATATGGTGGTACAGACAAGCTTTTTTATAGTTTGCTTATGTCAACTTTATTTTGACTAATTTATCTAGAAAAGGAAAATAATTGTAGTACCACTAGAGAAGATGTCTATCAGCAATCACTGGAATAGCCCAGTGGGATTGGAGGGGCAGGATAGAGGGTTTGGGGTAATATACTAACTTACATGACTTTTTTTTAATGTGCACAAAAGTCAAGTCATTGACAGTAACGTTTTCAGCCTGACATAACTTGCCTACTGTAGACTGCAATGCATTGAAGAAAGCAGAGTAGATACAATGCGCTTGCTGGGAGGACCACACTTTTGCCTAGCATTAATGCAGAGGTCTCTACACAGTACTGAAAAATAAATGGGGCATAGTACATATTTCAAGCTTCCCCAGCTGGAATTATTTTCTGTCTCCCCGGAAGATGGACCAGAAAGTGAGAAGAAAAGAGCTCACAAGGGCCAGGCACATGCCAAATCTGCACCTAATCTTCATAACCACAGGACTGAGGTAGATGGTATGCATTTATAAATAAACCGACTGTTGCATAGCACATTTACAGCAATAAGTGTGCCCATATTGCAAATGTTGCACTTTGAAAGTCCTGAGGACTGCCAGCCCAAACTGCTGGAACAGCACACTCACTATTCTCAACTACCATGCTCCACTTGAATTCGAGAGGAAAAGAATAATAACAGGTTTTCTTTGTTTTGGGGAGAAAGTAACAAGAATCTTAAGTGCAAATTATTTTCATAGAAAAGCATTATTTAAAAACTAAAACAGACAAAAATTATCATTTGATACTCTCTAAAAGATATTTTCCTTTTCTTTTGTACTTTTATGCTGAAGAACTGTCTCAAATCTTCTGAAAGCTGTGATTTTTTGAATCAATCTTGAAGATCTTAAATGCTTCCACTACAAGTTTCCAGCTACTTTCTTTTCACATTTACTGTAAAATATGCTAATAGAAAAAAGAAGCAGCTGCACTTTGCTTATTCAATGGAAATTATCAGCTTCTGTATATTTATTGTTTTATTGACCCTGTATTTGCCAAAAGAATGTAGGCCCATGTACATTTAACACAATCAGATACAAAAGTGTATTTAGAAATATGCCATACTGGAACTTTTTACAATAGAGTTTTTATCGTGGAGTTATAAGGAATTCTTGGGAGACAATAAAGAGGTGGGGTTTTTTTTAAGTCTCCAAAATGAAGAACACTATTTAGCAGATACTGTAAAAACTGAAAAGTTTGAAGTTTATTTAAGTCTACTTAATACAAGGAACATAAAGATTCCAAACCAAATGGCACAGGTGTGAAACTTATCATTTCCAAAAGTGGGCATGCTGAAGGAAGCCACTGAGTCTTCAGTGTGCTGTCAATGCAATACACAAGGTTCGAACTCATCTAGTGATAACAGCAATGTCTTCCAGCAGCACTGACTGCTTGTATTCAAGCTGAATGCAGTGTCATCTGTGTTTTTATCCATCCTGAATATTATACCATTGGAAATATACATTAATGGCAACTTCTCTTGTATCTTGATTTATATATGATTCAAGCCTATACTAATCACCAATATTTAAATGCAACTTTTGGGAGAAAAGAGATCCCCTTAGATGTGTTCACTGGGAACACCACGAAATGCAACACTTCCAAGCCTCTGAAATAAATCAGAGATAGTTAGGTAATTTGGGAACAGCACACAGAGCTTGAGAGGGTTTGTTGTTGTAGCTTTTTGAATTAGATGTGTATAAGCATTGMTACAGTTCATTCTTTTCAATGAGAATATAGGAGCTGGGTATTTAAAAGGTCTCACTGTGCTGTTACGTGTAAAGACTTTGAAGCACTGGGCTATGTTAAGAATACAAAGCTGCAATTAACCATTTTAAACCACAGCGAAAGACGAATTTAAACACTTAAACATGTGCCAAATATGAAAGCCACCCCCAGTCTATGGCATGGTACGGTTCAGTCTCCTGCAAAACCTAAGCCTCTCACCTAACAAACCTGGTTGGCAAACACTGTGATAAATGAGAAAGGAAGGACTCTCATTCCCCAGTAGCACAACCAGTGAAATTCAGCAGCACTTAGACAAAAAAACCCTCCAAAACTTTACACTACTGCACATTCAAGTCAAACAACGCTCTCCCATTTTAGGATGCAAACCAAGCTTGACAGATCTCCTACTAACTTTCTGTCCCAGCACAATAACTTTCCCTTGACATTACATGCAGCAGCTAGGCTGGAGGGATTAACATTCTCAACTGCACAGCCATTTAATCCCTCCTTGTCTCATTCCATAATGGTCACAATCAACACCCGAATTCAGGTCTTTCTGTGGCTTTAACAACTGCTCCAAGTTTTGTATAAGCATCTATAATTCCAATTCTTTAGCATACATGTAGTGGTATACATTGTGCATAACACCAGGTTAATCATTAGTCCTTAAAATATAAAGCTAAGAATGTCTTTACAGGATCAGAGCTCTAGTCTGCAATGTGTTCCTTTTGTGTGCTGCAAATAATGGAGGTAAGTGAGTGAAATGCTCACAAACCTTTGAATTACTCTTCTCAGTCATAAATAGCAAGAAAAAAATTAAGTAGAAATACATATACACATAGTCACATGTATGCAAATAGATAAAACTAGATATATAATTTCCATATACTCCAAAACCTTGAAACAAACAAACAAACGAACAAGCTTACCCTTGCCAATGTCAGCGTTCCTTGTTTACACACACCGCAGCGGACCCTCAGTTTCCCAGGTTTCACAGCTTGGCAGAAATTTTTGCAAAAAACATAAAAACTGTTGTAACTAGCTGCACCTGTCAGGAAGAAACAAACAAACAAACAAACAAACAAACAAAAACATTTTATCTATACTGAAGATTAGTAACAACTGTAATGAAAGGCTTCTATTTGACTTTATAAGTAATAAGTAAAAAAATAGGTCTAGTTCTTAACACTTTTAATCAATAGTTATAGGTGAAGTACACCGTAACTCGTAGAAAATGCATCCTGTCTTGAATTTGAGCTTACCACTGATGAGCACAAACTGTAATCTTTGGAAAGTGATGTATGAGATTAATTACCCCAGCTGTCCACAATTTGCATCTTACTCCTAGTCTAAATTTGTCTAGCTGCAAGTTTTAGTGAGTTCAAATTGCATTAATATTTCCTTGGATGAAGTTTAAAATATTAGTTTGACTGATATCACAGCAAGAAAGCAAATATTTAACTTAGCAAATTTAGTTTTATTCATGGAAGACTGCAAACCATTTCTTTATTCTTGCTGGCAGTGGTATAACCTAGCAAAGTTTGTAAACTGCTGCCAAGATATTAGGCCAAGTAAATTTTCAAGGAAAATTAAATGAAACACATTCTATTCTGTGAAACTATGGAACAGAAGATGATTTGTGTAAGATGAATTGTGTAAGCCTGGGGCAATGCTAATGAATTTGATTCCACATGCAATCCTGATCACTGTTTTGAGTAAACCCCTTTTTAGGATGGCTATCACTATTCCTTAGAAAATGATGGAAGATTCATAGCGTGGTTTTAATGTAGAGTAGACATCTCTAAGTTCAGAGACTCAAGCTTATTATCAAGACGTTGAACTGTGACCAGAATGAAGTTTTTAACAGATTTTTCCCAATATGAAGAGGAATGGTTGTGGAGATTTGACCCATTAACTGTGGTGAACTTCAGAATCAATAGCAGTCCCTCATAGRTCAAAAGTTTTTCACTGTCTTCTTCCCCATTCTCCTACTTCTCCCTACATTTATCAGCAATACACTTTTTACATATATTTGAATCCTAACATGTTACCACAGTAAATATGATCTGGAATAATATTTTTAAACATGACTGACTTGCTTTATTTTTACATGTCCTTCACATGATAAGGGTCAGACCCTGTGTTCTGCCAATGAAAATGCCTACCAATTTCATTTTACGCCTATAGGTGTCCTAACATAAATGTGCAATTAGTTTCCACAACTCAACCTCAGAGAACTATGTCATCCAAAAAACGTTTTTTCTAAGAAAATGTAGATGTCTTCAAAGAAGATGTACACTGCTGAAAGAAGAAATTTTATAACTCTTTTTCAGGTTTTCAGAAACGTAAGCTACATAAGAGTACATCAGTGATGTATCCAATATTAACTTTAGTCAACTGATCTATCAAGTGTTTTCATGCTTCCCTGGGGAATATTAATCACCATAGCAAAACATACAGCATAGCAGAATTTAAACTGAAGTCAGTTTTTGTGGAAAATTAACACACATCCTTACATTCACAGACATACAAACTTCTCATATGAATAAGTGCAACTCAAAAGGTTGAGAACACGCTTCTCAAATCAGTCTAAAACACAGTTCTGAGATTAAAATAGTTCAAGTGAAAAAAAAAGACTTATGCTGAACTATTCAATATATAGTACAATGTTGAGAGGTGAATCCAAACTAAATATGACAACATTTTGGACATTTGGATCTCTATCCACTCATATTTTGTCTGAGGCTCCTAACACTAGGACTGAGAGCATATCTGGATTAGACTCAATTTGAGCTAGGATCCACAACACAAATCTAAAAATCTAAACTACGGTATTGCAAATGGGGAGGAGCACACTTGCAAATGATTGAATTTTACTTTTGGCAGTTCCTCTATCCAGGATCAGCGAGTCAATCAGTAAAACAAAAGGGCAGCACCTTTAGCACAATTGAAAGGAAATACTACATGGCTTAAGTAAGCAAGAATGCTATTGCTAATAGAGGCCCACAATAAACAAGATGATTTCAGCCACTTATTCCTGACTCGGTCTCAAGTGCAGAAAGTGAGACCAGAGCCCTTTACCTATTTTGGTATCACCAGTCCTTTTCCATCGCTCCGACTTCTTATACGGGCAGTCTAATGAGACTAATGAGACTACAGCTTCTATTCACATGTAGAAATACTTATCCTGAGTAGATCTATGATGCCACTACTCACTGTCCTAATTCGGTCTTACTCTCCAGAAGGATTCCTGCCATGACTTTAATTAAACCCTCCGAGTCAAACAGAACCATCTTATTGAGTACATGAGTCCTTACAGAATAAAATATCTTGTTAATTGGGCTGATGCCTTTCCTGATCCAGTCTTTCACTCCCTGATGTCTTGTGTCCCTGTCTCACATTTTATACCAAGTTTATTTCAAGCAGTAAACTGCTTGAGGCAGGAATCATGCTTTCTGCCTGCTTTGTGTTCTAAGCTCATTCCATCTGGACCCAAAGATAAAATTATATTATTGATAATACTTTGCAAAATATTCACAGGATAGTATGGCATAAATCAGCATGACTGAATACTGCAGTAAAAAATAGAAGTCATAGGAGAGGCCTAAAATGAGACATATTGCTGATTTACTATAGAGGATAAATCTTATGCATTAGTTTGATATTTACTCTGTGCAAAAATAGACTACGTTAGCTCAATATTCATTTTTCTTAGCACTTTCCATTCTTCTTCCTTTTTCATGAATATAAAAAATACCCCCAAACACATCCCCTATGCACAAATTTGAAACATAAGAAACAAATTTATAATATAATGAGTTGGAGCAGTTAAGCAGCACTGATCTATTCAGAGACCCAGAATAACTTTTGAAATGTCTGCTATAGCAAGGCTGCTGGAAAGGCACAACACAACAAGAGGAATGTTCTAATTTTAGGAGGAAAGTGTAAATGGAGATTTTCAGCAATCCATTCACCATTTTATGCAGATGCACTGATCTCAGTCTCACAAAGTGCAGTTACATCATTAGGTGTATGTCCTGAGCAGAATCACCAGGAGTAGTGAAGACTGAATTAAAAACGCAAATGCTAAAAGTCAGCATACAGTACAATACTGGCGGCCAGCATTAAACTCTTTACTGACTTGTTAACATTACTGTGTATTTTAGCATGGCCCTTGGCTGAGACTGCATCCTCTTGAATCCCTTTGAGAGAGGGAGTGAAAGAAATAGGAACAAAGAAATCTGCTTTATGCACCAGCTCTGACATAGCAATATTAGTAAGAATTGTAATTATGGCACCATGCCAGTAATCACTAAAATTGCTGCAGCACCAACCTTAGAACCTCGTCTGTCCTCATTCAATCATGGTCTATAAGTTTTCATAAAGCTTTCCATTAATAATTTATAATACTGGCAGTCAGCAAGAATGTGCAGACACAGCAAATTACAAGTTAAAAAAAATGGAAGTCCCTTTATAAATGCTGATTCTGATACTGAATGTGAGCATTAACGCCATAAATAAATAAATTAAATTATAACTACTAGTCTTCTTTGCAGTTATATACATTGGTGGGCAGAGGAAGACTGAGGGAAAAACAAATGTGCTGTATCTGCAATTATTCTTTTCTGAGAAGGTAAAGTCACAGCAATCTCAATTTTCAGGTCCATATTCCAAATATTTAATTGTGGGGCAAGGGTCCCATAATAGTCCCTTTGACTTTCAACGATTCATCCATTGGTCTGGACACTCTTTTCTAGATTTCCCACACCAGCTGGTACATCAGCATGTCTTTTGAGAAGCCATTTACTTTGAGTCTCTAACATTATATTGCTCTTATCTTTAAAGATGGTGCAACAAGGATCTGTCATTTTGTTGACAAGTATTTTACTTTAATTTACTGTAAACTGAAAAAGATGCCACCAGAAAGTTGACCTTATGAACCTGAGTTTTTCGTAGGTCCAAAAGCATTTTTCAGCACATGATCATAGGCTAACTTTTGAAGAAGCCATCTCCAATATGTCAAGCTTCAAACAAATCTGATTTGGAAACACAGAAGAAAAATGTCTTTTATTCTGTTCACATGTGATAAATTAGCAGCCAAATGAATCATTTCCATCTGCATTGGTGAATACATGTGATAACTTGTTTCAACATAGCAAAACTCATTTAATGCACAACTGCCTGGCTATACGGGTTGACCTTAACTGCCCTTTGCATTTGGTGAGAACACTTACAGGACTGAATCTGTCAAGGAAAGTAAGGGAATGTCTCCTGTCTGCAGTCCCAAGAAATGCCTCTCCCACCTGCAGTGACAGAGAATTCACAACTTCCTTCCTCAGGTCATCTGTTCTAGTACTTCAATATCTCTATCTTTAAGAAGATACTCCTTTAGCTTTAATTTTCTGTGCTGAAATTTAACAATTACATCCTCTACTTTCCACCAAAGAGATGGTAACCAATTTATTTTCTTTCTCTTTGTCGCAGGTTTTTGTATTGGTTTTCTATTTCATGGGCTAGTTAACTCCAATATGGTCATTCCTTTCTTATACATAAAACTCCCTAGAGCTCAAAATATTTCTCTTGGACTTTTCTTTAAATAGTGTTAGGTGCAGCTCCCTAAACTTGTCATAATTTTCCAGCTGAAGTCTTTCTAATGCTGAGCACAATAGGGTTCTTTTTCTTTCATTTTTAAAGACATCTTGAAGGTTATACTTCTGTTTATCTGTTCCTGTATAATATTTTGCTTAACATTATGTGCATAACTTAACTGGTTCCTGTTCAGCCTATGATCTAAAATGAACCTCCAAACCCTTATCTACTTCACCTGTTGTAACCCATTCTGTATTTGTGTTGCTGAATACTGCCAGCCAAGTGCAATACCCTGTGCTGGCCCCTTCTGAGCAGCATGGTGTTTTTTTCCAGACTATATCTCCAATTTGTCATGGTCATTTTACATTTTCAGGCTGTCCTTCAGTTTATCTGCAGTCCCTCCTAGTTTGGCGATGTCTACAGATTTAATAAGTATTGTGTCTATTCCATCCTCCACGTCATTAATGAGAATATTGATTAATATCAGATGTAGGGCAGACCCATTCAATATATCCCTCCATTTTGATGATGACTACTAATAACTACACCCCAGCTACAGATTAGTAGACAAGTTCACAGTAAACATACCGTATTTTTATCTATAACTGGACCCCCAGTTTGTTAATGACAGTATCATGCTAAATTGTCAAAAACYTTACAAAGGTGAGTGTGTGATATCTACCGCTTTCTTCTCTCCACAGTTCAACATGATCTGTTTTCTGATAAATTCATGCTGGTTGTTATTCTTGTTCTTGGATTCTTTCAGATACTTGCAGGTATTAAATTTTTTTCCTTCAAGCATTTTCAGGAACTTTAATTAAGCTTTTAGGTTTAAAATTCCTAGACTTTTCCATTACTTTTTAAAAATGTCACCAGATCCCCCCTCCATTCTTCCTATATATTATTTACTTTCTGTGAGTTCTAGAAGTTATTTCAATAGTTCTGAGATTCCATTCAATAAGGAGGACATTTACTTTGAAAGAATACAAATTACACTAATCTCTCATAAGGTAGCAAATTTAGAATTATCCATGTGGGAGCAAGCAGAAAATAAGTCTGAGCTGTTCGAGGTTTTTTCTTGTTTTGCTTTTGTTTCTGTTTTTAAACTACAAGCAATATCTAGTACTGATATTTTCTTAATAAAATTTCCTAATAAAAATTGCATAAAACATAAAGCAAGAAACTAATTGATCAAGAACAGCTACTGAAGGTTCCAAAACCTTCCAGAATTCAAAGCAGAAGTATGCATAGGYTAACCTACTAAGATAGCTCTGGTAATGAGATAAGTTATAGCCTCAGGTCATGCTACAGTGTTAGAAATAAATTATTTCAATTTTTATTATCTTTCTATATTAACCATCAAATAACACGACAGAAGCAATAAAGTAACATATTAACCTAAATTCATCACATCTCCTTTCTAATATTGAGAAATAATGTCTCAAAAAAACTGAGTTTAAGCCCTATGTAAACTGAATTGCTCAAACTAAGTCATCAGAGGTGGGGTTAAGGATCAATTTTGAAAGTTTAATATCCTTCAGTGCTGGTGGACAGCATCCCTGTCATTCAGGAATGGATGATAGATCAAGAAAAACAACAACAATAATTTTTCTCTAGCATATTTTGTACTGAATGCACTTCTATGGATGTTTAATAGCTCCTTAAATATATGAGAAATAATCCCAAGCTAGAATCATAATGAATACTATACGATTAACATGGTGTCGTGGTGCTGATTGCCACTTTTTCTACCAATGTTCTCATTCGAGTGAAGCTTGCAATTGTTGGAGAAACTCAATGACTTCCCACTTGGAAATACCAAAAGTGTGTCTGAGGTCAATACTAGAGTAGGGAGATGACAGAAAGTTCAAGAGAAAAAAGTGTTGGAGCAAGACAAAGTATCAGGAGACACAGAAATATCCTAAGTACTGTAAGACCCTCTCCATAAGCTCCTCTGTATGCATTTTTCCCTGCCATCTCCACCTCAGGCTTAGTTATATATGTTCAAGAGTGTCTAAGGTCTAGGGCCCACCATCATAACCTTGGCTCAGCCTTCTAAGGAAATGACCAAGTCATGAGAAAGAGCTGTGAAAAAGTTTGTAGAAGGATAAAAGTAAAATGGCGGAGAGAAGGGGTTGTGGAGATGGAGTCACTAGGTCAAGGATTCAAGGGGAAAGGTATCAACATGGGTAGTTATAAAATCTCAAAGGAAAAAATGAGGGGGTTATTTGATCTGATGCTGTATGTTGAGAGCCTACAGTTTAATGATCCAAGATACACAGATGACAGGTTTCAGGTATTCTCATTGGACTCCATTAAAATCTTTCTCAATGTTTTTGCTATTAATTCAGCTTCTGCTTTTTTCTCTGGTGTATTTTCTATATTAGCTATTTGTTGATCTAGATTTTCAAATTAGCCATAGAAAATGAGGAAGGTTCGAATAAGCCACACTTCAGGTTGTATAAGATCAGACCAACTGCTTCCTCCCATTCAGCTTTGGAGAAGCATACAGTAAATTACGCAAACCTGAATATCAGAAGTCTAAAATAGAATTTTCCTAGTTAAAAAGCAGGAGTGGGTCAGATAGACAATTGCTTTCAAAAGCAATTTATTGATCATTTTATACCTCCAACATCTCCAGTAACTTTTAAACAATGTACATTTAACAGGGACCAGGCTAATATGTATGGCTAATACGTGTGAATATATATATGTACTTGTACATATGTGAATTATACATATGTATGTATAATGTAAATGTATGAGGCACATACTTTGTTAGTGTATAACTTTAAAAAGTTTAATAAGAATTCAGAATACAATCCTTATTTTGCAGTTTTCACTTTCAAATATCATCAGATAAAGCGATTTATTACAGGCCAGTTTTAGTAAAATGCTTGGTGGTTTTCTCTATCAAGTTCATTTAATTATGTTGATTTTACCAGCCAAAAAAATTATGAAGATATGAATGCAAAAGGCTGCTCATTTATGATCTATGTCAGGACCTGTCTTCTCATCCCAGTGAGACACCCTCTCTCTTTTCTATCTCTACAAAGCTAATTTCCTCACAAATATCCCATCACAAAACAGTATTAAAACTGTTCTCTCCCTTTAGTGTTTTATATGAAAAGAGAAAGTAGCTTTCTCTGATGTGTATCCCAGTGTTTTGTACTCTCTCCCCATTTAGATTTTTAAGCTCCTTAGGACCTGAATTACCTCCTTTTTTCTGCGTTGTTAATGACAAACATGCTGTGGGAGCTTTATACATGTTAGTGATAGCACAGACCAATTATTTTGATATGCATGACCAGTTAATCGGAAAACATTAGTCATAATGACTATAGACCTGATATCAAAATCTCTAATCAGTCAAAACACCCATTATGATCCATATGACTGTTTAAGTGAATAAAATCTGAATAGGGATATTAGGAGCTAACCTACTGTTTTCATTTGAAATGCATTTTCATATAGACGATAATGATTACTGAGTCTTTCCTTTAACTCGGCTATTTAAAAGAGGACACAGCTACAGKAAGTCTTTCAACAGATTGAAAATTACATAAAGCTAACATTGTTTCAGATTCCATTATATTTACATTTAGACTAGTTGTGATTTGTAAAACGTAGACTGACTGTCAGAGACCTCTCAGACCATTTTAGCAATTTGCACCCACATAATGAAAAATACATAGTTAGAAGTGAAAAAAAAAAAGTATTTTTCCAACTGTCTTCACTTTAAAGACTTCGCTTGATTCAACACAGTAGGAGGAAAAACATCTCCAGTAGTCTCAAAGTAGCGAAAATTTCCACATAAAGCTAAATTAAAAAAAAGTGTGGAGGTTGCACTTCTTCACCTAAAAAAAGAGAGATGACTTAAAAGATCCCATTTGCTTTCAAAAAATACAACTGATATGTTCTGCCTCTAATCTTTGCTTTTTTAACTGCCCATCTTTACCTGCAAAGATTTCACATAGCTCTCCTCCCCAGACATATATACGCCGATGCACACATTTATAAAACATTTCTACATGTTGATGATGATCCTTATTCTTTATGATGCCTATCTAATTTAGACTATGAGAATGGCATTATTTGACAGCTAGATTCATCTAAACTGGTTGTGCTATATTCTAGTGAGAAAAATGGGCACTTTAATGGTTTGATTCAATTAATCCTAAAGTAGATATAAAAAGATATAAATATGTCAGATAAATTGTACCTAAAAGGGTCTGTTTCTCTCTGTTGTGGGGATTTAGGACTACTAGGTCTGGTAGAGACATCTGCATTGCAAACCTCTAAAATTAGGTGAGATGAATCCCACTTGGTGATGCTGTACCCAAGAACTCATGACAAACAGCTGCGGTATTTTGCAGCATGGATAACAATATTGAATAGACTAAACCTTAAAAAACCAATTCCTTTTCCTGAGACTCATTTGCAGAATGTCTATGGATCTCAGGTAATTAAAGTATATGGAAGACACAGCTATTTAGAAAAAAGAATTGGACTTGTCATTGTAACAAGGACTACAAATGAAAGTAAGAGAGGATATTAAGAAGAGTTGGAATTTGTCTGAAAAGGGTGTAATGCCTGTGTAAGAGGTGGAATRTCGGAAGTATTTGACAAAGACAACAGGGGGGACATTTATGTTTCTAACTCTTTCCTTCTCAGTGAAAAATTTTTGTGTGCAAAAAAACCAGGAGGCTTCTATTAATTAAAAAAATGCAAAAATAATAGTATTTGATCTATTTTAAATTTCTGGAATTTGGAATGGGGTAGGGAAAAAGTTTATTAGGCTTTCTCTTTCAATCTCTATCATGAAAGAATGTTCTGTTTCCCTTTTCTGAGCCCCAGCATCATTTACCTTCACTTTCTTTCATACTTCACCCAAATTCTTTGTTCATTATCTTGTTACCCAGCTAACTTCTGTAATTACCTTTCACCCTTCTCATTCCCTTTCCTGGCCTCTACATAAGCTTCACCTTTCTCTTACTTCTCTCCTTCAGTTTCCTCTCTGATTTTCAGACAAAGGAGCAAACTTCAACACTAAAGCTAGCATGGTTCTTATTAACAATAAGGAGTGAAGGCAGCAAAAAGAGAAAAAGACAGTTGTGATGATTCTGCCAGACAGCAAAACACAGAAAAAAAAAAGAAAAAAGACAATTTCATGAGACTGCTGAAAGCTTGGCAAATGATACATGGGAGACAAACAGCGATACCTTGACATCAACAAAGTGTTCAAGACTAAGGGTATGAAAAGGTCTCCCTGAAAATGTACTCCTTGTGCATGGGGAAACCACTGAACACCAACCATAACATCCCCCGCAAACCACCACACTGAGTTGCTTTTTACCTCATTGAAGGGACTGAGTGTGACCTGCAGTGATAACAACTGGCTGGAACTGGTCTATTTGTAGTTGCAGGCAGGGACTTCTGGGTTTAAGCCTCAGCACATGAGGGGAAGAGAAGCTGCTCTAGAAAACTAAGCATGGGTGGCACATTTCCTACAGTGTGGGCTTCCRTATGAGCAGTAGATCCAGTTGAGCACACTTTCAGCAAATAAACTATGGAATGTTTACGAATTAGAAGCCAGTTGTACTGATCAGATCCAGCACAGCTGTTTCCTCCTTTTTGTCTGAGTGGGTTTTGAGAACGTGTTTGAGATTTCTGTACAGACAGCAGCATGCTTAGGGAAATAGCCATGAGCAGACAGCTCGACACAGAAATCTTGAACACGAAGGTGCCAGGGTGCAGCACAGCAGGGGCAGGACAGGGGAGCCAGGAGCCAACAGTGATGGTATGGCAAACAGCAGCCCGGGTCTGACCAACAGGGGCTCAGACCCACCGCGCCTGAGCAAGGTGAGCAGGGCAGGTGCAGTGATGGTCACCCACACACCGGTGGTCACCAAGCACGTCCATAAGGATGAAGCTGGTCTCAGGCCAGGCCAGGAAATCAAGTTAGAAGGTCAAGGTCAGGATCAAGGAGATATACATCCAGACATAGCATATCTAAACACATGGCCCAGGGACGGAACAAAGGTAAGGACCTGAGCTTAAATGCAGCTCCCAGGCCAGTGGGCCCACTGAGGATAGGTAAGGTGGAGACCTCTGACAAGGCTTTCTGCAGCTCTTTCTCACACAGCTCTTTTCACAGAAGTCTGATCCAARGTTACACAACTGCCCCATYTCACAGCTGGCCTCTGACACAACCAGTTAAGCACCCAAGGAGGGAGGGAGGTTGAAGAAAATGTTGCTGAGCCTGTTGCTGCCATCACACCAAGCATGTGATATCCCAGAAAATACCTATGTCACATCCAACAATAAACAAAGTACTGACAGATGATGGAAAGGGTAAAACATCATTAAATATCATCAGCTTCTTAATTGAAAATGCACCACAGAACTTAGGAAAAGAATGAAAAGAAACTATATTTAAATTTATAGAATGGATGCCTGCATTTGCAAATTGAAGATGAAATCATATCAGCTTATTTATAGTTTCAAATATATGACTTTTCACAAAGGTACATCTGCATAGGAGATCATGCATATTTTAGGCAACCACCTTTTTGACAACACAGAATATAAAATTCAAATTTTGCTTTCTTGGTTAGTTTGAAATTTTATTCCTAGTGTTAGTGTGCAATCACAGTATCTAACGAGATGTTTCTTTTGACTCAAAGTTCAAACAGCAGCATACCCTCAGTCAAAATAGTGGCTATTCCTACTGAGCTGCTTCTCTGTATTAGCTCTCTACCTACTTCCAGTGTCGAAAGAAACCAGTTCTACTCAGCTAATGTTGCSCAGATATAGGTAAGCTAACATATCAATAGTAAGTACCAGTAACTATGAAAGGCTGGTAACAAGCAGCAACAACAGAATTGCTGCTAGTTTTGTTATGAAGTCTGTTACCCTATTACAAAACATTCTGGAAAATTTACTCTTCAGAGCACCCAAGGAATAGATAGTGAGGTAGCAAAGTTTATGGAAGATAATTAAGTTATTCAAGATACTAAAACATTAAAAAAGCTTCCTCGGCAGTTTTTTAATAGAAATTACACCGTTACTGAATAAAAAGAAAAATTCCCTTGTGGCCAAATAACTGGTTAAAACACAGGAAACAAAGGTCAGGAATAAACGATCAGTTTTATCAGTGCAGTCCCAAAAGGAAATTGTGCTAGGACTTGAGTATTCACCATCAGAAAAAGAGAAATGAACAGTGAAATGACAAAGTTTTCTGGTGATATGATTTTATTCAGGGTGGTAAAAATGAWGGCCAACTGGAAAAAACATTGAAGAATGCAGAATGCTGAGTGACTAATAATAAAATGAAAAATGAAATTCATTGCAGATAAATGTAAGGTAATGTACATGGGAAAAATAATTTTACGCGAACAGTGATAGTCTTGACTAGTTATTACCACACAGAAACAAGATCTTGGGGTTATAATAGATAGTTCTATGAAAATGTCAGCTCAATGCTCAGTAGCAATCAAAAAAGTAAATTGAATGCTAGGAATTATTAAGAGAGGAATAGAGAAAAAAACCAGAAAACAGTGCTGTACAAATGCTGTAAAAATCCATAATGTGCTCTATTTTCAACAGCATGTGCAATTCTACCCTTTCCACCTCAGAGCAGGACATGGTAGAACTGAAAACATACAAAAAAGAGGGAACGGATAATCAATAGCATCCATGCCAGTCAGTTAAGTAGRCAATGACTTTTTGGCGCAAAAAATCGACAGTTAAATGGGAATATCATAGAAGTCTACAAAATCATAAAAGGCATAGAGAAAGTGACCAAGAGTGCGACAACATCCTGGAAAATATCATTATCAGACTGATTTATACAAGCTACTGGCAGGAGCTATGGACTGCCAATAGGATACTATGCTAAATGAATCTTGATCTTCCATAACATAGAAAAAAAATCAGGCAGCAGCACTCTGATTTGCTGATTTTGAACAACACGATGGAGTAACAGGCATACTATCAAAGAGATATTTTGCATAAGCAGAGAAGCTGGGTGTTGGAGATGAGACCCAGACACTCGATCAAAGAGGTATAAAAATAGTAGAGGAAATTAACAATGAAGAAATCACTTATGTTTTAATGTGAAAAAAAGGCACACAATAAAGGAGGAATGATGAGGTAAAGAAATATTCTCCCTGACAAGATATATAAAGCTAAATTGCTGTATTATATCAGAGATGAGCTACGAAAAGATAAGGGCCGAACCAGAAGAATGTAGAACAGAGGACAGACAGAAGTACTGGCAATTTTCAAAAAGGATGCCACAATGTATGATTAAAAAGTGTAAGAAAGTGTTTGTCATTTCATAAGGGCTGTTCACACTACTAGATGACAGTAGTGTGAGGGTTTGAGCAGAGWGATCATGATAAATAATATGTTACAAATTTCCTTGCCTTTCATGAGCTAAAAATTAAATCAAAGATCTTGAGCTCTTTGAGCAAGAAATGCTTTCATCTTAATAATCCATCTCATTCATAAGTGTATATATATTTAGTAAGAATGATGGTACACCTTATTTGCAGCAAAATGGTGAAAAGCTAAGTATGTCACTCTATATAGGGACTATATGGTTAGCTACACTGACAAGGAGCTCCAAGTTTGAATGCAATCATCGTACTTTCACAAAATAGAAATCAATTTTTTACTGCAAGGGAAATAAGGTAAAGTGAGATTATGCATAGCATCAAGCCATAGAAYGTTTCAACATAATTAAAGAACTTTATTTGGGACTGGCCCTACTGAAAGTTCATGTTAGTAATAACACACTTGAACACAAATATTATAATAAAGATAATGGAAAATAACTTCAACCCAAGCTACTTCTCTCCAGCACCCTTCCACTTTAAAAAATCAGCATCTGTAAAGCACTTCTTTTGCTAGCTGTAAAAATTGGTAGCGACAGAGACTAGAAAGATCTCTGAGATTTGAAAATCTCAAAATAATCCAAACTCCCAACCTCTATATTTAGCAAGAATCTGAATTTGCCAAACCATATTATTTGTAAAGAACAGATGTTTTTCATGGATAAAAAAGTATATGATGCATAGGGAGAATTTATGAATGCAAAGACTTGCACACTCAAAATTGCAAGCAAAATTTCTTGGTTGTATTTAGGGAGTGACAATGTCTTATAAAACAGATCAAATGGACATTTCTGTAAATGGAAATAAGTGAAATTTATGTTTCAAGGTTATATTACAAGCTAGAATTTAGATGAACTTCTGTTTTCCCTCTTCACCAATCTCTTGCATCAGAGACTGAGTGACAACCATCAGAAAAAGTGGACAACAGATGTATGTACAATTGACTAGCAGATTAAGATGTTGTGGTTACACAYGGACACACACATGCACTTACACTCATATAAACTGAAGTGTTTAAAATTTAACACAAAGCTTTTTAAAATATTAAATAAACATATATCAAGTGCCATTTATCAACTATTGAAAAAGGAAAATCATTGTGTAAATTATACATTATAAATCCCATTATTGAAAACTTAAAAACAAAGATATAAAAAGGAATCAGAATGCAACTTGAATTAAAAAAAAATCAGTTCCACCAATGATGTATCTATTCCTTAAAATTGTCTTACAGTTGCTTTCACATATACATACGCTTTTAAGAATTTCAGCTTCTAATACTATGCAGATTTTCAGAAATTTTAATCTTAAAAATAATCCTATAACCTATAATATATATCTAAATCAGTAAAAACATCATAATGTAGGGCTGCAGAACCTAATACAGACCTCAGAAAATACTCTAATCAGCACTTAGTAAAAGAAACCCATAGTTACTGACAGGACACAATCCAGGAGAGGAGAATGACAAATATTTGGAAACCACATTATGGAAGGTGCTATAAGCTTTTAATAAAATGTGACTGATAGTATAAACTAGTCAGTTAACTGCTGACCAAAAAAAAGGGCACAAATATCTTTGGAATAGTATTTGAGATATACCTTGTATAAATATTAATGGCAGATATACAGCTTACTGTGAGATGATCCTAACTGACACTCCAGAAGCTATGAATGGGATTGCAAGATGGATGTTTACTCTAAAATTGGCAGACAAAGCCCAGCAGGAATTGAGCTTATAAGCAAACAGCAAATCCATTCCCCTACCAMAATGTCCTTTTTTTTCAGTCCTAATATTGAGGGACAAACTGAATAACTRGTTTGTCAAGGCTTTAATGTTTTGTTGACCAAAAGAGAGTCCCTAGCTTGAATGACTGAACATACAAGAAAGAGCATTATTTCTTTATAAACTAAAAGAAACTGAGAGAGTTTAACAAAACTTGTCTCTCTGCATGTCATCCCTGYTTGGAAGCCACACGAATCCTCTTTGCATCCTTCCAGCTTTAGTGTATGTGCTACAGGTTCAGTATGGTTTCAGGTACTGGTTTCAAGGATATCCACCAGTGATACAGGGACATACATACATAGAAATGACATTATCAGTTACACAGATGGTATTATAAGTCTGTGCACACGACACTGAYCATCTTCAGAAGTTCTGGAGACAAATCCACACTACCAAAATGTTATAATAATACTTCTGTTTGTAACTGGTGCTCTACTTAATGCAAGAGAGCTCTCCAAGTCAAAGCTACTCCTTTTTAGTTATACTGTATATAACCATTGTGTATTTAAACAAACAAAAATATGACAACTGCTTATCTGACTCATGACTACAGCTAATCCTGCATGTTCTTTCCTTTTCCTTGACAAGCACTACACYCTTATTCTAGCAGAAAAATAAATGACTAGTGAAAACAGGACTGTCCGTTAATGTACTAAATAACTTGCCAGTGCTTTTATTCTAACAAATATTTCAGCGTGTTACAAAATGTTGCACAATAAGAGTGTACCACAGAAGCTGTCTTTTCGACTGATCTGTGGTATTCCTTTTCTTTCTCAATGCCCTGCATGTCAGGCTCTTCACTGTGAAGATCCCACAGAACTAGAATTTTAAAGAGGAATTACTTCTCTTAGAAATAATAGGGACTAGGAAAGCAGCTTGGGAAAGATGTATCTGTAACTCAGTTGATACAACGTTTTTCACTACAGAGAGAAAATACCAGTATCAATACTTCAAAATTGAACTATTTAGTTTCCAAAACTCACTATTTAATGACATGGGTAACTTATTATTTCATTAAAAGTAGTATTTTGAGGAAGATCCTTAGCTGCTTCTAAAGTGACAAGATTTATRTTAGTTGACAATCTGTCTCCTGGAGACTTGTCCAGAAAAATGGAAATCATTGTGTAAAAATGGCACTTTACCATGCTGTRTTGCCACAACATAAAGGTATGGTCATTGCATCACTTTCATATAATGCAATACCAGGACAATGTTGTGAAGAGTAGGAATGGATTTTAAGAAAAAAGTCAACTTAGAATTTCACATACTGTGTTCATAGACGCTCTAAACTGAAGTGTTGGATATGCAGCAACACCCTTTGGCTTTTAGAAGACAGTCTTGAAAATATAAACCTAAGAAGTCAAGAGGTTTCTTTGCCTCTTTAAACCATTCAGCAAAAGGGTTTGGGAAGAAGGGATGCAGGTCTTCCAGGCTATKAAAACCAGCCCTAGGTATTTAAGCAATGGGCAGAAAACAGCAGCTATTTAAAGTAACATGTATCAATTTTTACACATGCAAAGAGCTAACTTCCTCCTGTGGAGGAAGGAACACACAAAACAAAGTATTTCAGGAAAAGAAGGGAAGACAGACAGATAAAGAGAGAGACAGAGTGCACTTGTAATTGAGCCCTAGGACCTTGAACATCAAAGCTCCTCTAATCCTGCATTAACTAACAGAATTTCCCATCCACAGGTCAGCTGAAAGGCAGCAAGATTCATTGCATTAAAGTTAAATGCACAGAAAATGGAATTATAGTAATCCTCACTGACAAGTTTACATGTACAGCCTGCTGAGCATCTACATCTGTTATTTGATAAGAAGCATGGAAATAATATTCTCAGTCTTTGAAATAGTGATACAGACTAATCCTACCCTTGCAACTCATACAGTTGCCTCAACACATCCGAAAATTCCCCGCAGTGAGGTGATGGTACCTACCTTCTACTGACCTCCCTTGCTTTGCCAAGATACATGATTCTACCTATGAGAGCTTTGAGCTTCAGCTCATAACCATTCCAYGCTGCACTTTGGGGAGTCCCTTCCAGAGGTCTCCAGGCGGAAAACCTGTTGGCTTGATCATCTTCATAAACAACAGGAAAACACGCTTTATTATTCAGAAGGAATACAATGGCTTCTCTACCAAAAGGAATTAAACAAATGTTTAAATACTTAAAATAACTCAAGATGAAGTTTCTAAGACTATAACTAGATATCTGTCACTATAACTCCTTGATTACCCCTTTTTCCCTTAATGCAAACCTATGATCAAGTGAGAATGCAGTAAYATGTAGGCCCTGTGGGACTTCTCAGTAAGAGATATTACCAATATACCATATGGTTCATTTATCAATGTGTTCTCTGATTCATCAATTATTAGATATTTTTGATACTATATGTACAGTATCTTTAAGTATTATATTTCTGGAGTAAAAYGTCTGTAACTAAATTTCCACTTAAAATGCAAGCCCATCTGATATATATATATATATTTTTTTTTTTTTTTTTTCTAAATAGATATCTCTCTCTCCAGATAGATAGACTGTCAAAACTAAATCTGAAGCATTCATCTGCAAGTACCAGTTATGGCAGCAGTCAGATATAACTGCTAGATCAGGATCTGACATGTTCTCAAGGACAAAGACCTAAGACTGAATACCCACATAGATACCAACAGTACAGATAAGCTTGTAAGATACAGTTTCAGGTGTATCAGTGAATACAAAGATTCATGTTTTTTTAARCTAGCATTCAAAATTGCTAGTTTTGAATCTTAAGGTTAACCATCAAATAGGGACTTCCAGACCCTGGAAACCTCACTAAGGAAACTGTAGTTGTACAAAAAATGGTGCCACAGCACATACAATCCAGCTCAGAAATATTTCAGGCAGTTTCACTTGCAGGCCACTGTATCATTCTGTCTCACGAGTGAAAGGTGGATCAAGGAAGACATTTTCTTCATTTMTTTGCATTTCAGTTTGATATTTTAATCACAAATGCTGTAATCCTACCTAAGTTCAGCTTTCTGYCCAGTGCCAATAGATCACATAGAATATCAACATTCCAGAACCTTGTAGCAAATATTTAATAATTACAAAGGACAACGGTTGTTTGCACAGCATGGATCTTCATTCTGTTCCAACTGGATAAAATCTTAGTTGCTGGGCATAATGTAGGCATAAAGAAAGTGTAAGGATGAGAAAGGTTTAAGCAAAAGGTTCAATGTACCTCAGAGCATGGGGAAAAAACCCTACACTGAATGATTTTTGGAAATCCACATAAAGCTGATATAGACTCTCAGTTCCTATGGTTATTCTCTAAAAGAAAGAAAGAAACAAACAAAAAGACAAAAAAACAGAGGCACGAAAGATGAACAAAACAACTGAAATCCTTGCTGGCAGTCTCTGAAGAGAAGCCTGAATGGACACAAAAGCCACTACCTTGGCACCTCTAACAATAGTCACCCAGGTAGCAGTGGAAATGTGAAACCTTCACCGAAACAAAGCTGATGGCAAAATTCTAAAGACTTTTGGCACAGCCATGCAAGAGCATGCACTGACTTTAATTCTGCTGYTCTGTGAATATTAATTAGATCTTTTGAATTGACTGTCCATTTTCCTATCACARCCATTCTTTTCTTCAAAAAAAAACCCACCAGATAATGTCTTCCACTGCCAAATGCAATGATCTTTTTCTTTCACAGAACTTCAAATTTAGTCCCATTGAAGCTATTTGTCTTTATAAAGAAAGAGCAGGATGCRTTTTGTCTGGCTATTTTTTATCTTCTAGTATCAACTGAATTTATTAAACTATCTGTTCCATGTAATTACTTTCTGTAGATCAAGCCTTTCTAGTAGGTCTGTTCTCCCAATGTCCTTGATGTGTGCACAGAACTTTCAATGACATTAATGATTCTCAAGCACGTGATTTGAGAGAAGACTATGTCTCATGTCATTTTGAGTGGTAAGAGTTCATAACAGAGACCGTGTACTGCAAGCACTAAGCTGCACAGTAGCGGCAACTTCTGTTTTTTAATAAAAGCATTCTTCTTATTTATGCCTCATAATTGGACTCTTGCTGTTAAAAAAGAATCACCCTACACATCCATTGTCATGTTTTTACACATAAGAGGTGTTTCCTAAGTGTTACTTTCCTATTTTTCCCAGTGGCATCAGTAATTAATTCATGCCAACAATTATTTTGGAAAACATAACATGTATAGTTTTGTTTGATCAACACAGAACATTTTCCACCTACAAATGCCACTCCAGCTGGTGGCATAAAGATGCGAGTGATGCGTTTGCAGAAGAAAGTCCATCCATGCTGTCACCCATGAACAATCAAAATACATTCCAAGGACACAACAGTGTTCCCACCCCTTGACACAGGGGAGTTAGCAAATGTTACTGGCTTCAATTAACATGAAAGGGCCTTTAAAAACAATAAAGTAATTAGACGCATTCATGAGAGATAATTATGTCATGTAAAGATGAGCATTCCCAGAAGTGCTTTTGGCTCTATTAGAAAAGAATATTCCTCCTCTCAAATGAATTTCACAGACATGCAAGGTGTGGGAAAATCACACCATTCTCATCAGTGTTAAAAACATATGATACGAATGAGGTCTCCAGCATGGCACTGACTGCAATAAATTATCAAGTGTGTGTTCTGTTTTCTGAAATGGGCTCAATTTATCATTTTATTGAAAAGGTTCCATTATGCTAATGTCTTGTAAAATCACTTTTTGCTGTTGCTGGAAGGTGAAGAGGGGATATCAATTTTTATATATAGAACTTGGAAGTATTGCAGCAGTGAGTTGTCAAGGGTTAATAACCTTAACAGAAGATACAATATACATAAGAACAAACTTCCAAGGACTTTGTAATGAGAAATTTTCGTAACCGTACTGGAAGCAGAATAACCAGAATACTTTTCTTAWGTTTAACTATTTCAAAAGAAATTTTGACAGAATTATCAATAGTTAATTGGTGGGCTGAAAACTCTCCCTCTGTTTTCCAATTAACCCTTGAATTAGGGGTTGACACTGTTTAGCAAGTGCTGTTTCAATGAAGGTCAGATTAGGGAATGCCATTATCRTTCTTGTCAACCTACCCAGATAGCAGACACGAAGGATAATCAGACAGAGGTGATTACTTGCAAAAAGGAATACTCCTTCTCTAAATATAACATTCTGTAATAAGAATATTTTCTTTCTTTTGGAGTATTGGATACAAAGCAGGTAAGTATTAAAAGAGGAAGAGAACTAGATTTAGATAAACAATTGGTTTGATATGTATAATAGCTCTTCTGTGGCTGAGATGTGACTTGTATCCAGAAAACCTCTTTTCTGCTGTGCATCAAAAAATAGAGTATTGTTTCAGAATCATAGAATCATAGAATCATTAAGGTTGGAAGACACCTCTAAGACCATCAAGTCCAACCATCAAACATCATTGCCATATTACGAATAACTTTTAACRGGAAGCATTATCTTATGGATGTGCCTTCCTTTACCTCTAAACATACTCATACAGCATACTCCAAGAAGCTACAGCAACTAATCAAGAGGGATAATTTAACATATACTGAACAGGCTGCCCAGGGAAGTGATTGAGTCACCATCCCTGGAGGTGTTTAAAAGATGTGTAGATGTGGCACTTAGGGACGTGGTTTAGTGGTGGACTTGGCAGTGTTAGGTTAATGGTTGGACTCAATGATCTTAAGGGTCTTTTCCAGCCTAAATGACTCTATGATTCTCTGATTCTATCATTGCAATATATTTTAGCTGTTGAAAACAAGTAAGTGGAGCTAGGGCACTGTGACCATTATCTCAATGGATCGTCAATAAATACCCTTCTGGATCTCAGAGCTTCAAACATGGATCACAGTTCAAGAACTCATGCCATACAACATTTACCAAACAGCTTGGAAACTCTTTTAAAACTTTAAAGAAGTTCTTATTCAACACATAGGAAATATTTAGCAGGATTGATTTAAAATTGATTTAAAATTTAGCAGGATTTATACTGTATCATATAAAAATGTTATTGTCATACTCTCCTCTTAGTACACACCTGGATTTTCAGACCTCAGGATGCACATACTTAAAATATGGTTACTTCTGAAAAACATATTGTAACACTGTGATGACCTAGTTGGGCACGATGTGTAAGCATTTTGCATTAAATATGTGAGCAATGTGACCACCAAAGGGACAAAGATGTGTGTAGTTGCACACAGGAGGCATCCAAGTGACAAAAGGTCGTAAAACAAAACAAAACAAGCAGGAGGGACTGCAAATGGGCAGAACATCTTGAGGGTATGGAACATCCATGAAGGGTAGCTAGCAAAACCAAAACCAGCAGAAGCAGTAAGGAGCACAGAGGAGATTCCCTTTCAGAATGGGGACAAGTAGTATAAAAATATCAAACAGGAAAAGGAAGGATGGAGAGGAAGGAAGACAAGTCTCCTTTTGTTCCAGTTTCTCTTGTCAAAGAGCTCTCAGGCCTGATCAACTCAATTTCTGTGACTACAATGCATCAGTGCAACCTACATGGCATCAGCTCTGTGGTATTGTACACTCACAGCAAATTTAGGATGCAAGGTCTAATAGTTAAAGAAGTCTAACAGTTTTGTGTATGTAATGAATGCATAGTGATAATAATTAACAATGTGCAGGAACTAACCATTAGCACAAAGAGAGTTGTTAATGYAGGAATTTTCCAAAATTTTGTTTTAAAGTTTAAAACACAATTGTACATACAGTAAATTTACACAGTGCGTAATGAAGACAAATGCAGCCATGCTTCCCAGAAAGTATTGGCCAAAATCAGGACTAGTATATTATTGCTGAGTTGGTACTTTATTCTGCTTTTCTAAAACAGTAAATTAGTACCTTCCCTTTTCTGGATATACATTGATCCTCAAATTGATATTTCATTTCATATTTTTTGCAYTATAAAAAATCTGAATCAAATACAGACTAAATCACAATGTACTGCAMAATGTGCTGCATAATGCATTTTCATTTTCATTTACATTAAAAGTGGTTTAATCCTAATAGAAAAGTAATCTGTCAGTACACCAAATCCGAAAATACCATAGTAACCTAACTAGTTACTTGAATGTGTCTACTGAAACAATACATTGGTTGCATATTAAGTAATTTATTACTTTTTCCTGTACAGCAATATGAATCTTACTCAAATGTCTGTCAAAAAGAACTACTATGAGAACCATGTAACCACCATTAAATGGTGTATTAATATTTCAAGAAATTTAAGAAAGGTCAGTGTAAGTACTCTGATCATTTGTTTCTAGAACAAAATTTTGATAACTCTGGGAAAAAGGACCTAATTACTAAATGCAAATTGCACAGAATACTGATTTCCCCTCTTCAAACTACTGGTTTGCAATACCGAGAACCTAAGGTACATTTAATTAATTAATTTATGCTATAATTAATCCACAAATTATTTGTACAGATGCCAAGGGAAAGAAATCTTTATACTGATTAATTTCCCATGTAAAAATGCAGCTAAATGACAGGAAAGATAATTTAAGAATCCTTTTCCTCTTTTCTAAGAGAATAGTAAATTCTTGGATATTTGGTTTGGTGACACAGCAAAACAAAATTAGGTCATGGGAAAATAAATTCATTGTTGTCTTAGTTTTGTACGGTGCATTTCCTGAACACTTACAGAACTTCATGTCTCAGAGTATCAATAGAGATGCTCCTGCAGTGCTGGAGCCATTTTGGATGGATCAGTGCTCATGTTTTGATGGCATTCTCAAAAAGAGGATAAGAAAAAGGTGCAGTTGTACTCAGCTTGGTACTGGGTAGGGGTACTCAGCCTAACACCACATTAAAATGGAGAGGTAGAGATGTACACCATACCATTGCCYGATCTGGAACTAATTTGACATTGTAAGTTTTATAAAACTGTGAAGTAATTCTAAAATAAATACTTCAGGAGCTTAGACTGCTCATTTACTTCAAACAAACCTGACACAAAAATTCTTACCCTTTTAGGCTTTTTGATTAAAAGAATCATAATAAAATGTAATATCAATTACAGAGCACAGGAATTTTAACACACAACCAACAGATTACTATTCAAAAAGTATTCGTACAGTGTCAGCAATATCCCCAGTTAAACTGATTTGTTTTTTTTTAATTCATCACAACYTCTCTCAGAAATATGCATAGTTCTGACTACCCAAATTCTAAATTGTGGCTTTCCCTTCTAAAAGTTTTTGCCTGTGTCTTTCATATATCAGACTCTTACATAGACTGGGAACCAGCTCATCAGTTTATGCTTTTAAGCACTGACAATACTGAGGTTTTGGTCATGACAGTTTTACCTTCCCTAACTCATRGTTGGGTTATTTGTAAGGACAGGAGGTTTAACATATACTAAGTTTTGGTAAAGYGTTTCTTAACAGGTGGAAAAGAATCAATCCCTCTTTTTGGTAGAATTTACAGCCTGCCACGCCTAAGACAATATATACCAGTACCTTATTTACTCTTCTGTGAAAAAAGGAACATGAAAAGGTAAGGAGACAGAGACAACTTGCATGCAAGCATTTTTAAAAGGCTAGCTAAATAACATCAGGATATTCTAGGGAACGGACCAGATRAGTGCTATTTAAAAGTTGTAAAGAAAAAGACCTAAATAATGATGACCACATCTAATCGATTCAGAAAAAATAATAAACCAGCTGATAATGGGTTAAACTGGGCATTAAATAGGTAACAACATTAATATCAGCTTATAGAAAACAGATGCTGTCAAACTAATTTTTTTTTTTTTTTTTTTAGGATTACAAATTTGCTTGACATGGGTAGCTGATAAATACATTTAGAGAGGGAAGCAATGTGATTCTGTAGTCCGATCTCCTGCCTAGCACAGTTCATACTACTTCTAGGTTGAAGTCCAATCTTTGTTGCTGGACATACATTTCAGAAAAATGTCCTGTATTTATTTTTAAATGGCCAAATACAGAGAATTCTTATAAGCCAGGGTAACTTGCATCAGTGGTTGATTTCCTGGCAAGTTAAAATCTACATGTGGTATTTATATTTGCTGGCTTTCAGTTTCTAGACAATGAAAGCTTAAATTCCAAAATAGCTTGTAAGATGTAAGACTCCCCTGTTATCAAATTTCCACTCCGACAGATGCCACAAGATATATAAGACAATCATGACCTGCACTTTTGTAGGATTCTTGTGGCTCTCCTGAACCTTCTAACAKTTTTTTCAGCAGCTTTCCTGAAGTTTAGACATCAAAATGGTGCATTATATTCCAGTTTTAGTTATGCAAACATCAAAAGCAGAGGAAACACATACTCTCCACTCCACTCTGTTTTCTGTTTATACTTCCAAAGATCATGTTAGCTTTCCTGGACCTGGCATCATGATGCATTTTCACATTCAGCTGAGCCATATGAACCCTTATGATTTTCAGATTSACTGTTTCTCAGGCCAAAATCCCTTCACCCTATACATGTATTTACTGATATGCAACCACTATGGAACATAGTTTATTTGCTTACATCTTGTTTATYACAGCACTTTGTCCCATATACTGGACAGACTGTAAATTAGGTGGGGGTGAGATCAGATGAAAGTCCTGTGCTGAGATTTTTTCACGTTCATTAGAAATCATGCAAGGTGTTATTTAGCAGACAGAAAAAGGCATTTCTATTACATTTGCCTGCAAAGAGAGGAAACCTGGAAATCTTTGATGCAGAGATTATTTAGATCCATTTTCATATCTTTTTCAGCCTGTAATGGACTTCCAAATTTCTGAATTTCTCATGGACAAACACAAATTGTACATTAAAAACACAATGTAAGTAAGATGATTCTCCAGACCAGAGTTGCTTTCGTTACTCACCACTAAAGTGGGAGTGAGCTGGGAGGAGGATGTCCTGTTACGCTCTTCTGCAAGGAGCAAATAATGCCCCTTAGTGGCGACAGGATGCGAAACTATAAGGGTTTTTGTCTGATCAAGTGCAGCAGTTTATACTACTGAAGTATAAACTTCTGGGAGAAGCTTTTGTGATGCAAAAGTTACCACAAATGATTTTCCTCAGAATTCAAAGGAGGGCAAATAAAACAAAAGCAGGGCAGGGACACAGGGTCAGCATCCTGTGGTAACAAAAAGAAATACTTTAGGCTTCAGAAAGAGATGAAGTCTCTTAGTGTTTACTGCTACAATTACGGAATAGCTGTGTAGCATGTTAGTCTAAACAATAATCATTTAATGAATCCCCCGCCTCTAAATTGTAAGTTTAAATTTGTCCTCTACTCATTGCRTGTGATCTCTCACACACAGAAAAGAAGATTATACTTGGTTCTACTGTATAGGTTTCTATTGTAGACCGATTCCCGCAACAACCATCCACCTTCTAGGACAATAGCTCAATAAGTATAATTTTAAGCGGCAGTGGTGGCATATGCAGCCTTCAGCCACACATTCCGACCACTATTACTCATTTCAGCTGTGCCAAAGAAAATCCTCAGTACACAGTAAAGTTGATTGGAAAACTGATCTCTGGATTAATCTTTTTTTTTTTTTTCTTTTTTTCTTGCTGGATTATTTTTAGCCGAGACTACTCCTTAACACCGTGAATTATGTGACTACAAATTAATCTGTCCCAAACCCTAATAACAAAAACATCAAAATCCCCCATATTGAACAAAAGTGGTGGGGCTGAACAGACACAAGGACAAGTTTTCATAGTGAGAGTCAAAACAAGCCAAGGAGAAGATAACAGGCTTTTAAAAAGTACTTGTTACTAACATCCTTCCAGGCAGAACTGTCAGTCATTAGAGTGGCTCTTCTTTTTTTTTTTTTCTTATGATAAAAAAATGTTTAAAAATCACAGAAAAAACTAGTCCATATATATTCTCAATACATTTTTTCCTCAGCTGTCATTCTACCATGAAAATATTTGCTGCAATAGAAGACACCTATCAGTTTGTACTTGGCTTCACAGAGTTTGCAGTCTGTGGAAAAACACACTACATGACAAATTTTAAAAGGCCTCACACATGTATAAACTATTTTGTAAAATCTAGCACAACTATTAAAGTCCTGTCCATATCATCTACAGTAGTGGAAAAATAAATAAGGAGTAGCATTAAAAAGCTCACCATTGCCYTGCTTTTGACAGTAAGCCCAGCCTGAAACTCTCTCCCTAGTTTACCAGATTTAAATCAGCATGCACCCCTCTTATCTCATTATTCATTCAGATCGGGAGATGTGGATCATTAAGCTCGGTACTAATTTGTTCCTAAACTGCACTCATTCATCATTAGTTGGCAGTGAGAAGTTGATCAAGTCAGTTGTGGAATACTTCTGTGACCCTCCCACGATTGTATATTTTCTGCATGAGTAACTTAAGAAATTCTCTATAAGTTATTTTAACAGTTTTAGTAGCCATTTTGTTAAGCATGATGATTTCTGTGGTCAGGTTAGTCACAGAAGTATCTCTGTCATATTCACAAATGTTCTTCTGTACTCTGGACATATGTTTTTGTGTAAAAAGGGTATTTGTGTACTGTTCCTTCTAAAAAGACATCTCTGATGGACTATTATGACAAATCATGACAGAGTCTGGTATTGCACAGAATGACGTCTCTTTGTTSAGGACAAAACATAGTTGTCAGTAAGGATTAGCTAGACTGTGTGAGGAGGGGGTTACTCTGAGAAGATTCATGTAATAGCTAAAAGATTCTTATATTTCCTTCTGACTTGAGATTCTCTCTCACGAACAATTTTAAATATTACAGCACAACCCATTTGCAGTAACTTAACTTGTGCCTCAGATGATTTTTCAAGATAAAAATATTCTCAGTAATAATTTGATGGATGAAGAACTACTAAAATCCATAGTACGAATCATTATCATATTTTATGCCAGCTATGATTTTATAAAAAATAAGTCTATTGTATAGAAATATTTTTTACAAAATGTATGGGCATGAAAACATTAAAACAGATTGGGAATTAAACACATTTGCAATGCATGAACTGCCCAACATTCTAGTTAAGGAAACTTCTGTAATGGAAATTTTACAGAGACTATTTTTTGCCTTCTCATAGACCTCTGGGGTTTTTGCCAGCTTTTACTAATTTGTAAAAATATTAGCATAATACGAGTTAGAGACAGGAACAACACAAGAAATCACTCYGTTTATTCACAAAGCAAAATTATTTTGCTAGAAGACACATCAGATGCTTATCACCTCTTAATATAGTGGTATTTTTTGTTTAATAACTAAAAGAAACCATATGTTGGTCTTTTTTCCTGTGGTGTAGAACTGTTCACCCTAACAAAGAAACAGACAAATGTTCAGGTCTGTGTATTGAAATGTACCAAATCACTGATTTACCTGATTTTTCAGAGGGAAGAGAAATGCTGGTTTTTGTAGTATCCAGAATAACAGCCAACCCTGCAGAGAGTGATGGGAGGATGCTGGTGCTGAGATCTACACGAGTTAGACTTTCAGGTTCTCTTTCCAAGGTTTTTAGAACACCTCCAGCATGGTTATCTTCTGTCTCATGCTTGTTCTGACTGTTCTTCTGTGGACTCTGAACAATATGAACGATACTCTGCTGGGCCAGGTCACAGTTCTGCAACACAAAACCAATACCCCAATAAATAATTAATTGTGACATAAGGGACAAAATCCCTCTGTCTCCAATTTGTTATTTGTTAAATGGTCTCCAAGCCATTTTGTGTAGATTTTCAGTGTGCAGTAATGGAGTTTAAAGCAAAGTGACAAGTGTAAATTGCTGGAATTAGGATTACTTGCATTGGCAAAAGGGTCACAACACTTGCAAATTCTGAACATTTAACAAGGAAATGGTGGATCAGAGCCAACAGCTCTCAATAAATCTGGTTTATTGGCACAAAGGAAAAACTCCAGAGGGAGCACTACTAAATCCATTGCTAAGAATATTCAATAGTTAATATGCATTTGCACAGATAATGCTGATACATGTAGCAATTTAGGGTCAAATTTGACAATCACAGAGAGTTCATGACCAACCTACTCCAAAATATCTTTGTAAACAGAAACAGGGATGATGATGCTACCGATGAAGACTGACACTTATTTCTTGTCCCTAATGTAATTTTCATTCTAAATCTGGCTTTACATGTAGACTCAGTATGAGTTTCCCATTCTTTCCAAAGATGACATTTAGCTGTTGACTTCAGAATTAGAGAAAGCTTGTGGAAGATCTCATGACCGCTATAGTCTGCTGGTAAAACAAAAGGATTGCTACCCATTTTAGYCCAAGAGGTCTCACATATACCTAAGTACTTCCTCTTTCTCAGTTCTCATCAGAGGTGATTCTTAGACAGTCTTTCCAGATCTTGTGTTTTTGAAAAAAGCAGGCTGAATAAGGAACTTATGAAAGGTTTATCCATGATAAATCTGGATAGAATTCACATTTTGTTCAGCATTTTCCTAATACGGAATAGGAAAGCAAAATATTACCTCAGAACTAGAAATCACAGAGATTTTAGATGTCCTATCATTAATGAAGGTCTTTCAAGAAAGATTTGTATTGATCTTTCCACAGCACACCTTGCAACACCTATTTGGGTGATACTTCCTGGAAATCCACACCTGGTTCACCAGTGTCATGAATGAACCACATACAAACATCAGCCTACACACAAAGAAGTTTGAATTTCCCTCCAGAAAATAATTTTCTAACTCTTTGCAGCATCATTAGGTTGGCCAWGTCTGCACTGAAATGTCAAGACAGACTGCTGATTATATTTGGGAGGAACAGAAAGATAATTCAGAAGCATTTGTCTCTGTATCTACACAATATTTAAAATTTTTAGTTTGTATTTGCAATTATTACATGCACTTTAAATTGCAAAAGAATCCTTTACAGTTATTTTAGTGCTGTTTATACCCTTGTTATTATCCCACTCTCTCTTCTACCAGTTTTTCTCCTCTGGTCTCATTTCTGTTTAGTGGTTTTCCTTCATTCTCTTGTATTATTTCTCAGTACTTCCCCCTCCACTCTTTCTTATGTAATGCAGTTCTAAAAGACAAAAATCTGTTGTGTTTTTTTTTTTWAAATTGAATTTTTAATAACACACTCTCTCCTTAGTGAAGCAGCAATCAGTCAGCAGAGATTTGTCAGAGCATGGATGCTGCAGTCTTGATGTTCAAACAAAGCAGTTATTAGATTTCAACTTTAAAACATTATGTTGACATTAAAGGCATCCTTTTTTTGTACAACTTGTTGTTCATAACATTTTAACAAGATCCATTTAAATAGTTTGTTAATTTCATTCATTAACACAAAATTCAAAACGCAGCTGTCACTCTATTCTCCAACTAAGAATACTGCATAACATTAAAGAATTTAATAACCTAAGAGAGATTAATAAAGAAATTAATAACCTAAGCAAATGAGGAGCTCAAAAGTGATTTGCTCAGTTACAGTCAGACTTACAAATGGAAATAGGTATATACGTAAAAACTCAGAACCTCGGAAACCCCTAATCAACTGTCAGTCAAAMCGTGTTTTAATGAGCATCTCTACTGGCAGTTTTGCTTACGTAAGCAGCCCCTGTCCTGTCTTTGATTTTTTCTCACCATCTACTACCCTTCTCAGTTTGTTTCTTTTTAAAGTTTGCATCAGTTCCCTGATTCAGTTCACAGCTTGACGCTGTGCTACAGTCACACTGAGGGGATGGTGCAGAAGAGAGAATAAGAGGGATGGCAAGAGCTGCTTAAATCAAACGAAATGTCCCTGCAAAACCACAACCTTTTTCAACCCCTTTTGCTTGATCTTGACTGCTGTACACATTTAGATGCATGGTTTAAATCGATTGATCCTTAAAAAGTAAAGGTTCCTTTCCAGTTCTTTTTGCAGGCTGGAGAGTATGTGGTTAGCTTAGAAACAAAGAACGGGCTGACAAAATAGAGCCCCATCTTATTCACTGTTCTCTCTCTGATAATGTCAAGAACCACATACTTCAAAAAAATATGTAAAGTTTGCACTTTGGGCAATTATACATCCATATGACCATAGCAATAGCATATTCCTGGATTTCACTTAATAAAAGTTTTCGTTCTAAAACGGCAGGTGAACATGTTGTATCTTAGTTTTCTTGCATCTCTTTATCAAAACCAAGAACAAACTTTGTAACATTGAACATCGCTACTGATGATGATAATGTAGGTCATAGACACARGAAAGCTTAATCAGCAGATCCCAGGGTAAGTTTTCAAAGACAAAAGCTGTGAAAAACAAACAACATCCTTTGATTTGTACATTGAGTATATCTGATATRGAAGTCACTGAGCAGTAATAAACATGGCATCCCAAATCACCAGTTTTGTGATGTTGTTTCTGACTACATTTGAATTGAATTTGGCTTGTGTTTAAAGGAGGAAAGTAATTCCCARCCTTTGCAAGAAAAGTGAGAAGACAGTACAAGAGAAAAAAAAAAAAAGGTTTGTGATCATATCTTAATTGTGAAGAGACTTGGATAAGAATATCACCAAGCAGTTCCCAGAATTAGGGTGAGTAATGCTTTATAGCAGACTACATTTTGTAGATGGCAGATGGGTTAGGTCTGCAGCTATTTTCTCTGAGAAAAGAGGTAGAATTCAAACTATTTCTGTAAATGTTTAGGTTTTGCCTTAGGTTACTATTGTAAAACAAATCTAAGATACAATTGTTTATGTCAATGTCATTTTCTTTTTCTTCATGTATTTGTTTTATGCCTCAGGAAACATTTATTTTGAGAATATCTATTATTAATGATTCTAGAGATATTGTCTTATCTGTTGATCCAAATTAATGTCTGTGATCCATACTCRAAAGAGAAATACTGCAAGTGTATATATAGTAGATTATGAAGTATCTCCTTGCGCTAGAGCAAAGGGAGCTGAGAAGATCCAGAAGTGATGAAACTCGGTATTAAGGACTGGTTCTTTACAGAGAATGGGTTTTGGCCAACTTGGAAAAATGAATTCACAGCAGATGAAATTAAAACTTTTTTTCATTCAAAACTTCTGCTTTTGTATTTTTTTCTGAATTCTCAGGTTGAATTTCACAGGGCTGAATCAGCACATCCTAAGTGAGTAACACAATATTCTTTGGTGCTGCCAGCTGTGGGCTAACTAGAAGGTTACTTTGGGAGACYGAGCTAAATTATGAAGAGGGAGATGACCGTGTTTCAGTAACTCTGAAATCCTCTTGTTCTGACAGATTTCTTCTTTATACCTTCTTGACAACATATTTTGATAGTAACATCAATACTAAAAGAAGTGTTCTCCATCTAACAAATATGTAGTCTGCTAGAGGTCATATTATATTTTCTAAARTGCAATACACTTTATTTTGAAATGTTTTATTTAAAAAAAAGGAAAACACTAGAGAACAGAATAGTTTGAATTCAAAGCCTTGGATTTGCATGTAAAAAAGCTAATTTCYTGTAGTGTTTTGTCTTGAAAAGGAATTTGAAACATTTTCATTTAATCTTAATCAGAAGTTGGAATTTTTTAGGTGTTTGGGGTTTTTTTTATTGCCTACCAAACTCAAAAAGCAATTATTCACACTCCACTACCTAAGATCCAGTTCAAACTTTTCCTATTATGTGGTGAGCCATGACTTTGTCCATGAATCCCTGGGGCCTATAGAGTAGAAACAATAACAGTTTGCCTAATTGCTGCCTATTTAGATTAAGCAGATAATAGACTGCCTGATGCCACTCCGTAAGAGATTCACACAAGGTAAATGCTCAAGACAAGGTATTTTAAACTTCTAGGAAAGATCAACAAGAATAAAAATCTTGGCTTTCCAGTTAGGCTTTTTGTTAACTGTGCTGCATTTCAACATCAGATGGGAAAATGAGGGGAACATTTTCATCTCATTAATCTGCAGAATGCATGAAATAATAAAAAAGCTCTCCAGAGTACCTATAGCACAATATACCTCTTCAAACCAATAGGACCCRTGTAAAAGTGCAGATGACACACCAACTTTATTGGAAAAATCTTTTCCCATGGATAGTGTAAAGAGACATTAAAGGCGACCTTCTAAACAGAAAAATAAAAGCATATGAAGTTCCCAGAAGAGAGAAAAATAAGCCCACCAAACCCCACTCTACTATTTCTCTAACCCTCTCACAACCCAAGGACAGAGACCAAGTCTCAAAAGCAGCAGACACAGAAAAGAAATCAACTGCAAGAACAACACTATTTTCATTCCCTGATCACAGACCAATGGCTCGAAAAAGCAAGAAAAAAGCAAGAACAAAAAAATATCCTTTATTACACAGGGAGCAAAAGCTGAAATATTAATGAACTTGAAAGTAGAGATTACCTAAAATAAAAAATACAGATATAGTATTAACATTCTGTTGAGCCATGATGGTCTAAGAAATGGGAAGCAAGATTTGCAAGAAGACTTAACACCTTTTATTTAACCAGCTGATACAGAAAGAAAAACCAAATAAGCTTTTGGGCTCAGAGACTCTTTTGCAGGTCATGTCAAGGCGAAATCTGAAGGGCAAATTAACCACTGTTAAAATAAGGAAGCAAAACAGCACCCTGATCCGATATCACCATCCATTTGTGTGAATTCTGTCTGCTGAGTGGCAGTGAACTAAATATTGCTTCACATGGGGCAAGGGAAAAAAGCCAGTGCACTACTGGGCCTAAATTACACAGACCACTTAGCAGTTAAATTCCAGCAATCAGAAACTACTTGCTATTTTATGATGCTGTGGAATACATCTATATTTGACTTCAGTTYACCTTTTCAACATTTTCAGAGTTATAAATTACTGTACTTGTTTAGTATTCAGAATATTGTGGGTGTTAAGCAACGCCTAGAAGGAAAARTAGATGTATTATTGAAATTATTTATTCAAATAAACATGATGAAAAGGCAGAAAACCCTTCACTTAGCAGAATATTTGTACCCTAATTTTTATAATCTCTTCCTATTCAGTTCTTGCAGTAGTTTGAATCGTGACCGTGCCAGAGAAGTAGACTAAAAGGAAAGATATAAAACACGTGCTGTGAAAAAGGATTAATTGCTTTCTAAATCCAAAACCTAGCATCATTTTAAGGACTACTATTAGAGTTCCAAAGACAGACTATTGCAGCAAATGAAGGAAGGAGTGCATGGGAGTTCTCAGTTCAGCAAGTAACAGTGAAGCTGAAAGTAACCATATGCCAATGAGTGACGTAGAATCACCACATTTTTAAAACAACCAGCGGCAAACACCAGTGGATGGGAAGCAGGCCTTTGGCATATTAAGATGCTGGAATATCATAAATTGTCTTGTTTTAAGAGGAAATGGAACAATATATCTTCAAACCACCTAATAAGGACAGGACATTCTTAACGTGATATGGTGGTTAAAACTTTCTGTAATGACAGTTAATGAAGATGGATACAGTAAACAGCAATATAAATTTATTCTTTCCCAGATAACTCACATTCATTGTGGCTTCATTGTGTTATGTTTTTTTTTATCTCCCCCTCCTCTTCCCAACACCCCCTCCCCCCTTAAATTTTTATCTGTGTTTTTGTATGCTTTTTATTTTATCCCATTAGCGAGTCCAGGGCTAACTGAAGAGTGCCAAGTCTTGAACTATTTATTTAGGTAAGACAAACTTTGGAACAAATCTGGAACAAAGTCTGAGAGTTTTGTTACTTACAGACTCTTTGTGAGGAGATGAAGCTTGTAAGTGTGGCACCTAGATGGACGCCACTGGAGAGGTATTTGACCTGTTGGTTTCCTTAGCACCTGAAGTCATTAGAGGTGGTGAGATCTTATGCTACTTCACTGGGCATTATAAAGATCATAGCTTTGAATTGAAGATCATCAGAAAAGTTCACAGTGAAAGTTCCTTTTAAACACAGGTATACTTGACTGATCTTCACCCAGAAAAGTGAGACTTCTCCAGCTCTCACTCTAGTTTTCAGCTGCAAGTCCACTTTTGTGGAGCTTTGCACCCCGATTAGCAATATAAGAAATTGATGACAGGATTTTCATGATACTATTGTCTGCAATGATCCCAGAAAGCCACCAGCCCAAAGCACACCTATCCCTCCAAGACATTCTCCATTCATTGCCCTCCTGGGAAACAGGAATGAAAGGCAAGTTATTAAAAATCGGTGACTCCATTGCAACTCTGTTTGAGTGGCAGGGTAYCTCTGCCAGTGACTCCTGGACTGTGGCATCTAAGATGGGGAGAAATGCACAGAATGTTAAATTGGCCTCTAGAGGACACGGAAMCATGATGATTGCTCATTGCTACTAATTTACTTTTCATGTTACACAAATAAAAGATGCTAGAAACTGCCAAGATCCTCAGATTTTCTCCTTCTGAAAAGATAATCACAGTCCATGATATCTATATAAAGGACAAAAATTTGGAATTACAATCTATCTGCTGAATTTTACTAAAGGTTAGAAACTTCAGAGCCTTACAGGTAAGAAATGAACACAGAATATATTCTTTCAAGTCTTTTCAATCTGGAAAATTAAGAAGTCATTATTAAGCGAAAATTGTGTTTGCCAATTGATAATTCAGGATTAGAGCAAACAGTAAGGATAAGAGTAATATTGGTATATATTGTTATATATTTTTCCTTCCTGTGAGACTGAACTTTCTGAAGACCTCTGTAAAGACTCTGCCCCATATGCAAGTGCCAGGTGAGAGGAAAAATCTCCATCTACACTTCCTTTGGAAAGATAATCCTGAGAGTCCTGAGACATTTACTTAAAACTATAAATCCTACCATTCCTTTGAATTTCCATGTGGAACATGATATACCCGCCATGAGAACTGCTTGCTACTTAGCTTCTATCAGGTACTTTTTTATGTAATGCCATACAAAAAGGGTTAATCCATACACATTCAAATTAAGATTCTATTATTTTTTAGCAAATAGAACAATGGAAGTTGGACAAGAGGAAATAGGTAGATATTGTGTGATTTACTACAGCCCCTCCAGCTAATGGTCCCTCCATGTAGCAGGAAGCCTTGACTAGCCTTTACAAAAATAAAATCCTCTGATTTACAGCATAACACAATAGGTCATATACTACAAAGGTTCTGCTCTGAATGATACTCTTTAAAGAGAAGTACAAGACTTATGATTTTATACTGACTAGTCCCTTAATGAGTTAATAATTTGCTGGAAATGGAAATGTATTCAACCAATAGTATTTAAACTTTCTTACACTAAATTTAAACTAAGTCAGAATTCCCCCTCTTCCTTCACTTACAAATCACTTTTTGCTTCATTTCCATCTTTTTCACATTATAAGACACAAAACTTTAATGTTAATTTCTATCTCAGTGGAGGGAATGCAGACATAATTCTTAGTTAGAAACTTTGCAGGGTTATTATTTTTTGTACACAGTCTAAGACCTTAGCAATGCTATATACATATTTCCAAATGGCATTACTAATACCACAACATTATTAATATGATAACTTTTCTTGAATGTAGGCCTTCTAGCACAAATTCCTGAAAGATAAATTAATCCTTAAACTAAATAAAAATGTTTTATTGGTAGCATATGAGACTGTTTGCAACATTAAAATACCGGCTTAGATTATTGTTATTCCCTTTAAAACTCTGCATAATGATCTGCAAAAGATGTAGAAGGCAGCCAAACTTTTTGATATTATGTTTACAAAGCTATTAGTATCTCAACAGTGACATTAAGAACACATCATGCTGATATAAAATGGAAGAGAAATACAGTCAAATGAACACTAAATTCACATGAAACTTTTCTCCTCAGTAAATGAACAATTTTTTCCTTCTTGTAATTTCAGGTACTGTACACTAAGAACAACCTATAAAATTGCGATTTATTATAATGTCTGAATAGAAAGTAACAGATCAATGAAAAGTTTATAATTCTAAATTAAACATGAATAGTTAAGTTTCTGTGACTGTTTGCTTGCCTCCTACATGCAGTTGAGTGCCCCTCATTATTGTTCCATCTTCTGCACTGAACTACCTGATAGAACTTACACTCTCTAAACATGTTWTCTGCAGCTGTAAACATAAAATAAGAAAGCTTGTTATTTACCAGGTATGGATCGTATTTTCCATTGCACTGATTTCTTCTCAAGCCACACCAAAAAATAACAAGTAACAAGTGTATACTGTAAAATGCTTGAATGAATTACATTTTGGACACGTTTTATTCTGGGTTAAATGGTGATAAAAGGTGCTAAGCTCAGAAAAGGTCTCATAAGCCAGCACTGTTAGCAGTCTGCAGCATGCAACACAGCCTCAGGACTGTGGACTRTATGTTGTTTGATTAACATAAGATTTAACTCTTAACTTCTCTTCCCTTTAAATCCTTCTTTAACTTTTCTCAGCCAGGTAGAAGCTGCCAATCTGGTCACACTTCTCTGTCTTCACTTAACATGTACATTAAGCATTAGTGAGCATGTGAGGAATAAGCATAAAAGTGGCCTCACAATGACACCTAATAGGTGTCAGGACATAAATAAGACATAAATTGTGTTTGAAAAAGTGGGGAGTCACTTACTACGCAGAACTCTGAAAACATCCTAAAGACTTCAGTGGTCCCTTGTGCTGATGGGGGGACTACGGTGGCAGCTGTAGGGTTGCAGAATGGAAATTGGGAAATTCCCTTCTCCAAAGCGTTCTGAAAGAATTCCTATGTATAGTTAATACTCCACTGTGGAAAGTGAATTTTCATATGAATTTATTGCCTACTGCATCAAAAGTTTAATAGCTATAAATATCTATTTCAATTACTTCAACTAGTCATTCACAGATGTCTTTTTCATGCTTTATGGCCAGCGGCTGGTATACATCCCAACCAAAGAGCACTTTGGTCTTCTACTTATCTCAGTGCATGCATCTATGGATCAGTTTGAGCAGCTGCTATGACAGCAGCCATAAAGCTTAGTGGGCATCCTGTGTGGGCTTACTTGGTAACTTGCTAACCCACTAGTATAAACATGGGCAAGAAATCAAATATCTTCCAGCGCTTTCCCTGATTTTACCTGAAGGCTTGCTTTTAACCTAACAGTTACTATGCCAGATGAAAATGGTCTTAGATTTGATTTTTGGGATATGCCTACCAAAAATATCCCAGCAGGTTAAACAAACCTACTGGGCATTGCTGGAAAATCTATGCAGTGCAAATATCATGCAATACAGCTACATATCTAACTGGAGTTTACTTTGGGGCAGAAAAGGCTGGGAAGGGTTTTCTAGAGGTATAGTTAGGTATGTTACAAAATAGTTAGACAGCTTACAGATTCTTCACAATCCCTAACTGTAAGATATATGCCATATCAGAAAACACATAAATTAATCCCTACACCCAGTACATGTGGGCATAGTTTGTCACCTCTTTCCTTCCCATCCCATATGCAATCATGTCTTATTTTAAAAGGAAGAACACACACTAACACAAACAAGGTAAATGCTAAGAAGATATAATATAAAGAATTAAAATTTGCTATTAAAATGAAAAGGTCCTTTGTTGCACTTTTAAGTAATCTGTGTGATTTTTCAAAAAATGTCTGGCATAAATTGAAAACATGACATAAATGTGAATCCAGACTCATTCTGCTAAATAACCAACCTGTATATTAAATTTACCACTATAAAAGGAAGGTGAGAAAGCCTTGTTGAGTCATAGATGAAAGAAGTTTTTGAACATCAGAACACGAGAATAATGACCYATAAAAAAGATAAAGGAAACCTCCGTTAAGAGTGTGCTTTTATCCTTACCTGGAAAAAAATCTTCAATTTCCCCCAGGCTATTCAATTTTAATATAGAAATCTTCAGTGATATAGCATCAAGCTATGACAGAGAAGTTGAGTATTCTGATTTAGTTAGGAAAGCATAGATTATTAAGACAAAAGGTCCCTGAAATTTGATTTGAAGATTTTTGTATCATGACATTCTCTCTTCTGCATACATTCAGTTTGCAACATATCACATGCTTTTTATGTGTGTGTCACAGATAAATTCTAACTCTTACTTTAAACATCTAAAAAATCTGGATTATTCCAATCTTTTTATGTGGATGAGAAATTGTGTAATTTGGATTCAGATCAAGAGTCAGATTCTGAAAGCACATGTGGGAAAATGGGAATCTACGAGCATTCATGGGGAAGGGACATGTGCTGTGAAATTCAGTGGTGCCAAGGCTTCAAAAATTTTAAATTTTCCTCAGACGGAAGTTTCTTCAGGTCTGTCAGGCTACAGCTGCATTACCAAGTAGCCAAGCAAGCAACCTAACTTGCATTACCAAGTAATGCAGGCCAATAGAAGCAGCTCTCCACAGCAAAACAGTTGGTACCGAGGACCTGACATTCACACTAAAGTTTGGGGGCTGAGGTTTTTGGGGTGGTTGGGTGTTTTTTGAGTTTAGACTACCTCTAGTCTCACTTTAATGACTGCACGGTCTTTTGCAACTGGGACATAGTAGGTGAAGTCCTGAAATTCATCTCCCTGTTTAGTTTCATTCAAAAGGCATCTACTTCGTTCGCTCTGAGGCTGCTCCATGATGCAAACCAAAACACAGTAAATGGGGATGATCAGGAGATCCATCTCAAAAGCACACTCCTGATTCAGACTAAGACACTAGTGCAGACCCACCCTAATTGTCTAATTCTGAGGTCCCATCAAAGGCATCAGCAGACACATTTCAGATTATCTGAGGGGGAGGTACTACTGTTATTTAAAGGTAATACTTTTATTAAAATTTATGCCAACAACAACTGGCTAGTCACAGACTTTTGTGCATTGATTTGCTGGAAGTTACATTTATCTAGGTTTATAGAGACTGAAGGAAACATAAAGGTACCATGGAATGACTAAATKAAGATTAGTAAACATATGCTGCCTTCTGTTCAGAACTAAAACACTTCTGTTTAAAAGATTAGTTGACCATTTTTCTTACAGGGTGGAGCTTCAACAGATTCTACAACAATTGTTAACTATTTCTTTCTACTCSTGTATCTAGTAAAACCATCATAATGGTTTCTCCAGAGGACCAGACCTGGTTCACTCCGCTAGCTCCACTAAAAATCAGTTTTAAAAATCTATTATTTTAAAAACAATTGCCTTGTAAACAGTTGCACCAAGAAAGCATACAAACTCCTGTTAACTTTCCTTAGCAATGGGAATTAAGCTTTGTAAGCCTGGACTTGGAAACCATCTCTGCCTTAGAGCTGAACAAGCAGTACAGTACAGACACATTTTAAAGCTGGAAAACAGGTAATTCAACCATACAATAAAGGGAAGAAAAATACAAGACAAAGCCAATGTCTGTCACACTTCAATAAGTAAAAGAATAGAGACTRCCAGCACAGCTTCTAGCTCTTTGTGACAGGGATCGTCACGTCAGAACACAGCAAGCATCGTCCCTGTCTTTTAGTACRCTTTTTATCAGAGTGGATGGATACTCCAATGGGTAAGATGCAACCCTTACCCTCACAGCACCTCTTTGTATTAATTATTGTTTCATGGTGTGAGAATACTTTCTGACTTCAGCCAGGGACTAGCTTTAACAGTCCTGGAATTTTCATCTTACTGAGAAGTAAGAGCTGACGTTGCTCTTATCCCTGCAAGGGTCAACACTGTAATTTGTGGTACAGATGCTACAAATTCAGCTTCCTAAAGCTCTTTGATCTTGCCCAGCCTCAAATTAGGTCCCTCTCAAAAAGTGACTGAGAACATTCATGCCAATAACAAGCACAAAGTCACATTTCTTTTTTTTTTCTTTTGTTTTTATCCTCTTTGCCTTGAGTGAGAAAAGCTCTGAAGTGAATTCAATGACAGTATGTGCATGTTTAGAAGCACACAGTTAAGAATGAAGCGGAGCTCGTATCCACATGCTTTTATCAGTGTCCACTCAAATGATGCTAGAGTTGGATGACTGCAATTAACAGGATGTAAAACTAAAACCCTTACAAGTATAGTATAAATTACCCTCCTTTCTTCAAACAAGCTACCACTGGAACTGAAAACAGAAAAGATGCAGGGGAAACAGGGATGGGCTGGTTTGAGTGGATAGGGAGAGCCATAGATCTGGGGGCTTTCCTGTGTTTCTGCCAAGGGAAGGAATTTCCCTTATTCAACTGAGATGTTTGTGTAAGTTAAACACAAGGGACAGCAGCTAGATATTTTTTAATTTGCAAATTTCAATAAATTATTGCATTTTTTATCTCTAAAATGTGTGGAAATTTTTTATTTTTTAATTCAGGTAGACGACTGAAACTCAGTTTATTTGGGTTCTAGTACCAGTCGTACTCCAGAGGCATCCACACCTTTCATGCCTTTAGGTAAATTTGTACAAGCAAGAATTCCTCTACTTCATMTTTTTCTGTTTTTTTAAGTACAAGAATCAAGTATACAAGTATAGAAGTATTTTAATATAGCGAACTCACAAAGAAAATAAGATTTTCAACACTATCAGTTTGATGAGAAATTACCAATTACTGCTATCTCTTGTCCTGTGATTGGGAAGGGGAGGGAACAACAAATAATGCAAAAGGATGCAATGTTTTCTGCAAATAATTAAGACTATTCCTCAGGTTTTGGATGCTGTTTGTCACAAGGCACTGCCAGTTTGATATGGCTTTCTAGATAGGGCAGGATGTGGCTTTCACACGAAACAAGCAGAATGAGAGATTCCTCCGTTGGGCTCAAGCTGCATCTCTTCAGATTTTGGCACTATCTTAGCTGCTTCTGGAGAGGCAGCACCCAAGCTGCGTATTCAAGTACGAACAAGCTGCGCACTCATACCCATGAATGCAAGCTGCCTTAGGGCACTTGCACAATTTGAAAGGGGTTGAAGGCATCTGTGYGGCCATAGCTAATAGATCTAAATGGGCCTAGAGGGCTCAAGGTACAGGTTACCTGAGAAACAGATCAGTCACTGTAGATGCTGACTTTACCTGGCATCCCATGAAAAACTCAGAGATTTAGACAACTGGGAGATGATGACAGTTTTCAGCACAGAACCCTTGCAACTGCAATTCATTTGCTTCTCTGGTAAGGAGGGTTCAAAGTTGTTTCTATTCTAAAGCATTGTCCTGGTTTTAGCTGGGATAGAGTTAAACTTCTTTCTAGTGCTATGTTTTGGATTTAGTATAAGAAGAATGTTGATAACACACTAATGTTTTTAGTTGTTGCTAGGTAGTCTGCTTCTCAAGGACTTTTCAGCTTCCCATGCTCTGCCAGGCGCATAAGAGGCTGGGAGGGAGCAGAGCCGGGACAGCTAACTCAGCCAGCCAACGGAGTATTCCATACCATGTGACGTCATGCCCAGTATATGAATGGGGGGCGGTCCAGGAAGCGGYGATCGTTTTGGCCATTTTCTCAGCGGGTGGTGAGCAATTGCATTGTGCATCACTCATTTCGTATATTGTATCATTATTATATTATTACCATTGTTATTATTATTATTATTCCTTTCTTTTCTGTTCTATTAAACTGTCTTTATCTCAATCTGCATATTTTTTTTTCCCAATTCTCTCCCYGTCCCGCTGAGGGGGGGAGCGTGAGCGAGCGGCTGTGYGGCGTTTGGCTGCCTGCCRGGTTAAACCACTACAGTCCTTTTTTGCACCCAACGTGGGGCTCAAAAGGTTGAGATAACGACACATCTGACCCGAGCGGGTTAAGACAAATTTGTTATAAGCATTCATTATAGTTTAGTAGTAACTGGTCACAATGTTGGGTTATTTGCTCTCAGAGCTGTTGGATCTGTTATTGGAGTTTTGTTATGTAGCACCTTACTGGCTGCATGTACTGCTGTTTGCCAGTATTTCTGTGGGGTTTGTCATCTATGGGAGATGGATYAAGGCTATYGTTTTGCTGTACTGTGTAACACTGGCTTATGGTATGATAAAATTATTGGTCATGAGATTGTACTCAGCACTGCCATCACCCCTGTACTTCGGGAGCTATCACTTGGAAACTATTAATAATTACACTATTTACCTCTTCTCCTYGGAGAGCTAGTTCATTTCCTTCACCTTCCCCTTCTCCTCCAGGCTGATTACAACAGCTCTTGAGGATTTTGAACACCCTTGAGATGTTCAAACTAGCAGGTTCCTAGTGCTATGTCTTCTGAATGCATTTCAGGCCTTGTTTAAGGTTAAACAACTATTTAGGAATACCATCCAGAGATCTGTCCCGAGGCTGGATAGTTATGAGTGGCAGGGTGTGTGGGATAGTATGGGTAAGTGCCTAGGACAGTGGTCACCTCCAGTGTTTTGGAACTTCACCCATGAACAAGTGCAGAATCCTGAAAAACTAGTAAAATATTTGGAGAAAGCATGCTGTCACCCTGGCAATTCCAGAGAGACACAAATTAATGCAATGTATTGGGGCCTGGACCATGCCTACCGAGCCCTGTTCAACACTATTCAGAGCCCTCAAGGGAAAGAGAAGGTCTCCGGATCTGATGACAAAACGACGGGCACTGCGGCCACTCCAACCCCTGCRACGGGCACTGCGGCCACTCCAACCCCCGCAACAGGCACTGCAGCTACTCCAGCCCCTGCAACAGGTACTACAACTGGACCAGATGACCAACCCGCACTGGTATCAGTTGCTCCTATACAGAAGAAGAAATCTTGCAAGCGAAAGTCAGGTCGTTTAGAAAAGGATGATAGAAAAGCAGGGCCACCATGAGGAGTGGAGGAGGAAGAGGAAGAACTCATAAACAAGACGGAAACCACCCGATCGCTATCCTTGAGTGAGTTGCGAGATATACGAAAAGATTTCAGCCGTCGTCCAGGTGAGCATATTGTTACCTGGCTGCTCCAATGCTGGGATAATGGGGCCAGTAGCCTGGAATTAGAGGGGAAGGAAGCGAAACAGCTGGGATCCCTTTCTAGGGAAAGGGGCATTGACAAGGCGATTGGAAAAGGGGCACAAGTCCTCAGCCTCTGGAGGCGACTCCTGTCAGGCRTGAAGGAAAGATATCCCTTCAAAGAAGATGTTATATATCGCCCAGGCAAATGGACCACTATGGAGAAAGGTATCCAGTACCTGAGGGAATTAGGCGTGCTGGAGGTGGTTTATAGTGACTTGGACAACCAGCAAGCACCCAAAGATCCAGATGAAGTTCAGTGCATGCAGCCCATGTGGCGGAAGGTGGTACGGAGTGCACCAGTGTTGTATGCCAGTTCGTTGGCAACACTGGGCTGGAATGAGGAAGAATCACCAACAGTGGATGACGTGGTTGCCAGATATGGATATGATTGTAAATCATGGAGATGCCAAAGCTCCAGCAGTTGCTAAAGGATTGCTCATCCACCGTACTTACAGTGCACATCCAAGGACACACCACATACAGTACTTGTAGTGCAAACCCAGACTGTTCAGATCTCCTTTTTTCTGAATGCTCCTTATCTGTCAGTAGCGAACAGACCAGAACTGCTTTGGGGCCAGGCAGCCATGTCCTTTGTCACGATACTAGCTGCACTTCCAGTATCTTGCCTGGCCAACAAGTCATATACTGGGTTTTAGGACAATTTATCCTCTGATGTGATCAGCGATCCCTTGACCATGGCTGCACTTTGAGCACGGGCATGCACCTGATCATAAGGCAGCAGAAGTTTGCCACCTTGTGCCTCCCTCCACGCAAAATTATGCACTCCCACACCCCCCTCCCCAGCTAAGAGTTGGGACTTCCCCGCCTTAAATTATCAAGAAGAGTTAAGCTAACAAGTGTTAGTTCACAAGAAGTATGAGCAAGGGACATGAACACAGCTTAATGGTCATTTGTGAACTTGGACATTCAACTGTCTGTGATGACCTGTGCATACATGTAACACATTAATGCAACTCTTCAAAAGGAACATATAAAAATTACTGCAAAATTAAGACAACTGGTAAGGAAAATCATATGTATTAATTAAGTGTAACCGTATTAATTAGATCTGATTTTCTCTTCTGTGTTAATTAACAATAGTTTATGTCCCTGTTGTAAMTTTTTTATATACAAGATTGTTGCTATTTATCACCTTTAAAGATACAGCCACAAGGGACTCATAAAAATTGTGGAATTTTGCTCTATAACGCTTTATGTATAAAAACCTTTCCAAAAATCCTGAAAAATCATACAGATTCTACTACAGGGGGTCACTGTTCTTAAAGATGAGACTACTATATTTGTAAACCTGTCCTGTCATTTCTGACAGCAATGACCGGTGACAATTCCCCCATTGCACCTGAGAAAAAAAAAAAACAAACTAAGAAGAAATGGATAAAAGGCGTATTTTCCAAGTTATGTTGTAAACCCTTAAAAAACTTCCATCTGATGTTTTTATTAATCATAATACATCAATACATCAGAAGCTGTAGCACAACAGAGACCTTGTAGGATGAGGAATTCTCTGTCAGCCTCTGCTGCCCAGGATGTATACAGAACAGAAATGCATATAGAACAGATTTGTCTTAGCTTGGCTGAGTACAAACATTGATGCACCACTTATACGGGCAGTGTTGATATACTCACAAAGACAAAAAGATGCAATTCACTATTAAAAGCTGCCTTCTCGTGAAAAAAAAAAAAAGCTAATTTTAATCTGTGCTCCACAAGTTGCACAAATCAGTGAGTGATAGAGATGAAAACATAGTTACACATATTTAAGTTACACTTGAAGGTTTCTCTAAATGAACATATGCAAATGCTTGAAGCCCAGGGGCAGCTCTTTCTTGCACTCAGGACATTTACATAGCTTTCCAAGCTAATATTTAATCTAGTATGCAGTAAAACACCACTAATTACTTTCATAAATTCCTAACATCCTGTGAGATGTCTTTTCCCTCTGAGCTGCAAAACAGAATCTTCAAACACCTTGCCCATCAAAATAAGTGGAACGATTTTCACTCTACAGTGCTTCTAGTTGTAAGAAAAAAACAGTTTTAGTTTTCATCTTATTGCTTAACACTGTTTTTTGTAACTTTAAAGAATACTAAAATATTATACTTTGGCAGGAAGAATTTTGGAGCAGYAAGGAATAGGAGGATTACAACACAAAGTTCAATTAGAGAACTGGTGTGCTCTATAATAGTAACTTGATGAGAAGAGAGGAATTGCCACAGTGGATCACCCATAAGGGTCTATCTCGCTCAATATCAACTGCTTCAAGGGAAAATTATAAGAAAYTCTGCAGAAGGCTATTACAGCAAAATTTACCCATGGAAGGCTTTTTTACCTAACACCTGTAATATTTGTGTGAGGATCCATTCATTTCCTAGTCTTTCTAGATATTTTTATTATTTGTACACAGATGTATAATTTTATAAAACAAATGGAAAGCCTCTAGGAAACCTACTGCTTTTGTTTCCAATGGCCCTGTCAACACGGTAGCTGTAATGACGTTTTTCCTCAAACTACAGCACTCATACTATAAACTCCCACTACATCATGCACACAAAACAGCTGAATGAAAATTTCTAATCTATAGTCACTTTATATCTGTTATTTTATATACGTTTATCATGTCCCTTCACTGATTTTCTCTCTCACATAAACAGTTCACGTCTTTTCAGTTTCTCCTCTTATAAAAAAGTTTTCTCTGGTACTAGCGATTGTACATGGCTCACAATTCGCACCACAGCTGTTATTCTGATCTGACCTCAAGCATTTGATTATTGTAGTAGCCCTGCAACGTCTCAGGAAAAATCCAAAAAAGCACTAAGAAGCATTGCAGCATCTGCACTGCTAACGTCTAGACTGAACAGTAATACAGTGTGGTGCAATTTTAATGGATGATGCATCTCTGCTTCATGGAACTCCCTTCTTCCCCTGCTCTTGCATTTTGTATTTCTTYTCCTGTTTGTTTAAATTAGACATAAAATCAAGTTCCATATGACACAAGAATTCTGCAGGAATATTGCAGAATACTTACATAAGTTTTCTTCTATTGATTTAAACCCTTAGGGTCTATTTCATGGATTTTAAAAAAACTAAATAGGGCAGACTGCCCTGGCACTGGTCAATGTAATTTAGCACAAATCCATAGAAGAGGATTGCTCTTACTGAGCTTATCTCTAATATGGTTTACAAATACTGACTCTTWGTACGTTAACTTAGGCCCTCTTGGCTCTGAAAGATATTTTTAWGCCTACTCTCATACCAGATGGGCACCCAAGTATTTTATAAAAGATGACAGAAAAATTACATTATATAAAGTTGGGAAGAGGCAGACTAATATCAAAACAGAAAAAAAAGAGAACAAAAGTAATGAATTTGCCTGAACCAATCTTGTATTTCATGACCTCGTCATGCAGAAGCTGCCTATCTATTTTGCAACAAGTGATAAATATTAAAAGGAAATTTTTTTGCATGTCTTATCAAAAGCTTCCAATATCCATTGTTTTCACAAATGTTTTCTCCTGCAAGCAGTGAATGCCTCTTCATCAATCTTTTATCAAAAGCAATCTTGTTCTGATTTCAGTCTTATCAGAAAAGCTTCTCTGTCTCCTTTGTTGTTTTTTTTTTTTCCTTTCTTGGCAGAAGGTACATGAATATTATTTTACACTTGACTGTGGCTGCATCTCCATCGATCAGGAAATAAAAAGTAAGTCTGAAGGCTATGTCATGACCCTGCAGAGCTCCAAACAACAGAAACATATGTAATGATTCCACTGTGCCTGATAGTGACAAAGGAGGAAAGCATGTGTGCATGCCCACATGAATGTGTTAATATTCTATTTTCCAAGGAATGTTTCCATTGCCAAGTATTTCTAAGAAGAGAAAATGAAGATTTAATAGAGGACTTGATTTCCAGATATCTTCCTGACATGTCCATCAAGTTTGAAAGAGAATATACATTATCAAAACACCAATAAGCACAGAGCTTGGGCTTTCAGCCTTAATTGTGACATGGGACATATGTGGCAAGGTTTCGGTAGTGGGGCCTGTGGTGGGGAGCTGTGCAGGAAGAGGCCATGAGCTGCCGTGTGCCAGTCACAGCTGAGCCCAGCCACCTCTGGAACTGGYGACAGCAACACATGGCATGCCAAAACTGCAGCCAGGCGGGTCAGCCTGTGGCGCCCCAGCTCCAACCTATTTATGAAAAACCTGCAGCCACCGGGGTAAGGAAGATGCTCATGGAGACAGATGGCTGCAGGCACACGGCTGAGGAGACAGCTGGACATGTGCTGCTGAAGGTGCTGTGGTGGAAACATGGCCAAGGGCACTCTTTGAAGGAAAGTCCCCATGCCAAAAGGGGTTATTCATAGGGGACTTCAGCCCAGAGGCAAGCTATGCCAGGGTGGGGAGACCCCTGAGGGACTACAGCCCATGGGCACCCCACACCAGGGAGGGACATCTCTGAGGGACTGAAGCCTACGGATGAMCCACGCCAGGCAGGGACACTAAGAATGAAGAAGAGGCAAAGGAAAACCAGCAGAGTGTCAGATAGAAACCATTATCTACTTGACTCGAACCGCCTGTGCTGCCCACYGCCTCACCAAAGGGACTGTGAGGGACTGAGCACAAGCTGCAGTGAAAATAAGGGGACTTCAGACTATGTGGAGTTGCATTTCCTCCCTTCCCCTGGGCCACTCTATGATCTCAGGAACTCCTGTTGGGCCATTGTGTAATGAGTTGGGCGGTTGAGCATCCCTTGACCGTACCAGGCACTCTTGCATGGCTAAGGTGGGGAGCGGCACTGACCATACCAGGGACACTGGCTACCTGATCAAGGTAGGGAACGAGAGCAGGGGATAATTCATCATCCCTGACAGCCCTGAAGCATTCCCCACCTGGATCGTAGCTCCAGTGGAATGATACCATTGTTACTGTGGAACAATACCATAATTACTATCCTGGATCACCCCACATACCGACCAGGATGGAAATTTACTGATGACTAAAGCCAATCATCTTGCAAACCTATAAACAGCGGTCCCAAGCAAGACCCTTTGAGCTCTCCTGGACCGCAGTGGGCTGCACCCAGAATCCCCCTCTGAGTGGGACGCCTCTCAGAGTTCACAAACTCTTGAGTTTGCGATATTCGGAGGACTGTCGGGAGCTGGCTGAAACACTCCTCGGCCGGGACACTCCTTGGGGCTCAATCCTTTGCCAGTTGAGAAATGCCAAGACATTTAACTTGAGTATTTCACGAGACTCGAGGGGGATTTTTAACAGGTACCTTTATCTAGCTTTAGGATCCTCTATGTGTGTGTGTGTGTGTGTGAATTGATTTAGATAACCAATAGTAAGCATAATCTGCAATGTAATTAAGTCACTGCAATGATTAAGTGCTGCTAAAATCTTATGATCTACCTTAAACCATGAATGAACTTTAAATTGCTGCTAAACACATATAACCCCTTAGGCATAAACTGCTGACCAGGTCTGAGACTAAGGGTAGATCCAGGCGTGCCTAGACTGCYCTCTAAGAAGGAATTTAGAAAGCAAGTGGGTCTACTCTGAACCTCRTGACTCAAAGGGAGGATTTCCTTATTCCTTGTATTTCTCCTATTAGATATAAATCATTGCCCAAGTCTGAGAATAGGGGTCGATCCAGTCACACCTAGACTCCTCTCTGAGAAGGAGTTTAGAAAGCAAGGGAGTCTACTCTGAACCTCGTGACTCAATGGGAGGGTCTCCTTATCGCTTTTGTATTAGACACAAACTGTTGTCCAAGTCTGAGACTAAGACTGGATCCAGCCGGGTCTTCTCTGAACCTCATGACTCAACGGGACGGTCTCCCTTACCCTTTTGGTCCTCAATCTCTGCACAAATCATTCCAAAACAATTCTGACATGATTTTCCCTGTGTATACTTAATCCATGTAATGACTAATACAGTGAACCTTGCCATCGAATTCTGTTAAGTTGCGCTTTTATAAATTTCTATTAAAATCACTTTTTGCTGATACCTTTGCCAGTGATTCTTTAAGTGGCTTCAAAACCACTCGTTCACAACAAATTGGCGTAGTTGGCAGGATCCTAAATCAGTATTTCGYGACAGACAGGGGGGCGAGGTGTTTACTTAAGTGTTTGTTTATTTATGTTTTCTTTTTTTACTCAAAACTCAACTCAGTGATCAGAAGTTTGTGTTAATTGACAATAAATTAAATTTATTAAAAGTTCCCTGAGTCCAGACTGTTTTGCCTGCAGGACTTGCTTGACCTCCTTGAACCCATAATGCAATGAGAACTATTCAGTCTGAAGGCTCATTTCAAACGTCATGTAGGACTATGGGGGAAGAAAACATTCTGAACAAATACCATATGYTTTCTCCTGCTAAACCTGGACAGCAACCAAGGTTTCAATATATCTGGACAAGATCCTCAGTGTGTACAAATAAATGTCATTCCAAAAGTCTCACAGTACACCAAGGCCAATGCACAGTGATAGAGCTCCAGAACAGAGTGAGCAGCTGCAGTGACTAAAGTTTGAATATATAATGATTCCATAGCAGAGAGGAAAAGGCTGCAAAATTCCCCATTTCTGACTCCTGAGAGAAAAAAARCACAATCACCATAAACAAAGCCACCTTAAGAGAAAAGGAGAAAAAGTTACAAATTAAATTAAATTCATGGCCAAATGGCTGRAGGCTTGTGCTCCCCACACAAGTGCTATGTAGGTGTTTGCTTCATGAGTGTGCATGTGCGTCAGGTTGCTCCTGCCCCTCACAGACAGAATCTTGTCTTGAGTATCCCAGACAGAGGAGCATTGAGGAGACGAAGTGCCTCCTTTAGATGAATCCATAAACAAAATTTAAGCTGCTCCAACCAGGTTCTCAGCTCCTGGGCTGTTAAGGAGAAAAGTTTCATGGTAGGAAAGTATTAAGCTGAATCAGGGGACAAACAATCCCAGTGACAGGATCATCATARAGCCCCACCTTGTTATGATGTCTTCTCACACAGGCAATACATATGTGAGGACAGATGAAGACAGGCAGGGGGACTCGGTCATTAGTCACATAAACTGCTGGGTTTAGGAACATGTTTTGACCTGATCCCACTCAGCACACAGGTGGCAGACTTGTAGTGTGTCGAGAGAACACTGCAGAAAAGCTGATAATTTGTCAGTGTTGACTCTTGGGTGAAAGATTCCACAGAGAGAGAGAGGGCTATATAGTCATGAGCRGCACACAGAAGGTGACGAAAGAATGATTATTCACTCTTAAATAGTAAGGAAACAAATGATGAAAATGCCAGGTATAACATAAGATAAAGGCTGTAATTTTTCATACAAAATTTTATATTTTATTTGTCTGTAGCTACCTTGCCTCAAGGTGCAGGGAGGTGGGGGGGTGTTGGTGTTTGAGGCTTATAAGGTCACCAGCAGACAGGGAAGTAGATCATTTATCTCTAAAAAACTGCACTGTGTGAGGACTCTTTCCTGTTATGCTATTTATATTTATCCCTGGTGGTTTTTTTACACTATTCCTATATCTGACAGGATGCCTACAGGATATGTTGGCAGATTTAGTAAAGACTTTTCTTCCTAGGTGAGGTGTTGGTAATGTAAAAGAAGAAAAATTTCTCTTTGTAGAGAAAGCTTAAATATGCCAAATGCAAACATTTAACATTCTCATAATGTTCCTGATGAAAAGAGGAAAAATTTTGCTAACTGGAGGCTGCAGACAAAGTACATATGATGCTTTCTCATCTGGAAGTTAACAGTAGCTATCAGATTAAGGCTCAAGCTGAAGTTTTCCACCATTTCTTCCCAAGGCAAATCTCTCAAAATGCCTTTCCTTTTGATTTTTTCCTGTAACAYGACCTTAGTAGCAGATTTTGCAGCCAATGAAGAAGGTCTCCAAGATTTGATCAATGAAAGTAAATATGTTAATTTTTTAAGAAACTAATGTCTTTATAGATAACACGAAGCAAAGCAAATTAGTCACTAAAACACTATTCTATTTCTCTAACAGTAAATGAAAGAAAACCTATTTCTTACAATATTTCTTTTCAAAGCACATTATTAGGAATGTAGAAGATGCRTTTTTGTAATGATCCTTAAATTACTGCATGATCCAAAATTGTAATGCCTTGTTCTTAAGAAGGCTTTAGTGTTTTAAACTAGTACTAGAAAGATAATTTATCATTTTATCAGAACAGACAGAATGGTAGAGCCTACTCATATTATCTTGAGATTTCTATATGAGAACTGTCATGGTAAATATGCTTTGCAATACTGAAGGTATGATGACAGCTTTTTTTAGGGAGGGAGAAAATTTGCTAAATTCCTGTATTTTTTTAATGTTAATGTATGGATATGCAGAGGATAGTAATTGCTCTAGCAGGCATGTCAGTCTGAAAGAAAGATAGCTCTGATGAAGAACACGAGCATTTTTTTGTCTTGTTTTGTTTCAGCTCAAGGTTTTTAAATAATCTTGCGGTACCAGCTATGAATGCATATAAAGTTCTACAGAACATACACTACATATGTGTATCATAAATATGTTTCATTAATACAATTTACAGTAATAATTACTGGACCTGGGGAGAAACAAAGAATGAAAAGATTCCCGTTATGTGTTTCAAAAACTCAAGCTAATTTCTATTACACATGAATTCACGTTTGTTCTATTTTTTTTTTTTTCATAGGGATGAGGTAGTAAACATATTAAAACATTTAATTAAAATGTCCTATAGGCTGATGGCTTATTATGGAAGTTCCTTAACACCAGTCATTATTATGCTCTGATTTACATTTTTCATAATATAATGCTACATTGTAAGCATCTGGAATAATTCTTTTTCTGGCAGAATTCTGACTAAGGATCAATTTTCAGGGAAAAATCTCAGCTTAAAGAATTCAGATACTTGTAGGAATGAGGCTGAAGAAAAATACACTGTTTTTCCCTTATTAGAAAAAGTTCTGATGATAATGAACCGGATGGTGATGGTACAAAAACTCAGCAACTGGCACGGGATATTGGACTATGAATGTGAGAAAAGGGCCGAGAGCGTAATGATACATGAAGTTCAATAAAGAAGTTGTCGGACAAGGACAATGGGATTTGAAAAAAAGCTTGGGCCCATGGCCACAGGGAGAGAATCCGCTCCCGAAGTGCTCTGAACTGACAATGTGTCTGAAAAAGACAAAAGAATGCTGCCTTAGAAAGACGTGTTATGGTAAGCAAGTTACTTAAGTTTCAGAGGTGTTCTTTAATTGGGTGTTCCAAATTTTCTATGTGTTTATGTTGAGACTTAAATACTGTGTAATAAATAAGTCTTGGAAGCCAAATAATTGTGCAGCAAGTTGAAAAAAAATGAAGAGCCTACCTTTACAAAAACCCGGCTGTTCTGTCGAAAACAGCCATGTGGCTGCGTCATTAAAGGTTGTATCATAAACCATGTGGACCATCTACAAGGAGATCTAAAAATCTAATTTTCCTCTAATACTTACCAGGTTATTGCACACTCTTCTGTTCCTTCTTTATTCCAAGACAAATGCACCTTGACAGAAATTATGTCTTCTTTTCCTTCTGCATTACTTGGCTGTCCCTTACTGAGAACAGACAGCCTAGAGTGTTTTTAATGCTTCCATGAAGGACATAAAAAAATAGCTTGTTTAGGGGAATGGCTATGATGGACACTTTCCTTTTAAACACTGTTTGTGTTTAAAACTAATTAAGACAGTGGTAATTTCAAGTTCATCTGTTTTACTCAGGATGTTGAAGAGATCTGAAAAAAGGTCATTTAAAGAACTTTGCCAGACATAAGAGAAAGCTGTTTGGTTTTTGCTGCATCATAGTTATCTGAGAGATAGTATTTGTGCTATTTTATTTGTTAGATGGTCATATTTAGAAGGATGTTCTTTTTACAGGGCTTCAGCTGCTACCAGATTGGTATGGAATTGGATGTAGATGAACATACAAATCGTCATCACAAACTTCATTAGCAGCAAAGAGGGTCGTATCTCCGTATATCCAGAGTAAACAAAAGAGACAACATGCAGTTGGCTAAACTCATTCCATCATGGGAACCTTCAGAATATTACAAAAATAAAATCTGRTTCTGAACTATAGCTCTAACACTTTATACAGCAATTATTTTTTTGGTCTCTAAAATCTTTTTGAGAGCTTCAATCATGAAGGAACTGCTAAACCATTTTTTTTTCTTTTTTTCAATACAACAACCCAACAAGTAAACCAACCTGTGCCATGAAGAATGAATAAAGCTCGGTTTCCTAAGGATTTTGGTTCCACATACCACTGATCCTACTTTAACAACTACAATATCCCTGTGCATTCCTGTGATAGCTTTCTCCACTTGTCTGCCACACTGCCAGGTCATCGCCACATCCACAGGTCTTGCTGCATTTCTCCGAGCTCCCTCACACACCCTCTGACCCCCSCAGTTGGCAGAATACAGTGTGGCTGCCTCAGAGCCACACAGGCAGACCAGCTGGCCCTGCTGCCAGAAGGAGCGGGTGGCAGCTGAAGTCTGCCTGTCCTCCCCTCAGTGGGGACAATTACTTGCTTTTTTCCCCTCTACTGAAAAACTGATATCCACGATTTTTTTTTTAAATCCCTGAGATTCTTACCTTCCTGCCAAGTTTGGCTGACACTGCCCATCAGTTCAGAAAGTTAATATAAGAGCACAGACAGGCAGTTGAACAGGCAGATGTGTACACAAAGGTAATGCAATAGCAATAAACTGCAATTGCTTAGAAAACAAGCCTAAAAATTATAGTCCAATGACAGCAAAGCTGTAATTTACCTTCAACGGTAGCTAAAGAGGAAACAGGAGGGTCTACTGGTTTTTTGAAAGCTATTTCCAGGGATATTAGTGACTGATTGCACTTTGCATCATAGCAGCTGGGTGTCTTAATTTGTTATGTCAAGTGTTTGTTAGTTCTCTAATTATGACACCATGCTCTTATATTTTTTTTATATGTCATGCAATGTATAATTGTATTTCTTTATGCTCCCTATGACTTTCCCAAAAGTGATATGACATCTTATGGGATAATCTATAATCAGTTAATGAATACTAAATAAACAAAACAAACTTAGAAGATTAAAGCATGCTAGGCCTCCTGTTTTTAAAAAAGTAACAATCTAGCCCTTGTGCTGATGGATAATATATGCAGTTAAGAAAATACAGAATCAAGTCTGGTAAATCCCTGAGCTACGAGACACTGCTTTATGCTTGGGGGATTTATGCAAACACTGTGTGGGATGGAGAASGGAACTGAAAGGAGGAGGGATACAGGAGGGAGTATGGCAGAATTTCAGAGTGTTCTGTAAGGGAATGTCAGCTTTAATGCTTCTACCCTTGGAAGTTGTAAGGGACTGTTTTGTATGTCATACCTGGGCACGTACCTGGACACCATGTCCATGAGAATGTACCCTTGTGTTGCAGATACACGACTTTAGCCCAGGGGTATGCTGATGCGTTCTGTATGCCTGTCTGTATACACGTCATAAGGCAACCCAAGGGCAGCTGTAGTCACCACACAGATGTATAGGACCATAAATTACATTTGCTTTTACAGTAACATCATCTGACTTTGCTGTTCTTCGTTATGTGTATGCCTCTCCTGAGTCTGAAGTCGTCTCAGAACAAAGTCTAAATACCTCCTGGAGCTGAACAGGATGTGTCCTGTACCCACACCATGCAGAAAAGGGAAACAAGGTAAAGCAGCAGACTAGATTTAGCCAGCATACGTCCACCCATCTACCAACACAGTATAAATATTGCTCAATGTCTCCTGGTAGCACGATTTTCTAGGTAGCATGATCCAATCTGGGGACACGACACTGGGTCTGTTGCACTGATGTTTGCAGGCACTATTTCCTCCTGTTCCAGCCCTTCCCTACACAGGCTTTTTTCTATTACTTGCCCAATGCTAGTATTATTTCAGATTGGAATCAAGACACTTCAATATAAGGGATCCTATCTATCTGTTTTATTCGTATCTTGGTTTATACCGTTGCAGTTAGAAACATTTATTTTCTTTTTTGTTCTCCTTGACACAAGTTATTGTTTCTCTATTTCAAGGACAAACTCAGCAGAATTATGCTATTTTCATATTTAAAAATGTAATACCCTAGCTAGCAAGATCTAATAAAAAGAGAGTTCTTAGCTCAAGGTGTGACCACTTCTTTCCACAAAAGTAGGAAAAAAAGAAGTTAATTGATCCAAATGTTGCATTAGCAGCTTTCAGCAATAACAAAGTTCATGGCTGATTTGATATACAGATGGAGGGAGAAAGAGGGAAGAAGCCTGAATAACACTTAAGAAAGGGCTTTTCATTATAATCTAAGCTGGAAAAAAGATGTGGGAAGGTTGTTAGAAGCATTTCCATAGGCTGACTTGTCTCTTAGATATTATCATGACCCCGGTTAGGCCTTTAGTTATTTGAGTGAGCAGTTATCTAAATTTTACACACAAGCACAGTAGATTTTTGTCTCAGCAAAGAAAGATGCACAACTGGATAAACATATATTTATGTATACTTCAGATCTTCTTAAAATAGCTTCACTGTTTTYCTGTTCACACAATTCTGTTTATTGACTTAAATATATTATATAAAGAATATAAAATCTATGCAGGGAAAAAGTCATTCAGGATCACTTTCTTACTAGTAAAGAAAGTGATGGCACTGAAGACATAATTCAGTTCAATGGTCAATTTTGATGATCATTTTTGTCAGTACTTGAATCCAAGGAACAGATTTGTTGAGAGGACACTGAGTTCTTTTAAACAAAGTTTAAAGAATTATGAACGCTAGTGTATAGAGGAAAAGAGGATGGAATATTAAAAAACAGTAAAGAACATCCAACAGATTGATACAGCTGTTAAAAAAAAGGAAAATTCACAAAGATCAAAGAGTCGTTTAATAAGAAAATGTAGTAAGAGATAGGGGATAAAAGTTTTATAAGTCTGTAGTGCAAATGGGAAATGAGGGGACAAAGTAGAAAGAGACGTGACTAAATGGAAACCTAGAAAGTTCATAGACATTGTGCTATAAAATCACTACTTTGGACGGTCATGACACGGCCTTTTCATTATTTCAGGTACTCTAATGTAACAAGCTGCCAAAAAATTATAATTATGCCACAGAGACAGAGGGCAGAAGCTAAGTCCCAGCAGACGTTCAGGCGGAGCGGTATACAGTGTGGAAGCACCCAGGTTTCTGCCATGACACAYCAGCATCGTGGGTCTGAGCCAATATGCACCAACTGATTTGGACTCAACACCTTCTCCTCTCTRTATAAACAGCATAGACCTACCCAGACCTACCCAGTTTCCTCTTTGGAAATAGCATTCCCAGTCTTCCTTAATTCACAGATTTCTTTCCTGAGTATTCTTTCCTTTTCTTTTGTTCATGGCTCACCTGTTTCCCATTTCTTCTTTTCACTGCTGAAGATCTGAATTTTGCCATCTTGCTTCATTCCTGCAGTTCTAATATACAGCGTCACATAAAATTTGTATAACTCGCTGACCTTCTTAGATTTTTTTCAGTGTGGATTTGGATCTGTATTTTAGGCATCCTGAAGTTTGTTGACATTCATATTTAAAGAATTTTTGTAAGTGTAGCATTAGTCAAGTCGTCCCCTCCATCTGAACTTCTCTGTCTTTTTTTGAGGAAGTGAAACACTTTCTTCTTAATTAGTGTTCTTCAGTTTTCCTTAYGCTTCAAGACTGATTATCTTCTGCTCTGCACGTTCCAATAGAGGATCCACAAAGAGGAATGTAACCTAATGTGGATATTTGTTGATGAAGACAAATAGGATACATGTACTTCTACCTACCACATATCACTGCAACATAGACAATGTAAGTTAGTACTGGTACTAGTTGAAATAATTTTTGTATATAATTATATGTAGAGATACAGGCACCCAAGAGCTCTATGAACTTTTCCAGTCTCTGATGTAAATCAAATACCTAAATGTTTAATCGACTGCTCAAGAAAAATCAAGTAAATTTATAGCACCAGCAGAGGAATTTTCAATTCCTGGACCAATTAATAGGTTTCTTTCAGCTCTATCCAGGACTACATTAGTGACTTATAGTATTTTTAATTTTCATATATTATTTCTCCCTTTTATAATCAGACTAAATATAACTGAATAAAACACGAAGATACTAGATCAAAATATACTTCCCCTTAATAAATTCTTACCACAAACTGGGCTGGCATATATATCAGAAAGGGAATTCTTGAAATAGAGTATTGAAAATGATTGCCAAAGTAGCCTGTTTCTCAGTCATATCTGCTCTGAGACCTATATAATCATGAAAAGGATATGAGAAATTAGGAAATCATTTCTATTTCCACATCTGTGTTCTAGCCCAGAATCAGTTAAGTTATAGAATTTGATGGAATAATTAATGTATTTTTTTAAAACCATTTGGAATCTAATTCATATATTATTCATACACATTTTGCATGTTTTGTGCATGTAAGCGTATTTTATAGATGCATGATGCTACCTTCACAATTTAGTCTCTGAAGGTGTGTATTCACTAAAAAATTACCTTGCTGCCTCTTCTGATTCCTGATCTAATATATTTGAAAATCCCTATGTCCAAAGATAAATAAGAAGAGATTTTCAGCTGCACACACTGCAAAGCTAATTAGTAAATATTATCAAATGAATGTATGTGTCATGCAGTAGCAAACTAGTATGGATTTCAGCTGTTTTGTACGTTTTGCAAAAGCTTTACCAGTATTAGTCCTTCAATGAAAGTTTATCAGAGGATTCCACAGTCAAGAGGAATAATCACTTTGTTTAAAATATACTCCCTTGTTCAGTGGTGAAATGACCATAGGACTTGAAAAAGAAGCGGGCAAAAAAATAAACGAATAGCACTTAATATTGATGTAAAAAATAATGAGAGACGCCAAAGATATAAAATGAAATTTGTTTCATGGGCAAATAAGCAGGGTTTTAGAAAGTATTTTGGAATAAAAAAGGAATTTGAAGAGTGACATAAGCTCACGTATAGATAAAGTCAGAAAAAATATTAATAATGCAAAAGAAGTGCACAAAATATTTTTTCTCTCCATTTGTAGAAAAGAATGAAGGAGGAACTATATCATTTAAGGATGAAGAAGTAATTTTCATCCTATTAGCACGTAAGGAGGATATTGAAACATCTATAAGCAGTTTAAAATATCAAGACTTGGGTAGTCTAGGTTCAAGGATTCTAACGAAGCGGACAGTGAAGATCTCTGACTTCCTTATGTTAATTTGTGCTTAAGTGTGAGACACTCTATTTTGTAATGCTGAAAACGAGTAAGCAAGATAACCTGCTTGCTCCAGTATAAGCTGGATGTCAATCCGGAGAAAAAGAAATTCAAAAGTTTGCAAAGGATGTACTTTAATTTAAAGCTTTAAAAATATATGTACTATTCATTTGGGTCAACAAGACTTTATGGAAAAGCAGGTCTTGCCAAACAAAAGGTTTCATTTTTTAACATGGAAATGAGCAGCTTGGCTGAGAAAGATAGCTTCCTTTGTCAGCAATGCTGACTTAAGGAGTTGCTTCTCCTCCTCACCCTCAGCCTGTTGCAGAGCTGTTCCAGCATCCCAGCTGCTGTTCCAGCACAGCCTGCGGAGCTGCCCTGCGAACGGGATGAGACACTTAATCTACATCTGGAATAATACCTTCCCCCCCATTTTTAAACTCTTCCACACTTCTTTCTCCAGTTCAATGGTAGTTACATAAACCTTAATGAAAGGCATGGAGCTGCCCGGCAAAGGTAGGAATGAGAGACTGAAGGTGAAAAAGTACATTCCTATGAGCTAAAATTGCCACCAAAGCCTCCATTTCATGGAACTACCACCTAGCTGACTTACGGTAACAAAATATTGTTGTGAAGATTCATTATCAAATGGAGCTCTTCTAAGAATTTTTCCACAGTCACTGGTACTAAGCCTGATGCTTTGCAACACTTTTTAATCAATAGTTGCAACACTTTTTAATCAATAGTATATGAATAAATACACAAGCATTTCTATTGTGTACAGTTTTAATCTCAATTATTTTTATGATATCGAAATACAGGAAGGATGCAGGGAGAGGTATAAAAAGATTCAACTGGTGGAAAAAATTACTCAAGTTAAAACAAGACAGGGAGCTCAATCTGTTGAACTCTTCAAAATAAAACTGATATATGACTTGACTGCATAAGGTAGAATTATCAAATGCAGAATACGTTGAGAAGTCATTCAAGCCATAGAGCTTAACAAGAGAAAGACAGAGAAAACTACTGGTTCTTACATGAATTTGTTCCATGTCTGAAGAGCCCCTCTGTAAAGAAGTTAGCAGCCAAACTGTAAAAATGAAAGGCTCCTTTTAATCTTACTCACATTACATTTACACTAGTATTTGCTTCAGTGACTTTTATGGAATTGTCAACACTGATGAACAGCTGATAATCCAAATCTTCAAAAACAGGTCTATAGAAATTCCTGCTAAGTTGCTAAGGAGAAAAGATACAAATGCCATCATAATTTGATGAACTGTTTTTCTTTTAAAGGAAAGATCGCTTCTAAATATGGACTGTAAGTGCACCTGTTATATACATGAGCAACAAAAGCTCATGTAACCTTTTTCAGCATTACATATCTTTCTTAATAAAGCCAGAAACATTTTAATATTTTATAATTTCCCATAATGCTGGTAATTACCACAAAAAAATTAAATAGATGGATGCCTCTATAAAAGTGTCAGGGTTTGAAATTTTATTTAGTCAGTGCTACACAGCTATGCTTCTCTAACTTACTGATTGACAGCAATTACCATTCTCATGATCTCTCAACATGACCAAACTGTTGTAATTTGGCTTGGTAATGCTAACAAACAAAATCTCATGAGTTGTTGCCCTGTTTTTCTGAATGATCAGCCCAACATAATCTCAGGAGGAATCCTTATCAACAGATGCCTTGATGGATCCTCTCAGCCCATCTGCACCTTCTCTTGCACTGCTGTGATCCTCTCTGGACTCCTTGCTGAGGACACATAAAGAAGAAACCAGCAGAAAATGGACCTGACAATAAAAGGAGTCATTTTTGCTGGATTAGGGTGTTACAACAGATCACAGGGGACTTCCACTTGCTGAAGAGGTGAGGAGTGGGAGCATGTGGCTACGAGCAGGGAAAACAGTGGGGGAAACGGGGTGAAGAGAATTGGCTAGGTCCCAGTTGGTCACAACAAGCTAGACAAGCTCAGCCAAGCCACTTAACTGCTGTTTCTTACACATATGCTATCCATATGCTTTCTCTTTCTCCCACTCATGCAACTTGCCAAGCAACCTCTCTTGAGTTTGTAAACAGGCAACTTCTTGATCTGTCCAGCTCAGCTTCTGATCAGGTCAGCCATGGTTACATGGTCACTGCACTGGACAGGAATCTTTTACCAACCTCACTGCACAAAAGAGCCTTATGTAGCTTCTTCCAYTAAACTGAATAATGGTGCTTAATACATACGTATCCTTTAACTAGATTTACAATTTTGTAAAGATCAGAGAACAATCTGATGGTAGCAATCACACTGTTGCTTGTCTAAGCTCTTTAAACCAGCATATATTGTCCACTACTCACTGACAGAAGAAACAGGATAGAAATGGAATGTCTCCTCTTTGAGTTATATTTGAGATTTTTGTTTGCTGTATTTAAATCACAGAATTTAAAAAAGGCTAATACGGCAATAAAATATCTGGATTTTTCAATATCACATGATCTTAAATTGGAGGTATAAACTAGGATTGGTTACAAATTATAAGAATCATAAGATACCAGCAACTTACAGCTAGTATCAAAACAAAGAAACAAGAAGAATATAATTCTGGAACTTAATTTTTTTATAACTCAAGACTCTCCCTGTATGAGAAACCAGAGTAATATTTTTGTCCCTATCAACAATGGACTGATTAGACAGGACCCATATCTTTATTTAATAATCTACTTCCTGAATCATTCRGTATCACCCATCCCTCTATCCCAATATTTTTAATTCTTTTCTTGGCATTAAATAAGTTGTATATTTTGTGTAAGAGCAACATATAAACAGATCCTTGTAAATGAAAAACATTTCCACACTCCTGGTGTAATCCCCTGACATTTGCACTCAGCATGATTCAACAGCAGGAGACAACACCTACTCTCAATTTGCTCCCCATATACATAATTATACTAATGCGCAGCAATTTAACACTGTGAGACAAAATGATCCCAAGGGCTTTCTCTAGCTGGAGGTCTCCTTGTCCCTGCAAAAGAGCAGAAGGCTCTGACTCTATAGTGTGTGTTTTTATTTACACTGTATGTTCTTACTGATGGCCTTAGAAGCAAGTTAGTCCCCATACTAAGCTCCATCCATGCTGCCACAGCTATACTAGTAGTCCCACCTGATACAGTTTAAAGCTGGTACAGGTACCTTCCTGGCTAAACTGCAACAATTCTCTAACATCTGTGGACACAATTTAATTACGAATCCACAGGCTGTTCTACTCGTTCTCTAACATGGCAGGATTCTCTTGTTTATGAGCACTGGTAGTTTCAAGCAGAGACAATTTGGTCAACATGGCTCCTCTCGAACCATGGAGGGTGGACGAGGGTAAAAAGTGAAAGAACACTAGTGGCATGTGAATGAACTCACCTCATGGCTTTGAATCTCTGTTCCACACTTTCTTCTTCCTTTCCACAATGTTATGGTGGAAAATACCTTACATATATTTTTTCTAGGTTGCAGTGCCCTTATCACAACAGGATCCTGAACAGTGCTTGTTAAAAACAGATGCATCAACAGATATCTATATAGATCACTATTCACATACTGTAAACATTATAGAACTATTCATCCCTATGAATTCAGGAGACGTCTGACAGAAAAGAAAAGCCAAACAGCAGTCTGAGAGGGACAAATTAGAGTCTCTCCTGTCCTTGAGTCTCAAAGACTATGATTATGWGTCACGCACTGATAAGACACATACACCTCTGTGTGGTCTCACTGGGAGACTTGCCCAGGTATCTGAAGTCAGAATGTACATACACTATATGTACGATTCACTTCTTTTCACCATCAAAATACTGTGAAACCTGGGCTGTAATCTGGAAACTGCTGTGACAGACTCAGCAGGTCAGGAAAAAAAAGGACAAAACCTAACCCAGCTACAACCACAGAAAACGGAAGTCAACAGAGCTCAATTACTCTACCCAGAATTGAGCCAGGGTGTAGAAACAGGTTCTCAAAGATGTCAAAAAAACCTTAATCATCATAACTTTCAGGTCTTCTCTTTTCTGTCTGCTCTAAAAATTAGTGGCAATAGTTTGAATCAAAAGGTGGCATCAGTTGAAGACTGATGCACAACTACATAAATAAAGATTATAACATACACTAAAATAAAGCAAAAYTCTCCCTCCCTCCAATATGCCAAAAGTTCAGTCCAATCCTTCATCAAGACCTCGAGTAGCAATGAAGATGTTTAGGTTCTCATTTCCAGGACATTCTAAAGTGGACCTTAAATTATTTATTTTGGTTTCTGTGATAGTGTATTCCCTTAGCATCAGCATGAAACATGGTTTATGACTTTAATATGCCATATTCCATACATTTTAGCCTATTTCACAGCACATATATGCAAGGCAGGAATGCTTTAGAAATCATAATGTTTAATTTCACAATGATCATGCATTATGATTTCAACCATACTGCCAAGGAAAATTCCAGTCTATGCATAAAATTGACTCACCTGACTTTTATCATACCAACTGTTGTAGATGAGATGATATTCCACTCATCCCTCAGCTCCTTCCTTGTCTCTCCACTTCACACTTAACCCCCACAGAAAACCAAATGCCCCACACCCCCCATTTGCCTGGGCAAATGTGTGGGTAGATTTACAAGTCTTTCATAATGTTATGGCCATTGACCCGTCATTTAAGAAAAGAAGTTTGAGGTTTCTTTAGTTTCATTTTTAAAACAAAAATCAAATAGAAATTGGTGAATTTGGTCCGCGAGACACAAGGAAATCACCATCTGGCGCTCACTGAGATACAAAGAGATAAAGATTCCTTTCATCAAGTGTCATACTGAGGGTCACATTGAAGTGCTAGCAATAATCTGTTGCTTCAGAGGCTCCCTCAAAATCTTATATGCTTTGCAAGAGAAAAATAAAGATTTATATACTATCTGCCTGTGATACTGAAGATTAGAATAACTATTTATTGTAAGTCCTTTATGGAAGCATTAGCCTTTTATGGAAGCATTAGCCTTGCCACTAAAATCTATTTAGATGGGTTGATAATTCCTTTCAGGAAACAAAAAAAAAAAWAACTGGGAAATATAAGTCACATATAATTAAACAAATAATATTTTGATACGTTGTTATGTTAAAAGATATTACCCAAAGGCAAATTCTAAAGTTGTCCTTTTATTAATTGCCTAAGGACTCAAAAATATTAATGATACTTACAATTATGTACACCTTTTACGTTATGCAAATCTTAGACCTCAGATCTAATCTCCTACTTAACAGTGAGAATTGTTCTTGCCTGAGGTCCCTACTACTCAAATTTCAAGAGAYTAAAAATAGCTCTCCAAACCATACAACTTTTCTTTGATATAAAACAACCTCAGCCTTTATGAAAAGGAAAAATGGCAGTAAGGAACTTGAAGAATAATGATGTTCCTCTGTTAAAAAAATGCCCTCATTTGAGACATCAGCCATTGTCTCTATGGCACTAGAGTTAGAAACTGTGACTGTGGAGCTCTGCTGAAGCACAACAGTCTGTCATGTGAGTAGAGACTTCTGTGTACATAGGCACATTTGTAAGGATAGCAAAGTAAATACCCTAAATCACAGAAAACGGAGAAGTTTCTTTTAAGCAGTAGACRTGTCCACCTATTTCTGCTTTCTCCAAGACCGTTATTACACCAATGGTATATGGGATAACACAGGGCATATCAGTACCTCCTTTGTACTTTGGCAGGCTATCCTTAAATTGGAAGATGTTACCTTCAGTTGCTGTTTAAGAGACTAAGAAAAGTCTTGTTCAGAAAGGTGATGGGGAGGTTGAGCAAGGTTATTGTTTAAGAAATGTTATTTCCTCTGAAGATGCAGGAGGTAAAATGAAAGATACTCAATAAATTCAGCCCCAAGAAAACAGTATGATTTTTGTGGTACCTTTTCCAAAAATGAACTCTCTGTTTGCCATAAATTCTATTTTACAACATATGTAGGTCAGCACAATGTGCACGGAAAAATAAATAAATGTTGGTCATAACTAGTTTGAAACTGGATTAAAAATGCTGAGGATCTGATTAAAAATAGCCAGGAATAATTTACAGTTTTTATTAATTTTGGAATGTGCCTGTATACTGATATTTTTGCAAACTACTTGTGTTGTGGGGTCAGAAGACACAGTCATGATCTGGTGGGAGAATTAGGTAGTACAGGAGGGTGAGTAGTCCTGAAATTATGATTACTTGTGGGATTTCACAYCACAGAAGGAACATCTTCAGAGGTTAAAGTACCCAATAAAGAAACAATTCTGAACTTGTTGAGGAAGAAAGCAAGCTTAGCAGACATAGAAGTTCATTGAATCAAGCACGGCACTGGGAGCAAAGTAGCTTGAATTTCCCTGCACATCCGAATTGTAAAACAGCACATGATGCTTACTGGAAATGTTCCTGCTTACATCTATTATAAGCTGGTCTGCGGTCAAGAAAAAWCAGCTGGCACCCACAGCTCTGCCTAGTGGTTGGCTGTGCTGAAAGTCATGGCTTATAGGTACCTCTCTATTTATGCTCTCCTTGGAGACTTAACTGTTATGGGTCTATAATAGCTTTTTTGATCAGCCAAGTATCTTCCAGGTTCTTTCCTCTAAACTGTCCAGAATCCTTATACTTGGTCCTGGACATCATGCAAATAGTCACTCATTCCTGTGCTAGTGGGGCAGTTAGCCCATCTACTCCGCTGCGGCAGCATGACTGGAATGGTCCAGACTAAACCACTCATTTTTGCAAAGAACTTTTCATCGTCTCACCAATCCAATTTACAGAATGGCTTCAGAAGCAATTGCACAGCTACAGCTGAGCAGGGGGTTAGTGAGAGTAGGACTTCTTAGACGCATCGTACAGAAATGTTTGTGCCACAACTCAAGATGCCAGTCTCTAAACCATTCAYGTATCTGCTTAGCTTAGCCCAGGCTAGGACAGGTGAACCCCATCAGATGGCTAAGAAGAATGCTCCTGCTTGGAGAGGAACTAGGTATGCTCCAGGAGGAAAGCTTGAAGAGACTACACTCTAAGGTGTGTCAGGGACAGGAAAGGCTAAGAGAAAAACAAGGACCCAGCAAAGGAAAGAGGCTGCTAAGAGGAGAACGGAGTTGAAAAGCTTTAGAGGTGATGGAGGAAAACCCATTTTTTTGTCACTCAGAAAACTGAGTTAGCTAACACTAAATTGAACCCACCCAGAAGGACACAGAGTGGAAAGAGCAAAGATGTTTATAAACTGCTTTTATTTCTATTCCCTTTTATYTAATCACCTTGAGTTTTCCTAATTTAAAAAGTTAATCTTAATTATAAGCTAATAAAAACATGGAGTGGGKATAGCTGTTGAGTGGGTGACGGCTGTTGAGTTTAAAAGACTTTCCCCTTCAGACACTTCACTGCAGAAATAGGTCTAGGTAAATCCTTTTCAACCACCTTTTAGTCAACCTGGGTGTCATCACATATTTCAGCAATAAACATAGTAACATTTGCAAAGCGATACCTACGAATTCTTTTTGGACTCAGAATATTAGGAATAATTCCTATTCTTACAGATTTCAGCACGAACTGGAGTAGACCTTAAATMTTCTGTAAAGTATCTTCAGGATACTCTAGAGCACATTTACTGTGATTCAGTGAAGTAAATATAATTAAAATTAAACTAACTTGTCAAAAGAAAGAACAAAGTACATTTTGTGATATAGTATCTTTGATTTGGTTAATATGAAAACCTTCATATTCCACAGTGGGTTTCCAATTCATAATTAATTAGTGATTTTTATTGAATTTACTTTTACAAATATTTTGTTTTAAACAAAACCCAAAAGCTCTGTAGATTTCATTTGCATTTTGTTAATTTTCTTTCCATTGCCATGGAAAGCCATTCACTACTTGGCTCTAATAATTGTTCGAAGAATGTCATATAAGTTCTGAATTCTGTTTGGAGCTCATTTATGATAATTGGGCATTCCTTTAGTCTTACTTATCATATCAATTAACATGGCAAAAAATACATGCAGGTAGGCTTCATTAAAGAATGAGAGAAAGACTTCTTGAAATGTTATATATATCCTGAGTCTGACTATTCTGCAAAATTAAAAAAAAAAAAAAAAAAGTATTACCATGGCTGGCATATTTTTCCACATTTACTTCCTATATGTAGATTAAGTTATGATTTCATTTTGACATATTTATTTGTCTTTCCTATGACAGATTTGTATTCAATAGACAGATTAATTGAGTATGCATGTGTTTGAATTATAAATATTTTATACAGTTCTTCACTGAACCTGGATATATATATTCTCTACAAAGAAGGAAAAGAATCAGTTGGATCACAATAAAAACCCTATTGTTTGGTCTTCAAATAACAAGGGAACAAAAAAGTTTGCACTGACACAGTTTATGCTTCTGCAGTTTCTGAGAGGAGACAAATATTCACATCACCAAAATACATTTACATTCAATTTTGCTGAAAATCTTTTAAAAAAATTGATGGATACAAAGACTAAAGATGACAAAAATAATCATGAGAGTTTCCCCGATAGATTTACTCTTACGATTCTCATCATCTTAAGGGAGTTTAAACTGCAGATATGCTGTTAAGTTACCAGTGGACAGAAAAAGATGGTGAGAATATTTCCAGTGGAGAACCAACACATTTTATGGGAATCAAAGATGACAAGCTCACAAGTCGCAAAGAAGCATAACTTGTACCATGAATATTATTCATCAGGTTGAAGCCTTTTTCAAAATATGCCAGGGGATAGTACAAGGTTGACAACTGCTCTCTGGGAAGTTTTATTTTGTCAAGAATTTCACAGATGTGATTATGCTGTGTAATTTCAATATATTTTACCAGACTCCTTCAGGCATGGCTAACACTCTACTGAAAAATATATCAACAAAATTGGTGAAGTACTTCAACATWTTCACTGTCACTTAGATTAGGCTGACTGAATAGTTGCAAGAGATTTAAAACTTCGTACTGAGYTATTTGGCACTATTTGCTTATTTCTTATTTGGCACTACCTGATTATTAAATGCAGTCATTCACCATAACAGACTACCATATAWTATGTATTTATCCAGAAGGGTACACAAGAAAAAGCATTCTTTGCCCTTCACACTCGACAAGTGAGAACTCTTCCTCAATGCATTATTCCACAAACTAACTTGAAACATAAGTACCAAAATTCATAAATTAAAAAAAATTGAGTGAGTGCCAAGAAATAATGGAAAATACATTTGTTCTGTGTTTGCACTGGAAGGGAATTTATCAGACAGAGAAAGTTGAGTAATTCAGTGAAAAGAACTAAACCATGCTACAAATGAAGGCCAGAAAATCTCTTCAGATTCTAAGCTAACATGGATGAAAACTTCTTCTTCATCTTAGTCATCTCTTTAAGTGCCTAACAAGACACAGCAAACAAGCACTTCCCCTCAGAGGTTTGAGAGAGCCACTAAGGCTTCCTTGACCAGTATCCTCTCTCTCTCTGTGGGCAAAAGAAAATGAAAAACACACAGAATCTCTATCACACGTAAAAATGAAACAGATTTTTTCCTATTCTCTGTCATAGACCAGCAAAACCTTAGAAACATGAGATTATTTAAATGCAATACAAATATGTTACAGAAGCACAGTGATCGATATTTTCTTTAGTTATGTCTAAGGAATATCAATAAATTTATCAGCTGCAKCTGCACATCTAATGCTTATATCTCTAATTTCAGGACTGCACCTATCCTGTCATATAAACCTTTCAATTTGTTCTTCATATTCCACTATGAAATAATTTTCCTTCTTTGCCTCCACAACTCTTCAAAAACACTTTCCACAACCTCATTCTGTTTTTAAAAATCTTCTCTATAATTACATGAGACATAGTATTACGTGCCTTCTTTGTGGATTTTCAGTACTTAAGCGATCACACAAAGAAAAAAAAATTGATGACAGACAAACTCTTGCAACTGTATGGAAGGAAGAATTTATAATTATAATTGTATTAGCTTTTACATTTGTAATAAATAGATACACATTTCATAAAGTGTGAAAATCAACAGAGGGCAACCTGCATTACAATAATAGATAAAATCAAGGGAGCTCTACATAAATTTCTCCAAGATAAAGAGCTGGGCCTTCAGATAAGGGTTTTTTACATACTACGTTCTAGGCTCTGTCCCTTGGAGTATTCATTATATTCCAGAAGCTCAATATAGGTGAAACCACTATCTCATCAAAGTCAAAAGGTGTTTTGACATTTGCTTCAACATGGCCTAGACCTATCCTAAGATCAAAAGACACAAACATGTGGAAAAAGAAAGGAAAACCACACATAAMTTTATGGTCTCTCCTTTTATAAACAGCTTCAGGATTGGACCAATCTCTCATTGCTGTAGGGACAGTCGTATGAAACATAATGTGTCACCAGATCTCAAACATTCAGCTAARGTTTTGGTTGTGTGTGTTTTTCAATGTATTCTTTTTCTGGTCCCAGGTATGTATTTCAAGCCTTTTACTCAAGCCCTCTGACGTTTCAGTGGTGTGTTTATGAAATGCAGGGCAGTTTATCCAAATAGCCATTCCTRTTCTAGAAGTTAAAACCACCCATCTGGCACATAACTTGATGCCAGCTGTTAAGCACTGAACTGATAGAGGCTCATGACAAAATGCTAATTCTCTTCATGTTTTGCATGAGAACAGTAGAACAAATATGGAGGCTATTAAAATGTGAAAATGATCAATGCGTGTCTCATCAACAGCATCTCCTACTCTTAACTCCAGTCAATGATTCAAGTAATGTCAAGTCAACACTTTCAGGAAATTTGCAAGGAATTTGGCAGCTACCTCAGCTTTCAGGCTCATTTTACGAGTAGTTCCACAAAACCCAGGTCAAGTCACCCTCTCCTTCAAAGACTGTTCTCTGAAATAATGTCTGGCTGGTGTTAAAAAGAATGTACTGAAACTTGCTCCTGCTTTAGTAGTGGCAAGTTCAACTAAGTGCAAAGGGAAAAATATGTATTTGAACCTCCAGAACTGCATCTTGTTATTAATTAAGARACATTTTAGGGGTCTTTCTGAGAGTTTTAAATTCATTGATTAAATCTATAAATCTGCCTATTAGAGTCAGTGCCCTGATGGCACCACCAGCCCTGAYTGTCCCTGCCCGGCCCCCCAGGGCTCCCCACAGCCCAGGACTCCACGTCAGCCCCCCAGGGCCATCAGCCCCAGCCCCAGCGATGCCATAGTAGGGCTGGTCTCCAGCTCTCCACAGCCCTGCCCGGCCATGGGTCCTGTCGACTCCGGCCCTCCCACAGGCCCATGTCCCGGCCAGGGAGGTGCCCGATGCCTGGGGCTGGGGCTGCCCCGGTGCCCCTGACTGCCCTGCTCCTGGCTGGGGGTGGRACGGGCCCTGGCTGCCAGGCCCTGCCCGGCCACCCYGCCATGGGGAGCCCCTGACACCCCCAGCAGCCAGGCAGCCCTGACACTTGGGTAGCACATTCTTTAATCAGTTATTCTTTCTACCTTATTGATGAAGATAATTAAATAGCATATTAAAACTGTTAACTAATTGTTATAAATTGCCCTTATTATCCGTACAGTCTATTGAGTATTTCCTTTGGTCAATCCAGCAAAAGGTTGTATGAAAGAATGTAACACTATGATCCAGGGAGCATTTAACAGTGACTCTAGACAGCTGTTTTCAATTGCCATGGTTTTCATATAATGAAGATAGGAAATCTTCCTCTCTCGATAACGTGCTTTGAGATTGCCAGGTTAAAACAACCCTTCACGAGTGTAAAATAAGACTAAATATTTAGTGATCTTTAATAATACAGTAGATCCTCTAGGCATACAGAGTCCCTGTTCAAAAAAGAACAGAGGTCTAAGTTCAAAAGACATGAAGAATCCTGGAAGGCCCTGAGGAGGATGGTTACAGGTGCAGAAGATTCGTTGCGGCTCTTGCTCCCTCCTCTTGTCCATTCAAAAAAAAAATTATTCATCATTTGGTATAAGTTATGGTCCAATGATTTTTCTCATTTCAGTTTCAATGTCACAAAAACATTGGTACATGATTTTCAAAAAACAATAATTCATGTCAAAAGCAATTAGAATTTTCCTGCAGATCAGTGAATAGTCTGCCTGGTTTATTTTTATCTTACAAATAGGCTGGGCTAGTGCTTAATATAAACATTAAGAATCAGACTCAGAATCTCATATTCCAGTATGCACTGTCCTAGTCTTTCTTTAAATAAGAATATAAAGTCAGCTAGCCAAAGAGCCATCTATCCCAGCAATCCTGTTTTCAACGGTGGCTGTAAACAGCAGATGGGATACATATAATAGGGCAAGCATATATGATACTTCCCTTTCACTCTTCAAATCTCCATTTATTTTCAACTCAGGGATTTCCAAAGCTGGATAAGGACTGTGTGAATTTTCTACCGGTAAGACAACATTCAGCCTGGATCAAGGCACTACTTTCCAGCTTCTGTGCTGCAAAAGACAGTCCTTACAATTGATAAGATATTAACTCAAGCAAAACTGCTGGCTGTTTTTAAAGGATACTCCAGCTCATGCCTTGCATAGTTAAAATTTGCAAATAATCAAAAATTAACTCTCAGGATAAAGCCTAACAATTTGACAGGGTACTGAGGAATTCCACTGCAGAGAAAGGGAGAAAAAAAAGTCTATCCTCCATTTATCAAGAATTTGGCTACAGTGGTCTTCGTACAGGAACCCAGTCAAAAATGTACTGCTACCAAAGCCATTGCTTAGGCCTCCTCAGTGCAGTCAAAGCTCTGTGAAGGTGTATTCACATGTACTTTTTTCCAAAGGTTCACATCTTTTTGTAATGCCCCAATTTCTGCTTCTGTTTCAGTAAAACTACAGTTGGTGGTTCTGTTATCACACAACTATGGATGAGAAAACAGCATGATTTTCAAAAATAATAATTTTCTTCCAGATCAAAATCTATGTTTCTGTCTCTATCCAATTTTAGGATGACACAAGGTCAATATTCCAAAACAAAAGATTCCATTAAGTTTCAATACTATTTCTTAATGTAATTCAAGAGATGACATACTATTAAATATGTATTTTCAAAATTCCCAAGTGTAGACCAAAAATACTAATAAAACTGTCTGGAGCAAGGCTCTGTGGCTCTGCCCATGCTAATCGCTGAAAACTCCAATTTCTACTCAGAGTTTATGAAAGTCATTGAAATTCCACAATGCCACTGAATCCTGCCAGCACGAATTGAGTCTCAACATCAAGCTCTTCAATTTATTTGACTAAATGAATAATTGTTATTTTTCTTAATCAAATAAAGATGACAGCATAAAAMCCAAGGATTTTAAGTTGTCAAATATCCACTGAGAAAACTGAAGATTAAAAAAAATCACAAAACATTATAGCAAACTTTTTCTAAGTGTTCATTTTTGATTGTACAGTATGTGAAAACTTCTCTGCGTTATAGAGTTTCCAGAGTAATAATTTATATAATGTATATTTAAAGTATGGATTTTTTGATACCTAAATTAAATATAGATAAGATGATTATTATTATTATTATTCATATGCAAATCTGGGAAAAGCCGTTAAGATAATATTCATAGTCCAATGCAGTCTTAAACAAAGAAATTGCTACTCTGCCTCCATAATATCTCTCTCATCGTCACTGGCAGCTGGAAGATCAGCAGGTTTTCATCTATTATCATTAGTTACTAGGTTTGATGATGATTACTGTGCCACTTGAGTCTGGGATCAAATAATTAGYACTTGTAACTGAAAATGTGAGCCTTATCACAGCTTCTGCCACTCTTATGGCAATTGCAATTCAAAGATAAAAACGTGTTCTGTATGACTGTATTTAGTCTGAAGTTTGTACTGAAAGTCCTGATGAAGAACCATGCCAAGATCTTTAAACATTAGTGAGRCATTCCTAAAAGTGGTCAGTTATTAAAATGAGTCTTTTTAGTACAATTAATAATGCACATACATTTATAACCTGTTAAAACCACYCTATGCCGAATCGTCCATACCTGCATAGAGGCAAAGTTCATCTGGGATTGATCTTCTCTAACAGATTTAAAAATATTTGTTTTTTATAGTGTGTGCTATCATCTCCACATCATCAGCATTGTCCTCACCTTACAGTTACCTGATGCAAGGGAGCTCCGGAGWCAAAGACACAATCCTCATAGAGGTACAGTCAATGCTCACTTTATTGMCAAAGTAGAGAGATTATATAGRGTCTGACAGGGTTCACGCGCTTACTATAACTATCGGATTGGTCACACAGCTCTGTTCACRCMGCCTTATAAGCTATTAATTGGTTAAACATAGTCAAGCATGCACTCTGACGTTGCCTTGGCTCGTCCCTCCTGTTGTTAATACTTCTGCTGTTATTTTCTCATTTCTTGTTTTTCCCAACCGCCAAATTCCTCTAATCTTTCACTCAAGGACAGGCCGGCCCTATCATCTGCCACGTAGCCTGGGTTGTGCAGACAGGCCTGCAGCAGAACCTCATGTCCTGTCTCTACCAACATTCCCTCAACAGTTACCTGCAGAAGGACATAGGGAATATTTGCCAAGATCCCACCAGTGCTGCTTTGGCCCTGCTGCACTGAGTGGGTGTCCTCCATGGCCTGCTGAGAGTCTGAGAGTGAGAAGACCCACGAGGGAGAACTACACTAAATGTCTCACAGARAGTTTGGCAACTATTCTTCCTCCATATGTTGGCTCTCATATTGTTTCTATGTGTTCATGAATGTCTACAAAGCATGTCAGAAGGAGCCTCAAGTTTGAACTGCTCCCCATCCATACTCCTCCAATAAAGTCATGTTATTATTCATATACTAAGACCACAGTGCTATAAAACATGGGGAAAATACTATGAACAACTTCAAAATAAATTCAAGATATAGCTAAGAAAATCTGCAGGAGATGTATGAGATGATGACAATTACTCAAAACCTCCAAATATTATGGGACGATAGAGGAAATACATTTCTTCTGGAAAACTAACATAACATGCAAGGAAGAAATACAGCCACAAATAGGGATAGTATGAATACTTTAAACAAAAAGCTATTTTAAAAAATCCTGTAATTATTCCTTAGAAGAAAACGCTGATTTAAAACTCTGAAGAAAAAAACATGTTTCTGTAGCATTTACAATGAAGCAAACTTTCCCAGTAGAGATAGAATTTGAGAAATTTATTTCATGTTATTAACATTAAAGTAGGTTTATATTACCATATATTACTATTTTTAGAATATTTTCACCAAACGTCTGGTGCTCTACCAATAASCAGGGATTTCTTTAAATTAAGAAGGGTAAATTTCATCAAATTTTAAAATATTAATCATTTCAACTTTGATTCTGGGCACAGGCTTAACGAACATTTTAATAACTACCATAAAAAAAATTATTGTTTGGTTTATACAGTGTACCATTACTTAGCAATATTTATCACATCTACATCTAACAACTTTATTTCCTACATAGAAAAATTAGTGAACCATGACCACTTCAATTTTATAAATTGGAACACAGCCAGAGTACTGCAGTTCTGAGAGTTACACTGTGGAAAGTAATAATCACTGAATGGTAAAGCTTCTACTAAGAAAATTCTATTAAAAATACATAATCCACTGGACTATGAAATTTTCATATGGTTATCACATTTATGGCTCTAAGTTTTCAGGAGAGAGGAGGGAGAAAAAAAAAGAAAAAGCAATACTTTTCTTTGGAAACGGCAACTTTTTCTTTGGTTCAGATATGAGTAAGAATTTTTTCTTATGACCAAATCCTATTATTAAAATACGTGTAAGTAAAATAAGTAAAATTTTGCCTTGGATTAGAAAATATCTGAGACAAAACTTTTTTTTTTTTTTTTTTTCAAATTATAAGAATGAGGATCTGGATAGTGATATGAAGCTGGAGCCCGAAGTTTAAGTGCATTCCTGCAGCCCATAAAGGAGCAGAGAGAAAATGCTGAATCTTGGAATAGGCAATAGTTTGTCCAAGAGGCAATGCATTGGGGAAATGATAATAATCATTTTGGTGACCACCATAACACGACAACCAACCTACATGTTTTTTTTAAGATGGAGGTTGAGTTTATGCACTATTAGAGGACATAAAACCATACATTATATTTCTACAGTTGGGTAAACAAAATAAGTTTAATCCTCCAAAAACTTAGAAGGACATGGAAGAGGACAGAGACTGAGCATGACTGAGTATGACTCTCTTCAACTGAGCCAACAGTTGTTCATAAAAATTATGGAAGACTGATTCTGGCCCCACATCAAATGTTACAAAGATGTAAACCTCCCTCTCAAATACTGTGCTGTTTTTTCATGAAAACATTTGAATGTTATCAAATCTAAAATGGCATCAGTTGTCCAAATCTCCATATTTTTTGCAAAATGGAATTTCTGCTTTTTGGCTGTTACTACTGATTGCATGACTTCCATTGACAATTTTTACAGAATTGACAGTCTTGAGAAACATTTCTATTGTGTAAAATGAGCATTTTCCAGGGAAAATTACTCCACCAGATATGATTAACTTGCTTTAACATTATTCTCATACACTCTACTTCGTTTTTAACAAGAAAGCACAAGATACCTGATTCTGTTATTAGAAGCAGCAGTAATTTCATTTCAAAACAAAGATCGATGTATTTAAATTTCTAAACAATTCATTCCAAACTAACAATATTTGTCTTTGCAAAACTGCCTTATAAAGGCAGGCACATTGTAATTTAACTGCCTTGGATCAAATTAAGCTAGTGACAACACTATTCTTGTTATGGTATGTTCCCATTTGCTCTTAATCTGTTTCTAAATAGTGACAAATTTATTAATCTCATCCAAATATTTCTCACTTCCAAGATATGACCATGCCTTAGTCTCAAATAAGAATGAAGCCAAATTTCCAATGAAGTATCATACAATAGCATATGTGCAGGTGCAGATTTGATACAGAATCCCATTTGCCACAGTTTTCTTAAACATCATCCTTAGTATTCAAGAGCTGCAAAAGTTGGATCATTCGCTAGTAGATTTTTTTTTTTAATTCTTTGGCACAGCAGTATTACAAAATATTGAGAATTTAAATACATTTGTATAGAGACATTCAGGTCATGTCAGTTTTAATAACCACAGTTTCTAGTTACTATTAAAATCTCTATTATATCTGCATTTTTGTTACTATTGGTATTTCAAGTTAAAAGCAATTTACATTTGATTATTCTTAGACTCCTGAGGGCATATTTGCAAAATTTAGCATTTTATATAAATGTTTTATATGCATCATATAAAAATTCAAGTAAAATATCTAATTTTATACCAAGTCATTGCATAGTTCAGAATACAGGCATTTGACAACAGGGTCTTTACTTCCAGGTTATGAGTTCAAATTCAACGTGGGGCAGAAAAGATAAAGATATCACGAGGTGCTAAACTGTCCATGACTTATTAAATGAAGTTCACAGCTTTTAGAGTCAGTGGGGACTATTATGATTCACAGGTCTGGCTCCAGATTCAGCACAGGCCACAAAGCTTTACAGAGTAATTTCTCCATGAAACCTATGAATTGTATGAGGTAGAGAATTTATTTTGGAAAGGCATTCTTCTTGGTTTACACTTCATCTGATGATGAATCTACTCAACTGCAATGTCCCCTTCACTACCAAAAAGTGTCGGTACCCATTTAGGTAACAGAATGTTACAAAACACATTAAATAAAGACCAAAGCCTTTCAGTGGAAATGGCAATGTAAAGGAATGTACCTGCCCTATGCAGATGGAGTAGTGGTCACAGAAAAAAAAAAAGTACTATTTGTGAATAAAACAAAGAGAGAAAAATACATAAGGAAAGGGGTCTGGAACCAAGTAAGTTGCACAGAACCAGCTTCCTGGGCTTTATACACTTGCTTTAGACCTACCTCTTCCCATCAGATCTTATTAAAAGGAATATATTTATTTTGCTTTTTCATTCAGTGTTTATTGTTAATTTTCTTTTCTTGTTACAGACAAAACATTGTATTTTTTATTAAAGAAATATATTTCAAGTTGTATAGTTGAATCCCAGATTATTAATCAACAATGTAGAATACTATCTTTTGACTGCAAAATAGAGCACAAAGTGCTTAAAGTGTTTTATTTTAATGCTCTATAAGTAGTGGCTAATACTTCAGCTATATAAAATGAGCTATTGATATATCAGTGCATTCCTATTTTGAGTGCAGAAAGCTTCAATTTTTTTCATTTGTACGTAATTAGGCTCTAAATGGTACTTATTTGCTCTACAAAGAAGGTAGAAAATAGAGATACAAACATAAACTTTCTCCTGTATCCTTGTCACTTAATTACCATCATTTCACAGTCTAAAGTACAAAGCCACCTAATGAATGAGGTTCTTGTATAACTGAATGCAGGGATATGATTGAAGAGCAGTAACTTGTGCATCATTTAAAAATATTAGTGGAAAACAAAGTATGTGAGCTTTGCAGAATAGGTGACACTAGTGAGCGGTATATTTAGAATATCTTTCCTTTCAGGACAAAAAAAAAATAKAAAAAATGTTTTTACTCAGTAGGTTTGATGAATGCCTACATCTGTAAGACCTACTTGTTCACCTTACTGAATAAAGTTGTATAAGTACTTTTCTAGGTTTTCAAAGTTTTTGAAGTGCTTAATTCCAGCATGGGTAGAAGAGAGTAAAAAAGATTCCATCCTTCTTTGTGCATTATGATTTTGACTGATCACTTGCCAGTAAATTAACACTATACAAACCAGTGGATAGCAAAGGAATTGCATACGTGGCATTGAATGTTCATTTTGAAAATGGTATTTTTCTTCACCCCAACATTCTGAATGCTAATATATAGAAAATAAAATCTTAGCTTAAAGCTCCAGCCGCAGGCTGCATCTTCAGAGAAAGCAATTACAATCTCCCTGTAAACTGGAAAATTTCAAATACAAGTTTGAAGGAGAACAGAGTGAAAGTAGAAGCACAGTTTAAAGCTTCAAAGAATTTCTTCTTCAGTTAACTTACTTTTAACATATTTATTACTTTGAGGAGGAATTTATCTGTTGGATTTCAAATTTGCAAGCATGATTTCCTACCTTCCTACATGATTTCCATTTTTTCTCTCCYACTAGGGGATTAAAATAAATCACTGCGGGTTTTTTTCCAATGGATTTTAGACTTAACTTTGTATTGCAAACAAATGTTGCCAGTTATCCTCTCTATCCAGCTGGTTAGTTTTCTTCTTCTAGATTCCTAATATGCGGTCTCACAGACAAAAGACCAACATCCTTACTCGCTCTGCCCTAACTCTTACTATATGCTGCTGGTGCATCTGAATGAAAATATTTCACTATTTTCACATATTCACAAAAATATGAAAAACATATTTTTGACATGCCAACAGCAATTTTATTAAAAATTATAAATTCTTAGAATTGTCATTTATCCCACAGTTTGGATTTAAAAAAATTTAAAAAGGTCTCATCTGATGAGGTATCCTTGTTAAGCTCACAACTCATGTATCAAATCAGTTTTCATAAATTTGAAAAAAAATCACCTCTTTGCTGAAAATAAACATGATAGACTTCAGCTAAAAGAATTTTTCAAAAAGTCATGTGTGTCTGTAAAGAGATGCTTATAATAAAAGTGCCTCTCAGCTACAGTGGTTATTGTGTACTTAAGCACATCTCCTACTTTGATTTGCAGCCAATATCCTGATATAAAACCAATTGTCCTTCTATGTTTTTCTTCTACTAAACTGTTGTTTGTTTTGATGACTGTAAGTAGTAGTGCACATGACAGGGCTGATAAGGAATCCAAATTTATGCCAGCCCGTGTCTACATCCTGTTTACATAACCCCGTTARCTGCTTTGGAAGCTGATACAGCTGCAAGAAAGATACTATATAGTTCATTATGTCTTAAAAGAGCTTGTCTGACTCGATCAGTTCGTCCCGGCAGTACTTCTGAAAAACAGCTTTATAGATAAGGACTTCAAAGTCAAGTTCTCATGAACATTCTCCTTTCAGGAAYCTTAATGAAGCATCACAACTATGGCAGTTTTCATGTTTCTGTTCTATCATTTCATTTTCCCATACTTGATGACTGACCACTTGAATAACTACGGTGCATTTAAAATTCATAAATGTATATTTACATAATACTAGAGATGAAGTTCTTTTGCATGACATTGAGGGCAGAGACAGGAGCTGAAAAAGGCTTTGCAGTTACAACAGGGACAAGATTTGGATTAGAAGCAACTCAAAAGCAAGATGTGCTGTTAACTCTTGAAGCACATTTTTTGTGAATTTCCCTTGTCGTCACTTCAGAAACACTCTCTAAATTATGAGCACAYGCATGGTTTTGCATTCCCACCTTCTGTTACCCATCGATATCAGAAGCTGAACAAGTCTGACACTTCAACACTAACGGAAGGGATTACCTCATTGCATTTTGTCTAATCTTAATTTTCTTCTGTTTAAAACTTCAGAGTTAGCTATTCATTTTGCTTTGGTATTATTGTTTCTGTTTTTCTTTGTCTTGATTATCTCTTCTTTTAACTCTGAATTCCCCCAAGGGGTTGATTAGCAATGTGCAATTTAATGGAGAAAATGACTACTTTCTTGCCTTGCGAGATTTAGAAATGGAAATTATAAAAAGTTCCCATTCCAGCTTTTGCTCTGAAGCCAAGTCTTTGAAACAAAACTCATACTGCCTATCTTCAGCAATATTGTTTTGTGAGCTCTCCAGCAAGCCATTTCTTAAAAAATTCACAGTAAGGCCGACATTTTTTGCTTTGTGTCCAAACAGGGACACAAAYTTGCTTTTCAACTCTCAAAAACTCCACGTCTTTACAGATTTTAGACTAATTGTTTCAGGCTGCCTGGCTGCCACAGTTTGCGTGCTGCCTGATCTGTTACATTTGCTGCCAAATCCACTGTTCAACTATGCTTATAYGTCTCAGTAGCGTTCTTCATTAGGACACATTGCAGAGGATGAGAAACCTCATTCTTTGCATTACCACAAGTAGACATATCCATCCTTAGGTTCTTAACAACCACATAGTATCTGCAGATGGACTTATGATCCTCATACTGGTATATGTGATATACATTGTTTCTTTTTATAGCATTTACGATAATCAGTTTATCAGATGGAGAACATTTTCCTACAATGACGACATTTTTTAGCGCATCTTAATATGTGTGTGTAGCTTTCTGCTCTCTTCTAAACATCTCTATGCTTTTTATTTGAACTTCCTGASATTTTCACATTTCCTTGAGCTTGTTTTCAGTCATGGTTTGAGATACAAGTTTTAAAAAACATCAGATCTTGTAACATCTTTCAGGTTCTTGAACAGGAACCAGATCTCAGGGAGGRGGAATGGATGACTCTCCAAGGAGATGTGGAAGATGCACCTCCGGCAACAGTTTGGGAACTCCAATAGGACCCAAAGAGATACTGTAAGGATAGAGAYTCTAACGTTGTATGTTCAACTCTCGAAATCTCCATATGACCTAAATGGACCTAAATTTCAAAACAACTTCTATTATATGAAAATGTTAATATGAGAATGTTCTCAGTGAAGGATGTCTGGTCAGTGAATGCACTGTTAAGATAAATAACACCATTTGGCCTAAAGAGAAACCTGTGAGGGATACCAAGGCCCTAGATAGTCTCAACAAACTAAATGGACAAGAGTAGAGTAATGTCCTGTATATAGCACAGAGCTACTAGACTCAAAAAGCCCCACAGATAGACTATATCACTTCCAAATAAATCCCTGATACTTTTGAGATTGACACTGGTCTAGAGAAGGAGAAGAGTAAATAAAATGGGCTAGGGACTAATCTCTGGTTCTCAGGCTGGCAACACAGCAGTTTTTATTCACTTGCCAGAATTATTTTCATTCTCAAAATAGTACAGTAGCATCTAAAGTGCCTATTGGGAACAGATCCTAGGGTATGCTGTTGACTCAAGCCACTCTTGAGAACTGTCTGGAAGATTACTAGGTTGGAGCAGATCAAACCTATGCCAGAGAGTATGCTAGCAACAAAAATGCATGGATGACTGCTTAGCAGTCCTCGAGCCTTTGCCATTGCCCTTTTCATTCACTTGTAAATACGCAAGCTAGGTGACCAATACTGATGCACTGAAAACAGCAGTACCAAAACTGTCACTGCTTTTCTAACATACAGCATGCATATGCTATGATCCATGTGCTTATACAAGACCCAGCAGAACTCAGCTGCAGTATCGAAGTCAGACTGAGGAGTCTTTAGAAAAGTATTTCTTGGCATAAATTTCACCTCTTTCTATAGAAGCACTATCTGGGGTCCCAGTTTTCACATGTCAAGACAAGTGCTACTTTTTGTATGAGGATTTAAGTCATACAGCCTTATGCAGATCAGGCACAGAAACTATAAATGTAAAGACACAAGAACTGATGAAGCTGAGGTTGACATGGAACATCCTAGCTAGAACATTATCCATGGAATTGCTGAAGTTGGATTTGAAGCTCATCTCAGTATATAATCCCATGAAAAAAAACAAAACAAAAAAAAAAAAAA
>JASVER010000016.1:5153499-5334114 GCA_030449065.1 Oceanodroma leucorhoa
CTGTTAAAACATTAACTAAGGATGTGGAATTTCCTCAGATAAAAAGACATATAGCTAATTTAGATAAAGACATCAACTAATTCTACCTCTAWTATCTAATTTAACTTCATTTAAGAGTGAAGTTCTAACAAGGTTTCTCCATAGCAGAAGCCTCCAAGAATACATGCACRGGATCACAGCATATGTCTTGAAAGTGCACATACAGGATGGTATGTGAGGCCCGAAAGATTAAAGTACAAATTGCAAATGGCAAATTACAGTCCCTAGGATTTAATGCCTAGGAAAGAGACCAAAACATAGATGAACTATATCATACACATTCAGAACACAAAGGACATAGCAGGAGGTATAAGACAGTCACAAGCCCAACAAGAGCAAGAAGAAAGCAAGCGCTGAAAGAGAATTATTTCATTATTGTCTCCTTGACTAAGGATGCTGTGCCTGATCAACACTGCAACTTCAATGACAGCAAGGTGTATTCCTTCTCTCGCCCTTTGATGGAGGAAGATAATTGCTTTTCATTTGCTGATCACCAAACTTTGTTACTGTGGACTCAGTAATTCTGTATATAAATATTGTTACTATATAACTGGGTTAAGTAAACAAGATTGTAAGAAGCAGTTTTTGTGTGTGTCCATGTGTGTGCTCATGTGTGCTTCTATTTTCTGCTCCATCCTTCCCACACTGATGATTGACCCCGCAACACAGAGTCAGAATAAACTCAGATGTGACATCTAGATACTGTTGTAGTAAAGAGCAAAGAAAACCACCAAGACAACTTTCTAAGATGGGAAAGTTAAGTATTCTTTTCAAATATCTAACATTCTCCATTGATTAGAAACAGAACTTAGACAATTAGGTCAGGTTTTAGATTTTTAGATGGCTACAATTTGGAACACCTAATTTTTAGATGGCTACAATTTGGAAAAAGGTACCATGCTCCTAATACAGCCTTAATTTACTGATACAGCAGCTTCCCAAAACAGAAACTACTTCCACCCAGGAGCTTCATGGCTACACACATGAAGCTCCATAAAGGAGAGAAAATTCCATAAAGGAATGCAAACTTAGAGAAACATTCTTAAATAAATGCATTAAAAACTATGCTGATAAACAAAACAGAATGAGGTTGAGGTGATATTTAACATAGATACTATAAAAAAATCACAAACACTTCCMTAGCCCCATCTCCTTTTACTGTGCATTGAAAAGAAAGGGCCTCTACTCTGGGATTTTTTTAGTCCTTTATGCTTTCAGGAAGGATGGATGAAGACACTTAGGATGACTGTGACCTAATATCCCCAGAGGATATTAGGTCACAGAGAGAGATTGCTAAAAGATTCTCATCTTCCTTTCAGATGTGAAGCTGAGTGTCCCATCAGTCCATATGACGTCAGGAGCTGGCAAAAGAGGCCTACTATCTAGTTTCTTCTCCAAGTGCRCCTGAAAGGTACTTTGGCCTGGGTTTCTCTTTCCTCAGAATTATGGCATTCATTATCTTAGAACTTTACCTTACTATTTTAGGTCAGATCTAACATGACAAGAGTACTCAGGCAAGTAGTAGTTGTTTCGGACTCTAAAACAATAGTGGGAATCCAGGCAACAGAAGAAAATCAAATCTGTGGGAACTGAGACACTAATTTGAGTGGACCCAGTGTTTCACTACAGATAGGTGGAACTGCTGTTCTACATGTTTTCCAAGCTTCATGATTCATACTGTGCATATTATGACTAGTGGCAAAGTTGTAGTGGTGAAGCTTTGCCTATTCAAAACAATGCCATGGTATCTAAAACACAGCCACATCTGTTCATTTATAAAGGTATTTCTACTCTGCTCATCTCAGTTGCATCATTTATATATGTTACAATTTATGACCCTTCTACTCAATAAAYAGTGGAGGTTGTATGAAATTATTTCAGTCAGAAACTGAAGGGAAATTCAATACTGTAAACTCATTCAACTGAAAACCTGAATTTCAAATGGTATGGCAAAATTTATTACAATGAGATCTGCGGCATTTCTTCTAGTTATTTTTACCACTTCTACACAAGTATCCTCTTCAATCAATGCAACAATTTGACTTTGGCCTGTTTCAGCAATAAAATGGTTTTTACTCTTAGGAATCTTCCTTGCCATACTCAGTACCTGTATTCTAACTTCTACCACATCTTCCCTTTGGAAATTTCTGTAGTGTCTCTAATTTTCTTGCCTTCCCTGTGAATAAGGTACTGCTTGTGTTTCTCCAATTTTTATAAACAAGGTAGTTAGAATCAACAAGTGCTACTGGGAAGGCCAGCACTATCTTAACATGAGTTTGCCATGAAAAGCAAATAATGCATGTGCTGGAAAAACTGGMAAAATTTTTAGACATACTGAGTGTACAGTTTTGCATCATTTAGGGACATGTTTCCCACATATAGATCCTCATTTCTTGTCTGCTTACTTTCCTTATTCTTGACAATATAATCACTCAGCTATAATAATGTCAAATGCTTAATACTGGAAAGTATTCAGTAACTATTCAGGCAATTATCTCCACTGAAAGTTTTTAGGCAAAAGCTCACAGCTGTTAACCTACACAGAAGTCAGTATTTTCTTGTTAAGACTTGTGAATAATAAAATACTAAAATAAAATAAAAATTAAATAATCTGTCTTGCTGTTTTCATTCTTGAAATGTAAACTTCTGTGTACTTTCCCCAGCGTGATTACTATAATCTGGTGCAGACTCAACAGGCAGTTCATAAGGATTTTGTGACATTGCTTCTGCCCATACTTCACATCTAATCTATTTTTAAGGCATTGTCTTCTTCAGCTTATATTTTTAGTAACGTCTTTGGGCTATTTGTTTCCACAGTTTTAGCAAACATTTTTAAGAAAATTGCTATCCATCCACAGGTATTATCCTATGGTCTAGGTATGCACACTGAGTGGAACTAGATCTGAAAATGTGCCAGGATATATTTCCAGTGCTTGTACTCATTCCTTATGTTGCCTAATTTTCTTTACTAATTGATCTCTTTCACAGAATAGTGGTAGAATATTGCTGATTATGTTATCTGGAAAAGACAGAAATACGTTCTTCCAGGAACTGTCATTTAGGAGAGTTTGACTTCCAAGCATAATATCAAAGAAAATTATTAGGAACAGTATTAATGCAGATATTTGTTAAAATAAAAGCTAAAACATGCATAGGTTCAATAAAAAAGATATGCTATTTTCAATCTGCCTTTGATAAGGAGTGACGATAATTTGGAAGAGGGTATTTTTAACATAGGCTGGCATTACACACTCCTGAGTTCATTCTTTCTTAATTAAATAGACTAGTTAAAAAACATTTTTAAGCTGTTAGGAACTCAAACTCTGCAACTTAGCATCTCCTTTTCTTCTTACAAAATAAATATATTTAGCTCACACATGGAGCTAAATATAGAAATTATGCTTCTAGTTGAATATTGCTCTTGCTAACTTTTACTCTGAACTTCAATGGGCAGACAATAGGCAAGCTTTTGAAAATTTTGTCTCAAGCGTGTACATACATCCCAGCAGTGTCTGGTGGAGGAAAAGGGTAGAAATAAAAGCCTATTTTTATACTATTTTTTGAAAATCCCTTCTTATATTAGCCGGTTGTGAATTAATCTTTCCTCAGATATGGAAAAATTCTAGGTTGGTAAAGAAGCAAGGAGCAAAAGAACTATACAGCAAAATGCTTGACCAGTTGCAACAGGTCTATCAGGTCTATCTTAACCAATATGCAACATAAGGGTTTTTGGGGTGCAGAGAGGGTACTATTATGTACAAAAAGAGTGAGAAATAGGTCAATGTATGTTGGATGAGTAATCTGACTTCATTAGATTAGGAGTATTGTAAATATCACAGAAACAGGATGAGAAAGGAGTACAGTTAAGTGCAAATCCTACCATAGATAAAGTTTCTAAATCATAAGAAAGCCTGTCTCTACATATAAGCCATTTAATAAGCCCTACAATCTCTACATAAGACAGTTTCTTCTTACTTTTATGACTCATACTGCCAGAGCATRAAAAGACTCAAAAATTGTTTTACAACCAGAAACCTAACTGCTTTACAAGTTACTGAATGTAAAACAAATCTAAGAAAACTGAACCAAATGAYGAAATCTGGAAGACTATGGCATCAACAGTGAGACTCACAGCTATATTTCAATAGCCTTTGAGGCCAACCACTAAATCACTAAGACTGAAAGTAGTTTTTTAAGACTACAGCATGCAAAACAAAGATCCATTTGTACCAATTATATTGTTTATATTTCTCAGGATCACTCTCCTTTCCTCCTATTTTTCAACAATAACTGAGAAAAAATGAGAAGCAAAGTATTGTGACCAACATAATGCCTTCTTCCGAGCTCATGAAGTAAAAATTAAACCATTTATTGTAATTATCAGGGCTGTTAGGAATAACTGCAATAGTGAAAGCCATCAAGAGTCATTCTGTATTTCACTCCTTTTCCCTTGGCTTAGAATGAGCACACTGTCATCTTACTGCTGCAAATCAGATTGTTGTGTTGGGCCTTCATCCTTGATTTCATAGAAACAGGCTACCCTTGCCTTTGATGTCATTACCCCAAAAGATTGCTTCTTGCATTGAATTCTATTACTTTTTTTTCTAATTAAAGATGTTACATTTTATCAAATGACAGTAAATCTAATTCAGAAGACACTGAGCTGACATCAAAATGCTTTGATTAGAAACTGCCTATTATAGAACTAAGAAGACATTAAGGATTACCAGTTGTTTGGTTACATACTCTGAAAGTAGTCTTAATCCTCTATTCAGAACTGAATCTACTATTTACAAATGATGATGAGAAACTTGCTATTCAAAGAAAGTTATAAAACTCAATAGGGTTTTCATGCTCAATTATAGAAAGACACTTTCTTTTGTACTTTATCTGGCTAAAAGATGGATCTTCAATCACTCTAGCCAATTTGGGGGATATGCTTTCAAGGTTATTAACTATACTAACAGTAAGTACATAAACACTATCAAAGGGACAAAGAATAACTGGATATACAGAGTTACCTAAGATGAAGGAAAGGGACAAACACACAAGAAATTCAGAAATACAGAAGAATTAGTTAGTTTAACTAGAACAAAATTAGTCTTTTATTAGTATGAAAACATTTTTGGTTACTTTTCTGGTTAGATTGTAATTTCAGCATGAAGCCAAATGCCAGAATTTCTAAATCACACTTTCCGGGTAAAGAATCAAATAGCATAGAATACAATCATTCTGAACTATTTTACATTTTTTCTTCTATTTAATGATTAAGGTGCATTATATTATATGTTTTCCATTTCCTCRCATTTTCATTATTTGGATTTTCTATGAAGTGGTAAAACATTGAAATATTTTCTGTTTAGAGCATGCATGAGTATTCATCTCACAGAACTCCACTAAAATTTTTCAAAGTGATGRACAAGTACAATGGACTAGTAAGTAAAATGCTGTACAGAAAGGAATACAAATATAGAAAAAAAGCAATATATTATCTGCACATATACTGAAGAACTAATCTGTTTTAAATGCCAAAGCAATCACTAGAGTAATTGTCAAAAAGACATTTGCCAACTGGAACTTTAAATCAATGTCTTAAACATTACATATAAACAACTGCATATCAAATTAGCCCTTATCCTCCCTTAATGACAAAACTGGTAACTTTCCTTAGTTCTCCGTGTTGATCCGAAAATCAAAAAGTGTATTTCAAAGTTGTTCTTACAGATCTGTTTATGCTTAATTTTCTTTTATCTTCCTYTATTTTTGTGCAGACCTATAGAAAATGAAGTTGTGGTGAATGGAGTCAAATCCGGTTGGCGGCTGGTCACGAGTGGTGTTCCCCAGGGCTCAGTTTTGGGGCCGGTCTTGTTTAATATCTTCATCAATGATCTGGACGAGGAGATCGAGTGCACCCTCAGTAAGTTTGCAGATGACACCAAGTTGGGCAGGAGTGTTGATCTGCCTGAGGGTAGGAAGGTTCTGCAGAGGGATCTGGACAGGCTGGATCAATGGGCCGAGGCCAACTGCATGAGGTTCAACAAGGCCAAGTGCCGGGTCCTGCACTTGGGTCACAACAACCCCAGGCAACGCTGCAGGCTGGGGGAAGAGTGGCTGGAAAGCTGCCCAGCGGAAAAGGACCTGGGAGTGCTGGTCGACAGCCGGCTGAACATGAGCCGGCAGTGTGCCCAGGTGGCCAAGAAGGCCAAYGGCATCCTGGCCTGTRTCAGGAATAGTGTGGCCAGYAGGASTAGGGAGGTGATCGTGCCCCTGTACTSRGCACTGGTGAGGCCGCRCCTYGAATACTGYGTTCAGTTTTGGGCCCCTCACTAYAAGAAGGACATTGAGGTGCTGGAGCGTGTCCAGAGAAGGGCAAYGAGRCTGGTGAAGGGTCTGGAGMACAGGTCTTATGAGGAGCRGCTGAGGGAGCTGGGGTTGTTTAGCCTGGAGAAGAGGAGGCTGAGGGGAGACCTTATCGCTCTCTACAACTACCTAAAAGGAGGCTGTAGAGAGGCGGGTGTTGGTCTCTTCTCCCAWGTAACTAGCGATAGAACAAGTTGCGCCAGGGGAGGTTTAGATTGGATATTAGGAAAAATTTCTTCACCGAAAGGGTTGTCAAGCATTGGAACAGGCTGCCCAGGGAAGTGGTGGAGTCACCATCCCTGGAGGCATTCAAAAAACGTGTGGATGTGGCGCTTCAGGACATGGTTTAGTGGGCATGGGTGCTGGGTTGACAGTTGGACTTGATGATCTTAAAGGTCTTTTCCAACCTTAATGATTCTATGATTCTATGAAGTTTGGCTGTCAATTTTGAAATACCTGTTTCTTAATGTGTTTTGAAATTTTAGAAAAGGTGTTGTTTTCACAGTCTATTATATACAAATGGAAAAGAAATTTCGAGTCAACATTTTTATCACTGAGTTATTTTCTGAAGTTTTTAAGGAGCAATTCCCAAAATAAAATCTGCTGAAAGAACAAAATCATACTGTGAGCAACAGCAAAGCTTTCCTAAAACGCTGAGTACCTAACTCTTATTACTTTACCATCGGGTAATGACACCTCATGTTCTGCAAAAATATTCAATAGTGAAGTACCTGGACACTGCCGTCGTTTAACATCTCACCAAATTTCCCAGAATAAGATGAAAGAAAACATTCTGGTTTTGCTTGATCCTGCAGTATAGCATATAAATCTAGTTGGTGAAAAGCCACTTCATTGCTATGCCACCATATGTTTCCCAGCAGGAGAGGCTGGAGAAATGAACTTGCATTTGAAAAGATTCAAGCCTTCTGTTTAACTTAAGGTTTCATCCTCTGAAAAAGGGTAGTGTTTTTGGAAATGATGCATTGAGGACTTTAGGCGTGTACAGTGTTTTGGCACCAGCCAAAAAAGGAATCATCAAAAATTACATCTCTTTTYTGACACTTAATAAATGAAACAGGAAACAAAAAAGCAATACTTTTACTCTTTAAAAGTATCTTTAACTAACTTTGGTGTTTGCTGTCATCATGATACCTGCAACTCATCAACATCTCAGGAGAAGTGATGTGGGTGATATACAGTCCTTCTGTATGGACTTTCTATGTAAAATGCTAAAACTTAAACATTGTTCCACAAGAAAAAAGATGTTTCCGGCCATCCCAACTTCAAGTATACTAATGAAAAAAGTATTATGAAATTTATGTGAAATTGAGTAATCCAAACACTTTAGGATCCCTTCTGTTATTTGTTTAGATAGGTAACTAATTGAATTTCATGCTGCCACAAATTTTCAAAAGGTCACAGATTGAAAATATTCAAACCTATGAATAACTGTAGAAGTTGTCAGGTTTGAAGCTGGAGATTTTGGCAGCCAGGATGGGTGCAGCTGGAGCTCTGGCTACATAACAAGTTGTGATAAATAGCTTAGACACTTAAGAGACCAAGGTTTTAAGGAGGAAATGGCTCTTTTTCTTTCCAGTGTGAACTTGGGAAAGGGTGCTCTGGATGGGAGCCAGCTCTCCTACTGTATTCTTCTGAAAAATCCACCTAACCACATTTTTGCGTAACCAATTCAGTTTAATTTAAATTATTATTGTTCATAGTTCAGCAATGCTTGAAGCTCTCAGCTGAAATTGGGGCTACTTTTTACTAAGACTATGCTCAGAGGAAAAAAAATGACACAAAGAGCCTGCAATAGGTAAGACTGATAAAAAAATACAAGCCCCAGAGAAAAGACACCAAAAGGCAAACGGCAGAGTGAATTTCCAGCTCTCTGAAATAACATTACTATTCTTATGCCCATGCTACTTCTCCCATTTTAAAAGGATAATGTTGACATTTCAAAGATAACAATTTTGATTCATAGTTCATATGACCACATATAAATGAGGAATTTCCCCTCCCTCCGTCTCAGAAATAATATTTCAAGCTGCCTGAATGATCAGAAGGACAACAGTACACGACCATAGCTCCTACTTACATTCTTCCCACAACTTGAAAAGTTATCTTTGGAACAGCGGGAAATCTTGAAATGAATACTTAGAGCCTACTGCACCCTGCTATGACAGGTGATCACTATGGCAGATCTGCAGCTTTGCAGTTGCATACTGTGTGGTCAGAGAGATGCATATATCTTTTTAAAATAAAGAATGAAATCAATGCCGTTAGTGAATGAGGYTGAAAATAATCCTACAGAATGTCAAATACACAGAGTGGTCTGCCAARCAAAACACAGTGGAAAGAAAGAAGCAGCATTATTGAATTAGGTATTGTATCCACAGACTCACATTCAGCAAAGGGCTCAAGTGACCAGAACAAAATGGTTAGTACAAAAACCAATTGGAAGGGAAGTCACTCCTTCCAATATAAGGAGTAATATTTTTCAGTATGTTGTGAACAGAAAGAGGAAGATAAAAGCATTCTCTTTCACTTTTGTATAGTTTTGTTAAGTCTATCTATTGCAACAGTATTAATTTCCCCAGGTTTTTGACAATTTTCTTTAGAATGACTACCATAACCTTTTCCAAAAGTAGATATTTTGAGGCATTGCAAGAAAGTTTCCTAAAAAAAATTACCAGCAGCTGTACTTATATAGCAAAAGCAAAAGGAAAAGAATTATATAAAACTGTAGGTTTCCCTGTAAGACTACAGGAAGACTCACAGGATCATAGCAAACTACTGTTTTACAACACGCCAGTTATAACTAACTTTTTCACAATCCCAGGTATGCCAGTTATAACTTTTTCACAATCCCAGGTTAGTACATGATACTAACATTAATTTGGAGAAAGGAGGATGTAATTCATTCTCTCCCTATAATTATTTGACATTTTGTAAATCAACAAACTTCAAATGTCAACATCCATTTAGATCAGTGAGAAAGCTGTGATGCCATGAAAATTGAAAGGGATCTCAGGAGGCGCTAGAGTAAAACACACTGCAGGAAAAAATCAAACCATGAAAATCTAAAACATTTCTTTTAACTGCCCAACTTTATTTTTTTAACCTTTGCTTATGAAAAATAATCAAAGCTAACTGTCAAAGTATAAAATAAGCCTGGTAGGACAGATACCCTGATTCTAATCATTAATAGTACTTTCATCCTTCCTCTTTCCTCTCACAAGCCATTCCTCTTAATTTTTAAAAAACTTTCTCTTATGAATGGAAGTTGGCCTTCATGAGAAAGTACATAAATGCTGACGTTTAGAATGAAATAGTTCGACAGCTTTGAGCTTTAGTGAAAATTAGAAGGGAAAAAGAAAGTCCAACATTTTAAAAGAGCCTTTCATCACAACTGAAATATTTTCATCAGAAAGTTTGGCATCTCATCCAGTACCTTTGAAGTTGGCTGTAAAACAAGACAATCCATCTTATTAGCTGGGTAGGAATGCCCTTCAGGGAGTGGTGAAACTATTGCTTGTAAACATCAGTCAAYTTGAAATGCCTGCACTTTTACTATATATGTTGGCTTTGTACTTATCTACATCTAAGATGAAAAAAGTATGCTTAACTTGTTTAGAGACATTAAAAAACATTCCTTCTTTAATTCCAGAGCTAACCCTTTTAGCCAGCTGTGATGAAGGGATGACATACACTGACTATTTGTGGAGCAATCAGTCAAAAGTCTCCTATTAAATTTTGGACCAAATGTATATAGATTAAGGCTATTATACCAAAATCTACTATTTTCTTTCATTGTTCATGTCTATGTGAGTAGTTAMGGTTAAATATCAAAGTCACACTTTCAAAGCAAATGGAATGTAAGCACATAAAAAGGAGTTAAAACGAGAGCTAATATAAAATTAGGGTTCAAGTACCATTTTTATACAGAAAAGATGTTACCAAATGAATTTATGAAACCACATCCAGAGCTTATATTACAGTATTCTATGAAAACACTAATGGCTTGGAAAAAAATTCAATATAAACCATGAAGTGTCCCAGAGAAGATTATTAAAAATTACATTGTTCTTAAAAATTAGCTTTTGTAGATAATTTAGTATTTCTTAAAATACATACATGTCATTTTATGTCTTAAACAGGAATATGTAAAWCTATGGGACTGCATTCAATGAGAATGTCGGTACTAGTCAATGCCACTCATTTTTTACATGCAATCTTTTAAATCTGTTCAAAAATATTTTTATATTATTTCAATTAGTGTCTCCATTTTTAAACTACATTAAAAACTTGTTCCCTCTTGCTGTATTTGAATACATTTCTTACAAGAAGATTGTGATGCCACCACTGAATGAATTTTAATTCAGTATCTACAAAATTATTTATACAGTTTATTAATGAGAGACTCAAACACCATTGAAGTTACCACAATTCAAGACAAATGGGGCCTTTCAGTAATTAGGATTCAGTTGGAAAAATACTTAAACATTAATGGTAGCTCAAAGCATTTCCTCTTCTCTTTTTCTGGAGCACTGACTAAGCAAAAAAGCAYGAAAAAAAGTGCTCACTCAGATCAAGAAAACATGCAGGAAGGAAATTTTCATTTGCAGCCAAATTAACTTCTTTACAATTGTGCTGGTTTTGGCTGGGATAGAGTTAAATTTCTTCCTAATGCTATGTTTTGGATTTAGTATAAGAAGAATGTTGATAACACACTAATGTTTTTAGTTGTTGCTAGGTAATCTACTTTTCAAGGACTTCTCATSTTCCCATGCYCTGCCAAGTGCACAAGAGGCTGGGAGGGACCATAGCCGGGACAGCCAGCCCAGCTGGCCAACGGGGTATTCCATACCATGTGACATCATGCCCAGTATATGAATGGGGGGGGTCCAGGAAGCGGCGATCGTTTTGGCTATTGTCTYAGCGGGTGGTGAGCAATTGCATTGTGCATCACTCATTTCATATATTGTATCATTAATATATTATTACCATTGCTATTATTATTATYCCTTTCTTCTCTGTTCTATTAAACTGTCTTTATCTCAATCCGTGAATTTTTATTTTTTTTTTCAATTCTCTGCCCGTCCCACTGCGGGGCGGGGAGGGGGGGGAGTGACCGAGCGGCTGTGTGGCATTTGGCTGCCTGCCGGGTTAAACCACTACAACAATATTTCAGCAGAGTCAGTAGTAGAGCCAATGAGGATATCCTTATCCAGCTGAAAGTCCATTTAGCATGAATATTTATTGTGCCAAGTGCTTTGAAAGAGAGAAAATAAATTTTGTATACATCCTCTGAAAACATATTGAATGTGCATTTAGTGATTGTAGGATGCAATACAAGTTGGTAGACAAAGATTACCTTCAAAATATATGCATAGAGTTGTGGAGTTGTCTACAGCAGTTTTTCCTATTAGTGTGGCAAGTGATTTGCTGTTCACCGCTCTTTAAAGATATTCCAGACTRTTTTTTGACCAGGGAATTGATGTCAAAATCAATTTGATAAGCAAAGTTTCTCTTTCTTCCACCATTAAGTAATAGCCAATGAATAGATAGGTAGCGACTACATGCAGAATACATAGGGCAATGTGCCAAAAAGTTAAGAGATACCATCCTTGAGGATCAACAGTGATGATGATTGCCTGTAAATTAAAATAGGAAATGAGACACAAAGAAATACACTTAAAATCAAAGAATTCTTTCCTTCTAAATCTCCAATATAYATAAATTAAACACAAAGCAAGAAAAATGCCAGCTGTTCAAATAAATTACAGGTCAACACAAAGGAATCAAGTAAGTCCAGCCATAGCATACTGCGGCTGTCTGCAGACACTGAGTATCAACAGGGTTYTTTTGTCCGCTGGTAAAATCATTAGTCCTTGTTGCTCCTGTTTTGGCATTTTCTGGCTCTGGAGACATGGTTACCACTACGCAGCATGGTACTGGATCTGACATCACCATTTCCAGCAGTCCTCTCTTTTACCACTGTAATACCTCACTAATGGCCACGTAAAGACATTTTGAAAACTCTTTATATAAATGAAGTAAATACAGTTGAATGAGAGTAAGATCCCTGAGCTAATTTGTTGCAGTCTTGAAGGTGATTTGAGGGTTTTGTTCTGAGACTGTTTCCTATGTTGACAAAGTCTTCAACTACAAAAAGCAGTCTGGATCAGTAATATAATCTAACACCTTAATAGCAGCTAGTGAACATATGTTTCACTTAGGCATATGTTTGTAGGTCTGTCTGTCTGAACACCTTACTCTTTTTGAAACAGATAAATAACACAGCATTGGTGGTCAGCCACTGATTCATCAGAAAACCCTGGCAAAAATCTTTTTAATGCTCAATATTACTACAATGGAAACAGAAACTAATTTTCAGTCAGGGAGAGGACATTAAATAGTCCCGTTTTCCTTTATTCTAGGAGTTTATGGCAGTAATGCTGAAATTCCATGAGATTCCTTAATTGTTCATTTTTATTTCCTTCTTCAAACTCTCACAGCTTTAATGAGCTTTCTCTTCTATTGCAGATACACTTATTAGCAGGGGGAAAAATAGGTGTAAGGAAATTTCCTCAGTAATTCCCAGCTAAGGAATGAGCTCTGAAGGGAGGAAGGAATGCCTGGGTAGCTCAGGGGATCAGAAAAGGAACAGAGAGCAGTTTAGCTACAGCAGCAATCCAAGGCAGAGTATGCTGACAGTGACCAACAGCTGTAATTACCATCCTGTCTGTTTGGTAGTTTGTATGAAATGTATTTGGGAGGAGCTGGGAAAAGCAGGTCTTCAGTGTAGTTCTCATGGGAAGTGTTCATGGTGCTCCAGGTGAGTCTATTGGCAAGCCCAGCAGTCAGGTCAAGCTGGTTTCCTGCCTCTAGGAGCAGTCCTTCCACACAAAGGACAAACATGTAGAGGCAACATAAAAGGCTCAAGGATAACCTTGGAGATCTGACTCTTCTAATGTAAAGAAAAGAACAGTCTGTTTTGAAGGCTGACCAGAGTAGCCTTTTTTCCTTTTTTAAACTACTCCTTAGAATAAAATTTCTAAAAAGTTACAAATGCATATTGTAAAATAAAAAAGCAGCACAAAGCTTTGCAAGACTGCTTGCAGCAAAGTAAGTCAAAACCGTCCCTTAACACTATCACTTAAGGATAACAAACTGCTTTCGAGCAGCTAATAGTCTCTGTGGCAATTTATGTAAAAAGTACCAACAGGAAACCGAAATATGAGCTTGCTTTTCACTTATGAACATAATTCATGTTCTTTATCCTTATTCATTTCAGAAAGTAATGTAACAAAGCCAAATCCACACCTTTATTGGCTTACAGTCTTAAGTGCTACGGGAGAACATAAATCCCAGCAAAGCCTGGTAACTCCACTGGCCTCTTAGAAAACATAAAGAGCAGCCATCCACTTGTCAGACAAACAGCTGGATCTGAAATATTCAAAGCAATTAACTTTCCTCTCAGATTTTAGGCTAATGTCTGACCAAGAGACAACAAGCTTAGGAGGTTTGTTCCAGTGCTTCCGTAATTAACACAAGGCTCGTAAGTTACCAGCTCTGYGTTATTAGGTCAGCTTTGGCAAGCTGGGGACCAGCTGGCAAAGGAATTGCAGACTTCAAAGAAAGCTCTCAAATATCCAATCGCGTAATTAAAAAATACTCACTCTTAGTACCTTATCTTGGAAGCTCACATTGGTTAGATGGTGACCTTCACAGGATTACCTTAACATGGAGGGAAATCAGGCCCTCTGAAGTGTTCTCAAATTTGTAATAGCAAATGGCTGCATGACTGACGTTTATGTTGGAAAAAAGGAAGGAAAAGAAAAAGGCTTAAATGCCTCCCAACATAAGCTGAAACTCTGATTATAAGCCATTTGACTTTCAAAGGAATGATGATGGCCGACTGCCAAATTACAGCATGCAACACAACACTCTCACTCCATCAAGTAGGGCAGGGCAGAATGCAGCTTCCAGCTCCTTAATCTTTTTTTTTTTTCTTCATGAATTTGCTCATTTTACCAATATGAACAGGCAAATTCTTTCAAATATTTTCTTTGTTCCCCTCCCCTCACAAACATCCTGTTCTGTCTGACAACAAAAAGAAGTTTAGAGAAAATGACAAAGATTTAAAAGTTACATTTAAAAGCAATAACTGTTGTTATCCTCTATTTATCAAGCACAGGTGGGGAGTGTAGAGTAGATCTATCAGCCAGTTTTTCTGTCTTTTTACAGAACTAAAACATTTCTTATGCTGAAAACATGTAGCTATCAGCCATTTATGTATTATTGTACTTACTGAATCCTCAACAGGTGTGGAAAATTTTCAGCTGTTCTAGAGAATTAAGAAAAAAAACCCTTCTACTTAAGGATATTAAAGATGTACTATCTTCTTCCCAATGTCAACTTCTGTTCCTGTTATTCCAAAGCTAAATTTCTCCTCTTACTGCTGATATATTGCTTTTTGCCGTTCCATCACCATAGCCTGGAATACCGTATTCACTTTAGATTGCCATACAGTCCATATACAAACCAGCTATCTGTGACGCTCTAAAATCAAAATAACTTACAGAAAAAAAAAGGCATGAATAATGTGTCACCAGGTATTTTTTTTTCTGAATTTTTTTAATTAAAACAAGTAGCCAGCCCAGTTGTTTCCATTTCCCCCTAGATACTGAGTACAGAACTGAAAATAAACATTAAAATATGCATCAATTACATCCTGAAGAATAAAATTAGACTTGGGTTTGGACTATATGTTATTTGAAAGCAGTCTCAGAGTTTCTACCACTAATGCAGTGCTATCATTAATCACAGGTCTTATTATGTTATAGAAGATGAGCCTTATTAGTTTTCAAACCTTTAGATACACAGACTATGTAAGCTGTATTTTCATTAGCATCTTGGCTCAGAGTACTAAAGTAGTTTTGAAAAGAATCACTCCACTTCTCCCTTTTTCAGTACAAGGGTCAGGCTTCCAGAGCAGTTTCGGTGCACATTAACCAGATTCCTTGTGAAGAAAACTGAACGAGRTGTGCATGAAATGCACTTCAATCCCTAAGGGGGAGCAGTCCCTTGGACAGCTTAGAATTATATATGGACCAGATTAAGTCTAGCCCAAAGTAAAATCCTTGAACCACATATACTAAAGATGTTGGTGCCTCAATACAAAATGCTTGACCTACTGATCCCTTCCTATCCCACTACAATTATTTGTTAATGTAGACAACAGCTATGGAAGGCTACAGAAAACACCTGAGCATATTGCTGAACCTGGACTGAAACCAAACCTCACGCAAACAATTCTGACCTAAGGCTGTTCTGAACATTGTTAGTCAAGCCATGGTAGCACTCAAACAATATTGTAACATTTCCATTCCCCTTCTTGGAATTGTTTCACTTGTATATTTAGCATAAAAATCCCTGTGCGGTATTTTGCATTTTCAGCTACCTTAAATTTAGGTAGCATCTTGGAATATACAATGGATGCCTATAAAATATTCTTGTATTACTTCTACTAGCATCAAGGGTGACATTTATTTACTGCATTTTATCACTGTTCAAAATAACTAGATGTATCAGGCCTATTTATTTTTGACCGATGAGATATAAACAAAGCTCCTGGGATGTTGTGGCACTTCAGGGCCAATTTGCAGCAAATTTTGCAACTCGTCTATGACAGTGAGAGCTTGAAGACGTGGAGACAGCACAGGCACACATAGGGAAGCTGAGCAAAAACATTGTACCCTCTTCAATCTTTATTGCTTGTACAGTGAAAATTTTATGTCCCCTTCTGCTAACAAAGCTCTTCCTTTGAGACTGCAATCATAGCTCCTCGCAGCTGAAAAATCACCAGTCAGTAAGAAGGACCCTGGAAGGCCAGACTGAGTGGCCAACATCAGGCTCTGTGCACAGGGCCGGCCCCACTACGGTGCAGCATACCAGTGGACCAGGCTGCTGGGATGGGGCTGCGAGCAGCGGGGCCAGTCCCCCTCGCTGGGGAGCTGCCCTTCACCCGTGCCTGAGGGGCTGCAGCCACGCCTGTGCCTGGGCAGGGGTCTCCTTGACCCCGACTCCCCGCTCCACCTCGACCTGCCCCACCGCCGGGACTCGCCCAGCGTGGCTGGCCCTGGCTCCTGCTGCCGGGCTGGCCGGCTCAGCTCGTGTGGTGCTTGGCACGGCACAGCACGGGGCAGCCGCCTCACTGCACCCCGGCAGTGGTTCACCGACATATTAGCTATCGTGTGTTAACTACCTAATAAAAACACACAGTGCAAAAGATACTAAGATACTTAGAGAGTGAATTAATCAAACCTCACATAATAAAGGCTAAACTCTTCCTATCAGATGTATAAATCTCATCCTGTGAAGTCTCAGGCTAAAGCCTCCTGAAATTAAAAATCCTGAAATTTGTAAATTGGTTAAGATTTACTGTGTTTTCAAAGAACCGATAAGGTGGAAGGCAGTTCGAGCAGAGCACAGAAGTCAGATATAAGTATGGGTGGCGAACACAGAGTGCCTGAGGCTATGACTCTGGATTCCCAGCCCAGGTGAAGCTCAGTGTGATTTGCCTTCAGAGAGGTGCAAGGCACTGAGGCCCCCCTCCYGCCATATCTCTTGTCTCACAGCTGGATGCAGTTTGAGAGGCACTGAGATAAAAAATAGTATGTACTGGTTTAGCTTTCACCTGTGTAGGTGGGGAAAGGTGAGCAGTACTATAATCTTTACAAATTATCCATAACAAGATAACTAACTAGAAATAAGAAACTATTTCCTTTGCCACATCAGGGACATGAAGGGGATAAAAATACAAAGAAGCTGTTTCTGTTGAAAAAAGCAGCAAGGCAGGATCGTTTTCTAAAGGAGAATTTAAAACAAGGTCTCTCTCCACTGCCTGGAAGACATGGCTCTTGGGTAGAAACCAGAAGGATTCAGCAGTTCCGTTCCTCACCTCGTTTATTACTGGACTTCTTTTCCTCTTATATTATTTTTTCTCTTTGCAAAAGTGTTTTCAATTCACCTGAAGTAATTGTCAGGAGAATTCTTTCATTCCTTATCTTTTACTGTTCCTATCTTTATTCTGTAAACTGTTGATACTTGGATGTACTGCGCTTTAGTTCCTTGCTTCTCATTTTCATTAACATTTTCCTCCTAGCACTTGATGTTTTTCAACTAGTAGTTCTTTGAGTAACACAAAGGGCAAAAGCCATCTCTTAGCTTTGCTTCGCTATTGTCACTATACACGCCAGTTTATTACCTTCTTGTACAATTACATGTACTGTTTCAATGCCCACTACGCTCTTTAGGGCATTCGTAAAGTCTCTGCTACCCACATCTATATCCTTCTTAAAGGCTTCTGCCAAAGAGGCAATCCTACTGACATTCTTTTTTAAAAATGCTTATTTCTTGGTTCTATTTCTCCGGCTGTTTCATAGTATTCAGTCCTTACCCACTTAAGTGCCTTTGGGAATTTCAAATTTACATCCAGAAAAGGGTAACACATGTAGGCATACCTGAAACGTATTTCAATTACATCTACCTCAGGTAACAATCACAATGGAAATGTAGATGCATATGATTTTGTACAGCTTATTTGCTCAGGCAAGCTTCTTCAGTCCACACTGAAGCCTCTGTCCATGTGGAACTGACATTGCAACTATCACCGGCGCTAACCAGACGCAGGGTATGGCTCCAAATGCTACTAGCATAGTAATCCAAATAATGTGCAAACATAGCCTTCATTCCTTTATAGCAGAGTTTCAGAAAAGCTACCAAAATAAAGTTGTTAGCTAACGTACTGCATTTCCAAATAGTTTGCCAGTAGGAGGAGCTGACAACTCTAATTTGAAATGCCAGGTCAATTAAATGTTTCACAAAGGGAACAATAAATCCATAAAGTTTGGAGATATTTTTGGGTATATTTTCAGTTCAGTAGCAGTAGTCTTATTTTGACTGAATTATCAACTAGACAGTTAAAAACTGCAGGGCTAAAAATGACAATGAATGAAAGATGAGCAAAATAAATACACAACACTAAAAGCCAGCTACGCTAGATGAAATGATGATTTCAGGTATTAATTCAACTGATACACAGAATGCACATTCAGTGATTATGATTTAATGTCTTATCAGCTGAAATCCATCTTTACAATTATATGTGATAGGCAAACACTATGAAGGCAATATTTTATGTAAAAGTAGAGAAATAAACAAATCATGAATCAGAAATGTAGTGGAAAGATGGTGCCAACAGAGTATGGTGCCAGCAGAGTTATTCATGTACTAATCAATAGAAAGTAAAAAATAACATACAACACCAGAAAACACTATGAAAAGTGAAAAAAAAAATGTTAACGCATGCAAAAAAGAAAGACTAGCCAAAATCTATAAACCCAGCCCAGTACACTGATTAAACACTAATTTTGTCAGTATATTGTGACATATATATATGTCACAAGAATATTCTGTTGCATTGCCCTTTAGAAAGTATACTCTATACGGAGCTAAAATAAAGAAGTAACTCTCAGAACGTGTACAGAATGATTTAATCACACAGCACGTTTCAGAGAAAGAATATATTTTTTGCCTTTTCTATTTACATTTTAAAGAGTTTACATTTATAGATTTTATTCAATAGGTGACAAACTAGAAAAATCCATTACAATCTAATGTGAAATTTCATGAAAGCATCTCAGTTCAGTCTAACAACACTTCAAAGAGAGATTTAGTTAAATCCGATAAGTAGGATTACATGCAGATGTCAATCAATAGGTGCTCCATATCTATCTGTATTTAAAAAAAATTGAAATGTCATGCTTAATAATTACTTTTTAAATGTCTTTCTTGTCTAACATAGCTTGAATAAAATGGTGCAGAAACATGTTATGGTATGCCTGTGCTCTGCAGCTTCAGAGTAACATTAAGATACCACCTTCAGTTTCATAGTGCATTCGTGTTTGTTAATGAAATCCATTTTTTGCCTTGAAATTCTGGGTATCTTGTATAAAGACAAATTACAAAAAATGCAGAAAAAAAAAAAGTGTCCAGGCAGATCTAGGGATAAAAAAAAAAAAAACACTATAGAACAACTATGATAAATATTATTTATTTTTTTAAGCTTTCCATGCATGAAAAAATTAAAGACATCCAGACACAATTAATTGCTAATAATACTTCCCTTTCAGAGATCTCTACTAGAATAGACTTTACTTCTAGCTGAATATGAAAAGATCCAAATGAAAAGCTAAAAAATGCTTCAATGTTTACAGTTAAAAGTATTTTTAAGAGGTGGTGTATGATACTGCTATCTAGTATTTGAAGACAATGTAGTATAATTGAGTTAATTTTGTTGTTGTTCCAAAAATATTGGCATACTCASAAAGAAAAAAAAATCGCATGCAATCCAACAAGCTTAGGTTTTTCAGGAGCCTACAGTGAATTACAGCACTATACTGGTAAATAAGCAAGCAAGCAAATGGAAACTACTCACTTCTGCCTCCTGTTTATACAATGCTGCCACTGCTGTCTTTGTGCAAATCAAACTGAGTGATCAGTAAATCCTTCCAGCGCAAGTATTTCTCTTAACCAGTCAAAGGGTCACACTAGTAGGCTTCTGGCCAAWGTTCTGTGCTGCTGACACAGCCAACTTTCTATGGCTATCTGTTTGTCAGTGATAAATGCCAGAGGCAGCTTGCTCCTGGGATTTGACTATAAAGGTACCAATGTGTCTCAGGAACTCACCCTCACAGTGTAGTGGGAAAGCCAGCAAAGTGGCAAATTTGCAGCTTTGCCCTTCTGTTTTTCTCCAGGACATAATTCAGCTAAATACATTCTCTTACAAAATTCAGCAAGGGGCTATTGCAGGCTGTATATGCTCTTCYATGGCTATCAATGTGCAGCACGAATTGAAAGCTAAAAAAACATCCTAAACTACAATAACAATGGAAAAACAGTATCATGCATGTTACTTGTAAAATCATGATGCTATGGGATATTTAGCTGTACTAATGAAAGAAAGAGGAGTGAGTACACAAGGCTTTAATTTTCCTTTGCAGTGGTCAGATATAGTCATCTCTCTCATATCTCCCTGCTCAGTATCTGAAAGAAGCGGCACTAGAGAACAGAAACCAAACGGGAAAGGAGTTGACAGTGCAAAGACCCAACGGTACCTCCAAGATGATCACAGTACGCAAGCTCCTTTGAGTACCACAGCCACAGGCGAATTGCTTTAAGCCCATGGAATATCTCCCTCCGACAGACTGGCTGAAGAAATAGATTCTTTTATAACAGTCCAATCAGCAAGGTAAAAAAGGACTGTAGACTCAGCCAAACAAGCAGCATTTCTTGGAGCCCCTTCTTATCTTACTTATCTGCCCTTCGCAGGAAGCTCATTGCCTGATCAGCCCCTGCTCTCTCATTCCCATACTGAGAGACAGTTAGACAAGCACTCACTTAAAGTTTGTTCAAACTAACGAAATACAGAAAGCTAATTTAAGTCTATCAAACTCTGATAGAAGGACTTTCCACTGCCCGGACGACAGCAGAACTTGAGTATAAGTAGGGAAGCATGCCAGCCCTGCTTCATCTACACACGTACCTTTTACGGAATGGGTCTGTAACACTGATTTACTCTAGGGAAATTACCAAAAAATTCCATGAATGCCAGTATCAGTTCAGCAGAACCTCATAACCTACACTGGAGCCAGAACTGTGTTTTGTTATGCCTTACTTTCAACTGAGGTTACTGAAGAGAGGCTCAGGAATCTTTAGGATTCTTTTGCTTGGAAGAAATGTAAGCCCTATCTGTGGACTGCCACGAGTATTTGAACTTCCTAGTCTTTAACTGTAGTTCTAATTACTGTATTTGTAACTGAATTGAATGGGTTTTTTCTATTCAAAATTTTACATCCCTATATGCCAAAATTTCAAGGGAATAAAATTTCACAAGGCCACATGGGAAAAAGGAGAATTCAATTCTGCAAGACAGTGTCCTAGATACTAATTTGGGGAGAGAAGTATTGGAATTATTTTGAGTAATGTAGTAGCATCATCCAGCACCAGAGATATTTAATTAACATCTATGTTATTCTATTACATCTTACTTGAAGCTGAAAATCATGCATGAAGAGTTTTTCTCAAATCCTCTTAGTTTAAGCTAATCAAGTGTCTAATGCTTGATAGCTGGAAAAATTAAATTGCAAATGTGTTCTTAAAAAGAAAAACTAATTCATTTACAATGAAAATCACTGGAAGAAAATAAAAAACCCCACAGACATAGTATACATATTTTTAATCTCAGTTTTATATTTCAGGGTCCACATTCACAGTGGCTTCTGATGCTACCATAAATAAATTACTATTTTTTTTAAAGATGGAATAAAATGCAAGATTTATTGTCTTTTATTAATATATATAAGCCAATAGTGAATAATAACATCCAGCATCACTAAATGCTTTGGTTGGTTAAAGAGTTCACATAAAACAGTGTAAGTTACAAAACTAGAACATAATATCCAGTATTCATTGTCTGCCAGACAGGAAAACAGGGTCTACACAGGGCTTCCCAGGCATTTTTCAGCTATGCATTTTATCAGAGAATGCCAATTTGTTAAAACCAAAACTGTAGAAGCATACTAGTTTCAATGATTTGTTTGTAGAGGAAGGTTTCTTCAGTCAAGAATGGAATTTCTGGCGTAAGTGAGATCCAGCCACAGGCCACCCTGGGAGCCCAGGCTCTCACATCTCTGAATCAGAGCCTACACCTGGGTGCAGGTCCCAGCCAGCTGCTTAGTGCTGCACTGGGGCACCTCACAGTTGATACCTGAAGTTTTAATGTACTAGTTAAATATGTCATGATCATTTCTACAGCTCAGGTGTTAGGTCAGTCAACTATAAACAGGAAGACAGAGATTCAGGCCCTGCTTTGAATTCCCTCCCACCTAATACTACCTGCAAAATCTACCTTAACTTGAATTATCAAAAGAAAAAGGAAACAAGAAAATATTCTGGCACATTTTAAATAAAACTAACTTTGGAGAAGCCCGCAGTGGAAACAGTTTGATGAAGGAGTGTTTAATCAAACAAGTTTGATGAAGGAGTGTTTAATGGTACGTCTGTGTGCAGATGGAAAATGCTTTGTGTAATTTGTACTGTAAAAAGAGGAGGTTTTTCTCATGTTTGCTCTTGACTGTTCGGAATTTCTGTCAAAAGTTTGTTGTCCAGACCTCTAGTGGATGGAAGAGACAACTTTGTATTTGCCAAGATTGGTAAGTCTTTGCAGAGTTCTAGCAAATACACAGAAGTCTTATGTTGGTGAAAAAACTCCTGACGATATAACATTGAAACAATTCTCTGAATGGAATATCAATAAAAGAACAATTTTCTCTTCTGCCATAAGACCCATGTCTGCATCAGGACTTTACCAGCACTGCTGAATCACTTATGCTTTTATTCACTTCTTAACCTACAGAGCTATGCCTGCAACTTTCTAAAAGCAGAGCAAGCCTCAGTGAATATGTATTGGCCAATTATTCTGTGCGCTAGTTATGGCTTAAAAGAACACAAAATGGGAACAGAATTAAAAAAGATAATTCAGAAGAAAATACTGGGCCAAGTGAAAGCAGTATGTGGGAAAATGACAACAGAGAGAGTTATTCCAAAATATTTTTGAACCACTGCCAATCAGCCTCCTTAGATATCCGGATCATTTAACACTCAAAGAGGTTTCCCTGGTGTACGTGAAGTACACATATTTCTGTTTGCTCCTAAGAATGAAAGAAGTATTTCCATTTTCTATGTGAATGTAAATGTATTGACTGTTAGTATTGATACAGAACTCATACTKTCCCTCAGAGACACAATTTCTCGTACCTCCAACTTAATTTATTATTTTAAACTTCAGAAGAAAGTAACCACAATAATAGCAAATTACCATGCAGCAGTAGCACTACTGACTTGCTTGCTATTGTGCAGATGGAAATGGGTGTCCTTTGTTACTTTCTCTTACCTATAAACCAACAATTAACCCTTCTTCATACAATGAAGCTTACAAAAAAAAGTATCATTAAATTCATAGTATGCAAGAAGTTAAGGACTTTTTCAGATTAGGTGCCAAGTTTTAGAGGGGACATGAAACTTAAATGAACTTTGGGAAGAACTAACTTACACATCCAAACCCCAGTGTCACTATGTATTCTTTAAAATACCTCTTTTTCACTTCAGCTGGGTACAGTGTGTTTCTTCATTTTGTGTCTAAAGCTACCTTTAAACTCCCTGTATACAAATAGACGGACTCTGATTTCTCTGGGTTTTGCATTTACTGCTTTATGCATTAAAAATATTCCTACCACGTGGAAGATAAGTGGAGATACAACCTAATTAAGCCTGCCAGTTAGATGATCCCATTTTCGCTTGATTGTAACTCAGCACTTATTCCAGCCCTCCAACACAGCAGAAATCCATACCTCTGGATGCAGAACTAGAGTCTGATTAGTCAATAAGAAATCTGTATCAATACACTCTCACCCCCGTCTCAATTAGCAGCAAACTAATACACTCTCAGTGTAGCTCGGGGGCCAGCTGTCTAGTTTAAGAATTCAAGACTACAACATTCCTAAAGACGCCGCGAGACGAGGGTTTTGCAGTAGTACAGCAGCTTCCTTCTTTTGTCTCTTAAAAGAAATAAGGAATTGTCTGCAATAGCCTACTTTACAAGCACACTGTAGGTTGCAAAGTCAATCACTTGCAAGTTGGGAAATGCCAGACTTCCTCAGTTGCCTGTGTAAATTTAATTCTCCCCTCACTACATTCATATCTATGCATTGTGATATAAATTTTAATTACCCCATTTGATACTATTTTTTCCACAGGACATCACTCAGCCCACCAGATGAATGCAGAAGGGGGCTGAATTAACGTTGTACTGACAGTCATAAAAATGTCATTTTCAATTTGCAAGTGCTTGACTTTGCAACCAAAGTTACATTCTTTTGACACAAATCTGAATAAAATTTGAATTATATAAACATACATAGGTTTGAAGGRATAATGGAGCAAGAGGGAGATGAATTATTTATACATGACTGGCATCAATGCAATTAATAAGAATAGCAGGAGGTGTTAATATCTACATGGTTGAATATACTTTGCAAACACAAAGTCATCATCATAATTTAGATATTTCAAAACATTTCACAAACCCACAGCATTATTACTTGTGACCTTAAGCCTTCCAAGATAATCTGCAGAAACTGCAGTATAACAAAGATAATGAAGACCAAAAAGGAAAATTGGTAAGCACTAAAATGTGCTGCTTATTCTTAGCATATTCTGAAAGGGAAAAGTATCTGTCCTTTTGTAAAAGGTGAGTGGATGTCTTTCTAAGATGCAATGGGGTTATACTGGCATTGGTTCTGCAAAAATATCTGTATATAAAAGATATAACTGAAAAAGAACCAGAAACTGACCCAAGAGATGCACTAATGTCAAAAGCTCCAGGCCTATGGCATAGTCAGTCATCCGGAAAATTGAGGCTATATTTAGTTTACATTTTCATGGTTTTATTAGCAAAAATCAGCTACAGCTAAAACAATCACTATCAGGCTAAAATTGTTATTCCAGATTAAATGAGTTTTTAAAATGGTATTTGCTTGTTTATGCACAGAATTGAGTCTAACATTTTCCCCAATTTACAAATCTCCTCCAAATTCAAAGCCATATAACTGATGTCACATCAAAGGTGTAGTTCCTTCTGTCTCATCACTTCTTGCTATGATGCATCATGTTGTGATTAACTGCACTGCCATACAAAAACATTATGGAAATRTAAATAAAAAGGCTCTCGTTTGGAAAACAAATCCTCACTGTTGTTCTGTTGTTTTATATGAAGCACTGAATTCTCCTTCAAACATTTCCCTTCAGACAAAGAACAGATCTCAGTAACCAAGATCTTTYTTTTTTTTTGCTTTTACCATGGATACTTTTAATCTGAGGTTCTACTACATACAAAAAATTTGATTAAGAATAAATAGCAATCAAGTAGATAGCTAAAGATATAACCATGTGAAATAAGAGCTCGGTTCTTTGTTTCTCTTATAACACTGAATTGCTTATTTCTTTTCTTTCTAGCTAGCTGCTCTGAAGGAAGTTTTCCAACAGCCTCTACAAAGCCAACAGGAATTTCTGATTCAGCAGCAGGTTTTTTATAMGAAATAGAACTAAATTATACAGAAAGACTTATGTCACAGTCCTTCTACTTCTTTTTTTAAATAAATTGTCCCATCTTCCAAGCCTTATTAAAAAAAAAAAAAAAATCAATCCAAAGCACTGGAGACTGGATTCAGTCTTCCTTAATTGCTTCCACGCACTGCTGCTCCCTGGATTCACAAATTTGCCCTGTCCACGCCAAATCTAGAATATTTCACCTCAGCCAACCCCACTGCTTCCTGTTCCTTTTCCCAAAGTCCAGCCCCTCTGACAGCCATCAGCCACATGGTTACAAAGCTGATTCTCCATGGTTTCCGAAAGCACAAGTAGCAAATTCACTCTCCTCTTTGAAAAAGGACAACTCTTTGGGAAGCAAATTTAATGCAGGACATTAAGTAAACTGATGCTGTCATTAGTGCAAATGTCAAGTTCATTATAGCAGATGTTTCAGCTGAAGATTGCTACACATTAAAATCTCAAAAAAAATGTGCAGAGCATTCAGCATTTGGTTTAGCGTGTCTGCTTCCATGGTCTCAAGAGTGAGCCAGAAGTGGCTCTGGGAGTCATTGCCCCATCCTTACGTAGCCCGGGCAGTCTTCTGGCTAGGACGTTCCTGAAACGCGTCCTGCCCCCAGCCTGCTAAGGACCGCTTTTATCAGCGCTTGGACATGTAAGATGTTGGTGAAGTACAGAATGCAAAAGCTACTGCTAATGCAGTTAGAGACTGAAAAGAGCTCAGCAATACTAAGGAACCTCTACCACTGCACACATTGTTACAGGAACCTCTTCATTTGGAGGAAGCAGATTCTAATAAATTATGGCACAATTCTTATAGATTATGTTGCTTTCTATGTGCATTTCAGTCCTGGAATGGACCTGCTTTTGGTGTTTTCACACAGAGAACAGCAGGTGAAGCCCATTATCAGGAACAGTGATTTCTGAGGCTCTTGCAATTTTCTACCCAAACCTAGAGCACAAAATACTTTCTTGCCTTTCAGGCCCAAAGTAAGTTGCTGTAATACTAAGTGACAGCAATAATTAACAAAATAGACAGAACAAACTGTGCCTTAAAAAAGAAATTTTAAAAAATTAGAGGTGAGTTTTGAAAAGCAACTTCTAAATGTTCTTCCTAAGATTATAATTAAGTTTTCCCATAGCAATCTTAATTTGATTTATAGGAATTCACAAACTGCAACTGAAACTCTTCTAAATGTAACAACAGTCTGTTTTGTCTCAAGATGAAAGAGTTCCATGGATGAACCAGTGATTTATGAGCCTACACATGACAATGCAACAAACATTTATACACAAAATGTGACTCAGTATCAAACATCTGTTCACAGAAAAAGGCTGAAGAAAGAAGCACCAGAGGCATAAGGAAAGATAAGAGAAAGGCTTGGAGACCAGAGTTAAAACTTGGAGACCAGAGTTAAAGCAACAATTCAAAAGGAATCTGCACTTTAAAAAAAATCTTAGCAATTTCATTTAACATATAATTTGAGCTGACTGAACAGAAAAGGTCTGTAAAGTCTTGCAAACGTTCTTGCAAAAGTCTGCACAGGTACTTGGCTCTAGTGAGACCAGCCTCACATGTAATCTTAAAAGTTAGGTCCATGCTCTTGCAGATCCAGTTGCAGATACAGTTTACAAGTCAACACAGTAATACTCAATTTCTTGCTATTTGACACTTACAGCTTCACTGTTGTCGAATGTATACTTAATTCTTTCTGTTCTGCTAAGTCTATTAGATTGTCTACTTCACAGTATYGCTAAAATTTACTCCAATCAATGAAATTTTCATGATAATCCAATAAAAACATGTATTTTACATTTAGCAGTATAAGGATGTTTCAAAACTAATCCATCCAAAGCGGAGTCAAGGATTTAATGCATACAATTCAGTTCTGAGAGAGCAAGAAAGCACGGTTGAATTTTTTTTACAAGCTGTATGCATTTATGCCACCGTAAAAGAAGAAATAAACTAATTTTATTTTCACAACAGAAAACAAGTTCTCAGCTGAGCAGCTTTCATTGAGCCAGCACATCTAATAAAATACATTATCAATGAAAATAAGATTACTGCATAATCCAGCCTTTTTTTCCCCTTAAACTACTGTAACATCTCTCACTTTATAGTTGTGTGAATACATACTTCTCACGAGAGAAAAAATTCCCACTTCTTTTTGCTGCTACAGAGATGACCTGCAAAGAATAAATACTTGTGGTGGGTTTTTTTTTTTATTTCTGATGGAGATGGGTTCGTTTGGAAACTACTCAAATTCCACTGATACTTTTTTTTAACAGCAGAGAGTCCTTTTGACCTGTTCATTCTTTCACAACTGATTTATTTTAGATGCTGAAACTCCTTAAGCCATAAAAATAGTAATAAAACAAAACTTAGAATAAGAAATACTTTGACACCACCCATTTTAATGTAAAATTGCTCCTTGAGAATAACAGACTGCATAATTTCAAGCTCTCCTCTCCTAAAGAAATCCACCACAGACAGAAAAAAGGCAAAATTATTTAAAAGTGAAATTTAAACACGAAAAGWTTTGGGTTACCTTTAAGGTGACGTGTTCTAGGGTCACACCTTTTTCTGGACCGAGAAAAAGAAAAAAGGAAGGTTGTTTTTTTACTTGTATTGTGTGTGTGTGTATACGTACTTTTTCTTTTTTTTTTTTTTTTAAGTGCATTCTTATTTACTCTATACATCTTTTCATTTAACAATACTTGCTGGGTCTGCCCTCTGTGTGTAGTTTTCATTGAAATAAAAGGATAGTGTATGCTGCAACCTTTCCCTGCTTCAGACTCTCCTGAGTGTAAAGACCCCAGTACCAGCTCTGCAGCTCTCAGGGAAAGTGATATTCTGCAAAAAATAGTCAGCCTTCTGCTTAAACTCCACAGAAAGTGGTCTGGTAGCCACAAACAGAATAATCTTTGTAGCTTTATAACTATTTTTTAGACACTTCAGACAGGGAGCTATCACCCATGGTGAAAGTGCTCATTTTCTAGCTTTCTTGATTACAGATGTGATCAGAARAAGAGTCTTCCAGAAGGGATTCTTCTGTCAATGAAAGAAAAGAGAGCATTCCTSGTACCTTAAATGTGATGGGACGTCTCAGTTCTGGAAGCATACAGCTTAGCAAAAAAAGCTGGCAGTTAATTTCCAAACTTAACTGAAATTCAAACAACAATCTGGGGCTCTAAAGGGGATTGTAATAGAGACCCTATCCTGAAAAACAAAAGGGGGGGGGGGGGGGGAGAAGTATGTGAAAGATCACCTGGGAGGAATGGCTTCCTTCTACCATCCTGCTGGAAGTCATGACCATAGATTCAAAGGGCTGGTACATTAACGATGTAAGGACTAGATTAATGTCCCACAGCAGTACTGTGTCTTTTATTACTAGAGGCAAGGGAAGAAATGCACAGAAGAGGAGCCTCCAAACAAATCCTTATGGGATCTTAGGGCAGAAAAAGAATAAATTTTCCATTTTTCAGAGTTATCTAGAAACAGCTGCTAAGATACTTTGTGAGAAGTGGTGGAGAAGCTGCCACCATGATAAGCAATGCGGAACAGCAAAGCTGTATGAAAGGGGGAGACTGATGGAGACACACACTACACCGAAAATACGGATTTACCTAGTGGAAATGTCCCTGCTATTAATCATGCCTTTCCTGACTGTGGACTGGCAAGAGCTTCTTCAGCTCCTGCAGTGCAAAAGAAAAGCAGAGGCTCAGTGAAGAAGGTGGCCTTTTAACATAAAGAGGCAAGGATCTAGATACCAAAAATGTCTTGGTCAGTGGGCAGTAGCATAATCACTCAAACTGCATCTTTCTTTACACTGTGTAGAGCACTAGAAGAGTAGGTGCCTGAGAAACAGGTTTATCAAAATCTCTAGGGAATTCAAAATGTATTTAACAGGAAAACTGAAACAGAAAACTGACTCTTCCTCTTGGTGTCAAGAAAAAGTGGCAGACATGAGTCCTGGAAAGTGACTCTTACAGTGACATCGCAGCGTGCCATTAATGATCCAGTAGTTCAAAATAACTCAGGCTGAACACTAAGGCTAAATCAATACTAATTAAAAAATCTCTTGTTCAAATCACCACTTTGACAAAGTGGTCCAAGAGAAGTCCAACGAATTCCACATCTTTAGCATACACTAAATAGATACAGTGTATCTGCCATCTGTTTCAGAAGTGAGCCATTGACAAGTTCAGAGCGTAAACCAATCTTCCTTTCCAGGCAGGGGTCTTTCTGATGCACAGGGTCACCATCTGTAAACTTCCAAACTTCCAAAAACCAACACTCTTTTTTTTAATGGGGCTCTAATCATCTTTCCTTCTCTCAGCAGTAGCTGTTGTGTAGCACCTTTGTAGGAGCTACTCATACAAGGACCTGCCAATGAAGCAGGCTCTCATGAGAAAGATTCTTGGAAAGAGACAGGGAAGGGGACAGCTGATGAGTGAAAGCTGGTCAGAATAACCATGTTGAGGCCTATTTAATTGGATGATTGCTGTTTTAGATAGCAATTCAAGAGCTGATCCCCAAAAGGTTGTTCAATTTGAAGAGTTTGTTAATGAAGAAAATGGGTTTAAATTGTGTGTTGAAATTATTCATAAAGCCTGCATGGACAGTGCAGGCAAATGCTAATRGTAAATGAGGGTTTCAAAGCCAATTTATGTCTGAAATGTCCCAGACAACAGATGATGGGGCCTAATTTGCAGGGGAAGGAATAGCAGTAAAGGCAGAAAAGGGATTTGTCATTAATAAAGGAGGACTACAGTCCCAGGAGGTTTGCCATCACTCTGCAATCTTTAGCCATATGAAAGGCCTTCATATGGAAGGTCTGGAGTGACCTTTCACTATAGGCTGCTTTTACCAATTTACATCCTAAACAAACTTACTTCCGTGAATATGGTGAATATGGAATCCCATTTCTAAGAATTCATTAACATGGTTTCCTAAGAGGCTACAGCATCAGTGGGGAGTGACGAAAAGGGCTTCTCTCTTATTCTTCTCACCAGTGTTAAGGTTACTAATTGTGCAGCATTCCAGGGATTTACTCCTTCAACGAACAAGAATCAAATTCATGTCTCTCTTGTAAAAACAAAAAGCAGTAATCACAGGCCCATCAATGCAATAACATAGAATAGATAGATCATGGAACGGATAGATAATGGAATTGATAATAGATAATTGTGATAGACAAAGGAATTTGTGCTGTGTGCTAGAGCAGCTTGGAAGCACATTAAAAACTGTATGATTATCTTAATGAAAGAACAAGAAAAAGTCAAGTACTAGGAATTTAACCACTCAGTAAAGCAAAATAAAACACCATCTCCATAATTCATAAAATCATAAAATAATATCCTAAAATAATGAAATAGTACTTACAGAAGAAATATTAATGTAATAAAACAAATACTGTAGAGTTGAGAAGAAACTTCATTTAAACTAGATAATACTGTCAAATAGGTGGCTCAGCAAGTGGCTTGAATATCATCCTATCTCCTAGCATGGAAAAAAACCATGGATTTTTTTAGAACAGTTTTGCACGCAATGAATTTTTCTTTTCAAGTTGAAATTCATGTGAGACAACTGGGAAAGAAGAAACAAAACATTGCATTACTAATGCCTGTACTTAAAATCCAGGGAGGACTCTTGCAACTCACAAACTTGATCATATGCAACTTGGCTTTCTTTGGCTCAAGGAAAGAAGAGATGGATTCTAGGAGGAATACTCTGAACTACAGAATAAAGGTGGAGAACAAAACAGGACAGTTTAAGTTAGAATAGTTTGGAAAGTAGACTGGGGTAATTTTCCAGTGGCTGTTTCTTCATCCCCTGTTTCTGAAGCTGAAGTCTTATTGATTGGCAGCATTCCCATAGCTCATACCTGTAGTACCTTGGGCACAGGACACAGTTGTCTTTTTCCTCTCACCTAACATAGGATGCTCAGCTGGTAGCTGTAGACATCATTAAGYTGTTTGTTTGCTGAGAAGGTCCTAGTTGATCTGGAAAAAGCAGGATGCTGCTCTGTGTTCTCAACATGTGAAGATGCCAAGTGACATACAAAGCATATTGAAGTCATACTGTAAACAAGGAGTGCTAGTCCCTGAAATCAGTAAGATACGTGTGTGCTGACCTGCAAGATAATGAGTGTCTGCTAAACTATAGAATTTGATATGTAATGCCAGAATCTTGCATGAAAGGGGAAAGTCATTATGAAAATAAGCAGATATACTGTCAAAAGACTTTTTTGCTTAAAATATATTTGGAAATTGTAAATGCTTTGTATAATAGTATTTCTGCATGCATTAGAATTTGTTTTACTGGGGAACACTAAGGAATACATTTCTATTCCCTGACATTTGCTAATAACTAAGAAGTAATTGATACTAATCAGTGTTAATGTGGGCCACTAGAAATCACAGACTAAATAACAGCATTATGTCATACAGACAATAGCCAACATTGTTACAGAARGACATTTAGCGCTTAGAAAAAATACATTTTTTATGTATACTTTCTAATGATTGTCTAATGAAAGATAGTTTGTGCTGAATCAAAAAGTACCTTAACTCCATAATTACTTATCATAAACACATTTATTGTGACAAACTGGAAAAATATTTGCCAGAAATCCACATACTGTAGGGACAAGGAGAACGGTGAGGGCATATGAACTAAGCAACTAAGTGTTTTAGGACTGGCCAGGTTGAAGTGGGAAGGGGGAGAGGAGAGAATGAAACCATCTGCTGAGGCAAGCCTGGGGAATGAGGGTCCAGAGAAAAGAAGCAACACAAGCTCCAGAGAGCAGAGCTTAGTGGGGGAATTCTAAGAGCTAATTCTACTGAAGTGGGACAAAGTGCCTCCAGTGTAGCCCCAGTAAAATCATCTTAATCTATTTTTAGCTCTTCCATTTAGTTATCTATCTACTTAAAAGAACAWGAGCACTTGTTAGCTTACTATGTACTTAACTCACATTTTGCCTTGCTGGGCTGTGTTTCTTCTATTGATTGAAAAGAGAACAAGCACTGAAGAGAAGTTATTTAGGAGGTTAGATTTTAATGCTGTAGAAAGAGAACAATGCTCTCTGTAAATGAATACCAAAATAAAATCCTTCTTCAGTTATTTTTAATTAGCAGAGGTCATATTTTAACAGTGATCACTATATGCCACATAAGAGTCTGACMCAAGCAGACATCTACTGTGAGCTTCTTAAGAAATGCTGCAGCATGGGATTTCTTTTTTTTTTTTGCCTGGTTTTAACAAAGAAAAAGAGCCTGAATGGGATCACAGAAAGGAGCATGCATTTCAGTTATCTTCCATCTTTCCTATCACTTCCAATTCAGGGCTTAGTTTGGTCTTTACACCAGATCCTGAGCTTTGGTATGTTGCTCTAGGGATTCAAATTTTGATAATACTCTCTGAGCATTTATCTACCCAGAAAAATTCTACCAAATAAGGTAATAGCAAGTCGAATTCCCACATGGATCTTTTTATTCAAGCTCTTAAGGTTTTATAGTTTAGTTTCAACCATCTAAAAAGTTAGGCAAGTAAAACCAAAACAACACTTTCTTATACTGACTATCCACTTAGCACATGGCAGTAATGGGTATACTACCTGTTAAATTCTATTGATTTAAAATCACATCCAAGTATAAATTAATATCTAAGTATATATTTCTTTCCTTGATATGCTTAACTGCCCAAGTGTGGCAGCAGGATTTAAAAAATATGACATTTTTTCTTTCTGCAGAGAAATATCCAATGCAGACAATACCAGATGTGTTCAGCGACCGGGTGATATTTCATTTAAAAAAAACCAAACATTTTGAGAAGGAATGAGCAGGACTTTTCAGCTGTTTCCAGAAAGACACTTTAGTATTTTGACATGAAGGTTCCTGTTTCCTAACCTGAAGAGAAATAGCAAAGTTGTCACAAGGAATGACATACCTTCATCTGAAAAAATGACACCCAGATAAAACCTATGGTATGTATATTGCCTCAGAACATAACATTACAGTAGCTCTCGCAGTTACCCATATGATTCTACACATTCTTCAAAGGCCTCCTAAAGTCTGTATGTTCTTCATATTTACTCCTGTCAATGAATTGAGGTAAAAGTCACACAAAACTTCCAACATAGAATCTCCAGAATTTRCAAAAGTAAAATAAATAGTGTAAATTCTGCAAATATTCTGCCAACGTGGAGTTGAGATAATATTTGTCTGAAATTAACAACTTCAATGAATTAGTAACTAACTGAAAACTAATACATCATATACTGAAAATGAAGACGGGAAGTAGTATGAGCAATTAAAGAGTTTCTTTGTGTGGAGGGTGGTTGGATTATGGAACAAGTGACTCAGGCCAGCAATTTAGCTGATGTTTATTAGTTCAGGAAAGAGTTAGCAACAAACATGCAGCAACAAATCATATTTTTGTTTGTTTGTAATAGAGACATACAGATCTCATTTATATTTCATAAATTTCACTGTTTTCTGAACTAATCTTTTCCCGGCATTTACCAAGTCTGTGTTCTTATGCATTAGAAATTTGCAGCAAAACATGCTAAAATATTATGAGCTTGTAGTACCCTGAAATTGGCTAAAAGAACATTTTTTATGTCCAGAAACTGTCAACTGATTTGGAGTCTTATTTGGAAAAAAATGACCTTTCAAGCTAAATACGCACACATTTTTGCCTGATTAATTCTATTTAAAGCTATTTAAAATTCATTAAATTAAAATTTATTTTTAATTTTATGCTTGTAGTTAGGAGGCAAAATATACTATAAGCTATTACATGTTTCACATTGCAAAGGCAATGCACTCTATCATCAAAAATGGGATAAATCAGGGCATGGTTTGAGGTTTTTTCCTCTCTGCACCTCTAGCAGCAATCAGCTCCATAAGGTACCTTTGTTAGAGGTTCCCAGGCTTTCCAGACAAGGGAAGGAGATGCCACTGTGCCATGATGACTTTCTGCTGCTGTTCTGGTATGACAGAAGCGTGAGTTGCCTGATGACTCAGGTGTTAAGGACTTAGAATTCCAGGTATTCCCAAATTATTCTGTCTGGATAAATTTATTTTGAACAATTGCTCTGTTCCGTTAAAAACATATTTCAGATAAATATTTGAGCAAATATAGCTGTTCCCAGATAATTCCATGTTACTTAAATCAGGAGAATACAGAGAATTCATTCATTTGGTGCTCAGCTATGTGACAAACCTTAGAATAAGACAGGTCATTATATTCTAAAGATTGATTCCATGTCTTCTCCTCTTGAAAACTGTTAGCAATTGACAATCAGCATAAAAGGGAAGGACGGGGAAATGATTGCTTCCAATTTCAAGCAATGCAACTCCTACCTAAAAGCTTTGTTTGTCCTGCTCATCTAAAATTTGAAAATCATTAGTTTCTGAAACATGAAAAGAATCCAAATTGAAACAACTAAGCTTGATTTTTATTAAAACCACTAATACATAAGAAGCCTTAAAACAAAACTAGAACATGTTATCAATAATAATATGAAATGTCCTACTTCTTTCTTCTTATGTTTATACTCTATTAAGACCACAGGAAAACAGTTACCTTAAAGAATGATGATTGAAAACAGTTCTTAATTCATATTTTTTGGGTTTGCAAAAGGGTCTCATATGTCAGACTTGCCAATAAACTTGGAGTATTAACTTTTTTTTTACATTTTTGCTGGTTAACTGGTTAATTATTATTGTTTACTCCCTCCTTTAAAGTCTGCAAGCAGTGTTCATTCATAAACAGGGCAGCAATTTCTTCCCGGGTTATTTTGTTTTTCTATAGTTAATGTGATTCCAAGTGTTCAACACAAGTCATGCACTTGCCTCCCCCATCTCTTTTTCAGTTGTACAGGAACTCCCTAGCAAAAATATAAGTGCATGTTCAACCACTTTGGAAAGTATTTTGACAACATCATTGATAGAGATCCCCAAATTATGCAAAATTTGAAAAATAGGTTAGAGATGCAGTTAGGATAATAACTTACTGTGAATAAAAACACCAGTAAAAATTAATAACTTGCAATGACAGTTCCCTCCCAAATCTTCCAAATACCTACAAAAGGGCAAATGAAACAGTGGCTTTGAGGCTAACTTTCTACTAGAAGACTAGAAAGTCATATGTATATTGTACTTTCAACAGGTGCAGGCTACATAGGATGTAAAAATTTCTCATGGTAATGAAACTTGCTAAATTGCCTGAAAACCCACAATGCAAAACAACTACAAATTACATTCTATATACTGTCTGGACACACATATACATCATTTTGAAAGCATGGCATCTTCTACAGAAGACTATAAAGAGGTGCTACCTATAATAATTATATGAAACTGAAACCAATCACATCTGCAGTTGTAATTAAATCACTATCATACAATACTATGTCAATGTGGTTTTCTGCAACACTTTGTAATAATATCTTTTCAGATAGTTTTCTTATTGTACAAGTAACACACTGACAGTTATTTCTCTGTCGAAATCTTTGGTGTTCATGAGTTAGGACAGACTGGAAATACAGAAGTGAAATAAGTAGAATTAGCTATAAAATATGACAGTCCAAATGTAACTTTGAATTCTAAAACTAACAAGAGTGGGGGTTTTGGCAATGGCAGGAAAAAGTGGTTTTTTTTTTTAAGGACAGATTTTAAGTTACTCTAGTTTTTGTATTTATGTTAGGTGTCACAAAAGCTTATGAGCACATGCTGTTATTTTGAAGAAGGTCACATTCACATAGAAAATTTCAGCTGGTTTTACAAGTTACACACAGAAGATTAAAATGTATTTATATAATATAATATAATACAATATAATATTATTTAGGAAATGTCTTTCTAAAATAAACAACTGAACCTTTAACCAACACCCACTAAGGTAAAGTATAGAACAAACAAAAACACCCACTCCCTACAATAGACATCACCTGGAACATTAGACTATGCCTTACATATTTTGCAGCCCTGTTTTTCCCAGTTTTGTAATATCAGGGAAGTTTGCAGAACTTCCATTCAGAAATCAAATTATTGTTAACAGATTATTTAATTCTCAGTGTCTGGCAGGAGAATCAAAAGATAAGGAAACAAATTCACATGAGCAGCTCTCACTGAGGAATGGCTATGCCTGTGTCAGTAAGTAGTGATGCCCAGCAAGAGCAAGTCTGCCGTGCCAAATAACTGATTGTGAGGACCCAATATCCACAAAATGGGCATTTCAGAGGGGTTTCATTTCAGACTCGCTTCAGTCAGATTCCACAGACTGAATGCCAGTAGAAGCTGGAGTGCATCTTCTTTTCAACCAAAAAAATCTGTTTTCATACACTCCAAGATTGCACTGCAGAATGAATAAAAACAAGTGCACCCCTTATCCAAGTTAAAACACCTGACCTACATACCTGTGCTTAGGTAGAAATTGGGAAGAAGCCTTATGACTATATACACTGACACTTTATATCTAATTTGTATATTCCGCTAATCTAGTGGAGTGTTCTGGCTCCCAAACTCACAGAGCATGAACTAGATCTGTGTGCTCCCTTTCCTGACTATCCTGAGCGATCATGTTCTGCATCAGTAGGACAGGCCTGAAAGACAGTAGGAAATCAGCAGTGCTCTACTGTGTAGTGCTCAGTGGCTAGAGATGCAACTGGAATTTTTAGTACAGTGATTGACTGCTGTATACCAAACTGAAACAGGAGGTCCTATGAGTTTGAGCTTCTTTTTCATGAAGTTCAATTAACTCTGTGATCTATTTCTTTCAACCTCAAAATATCCTAATCATACAGATTAATCAAAATTAAGTTGTCAGAGGACTTTGGTAATTAGCTCTCTAGTAAGTAAAAAAGTCAAGGGCATAGAAAGATTCAACCTTTGGCAGTATTATCTGTCCAGCTTTACTGCTTAAAGCGGGCATCTTGGCATACGTGGTCATCATTAACATATGCTTTCACTTTGCAGTTGTTGTTCTACTGTTTCAAAACTAATAGCTGAAAATAAACTGAGAGTAAGCTTTAGTTATTACCCACTGACATAATGCATGACAAAATACACATCTTCCCCCTGAACTAAAAAGGAAGACTGTGGTAGGCAGAAGGGAAAAATGTATCACCTCGATTCTTCTGCAGAACATTCAGTTTAAAACACAAACATTTTTAAATGGCGCATTTGACCTATCTTGCAGAAAAGTGTAATAAATTGCAGAAGAGGTATAGAACAAATAAAAACATCGAAGCCCACAATTCTAAATGGAATCTTGATAAAAAAGAATGCAAGTTTGATTCCTACTCATTCAGCCCCAGGGAAGGAAGTCTCCAAAAGGCTGGTCCGAGAGACCTCAGATCATTAACCTGAACTCTGCATTGGGTGAATTCCTGACTACAGTAAACACATTTGAGATCAACAAAAAAAAAAAGTCAGAATGAGAAGTGAATAAGCAGGGTGTTCAGAAAGAGTTCTTTCTCTTACACAATGTGTCTTGACTACACAAGAAAGAACACCTAACATAGTCTACATAACAGTAGACTAAAATACAAAAGCAGCAATATTGGCAGATTGCACTGTAAGTGATTATTTGGACTCATAACAGCAGGTTGTAGTGCCTCTTGCAGCTGAAAACCTGCAGTTCACATTCCAGGATGAAAGGCTGTAAATGAATTAACGCACCTTGATATAATCAAATCACATGGATGTAAATTACTATTAGAATGAAAAAAGATAAAAATTAGTATAAATAAATTTCTATCAGAAATATAAGTGCATCTCATAAGCTTTTGCTGACTTACACAGGAAACTTGTGAGCCTGACATAGCCAAATAAGTAATTTCTTCAAGTTCCATTTTACTCAAGAAAATAGAAGTAGTCGTCTTCAAAACTACACAAAGTTACAGAACTACGAGGATTACTGAGTTACAGGGACATTAAAATRCATACTGCGGCCTCCTCCCTGTAGTGTAATGAAGTCAGGACATGACACACAATTCTTCAGCAACAAGACCTCACATGCCGTTCCTGATATGCACCTTTTGAAATGTCAGCACGCCAATGCCATTTTAAAAAGGACTGAACGAAGCTACCACAAAGAAATTTCAAAGTGGGCAATGACAAAACAAGCCTCAAAAGCAAACCTCATCTTTCTCTCATTTTAGGAAAGGTTATTTCTCTCTCAAATCCTCTCTTTTCTAAACTTGAATGCAACTTCTCTCATGTAAGCAGCACTAGAACCCCCGGTGTTGACTGATTGATAGTCTCCAGTACAGTGCAACTTTAAAACTGCAGATACTGGCCTTACTGTGAGGTAGTGTATATCCTGCAGGGCTATTACTGTTCTCTGCTGCTAGAAAAGTTCAATTTTTAGCTTTAACTATAAATACACAATACATCACGCTAAATTACCTTACAATGGAAGTAGCATGTCTCCTAATGCAGTGAAACAACAGAACATATGAAAGTTTCCATAAATGTGAACAAAGTGAAGTCTCTAGTCAGTTCTATATTTCATTTATTTATTGATAGTAATTTTTTCAATATTTYCTATAGCCCACAGGGGCCTTGCAAAGTCAATCCTTCTTTTTAATAGAAAAATAACATTTCTAAGAGATTTGAATTAGGTCAGGAGATAAGTAATTCACAGACTACTTTATGACTGACACATATACACCCAGAGACGCAAGGAGATTAAATCCTGTGGCTACTTGAGGTATGAACCCATTCTGTGTCAATCTTCCTCCATTTGTTTCTGGAGGCTGACACTGTGCAGTGTTCACCAGTCAGAAATGCATCAATCCTTCAGAGAAACAGGAGAGAGAATTTTCATTTGCATTCACTTAAATAGATGAGATCAGCAATGAATTCCATCGGAAATGAACACTTCTGGGGATGCTGCTTTTATTACCTCTGCAGTGATAAAGGATGGCATTTACAGAATGCTCCTCTGAAAAGCAAGTGCACAAATCATTGCAGGCATATAGTGTAGGTACTAATACAGTTATGTGTTACTGCATCCAGTGTCCCCACTCTTCCGAAATCAGAATTAGAACTCATAGCTCTAAATTATAATAAGCCTAAGTGCTTACCCGGCTGAATAGCACTTATATGGCCAACATTTCTGGTTGAAAATATATCCCACCAAATCAACAGTTAYCGTTCAACCTCCCCAAATCTCGTTTCCTATAATGTATTTAGAATTGCATGCAATTCTGCAGTGCATAATTCTTCAGTTGCCTTGCTGGATTATAGGATAACAATTCCCAGCATCTGCCTTCATTATAAATGGTAATATTGAGTATGCTGAACAAGTTTAAGTTTAATATTTTGTTTCAATTTATTGTTGTAGGTAATGCATTCACAGCCTCGCTCAAGTCAACCCTGCCGTATAATAGATTACTCTTCAGTTGCTCATCTAATATCCCTCAGATTTAGTAAATGCCATATAATTAAGCATAACCCCCTCTGTCAAACCTTTCAGGTCTACCTGAACCCTTTTTATCTGAAATTCCCACAATCCTAGTCTTTTGATACTCAGTATGGAAATGTTTACATCAGCATGGCATATATTTCTACATGTATCCTTTCTTCCCCTTGTTTTTCCACTGTTTTGTTGCACCACTTCCTCTCTTCCTGTGTTTGTCACAGTGGAATGTACACACATTTATACAAAAATTTATAAAATTGTTTTGAGAAAACTATCAGAAGTTTCCACTACTACTTGATGCCCAGAAACAAAAATTACATAAAATATTACATAAAATTTCCAGTATTATAAAGCTGAGCATCTTAGTACATTCAGAAGAAAGGCACTACTGTTTTCACTATTAATAAAGAAAAAGGGAACACTTTCACAAAGAATAAGGTTTCCAATGATATATATCCAATTGGTCATTTTAATTTATTTATTGTCATTTACTGTCATTGAGACATTTTTGCTATAGAATTCTGACAGTAGAAACATTAAGATGTTTTAATGTTGGATTGTTTCTTCCTTTCCTGAAGCTCAGACACTTTAAATTATGTGTGCTTAAGCTATAGTAATAAACACACTGCTATAAGTTAAATGGTAAATAAAGACCCCAAATCACCGTCTAGGGTAACAAAAATAATGCAGGAAAAAAGGTTATATGATGTTGGTTAAAGAGGAAAGTAGCTATTATGTTCTGTACTTAAACATACCTGCCTACATTTATCTGTTTTGTACTCACAATATGTGCTGCATACTGTGAAAGATACAAATTATTAGATTGATATGTTAAAGATGCTAAGGTGGTACAGTAAAAATATTTTATAGGATAATTTGGGATGAGCTGCGTAAGAAACATATCACAAAGTCAGAGCTCTGGTATATCACGCACACCAAATATATGACAATAAAACTTTTATATGTTTCCATCATGCTGTTTTATGTCAAGTAGTTAATAGGGAAAAACTGTATTAGAAATGTTTTTGAAGTTTAAAGATGTTTCATTATTGGTCTCTTTTTTTATATGAATTCTACCATAAAACTAGCAACTGTGGTGTCATGTACRTGTCTCTTTGTGAGAAGTGTAACCTCATCAACAAAAAATTGCCAACATTTACATACCTTTTCAAAATTATCTAAAATAAGGTAATAATCTTTTATAGATTATCACGCATATATAGACAAATTGATATGAACACATGTGTGAAGTCCAGTATCTCACAAGAGGGCATGGCTGTTTTCCTGCCAGGAACACAGCTGTCTGAGATCATAGATTCATAGAATACCTGGTTGGAAAGGATCTCAAGCATCATCTGGTCCAACCTTTCTTGGCAAAAGCACAGTCTAGACAAGATGGCCCAGCACCCTGTCCAGTCAAATCTTCATAGTGTCCCATGTTGGGGATTCCACCACTCCCCTGGGGAGATTATTCCAATGGCTGATTGTTCGCATTGTGAAAAATTTTCCTCTTGTGTCCAATCGGAATCTTCCAGGAGTAACTTGTACCCATTACCTTTTCCATGTGACTCCTTGTAAAAAGGCAGTCTCCATCTTCTTTGTATCCACCCTTTAAATACTGGAACATGGTGATAAGGTCTTCCCTAAGCCTTCTTTTCTCAAGGCTGAACAAACCCAGTTCTCTCAGCCTTTCCCTCATATGACAGGCTTCCCAGTCCTTTGATCGTCTTTGTGGCCCTTCTTTGGACCTTCTCCAGCCTGTCCACGTCTTTTTTGTATAGCGGGGACTAAAACTGAACACAGTATTCCAGGTGTGGCCTGACAAGCGCTGAGTAGAGTGGGATAATGACTTCTTTATCTCTGCTGGTGATGCCCTTGTTGATGCAACCCAGCATCCTGTTGGCTTTCTTTGCCGTAGCAGCACACTGTTCACTCATATTGAGCTTGTTGTCCACTAGGACCCCCAGGTCCTGTTTCACCGAGGTGCTCCCCAGCTGGGTAGATCCCAGCCTGTGCTGCACTCCTGGATTACGTTTTCCCAGGTGCAAGACCTTGCATTTGTCTTTGTTGAACTTCATAAGGTTCTTGTTAGCCCACTCTTCCAGCCTATCCAGGTCTTCCTGCAGGGTGGCTCTCCCTTCCAAAGTGTGCACTTCCCCATTTAGTTTGGTATCATCAACAAATTTCATCAGGGTACACTTTATCCCATCATCCAGATCACTTATGAAGATATTAAACAGTGTTAGGCCCAATGTCAATCCCTGGGGGACCCCACTTGTGACAGGTTGCCAGTTTGAAAAGGAGCTATTTACCACCACCCTCGGGGTGCGGCCTGTCAGCCAGTTCCCCACCCACCACACAGACCACTTCTCTAGACCGTAATGCATCAGTTTCTCTAGGAAAAGTCTGTGGGAAACTGTATCAAAAGCCTTGGAGAAATCCAGGTAGACAATGTCCACCACTTGACCTACATCAACCGAGCAGGTTACKTAGTTGTAGAAGGCGATCAGGTTTGTCAAGCACGATTTGCCCTTGGTGAATCCGTGCTGGCTTTTCCCAATCATGTGCTTCATTTGACTTGTGATAGCTCCCAGGAGGATTTGTTCCATAACTTTCCCAGGGACTGAAGTAAGACTGATGGGCCTGTAATTTCCTGGATCCTCCTTTAAGCCCTTCTTGTAGATGGGGGTGACATTAGCCTTCTTCCAGTCTTCTGGGACGTCCCCCAATCTCCATGACTTCTCAAAGATTATGGAGAGCGGCCTCGCAACAACGTCAGACAGCTCTCTTACCACCCTCACGTGGATATTGTCAGGGCCTGTCCATTTGTAGTGGTCAAGTTCCTGTAATAGTTCACATACCAACTCTTCCTTCACTGATGGTGGGTCTATGTTTGCATCAACCTAGATTTTTGTTTCCCAGGCCTGGGGCCCAACAGTGCTGGTAAACACAGAGGTGAATCATAGAATCATATAATAGTTTGGGTTGGAAGGGACCTTTAAAGGTCACCTAGTCCAACCCCCCTGCCATGGGACATCTTCAACTAGATCAGGTTGCTCAGAGCCCCATCCAGCCTGACCTTGAATGCTTCCAGGGATGGGGCATCTACCACCTCTCTGGGCAACCTGTGCCAGTGTTTCACCACCCTCATTGTAAAAAATTTCTTCCCTATATCTAGTCTAAATATACCCTTTTTTAGTTTAAAACGATTACCCCCTTGTCCTGTCGCAACAGGCCSTGCTAAAAAGTCTGCCGCCACCTTTTTAATAAGCCCCCTTTAAGTACTGAAAGGCTGCAATAAATACTGAAAGTACTGAAGCCTTCTCTTCTCCAGGCTGAACAACCCCAGCTCTCTCAGTCTTTCTTCACAGGAGAGGTGTCCCATCCCCCTGATCATTTTTGTGGCCCTCCTCTGGAACTGCTCCAACAGGTCCATGTCTTTCCTGTGCTGAGGGCTCCAGAGCTGGACGCAGTACTCTAGGTGGGGTCTCACCAGAGCAGAGTAGAGGGGCAGAATCACCTCCCTCGACCTGCTGGCCACACTTCTTTTGATGCAGCCCAGGGTACGGTTGGCCTTCGGGCTGTGAGCGCACATTGYCGTCTCATGTTCAATTTTTCATCCCCCAGTACCCCCAAGTTCTTCTCGGCAGGGCTGCTCTCAATCCCTTCATCCCCAAGCCTGTATTGATACCAGGGGTTGTYCTGACCCAGGTTAGGACCTTGCACTTGGCCTTGTTGAACCTCATGAGGTTCACTCGGGCCCACTTCTCGAGCTTGTGAAGAAAGTGTTGAGAACCTCTGCCTTTTCAGCGTTGTTGGTGACTAATTCACCTCTCCTGTTTAACAGTGGGCCAACATTTTCCTTCTGTTTCTGCTTGTTGTTTACATACCTGAAGAACCCTTTCTTGTAGTTTTTGACATCTCTGGCCGATTTGAATTCGACCTCAGCTTTTGCTTTTCTTATTGCATCTCTGCACACCCTGGCAATGCCCGTATAGTTCTCATCGGGTATTTGTCTACTTTTCCATCTCTGGTACGCTTCTCTTTTGGTTTTGAGCAGACTCAGAAGCTCACAGTTAAGTCAAGGGGGTCTCTTCCTTTGCCTACTTCCCATACCTTTAAAATGGATGAACTGGTTTTGTGCTTCCAAGAGATCATTCTTGAAAAACTCCCAGCACTCACTGGCTCCTTTATCCTCCATGGAAGTTTCCCATGGAATCCCTCCCAGTTGAGCTCTGAGCAAGCTGAAGTTTGCTCTTCTAAAGTCTAAAACCTTTGTCTTAATACTAACCTTCAGCGTGCTCAGCAGGATCCCAAACTTCACAATATTGTGATCGCTGCAGCCAAGGTTATCACTAACTGAGATATTACAAAGCAGGTTTTCTCGGTTTGTGAGTAGCAAGTCCAGCAGTGCCTCATTCCTGGCTGGCACATCTAACATTTGCATGAGGAAGCAGTCCTCTACGCATTCCAGGACCTTGATGGATGACATGTGAGCTGCTGTATTTTTCTTCCAACAAATGTCTGGGTAGTTGAAGTCACCCAAAGAACCAGGTTCTGTTGACCTGAAGCTTGATTAAGTGACCCAAATATTGCTTCGTTGGCCTTATCATCTTGGTTTGGATGTTGGTAGCAGATGCCTACTGTAAGATCCCCCTTGGAGACGACGCCTCTGATCTTGACCCAGAGGCATTCAATAGGATTTCCACAATCGCCGTAGTTGACTTCTGTACATTCAAGGTTCTCCTTAATATAGAGYGTAACTCCTCCTCCTCTTCTTCCCTCCACGTCTTTACAAAACAGCCTATAGTCATCCATCGTGATCCTCCAGTCATGTGAGTTGTCCTACCATGTTTCTGTTATTCCTACGATATCATAACTTTCTGACTGGGTGCAGAGCTCCAGTTCCTCCTGTTTGTTCCCCAGGCTGCGTGCATTGGTATACATCTACTTGAGGTGGTTGGTCTTCTGGTTCCCATCTTGGGACGCAGCTAAGGAACATTTGTTGCTGCTCTGGTTGGCCTGGCTTATTCCCCTGTTGGTTGGAATGGTGTGAGCATTGCCACTTTGGATCCCGCCCTGAGTCCTTCAGTTTAAAGCCCGCCTCAACAATTTGGCCAGTCTGCTGCCAAAGATTCCCTTGCCTTTTCTAGACAGGTGGATCCCATCCCTCCCTAATAAGTTATAGTCATCAAAGAGGGTCCCATTGTCATAAAAGCCAAAATCCTCACGATGGCACCAGYCACGAAGCCAGAAGTTGATTTGCCTTATATGTCTATTTCTGGCTGCACCCTATCCTCTAACTGGCAAAATGGAAGAAAAGATAATTTGGGCACCAATACTTTTCGCTTGCACCCCCAGGGATTTGTAGTCTTCCTTGATTCTGCCCAGGTTCCAGCTTGTAGTGTCATTCGTGCCTACATGAAAGAGTAGCAATGTGCTCTCAACAAATTGTGGCACCCTCTCGGCAACATCTCGGACCTTAGCTCCCAGAAGGCAGCATACCTCTTGTGACTCCCTGTCAGATTTCCCACAAGGCCCCCTCTACTACCTGCAGATTATCCTGTAGCTCTACAGCTTCCTGCAGATCTGTCAGCTTCTTTGTTAGATACAGGAAGATCAGAAAACAAGGTCAACAGTTAGTACAGAAGCACATCATCCAATGAGAGACAGAAACCATAAGTAGACGAAAATGTCAGCTCATTGGCAGGCAGAGCAGATCTGCAAGGCAACTTAGTTTTCTCATTCTATCCCCTCCTTTATTTTGTAGGATGGGAAAGGGAAAGATTAGAAAGAACAATTAGTTTCCTAAGCTGGTTTAACACTGCAATGGCCAACAGATATTGGATGGAAACAGGATTTCAGAGAACTGGAATTGATTGGAAGAGGCAGAAATGGAAGCAGGAAAAGTGACTTGAACTGTGGGAAACTAGTAAGAAAAGCAGTACAAGTGAGGAAAACACTCATCAATTCATTCAGGAACAGCACTGGAAACTGGACTCAGAAGGAATGAGAGTCACATCCGTACTTCTATCGATGGAAGGTACAGCATTTCACACTAGCTAAGGAGTTTCCCCAGGACAGTAAGGATTTTGTGTGTGTGTGTGTGTGTGAAAGAGAAAAAGGGAGAGAGAAGAAGAGGAGAGAATGAGTGAGAGAGAAAATGAGAGGGAGAGACAATGAGAGGGAGAATGGAAAGTCAGTGGCATCACTTTCACTAAATTAATGGAGCCAATGTTTTACCTGAAAAAATGAAATAACAACCTGATCTGTATATGAAGAAAGTGAAAATTATTTCATTTGTGGAACAGGTACTTTTGCTGCTTTATTTAGTCTAAATGAGGAGAGAAAATTGTATTGCTCTGTTGTTCTGCTTATTACGATTTTTTTTTTAAACACTTCACATTCATTTCTTCAGCAGGCTTTTCGAGTTCATAAGAAAGCTTCTAGGGATTGCGAATTCATCGAGGGTTGCTCCAATGAAATGATATATATATGGAATTACATACCTACTTTTGCTTCAATAACTCCTAAAATAATTGTCTTCTTTCTCTGTAAGCCTGTGTTGGTGTTATTTTTTTTAGGATGAGCAATGTTATTTCCTTTCATGGGACCTTTGCTGTCATAATGCAACAACTCTGTTCTTTTGATTTCTTMTTTCCCTCCACCCCCCATCAAAGCTGCTCCTAACAGGAATAGTTCTGTGTCTCCTAGAGTATGGAGGTTCACCTGTGATGAAAACTGTAATCAGATATGAAGCATTTAAGTTTCCCTCCCACATTTTCAATTAAAATGAGTGAGAAAGCTTGACAAACAAAAATAAAGGAAGAAGGAAACCCAGAATGGTTTACTAAATAGCTGTGTGACCTTGATAATTACAAATATGAATGTATTACAGATGACATTTCAGACAATATCAGAGCTGTAAAAATTTAAATAAGTAAAATTAAGACTAAAGCAAAGAAATTATAAAGGCAAGAGACTACTTTCCACCTTTCTATTGAGGAGGCATATTTGGTATGCTACCCGCTATTTTAAGATATATTTCCAACACTGAAGTTTCCATCTCTTMCTTTACGACTTTATTTTTCAGACACAAAATTCTCAATGTTAAAAAAAAAAAGTCCACAGATACTCTGTCCCAATTTCCCATTCCTTAGTCCAGTATTTTCACTATGTAAAATGTTAAATAAATCCTATTTTTGCTTGTTTTTTAACACAAAACAAATATTTGTCAATGATTGTTCTATTTTAGTTATGAACTAGAAAATACATAGTCTCTACGGATCCTTCCTTAAAAGTGCAGTCTACCAGAATAGTTAATATCATGTTTTTCTTTTGGGGAAAAGGGAGGAAGAAGGAAGGAAATATCCCTCTTACCCTTGGGCTTCTGCTAATTCAACCATCATTTTTGGTAATGGTGTGCAATATGCTAAACACTTTTTCACAAGAGCAATTTAGAAAGGTGATGAATGAAAGACATGGGCTGACCTTTCTTTTACTGTCATGATTTACAAACTCATAAAAGTTATTACTCACTGCCACCACTCGACAACTACAGCTTTTTGAAGTTTTTTCTTACGTTTGCCCTCCTGCAACCTAAATCAGGATCCAAATCAAAAAATGGACAACATTGTAAACATATCAATTCGATTATACTCATGACGAGGGAGAAGGAATCAACAAATGCCCGTCTAATGCAAGTATTCAGGTAGAAAACTAAAGCACATCTAATATTAGTGCAATTTTCAAGATAATTTCATTCTGAAACACTATATATGTCTTGAGAAGAACTACAGCGGTTTGCCAGAGGAGTTTCTTATCAAGATACTGTATTTCATGCAAATAGTATTGCGGTTTCTCTATCAGTTCCACGCAAAGCAACTACTCTTTCAGAAATGGTTTCGTAAAATTCACTTAATGGCCTCAACGTAGTGAATTTTAACTGCCTAAGAGAAATGAAGTTAAAAAAAAAAAATTCATCTGGTGCCTGAACATGTTCTCACATATTTATATGACTCTATATAAGAATGTAATAGCAACCATAGATGGAACGGAAATTAATTCAATAGACTCCCAACTTACTGAAACTGTCAGCAAGGTGGAAAACAAAAGAAATTCACATTTAGAAATTTGGAAATGATTCTAAAAGGGCAACACAGGTGATTCAGAAATACTATGAGTCAGTAAGAATAAGAATACTGGCACCAGCAACCCTATTCCAGGGAATCATGAACCAGATTTAGCGGACAACACAGAATTCACCTAGGTACCAAAACCCAGATACTTCTAGAAATTAAATAAAAACTTGTAGAGAGTGCACACTGCAGAAAGTTTGCAAAAAAAACCCTGTCACACTTCCTCCTCAAACATCAGCAGACCAACTAAACCACATAAGAAATGTCAGAAGAATCCAGAAAGTACCAGCAGAGTTCAAGGCCACCCTACATGTTGCAGCCCCCTCAAACATGGCCCATTCACTTTCTGGAGTTACCAAACCACTTGAAGATAGTTTATCCCTTATTTAGGTATAGTTAAATCTTTTTCAGTGTCTCCTACTTCCAGGAAAAACTTAGTATAAAAAGAATAGAACAGCAATGCATTTAAAAGCAGAATGGAAATGTGTTACTGGGCTTAAAGGTCTAATTTATTAATGCATTTAGATCTTGATCTGCCAGAACAATTAATGAGCAATGTATCCTCTTAAACAGATATGGAAAATCTGTAGATCTGAGCTGGCCCTGACTTAATTTCATACTAAATATGGCTATATGGTACTTCCCACATTCATTATGGGTATATAATGCCATGAGGTCCATCACGAGTCTTGGAAAAACTTATTCAACACATCGAGTCTCTTGTCACATACAGTGAGTCTGCAGCCATCAAAAGAAGCAAGAGTGAGTGGTACTGTTATCCACTCATTTAGCCAAGTCCATGCTACTTGGCAACACAGATGACATCTCTAGATTTCCTTTATTACTACAATATACCTAAATATTCTTGAGCTAGCTTTTTCTGTTTTCAAGAAGTACAATACACATCTCTTCCAGCTTTAAAAGTAAGAAAAGATCCATAGGTCGATCAAATATTCACCCAAAATACCGGTTTAAACACGTACACATAAAATCATTTTCTCTCTTTGAATTTCACATAGGATGATTGATTCAGTCAGGATGTCTGTGAGCAAATCTCTCCAAACAACATTTACATAAGCAAATGTTGGCTCAACTGTATTCTGTAACCCACAAAACTGCTGAATATCAAAGATGTTCGTGGGAATTATTTGGTATCCTATATACAAAACTGTAGGTTGTAACAAAAGACACCACTCGTTATGTGTGTCAAAAGACCCATTCTAATGGGTTGAGCACATGGGGGTTTTTTGATGGTTAGGGACACATTTTGCACTGTGTCACCTGGTTTCTCCTTTGTACCTTCGGTAAACTGAAACAGGGAAATACAAGAACTGCTGGAAACTCTATTGTACTGAGCTGTGCTTAGAGAATACCAAAGTTGTCATGCATTTTGGTACACAAGGTCCTCCTTTGATAAAATGCAATGTTCCATTGTTCAAATACCTGTTTCTGCTAAAAAAGTTGTTCACTGAAAATAATGGTATTAACGATACCCTATTTTTGTAAGTATTTAAAATGTGAGAGATATAAATTGCGACCCATTGTCACAAGTTGCTCTCTCTGTCCTTGAGCTTTTCACACAATAGCACTGGAAAGTACTTTCAGTAGAACCAGCTGCTCTCTGGATTGACCTCTAATGTTTACTATTCAGAAACCTTTCCACAACGAAGCATACTCTTTCCAAACCACTGTCAAACTGCAGCACGCTAACATTACTTATAGCACCATTTCTCCCCTACCACTTCTCTTTTCCCTCCTCTGTAAAGATGATCATCTATGTTGCTACTCCAGTTATGCCATCCCTTTTTACTCATTTTCAGCTATGCTCATCAGCTTACACAGCAGTGTTTAACAATACTTCTAGTCGTATTTGTTTGTTCCTTGAATGTACGTATAAATAATTTTAGGCAAGCACCTATATGGATGGATGCAGTCAAAGCCAAATTCATGTGAATCCTATGCTCCAAGCCTCTAGCCTATGCTCCAGTCAAATGCAAGCTGACTCTGATTTAGAAGCTGTCCCAGTGGAGCACTGCGCTAAAGCTAACAAGTCCTGCTACTAATCACATCCTTAGTCTTTTTCTGTTTCAAAGAACTGTATTTTCTACATTTACCTCGTAGAGGAAACATTGTCAAAAAGAAATGGTACTGAATTGGGAAACAGAAGACTTAATTCTATCCCTGTTTTGCTACTGACTGTGAACAAGCCAGGCTACTGATTCCCATCACATCATTTGTCTGCCTTATTCATTTACACTGTAAACTCTGCAAGGCAGGGAGTATCTCTTACAAACTGTTTGCAAAGTGCTTCTTCACATAAGGGGATTTTGAGCTCTCCAAGAAAGGGCAAGCCTGTACTAATATAATACTGCTATTACCAGTAGTAAATTTCAAATTGTTTGCATTGAGCAAAATTGTGTATCAATAAATATTACATATTTTGCTTCTAGAAGGCTTGTTAACTAATTTTGCCATTCTTGGAAGCAAGGACAATATTGTTGTAAGCAGTCATCTCCCATTACAACACTTCTATGTTCCTGATACGCAGCTACCTCCTGTTTATTCCTTTGGTGACTCTGTTACGGTTCTGTTCTTCTTTCACCTTATGATTGCCACAAGATCTTACCACTGTTCTCATATACCCATGACAGCCTTCTGAAAGAATTCCTATTTTGGGTATACATTAATTAATTACTTCTATTCATTCCAAAGTGAACTGTAATCAGCAGGGAGCTCTTCATCATTCTTCGGAATATTTAGCACCCTTAAAGTGACACCATTTGCTGTGCTTTTAGGAAGCAGCTTATTGCGCTAATTCCTTCTTATAAGATCCAAATTTTGCAGGTCTCAGTCTTCATCCAGTCATTACCAATCTTTCCTTACCATGGCTCTAATTTCACTATTTGCCCCTTAGTCACTAGCTAAGATGTGGATCCCCCCTGTACACAGTTGAATCAGTGTCTAACCTTCCTCTCTTTTTTCAAGKACAAAACACTTAACTGAGGTACCAAATTAAATATCTCCACACTTATTTCACTTCTATCCTTCCTACAATTTTTCTACTGTTGTTGTTGATACCAAATTACTTATTTAAGATCTCAACTTGGCACTGTCTTTCTTATAATAATGTCCATTCCAGCTTCATTTCTTCTTTACAGGTTTCAGCTACCATGAAAGATTTTTCCTTCTCTCCAAACAGGAAAACAAATGCAGCTTTCACATTCTCCGTTATGTTTCGTATCAGCTGCCTGAGATCCTAAACTAGCTGTCAAGCCAAATCTAGTTGTTTTGTGAGCTGTGAAACTAATAAAGTTTGATATCCTGGAGTATTTCCTATATTCCTGCCCCATATTCCTGCAATTACCACAGCTTTTCCTATGTCCTCTATAATCTCATTATCTGTAATACTATCAGTTCTCCTTCCTGACCCCTAGATTATTTCACAGTATCTTGGGCAAATAAGTTCAAAATTAATTTACGAAAAATGGAAGGACAAAATGGTCTTACTATAAATCCTACGTTATCATAAAATAAAATAACTTAAAAGCGTCAGTTGAGTACAAATCTATGCTGTATTTTTCTTATTCTTCATGCAAATCTGTAGGTCTAGAAAAACAAGAGCTAGTTAATTTGCTCGTATGTGATGTTAACTTTGAAATTTCAGATGCAACATAAATGCCAGCAGTAGTATTTCACTAGCACTCAAATTTTACTAGCATTCAGCTTCTTATGCAAAAAGTCCCAGACAGCCTACCATAGGAACCAAACACCTCAAATCCTCAACTGTTCTTCTTGTGCTGTCAAATTTCCACAATAAATAAATGCACATACACAAATATATGACAGAAAAAACTGCAAACACAGAAGCAGAGTAAAATACGCTTAATTAAATTTCAAGAGTAAAAATGTAGTTAATACACCACTAATGATATTAATTGTTGCAATATTTAAGACACTTAAATACAGAAGTATGAATTATATTGAAACAGCTTTTGAACTTCCTATATGCTTTAGAAGCCAAGAGTCAAAGCAATGAGTCTAGGTCCAGTTTACTAAATAATAAAAAGTCTTGACTACACATGGTAATTCTGACATTCCAATGAAATTAATTAAGTCATCAGCAGGCCTGTATATTTGGAAAGCAATTTTTAATTTACCCTGGCAACAGATTGCATGTTGTAGCTGACAACAAACTTGGTTGCAAGCATAAAACTGGGCTCAAAATCTGTGTTTCATGCTGACATAAAATGGCAGTAACACCAATACCTACAGCTTCCCATGAAATGCTAAGCGGTTCAGAAGCTTCCGACAGAACAACACAGACACCCAAATCTAGCAACCGGTAACTGACAACTGACAACTTCTACAATTCACATTATACTTTTTTTTATTCTTACATTTTCTTATATGTGTTTTACATATAAGTAAGTTAAACACATTGCCGTTTATGCCATGAATACATGCATCAACGCTATCCACAGGTAATGCATTGGAGACTGACAAGAATTCACATTTCTGTACCTTCCTTTGTGTGCTGAAACTCCCTAAAACCCTTTGCAAAGCAATAAATATCATACCCAAGGACAAACAGTGATAGGACATCAATACAGTAGTGACTTTCTGTACCTAGGCTTAGCAGCCATTCTAAGTACAGCAATACTTCTGAAATATGAGTGCCAATTAATCTGAAATAGTTCTGCCTGTGAGGGATCTTTTATATAATCACCTGTACTACTACAGATTGCATCTGCAGTTCTTTGATGCCACTGCAGAAGGACAGCAATTTCATTAAATTAGTATTTGCACTCTGTCAAAAGGCCAGTAGGTTTCCCCAAGTTCCTCAAATGTCTTAAATGTGTGATCTTATGCTAAGCCCTGGCTATCCGAATGAACTGCCAAATCCACATGCAAGATGAACAGAAATATTTATAAAGCAACTGCAGCAGCACTGGTAATGGTAGCAAAGACAACAAGGAAGAGAAAGTTGAACCTATCTTTCCATGCTTACTACTGCTCACCACAGATGAACAGCCGTCTGCATTTATTGAAGAGAACAGTTAGCTAACCATCAGGAGCTGAAATTCAGACACCTACTTACAGCTGCTCTTCCATGCTCTTTGCTACTCTCTTAGCTTCACATATTTATGAGTTCAGTGGTTTGGAGTACACTTCTGTGGGCTTTCTGACCTGGAACCATTACTCCAGCAGCGCATCCACCTGCATGCRTGTGCAGCAGCACACGGAGCAGCAGCAGCCCTGCAGCTATCCTCCAGGGGTCACAATTGGGTTACAAATTCTATAAAATGTGATGACTGTGCAACCTGATTTAGAGCAATTTATTCACATCCTTCTTCATTAAGATTCAAATGGAATAAGTAAGATAGAAATTGAACAGATACAGAAATTGTGCATGGCTTGCTTCTGTAGTCAGTAAACATTTATTCACTATGCACAGCGCTCTCTCATGCTCTCTCTCTTGTATTCTCTCTCTTCCCTTATCCTTCCTGCTTGCTGTTTTAATGCATAATTAAGAAGGTCAGAATTAATGAAGCAGTGTGGAGTAAAGTTCAAGGAATCCCCAGGCACTATTTATTCTATTAGATCTCAGGCATGAATGTCAGATTGGCAGCATTAGAGGCAGAGGCAGTGTAGCTGGCAGCAGTCCAGAAGCGAAGCTACCAAGGGAGACTTACCTGCAGTGTCAAGTCATTGCTGAGCTCCCTCCCTGCAAAAATCACCCGCAGCTGGTCAGCTGGAACTCCCTGTCGCTCGGCAACCGCCTCCTTCAGCTGGAGGATGCTGGCGTCTGAACCAACCTCCACCGGGAAGCCATGGCTGGAGTTGAACCTGACAAACACTGAATAAGAGTAAAACACCTTTTAAAGCGAGCATTTCTCATGAGGGGTTTGTACTAGAGTGACTACGAGAGGCTTACTCTTCAATTTCAGGGAGCATGTACTATTTTCAGAGAAAAGCTATTAATACTGCAGTGTACCATTTTGAAATCCATCACAGAATAGTGAGTGACCAATAAACAAAAAACAGGTGTTTCCCTTTGGCAGTGTTAAAAATTATAGAGAACAGTCAGAATCAAAAGAGACCCAGCTAGGCAGCTGTCTAAGTGGTCACTAATTGGCACAATAGATTTTCATTTCAGTCCTAACCTTAGCTGGTTCGGAGCACACACACTTTCTGTGCTCCTCGTGCTCTTCCCCACTGCACGTAACAAATAAATGCAGGAAACTGAGGTACGCTTTAGAGCCAAAATGCATTAAAAAGGACAAGGGAAAACAATTCCTTGTTACACAGTAAAGCACAGTCATATAAACTGGTTTCCCACAGATAAAATTCTGCAGAAGATAATGATAGGGAGAAAATCACAGGCTAGCAGAAATGTTTGGGAGTGTTGTATTAGAGCGTGGTCTTTTCAGAGTTCACTAAAATATCTGCAGTACATAACTCCTGCCGGCATCCACCTTACGTGCAGAAAATCATTACTGCACCGGTCATATCATTTTTAGAGCTGCAGCAACTGGTTTATACATCCAGAGAAGTATGGCAAATAAAGCCACTCACAAGCTTCCTGCCATTCAGCTAGCAGAGCTGTTTTTCATAAGGAGTCTGAATGTGCTCATTAAGCTCCTGGTCAGGGGAATGACTGCAAGAACTTTGAAACAAGGAAAAAACTCATTACATCCATATCTGTCACGGAGATTGTATGAACGGTAGACATGTCCCCAGGGACCGCTTCAACCAATAGCTCCACAAGCAGGAAGGAAAGGAATTAGCAAAACCCAATATAAAACAAAAAATCACTTCTATCAATTAGATAGTGGGTACCTGTCACCTAAACTGCTTGASTATTGATTGTAACAACCAGTCTTCTTAAAGATTTATTTCCCATTCCCACTGCAATGTTTTAGCTGAAGATGTTATTCCTTTGCATTTTGGATGACTGACAGAAGCATAAGCTCAAAAGTATTTATGTAGTGTAAAAAAATAACTATTTTTCAAACTGAAAATTGGATCTTTATGATTTTTCAAACACATAAAATCTGCCTGACCACTTCAAAGTTGTCAGATTCTTTAAGRGCATTTGAATATGGCTGAGAACACGGCCATTGTTCTGCTGAGCAATGAGTGCTGTAAATATCTGTAATTTCACATCTTCAATTCAGATTTGGCTAATCTTTAAGGAACAAGGGCATATATCAATAAAATTTTACACAACATTTTAAGTTTTGCACTTGAAAGTACCCTCTTAATGTACTAAAATGCAGGGTAGGATTGCATAATGCTGTGTCAGGCAGGGTGCAGTACATATGCCCTGCAGTGTGTTACCCGGTCTCCTGTCGTACATCTTGTTACTGGGTTTGATTTCTATTTAAAGGTGTTCTGGAAATAACTAAACAGTGCAAGTTATAMATTCAGCCTGTTCAGAAAAATTAGCAGAATTTGAATTTTATTTTGATTGTGGTTTGGAGAGTAAAGGAGGACTTATAGGACAAAAAGTAGTCATTACAAAAAGTAATGGGAACTGAACATTTCCCATTTTTCCAGAATACTCATAATGCTAAACTGTAAATAACTTTATCTATCTGCGCCAGTAGCAAAATATATAGTTAAATCAATGGGGAATATATTTTTTTAATATGCTAAGCTCTGACTATCTGACTAGGTGCATATTTTTTTTATACATTTATATAGGTATGCTCGCATACATACATAAAATGCATACATGTGCCATCTCCAAAGACTTCTTCCTAGCTAATAAATAATCCTCTTTATCTTTAGTCTTACTAAAGCCAGTGCTATTGGTTTTGGAAAGGAAAAAAGGTTAGCAAGTGCATTGACTCTGCAAATCAAATGTGTTAGTAAGAGGAAAGTGCTTGATAAAAGAAGCATAAACAAGTGGAGTGTCGTTTAAATTAATTATAAAGCGGTACTCATTCTTAAAGACAGTATAAATCCAACACACTTAGTGCAAGCATAATTCATGTTCATCATCAATAATCCCCACCCCTTCCCTCAAAAATAAGTTTATTTTTATTCACTTCCAACAGGTATAGTCTCCTCTTCCCAACGTGTATGAGGTAGCAGCAGTTTCAGTCTCAGAATTGTAACCACAAGCAAACATGGGAAACGGGTGTGTGAGTGCAACATTTTGCACTCCACAGCGAAGATTACAACTGCTCTCTTACAAGCCTGAAAAACTAAGTCAGAAAARTGCTAGAATGCCAAACTTTGCTTGCTGGAAAGTTCTAATCCACAAATATTTTGCCCTTAAACATATTTATTCTATTATAAACTCTTCAATCCACAAAGTCTTTTTAATGCAAAAGAACAGAAGGAACCCTTGCTTACTTCCACGGAGCATAAAAAGATTAAAAACAAAACTTCAGTCTGTGGAATATAACCAGAATTGCATATAATATTTCAAGCTGTCTTTTTTAGGAAGAAGAAACTTATTATTTTCTGTTTGACATTTCAACTCAATAATTAAATAATCACTATCAAGTTGATACTCTTAACAGCACACATAATTCATGAGATCACAAGGTGAAGTTATGCAGACATTCGAGACCTCTTCCAAAGAATACATACTTTGAAAAGACTTGGAATCTAAAGTTTGTCTACTGGAAGTTAAATAAATATTGGCTTAACAGAAGATTAGAGAATTTACCTGAGGCCTAAACTGCTCATGGAAACCCAAAAGAAATAAATCAAGTTACTAAAGTTTAGAAGTAGCCAAACCGAGCTGAAGAAAGGAGGCTCCATTTGGATCAGCTCTCCTACTCCCACATCTGTAAGAGGTGATAAACAGTAAGACTTGTCTGATAAAAGGAAATTTTTGAGACTTGACTGTCATGTCAAATGTAATCTCTGTAAATATCACAAGGATCTGATTCCCAGTGGGATCAAGAGGTACCTAGGTGCTTTTGTAAATCTCTTTTGGTATCTACCTGAATCTCTACATCTATCTAAGGTGTACATCTTCATGCAACAATTTCAATTTTACATTTAACGAGTTAGATAGTATTAATCTCGTTTGGAAGGATCAGCAAGTGTTGCATAAGGGAACAATTGTAAAGAAAGTAACTTTTACATATTTCCAGAGGAATTTCCCTTGTTCCCTGTGAAAATACCCATTTTTTTCAAGCATGTACCTACACAGTAAGGAATTTTTTGGTCCGGCATAATGACTCAAGTGGTGGAAATAGGCTTCTTCAAAGACCGCAGGCTTACTCCTTTGGCATGCCACTTCTGCGAGTGTGGCAGAGAGAAAGTTCTCAGTTCTGAATGGAAGGGCAGGAATTGCATTTGTACAGAGCAACGCGTTTCCCCCTAGAAACTGATACTACAAAATCAGAATACACAGAGTTGCAGGGTATGTGAAATGTATTCAGGTGCAAAGAAGACATAAGAGACTGTATATACAGAAATGATGGTCTAGCATGCAGCAGCAGGTTAAAACTGGCTAAGCAGAATGTAACAAGTCTTCACAGACAGAGGCTAGCAATTTAGAGAAACAGAAGTGAGAAGTGAAAATGCACCCCTCCACCTCTCCCTGCCGCCCCAATTGGACCAGAGAGTGGAGGTGTACACAGAAGTAAATACTGAGTGGAATTAAAATCTTGGTTCCCGCTTGTGGGAAGTTTCACTATTTTGACATTGGTTTTCAGCTCAAATACATCAAAAATTCAATGTATTGACTTCTTACGTTCTTTTTGTTGAACAAGAAGTACCATGTACGTGTTAAAATATTTTCATTCTGCAGCACTTCATGGAAATAAATACTACTTTATTCTTCCAGTCCTGTTGACTGGACCCCTCTCTTTGGATCCTCTATCTCAGAATGAAGCACCAACACAAATCCCAGAAAGAAGTGGGTGCTGCGGTCATGAGGAAACACTGGTGTATCATGATAGAGGCAGCCCAGCATTTATTTTGATTAAAAGTTCCCAAGGAACTCAACTTCTTGGCTTTCAACTGATTTGTATTCAAGTGACTGTAATAAAATTAAGAAGTTATCACCTCTGAAGTGACTTGTATTAATAAATTCATGTACAATGAGCCATTTCATTCATACGAATGCAATATGGAAATGCACCAGTTCCCAAATAAAGTATTGCTATCCTGAAGATTTCGTGTTTCACAAACAGTATGACACATCACTGCACCTACTATCAAAATGGAGTCAGCAGCACAATTCAATCACTTAGGGTACAATATTATGAATAACTTTTCCCCATGCAGTAATACAAGAATTGTTAGTGAAGGGAATATAAGTAAGTGAAGAAGATGATTGTGACTAAAATCTTGGGTAGTTTAAGACAGTACTGCTCCTGGCCATCTCTCCATCCCTTATGCTGGAGGTTGCTACACATATAGCTGGGAAACTGAAAGAAATGTGTACCTGCATCTCAGCTGTGCCTGTTTACAATTCAGCATGTTAGTACAAACTCAATTGGAAATTTAAGCAAATGCAGATGCAAACTGGTTAAACTCAGACACAAGTACATGGGGCAGGTGTGTAGGGGAGCTGCAGAATTTCAAGTGAAGCTGGAAGAAAGCTGGTGGGCAGGCACCCCTGCCAGGATCTCAACAGACCATTTCTCAGGGCCCTGGGATTCAGCAGCCTTTCTTCTTCGGCAAGACATACCAAAAGTGCCAAAGCTTTAACCCCCATTGTCATCAATCCTACAGGCTTTCCAGTTCTGAATYGAGAAGATAGATATTGCACATTGGAGAAGCTTAGGCCCTGCTTGTGAACAAACTGTGAAGCCGCAGTCCCAATATACAGAACCAAAATGACTGAACTGTGCCAAGAATGAAAAAAAAAGTTGTAGATGTTTTTACATTGCTACATGCAAGACACAAATTTTCTTTTTAGTTTTGACATAAAATAATCAATTTTTTTTCTTCCTAAAGTAATGAATCACAAAATTCTGCTTTGCTGCACACCAAGCAAAAACTATAACCTACAATAGATGATCTGTGACAACACAATGCACACCTTTAAACTTTAAGATCTTATTGCTGAGTAATTATATTCTGTCCATGATAACTACGACAATTTCAAGTACTGTTTATTCCCCATTCTTCCTAGGGACAAAAAGAATATAACCAAGGTTTAACCCAAGGACAGTGTGAAATATGTGAAACTTTTTTGATTTTTAAAAGCCCTTTCCCTACTGGGGTGAGATGATAAGACCTTTGAAATGTATTTCCCTAAGACTGGGAAAAAAAGTCTTGTGACAATATCTGTCTGTGGTGATCAGCTCCTCTTTGGCTCAGCACATGACTTGAGAACACAGCCCTTCTTAGCTCAAAAACCTACATTTAGACTATTTCACACTGGAAAGTATTATCCCTTCCTTTTCAATATGAAATCGTTCTCATAAACTGTGATTAATAATTTATCCAGTACAACTAACCAGCTTAATGAAGATTAAAAACAGGAAAATGCACAGAAAGGATACATAAAGGAAGATAAGGTAGAAATTGAAATAATGTAAAATCCTCACCACCTGCTAAAGTTCTGTAAGTCCCTCCGTTTTGGCACAACTGTGCATCACCTGTCAAGGCATAGGCTGAAGGCAGCTGCTWTAAGTACGTTTTTTATTCCAATAAATAAAATAAAAACATATTTTTCAGATGCTTGGGGCTCTTGCAACCACAATCATATGGCAAGATACTGCTCTATTATTTTAATCTTTATATATAATGAACATAAGATACATTTGTAGTCACTTTATAAACCCTGAGTGAATGTCCRTTGCTGGCTGGAATTTGTACAACCTAAATTGTAGAAATGCAACTGCAGGATGTATGTAGCACAAGAAACTAGCAGCAGAACACAATATAATGTGATGGCAGTAAATCTTGTTCCACAACTTTTTATTGTTATTTCCTAATTTTCAGTGTGTCAAAGGGAATTGCAAAAAGGGAAAGAAGTAAAGCAAAAGATTAAAGAGAAACAAAAAATGGAAAGAAAAAGAAGAGTTGGGGAGACTGTGCAAGTTGAGGTTAGGACTGTAAAGGAATAGTTCAGTGCTGTGGCAGGCTTTTATCAAACAGCCAGTCAGCACATGTTACTGAAAGTCCAATTAAATGGTTAAACAACTTCGCACAAAGTTCCTTGAAGTGTCTTTCCACAGTAACTCCAGTGGCCTGGAAGTGGTTGCAGTCTTTTTCTTCACAGATTTCTGTATCTAGGTTCTCCATTAGAATAGGAGACCTTCCTAGCACTTTTTGGTCCTAGGAGCACTGGAGAGCACAACGGTTCATTCAGCTCCATTTTAATTTCTGCTTCCACTACATCAAGTCCTGCTTTGGAGGCTGCTGTCACCATCACAAAGCTCTGGCCAACTGGCTTGCGTGATTTTTTTTCTTGACATATATATGTGATAAAATAAAATCTCATCAGCATTAGAATAAACAGTCCCATAGGAATTCATGTCGCCCTTTCATCAGTTAGCAAAAATATCCTCAGCTTTCTCCAAGAAAACTCTCAAACAGATGTCTTTTCATCAAAAAGTTGCCAAATTCCGACAAATTGGAGCCAAGTTGAGATAGCAAGATCCCGAGTCTTGATGCCCTTGCATTGAACATCCTGCCAACAATTCCCCTCTTCTATAAAGAGGGAAATGCAACTACAGAACCTCTGCTGTCTACACAAGGAGTGAGATAGATGGTGTCTCAGAGATAATGATTTCACACATTTCAGTCTGTATGGCTGAAAATCAACACCTTTAACAGTACCCTGAGATGAGCGGGTTGCCATTGCAGATATCGACACATTGGTATGATGTTTTCCCGGCAAAATGGCCTGCTGTATATTTTGCACCAGGTCCAGACTGACGGGTATATGCAATGAAGTTAACCATGACTTAATGAGTTACCACTCACTGCTGAGCTGTAACGAGCAGCATTAAGCCTCCTCGATCATTGCATTTGTGAAATAAAATTAATGCACATTAATGTAAGCCAACTTCACAGCCACAGCAGAAAAAGAGCCTACACAGGCAATAAATGGCAACTCATTAAGCTAGAGTAATTTGGTTGCTTCTGATCATTTGTAAATTACCTTCACCTAACAAATGATTTTATGATGTAGTCACACATAGAGAGCAATGTAGTAATCTAACATAAACAATGTCTATAAAATCCCATCCTTGGTGAGGTTATTTCTTTTCTTAGCGAGGAATAAACTCTTGCATGGAAACATCTTTAGTTCTAGCTAACACTAAATGAATATCATAAAAAATGTTCCTTATTAACTCAAATTTTAAGATTGAGATTTCTGATTGTTTTATTTCCTTTTTAAATAAAAATCATGATCGACTCTTATTCAAACAACTGTTTATGGAAAATAATACAAAAGTATTCATAAGTGCTACATTTGTACCTGATGACAGTTTTCTACAAAGTCACGAGCAGCATGGAAAGAGTGAGCAGGGATTGGGCACTCACTTCCATGCAAGGTTAAGGGGGCATCATGTTAAGCTTGTAGGAGGTAGGTTCAAAACAAACAAAAATGAGATGTTTGCTTACGCTACTTGCAACAGACCCTCTGGAAAACTCTGCCAGAGAAGCGGTAGATGCGGGATGTACAACTTCGGCTCAAGGGGAGAAAAGAAACTGGCAGTTACTGCATAGGCAGCTCAGTAACCTCTCTACTGAAAAGGAGGGGATAATATATACTAGTATGAAATAAATAGTTTATATTTAGGTTTTGAGCTTAGAAGGGCTATGTCTTACAGTCATGTGCTGAGCCAAAGAGGAACGTACCACTGCAAGGACAGTAAAAAGTAACAGAYATTGTCACACGATATTTTTCCCATTCTTAGGAAAATACATTTTAAAGCTCCTGTCATTTGAGTTAAAAATATCTGTGAGAACATCAGGGAGAAATATCATCTATGCTTGCCCTATTGCCTTTCTTCAGAAGGGTCTCTGCTTACGGTCACTGTTGGAGACAATAATACAAGGGGTTAAACAGACTCTTGTTCTGAACGAGTATGGCAGCTCTTTTGTAGATGTCCTGGGTTTGTATTTCCATACATGTACTCCACAGAATGTAACACTGAGTAAAATCTAGCACCTAGGCAGGTTAACAGTTTCATCCTGACTCTTCCTCACTACCAAGCAATCCAAACCAAGAATAAAGGCAAATAAAAAAAMCCAAGAGCTCAGCAGTAATCTTTTTTTCCTCCAGAACTATGCATGCACATGCAGTTGCTTTCTTGTATTGCAATGAGGCAAATTTTAAACTCAGCAATTCTCACAGTAACCTAATTTTGTTCTAGGAAGTATCCCTCTTAATCCAAGAGCAAGCTAAATTTGTCCAGTGAATTATTTCCTGTGAATAATTCACTCAGTTTTACTATACCCAACTTCTCTTTAAAGTTGGAGGAATGCACAGCTAGCTAACCCAACACGACAATTATGTTGGAATTTCCTTAAAAAGTCTCTTAAAAATGCTATTTTCTTAGGKATTTTTGTCCTGATTTACTGGCTGCTTATGTCAGCACAAAGCTGCCATAAAATTCCTTGATACAGAATCAAGCTAAATTCATGTTTCATTTTAAATAGATGCATAGTGTTCTTTAATGTGCTTGGGTATGGATAAGAGTCTTTAAACTCTACATATTTCCAGCTATATGCTACAGCTTTCTGTATAAATGAGAAGTATTACATTGGAAAAAAAAAAATTATACTCTTGCAGTTTTTAAATTACCCCTGTCCTGTGGAAGAATGGGCCAGTATTTTTGCAAAGACTGCATGAGTTCAATTAAATTCATAAAAGGGTCAGAAAATCTCAAGTAGGACTATTGCAATAGCTTTAAGGCTGTAAAGGGGACTGCAAAGTGAGAACTGCAATAGAGAGATTCCACTATTTTAACAAGTTATGCTCATTTGCAGTTCCCCAGGAAATTTAACACATTTTTCTTACGGTGTCTACATTATGCTAAATACTAGAAGCATTGGTGGACAGCTGAAGATCCACTCAAACAAATGTATGATAAATATGGCAGCTGTCACACTTGACTAAGGAAGAAGCTTTCTAACCTCATGAAGCTTGTTAGTTGTTCAGTATAGGACTAATGAGTATATAAATGTATACAATGCATATCATAGTATGGCTAAAAATGGCAGATATACCATGGGAGTGGCTATGTAGAAACAGATTAGTTCCACATATGAAAAACTCAGAAGTCCCAGAGAAAACCTATCTACCTACCCACCTGCTGACATGGAAATCTTTGTTTTCACTTTGTTTAATTTCTACAAGAGCTACTCCAAATAAAAACAAGCCAAAACTCAAGGGAATAAACACTGTTATAGCCCAGGATAGTGATGCTCAGGTTGTATGCAGGATAGCCACGTGCATTGCTTGAAAGGGATGAAGCCAGCTGCTCCAGAGAACAGAAAGAATAGGGCTTATTTCCTTGGTGTTTAGAGGTCTAATGTTAGTTTTTGAATCTTTAGGTTTCTTTGCTTTTACTCATCCCATTTGTGGGGATCCCAGTATCATTACAATCACRTCTTGATTCGTTTTAAAACACACGATGTGCAAATGAAATKCTATTTCATCACTGAGCACTCAATTTTAAGGCTACATGCTGCAGCCTCTTTTCCTTGAGGATCTTTCCAGTTTACCTGTTTTACTGATAAACAGTTCTCTACTAGCAGAAAAATGAGCTTCGACATTCTGGGATAGAGATATCCCTGCCCTTCACCTTTACATACTAACCTCACCCTGCTTCATGATGCTTTGCTTTTCTTTTGAACCATGGGCATGATCTCTCCTCCCTGAGACCCATCTTCTCAACAGTAAAACTACTGCAATAGCAGAGCAGACTTAGGAGGATGATTGCTCCGCAGGCTGAAGAGACACTACCAGGGCACTGTGGGCACCACCAGCCCTGGCTGTCCCTGCCTGGCTTCCCCGGGGGCTCCCCACTCTGCCCGCGGCCCAGGGCCCCATGTCAGCCCCCTGGGTCTGTCAGCCTCTGCCTCAGCGACGCCACAGCGGGGCCCCTGCCCAGGCCAGCCTCTTGCTCTTCCTGCCTGGGCTTCTCGCATGGACGTGGCCTGACTTGCCACCTCGTACTGACCTGGCAGTGGACCCCTGCTCTGCCCCTCGCCACACGCCCAGCCTCGCCAGCCGCAAACGTGAGAGTCTCAAACCAGGCTCTGAAACCGCGCAGGGGTGTGTGTGGGTGCTGCTCCTGTTCATTCCTCAAGGTGCGATTCGGGCCAGGTGGGTGTGAGCGGGCAGTGCTGCGTGAGGGGCACTCCGCCCAGCCAGTGCCAGCACAGCCCGCCTCCTCCTCCTCCCGCCGCCTCACCGACAGAAATCGGTAATGCGGCAGCAAATCTGGTTAAACCCAGACCCTCAGCCTTGCTGGGCGCTTCCCCTCTGTGTGGGACTCGGCCTCCRGCTCCACAGCCCTCAGCTTCCCGCCGGTGCAGGGGCTGGCGGGGCTACGACGCCTCCTGACAGGAACCCCTGGCCTGCAAGAAGCAGGACTGCCCGCATTTCACACCCCCGGCTCCAGGCAGCCCAAAGTTTTCAGAAGGGCATACTGTTGAAAGTCTTGAAACAATTTTAAGATGTCCCTGCCATTTAACATTTGAAAAACATGTTTTGTTCCAAAACGTACAGCACTTCTGTAGCAACTTGGAATTTACCCTGACAGGTCCACGTAAAATTCTTTTGGCAAAATTACATCTGTTAAAGACGTAATGTAAATAATAGTTAAAGAGCCCTAGTAATTACACTAGCTTAAGTAAAACTATATCTTAGCTGTTTGCTCCTCTGACAGTAAAATTTAAACCCTTAAATCAAAAGAGAACTATAAAATGATGTTGCCAAAGAAATTTCCAATTGTGTAATAGAAATGTGTATCCAACTTTTCTTCTGAATTAGTTAAAAAAATTGTTCCTGTAGCTAAGCTTGAAGATTTATCATATTTCAAAGATAACTTTTTCCCTCTTGAGTTTTTCAAAGCTCTTCTACCGTTTGTTGTTTTTTTGTTAACATTTACTTTTGCTACCTATCTCACACCCAAATAACAAACACTCCCGCATTAAATACCTCAAAGTCCCTGACACAAGAAAATACCCAGCAGCCACTTTTGCCAGGCAAAAACATATGGCCGGAATTGACTGCGAAAACTAGTGTGTCATTCCTGATACAAACCTGCTAGTTAGCTGGCGAAAAGAAACACAGCTGCAAATATCCCAGTATCTCATCAGAATGCTATGAATTCAGTATATTCTTTGAACATATGGAAATTAATTGGACCTATTTAAAATATAYGCAATACAGTCATTTACAATCACCCCTTAATTATAGTAAATGCATAAAAGTGGGTGTGTACATAGGTCTATATATATATTGTATATATGTATGTATGTATAAAATCTCCAATTCAGAATGTTGGTATTTCAGTACAGAGTGAAATGCTTATTCACTGAGCAGACATAGACMTGAACTTGCTGAGTAGGATGAAAGCAGGGACACCAGTTCACAAAATAAGCTTACTGGGCACATGACTCAAATACTATTACGAATATGAAAAATTAAAAACTCCACACCATCATGAAATGCCAAAATACAATAGGAGGCCTCAGATTGATAAATGGTGATAAATATAGTACATCAGCTGAATACGATGGGATAAAAGTTGTGAAACATTTCAGATACTGTACAAGCAACTTTGCTTCTCTTTTGTTGTTTTTTTTTCAAACCAACACTAAGCAGAGCCAAAGGATATAGCGTGCATATGTATTGTAGATATGCACACCGAATAGTGAAGACCGTGTGGAGCTATGCTGTGCCACAAATTTACTGTGTATGTTTCTTGCCACTTTACCAATTCTCTGCCAATCTGTTTTGCTGGATTTACCTTTACTATCCCATACATCAGCAACTTTGAGGAAGATGACATAATGATTTCTGTCTCTCTCTGTCAGATCTAGGTCAATAGCTGATATGAAGTTAGATATTTCAAGGCCTGCAGGCCTATCATTTCGAGGTATATTTCACTAGAAAGCTAAGAAACTATAGGGKTTTTTATTAAAGACTAAGATGGCTATATAAAGTAATTTCACCATTAAAAAGGAGGCCTCATAATCTGAAGTTTAACTTATCGCCATGATAGATCAAAATATCTCAGATATCAGAATCTAGTTCATGTCATAATTCCCCCGGAAGACCATGCTTCCATTGGCAAATGTAATGTACTGAAGTCAAAGGTTTTGTGGACTTGTATCATTTCATGAATGTCAGATAAAGAAAATGATTTAAAAGATTTGCTTTGACAAAAGCAAGATCCACTGTCCTGGTTTCATGTAAGCCAGATAATAGCCCATGAATAGAGAATTACATGTAATGAAACACAGATTTATTGTTCTGCATGTTCAGAAATTTTAACTTCATGCCTTGTTAGTTAAAATGAAAATTCTGAGCTTCTGGTTTTTGGAGGAAAAGTCTAAATTTTGATCTAAGAAAAATGAAAGGGATATTTTAATATAAAAATTGTTTTAAATAAGCTTTCACTTCAGCAAGAAAGAATTGATTCATCCTGTCATCATTAATTCAGTTGTTATTTCACATTTTAATTTATGTGGATGTCCTGGTTTTGGCTGTGATAGAGTTAATTTCCTTCCTAGTAGTTGGTATAGTGCTGTGAAATAACAGCTGAATTGATGATGACCAAGTTCTTCATTCTAACTATGAATATTCCCAGAAGAAGATCCATCTTAATTTCACGAACACGTCAGTACTTCTCAAGATTTCCTTCCTTTCTGTCTTTCTGACAAAACAGGCACACAGCTGCAGCCAATCTCTCCCTGTGCCAGTGCATCTGTCAATTAGTTCGAAGGAAATCTCCCAGCACACAAGGCTGAGCTTATGATCAGACAGGAAATTATGGCCTATTATGCAATTTTATTCTCGTCTGTGATTGACTGCACATCAAAGGGCCACTCAATGGCAGCAACTGATACTTGTTAAGGTAAAAACAGTTTCATAAAAGCAGATGGTGGAAGCAAGACACCAGTAGATCAGAAATACTGAATCCGAGTATAGTATACTTCATATGAGGCTTTTAGAAATAAACCAGAAGGATTTTAACACGTAGCGTTCCTTTGCAGTATATTGACATTACAAACTCTATGGTGTTTTCACATACAGTGGATATTTGCCAAGTTCTCCTGATCAAAATCTTCCCTCCCACCCTATTTAGAGTGATCTGGACATCTGCAGCTTTATACCTGTAAATAGGTAAATTTTTTCGTAGCATATGCTCCATACATAGGGCCTATCAGTGTATGAAGTTAGGCATAGGAGTAATTCTGTGTGCAAATAACCTCACTGAGCTCAATAAGACTTTTTACATTTTTACAATGTTTAGGGATAAAATGATTGTGACATATATAGTTATAATGTCAATATGTCCATCTTAGTAACACATTTTTTAACAACATATGAACCTGATTACTTATAAATATAGAGAAAATGAACTGTGTCAACTTGGGAAAGTGATAAATGTGAAACAAGAATACAATCAGAACAAGATTTATTTAAATAAAGCTATAAAATGTTTTAAGCCAATCATCCAACTAAAACCACACCTTTGTAATGGCATGTGTGAGCTCTGAATAGTGACTGAAATTAAAAATTAAATACTGTGGCAAGGTAAGGGGCCGAAAAAAATACAGAAATAGGTCATTTGGTTAGATATTTAGAAATGTATTTAGAGGAACTTAGCAGTAAAATTAAATTAGTTCAAGAAGAATAAGAATTCTGAACAAAAATTCCTGTTTTAAACTGGGTATGTCAAGCATTAGGTACAAATGTGACAATGTTCTTGGAATCCTCATTTTAGAAAAGAGAAGTAAAATATGGACATATTTCTTCTTACAAATTATTATGCTACACAAACAAAGTGTTTTTCTTTAGTTTCTCTTTCCTCCAAAGAAGTAATCATAAATGATACAGCTGGATCACAACTGAATAGTTAGTCATTCTCAAATAAAATAAGAATAATAATTCTCATTATGAAGAAAGGAGACATCAGTACCAAAATATGTACAAAAGACTTTGAGCCATTATTTATTTGTGATACCACATATGGTGGTAATTGCAAAACTGCAAATATTTGTCGTCAGATAGATGAAATCCTTATCTTCTTTCCTGAAAAAAATCCAGAAGACCTAGCACATGTGTCATGATTTCCAGAGAATTAACATAGGTCACTTTAATAGGGGGGGTTCTTTAAATTTGCCAAAACACACCATTATTTAGTTTAATAATGCATCCCATGCAAGATTCTTTTGCATGATTAATGTAATTGAAACAGCAACAGCAATTAAACAGTTATACTATGTTAGTGAAACTGTGTGATTGCCATGATAAACAACTTCTATAAGGATATTGCTTACAACAAGCAGAGAAACCAAGAMGTGTATTAAATCAGATTAAAAAGGGAATGTTACCTTCCCCAGAATCCAGGTTTTCTGAAGCCAGCATTTTTATGTGCTTTTCACTCTTAAGCCTCACTGGCCTAGTAAGAGATAGGAAGAATTTCTAAAATCCTAAAAGTTTCTGGCTTTCACATGAAGTCGTAGGAGCCTAGCGTGCAAGCTAATTCCAGGCAATCGGTGGACCCAGGCTACCCTGGATCTTCAATAGTGGTGCTCTGGCCTGTCCATGAAATACTGTTAAGCCCTTTCATCGCAAAAATAGGCAGAGCTGATGTAGAAATGGATGCCTTGTAAAACAGAAGGGAGCACCAAACACCATGATTTAACAAAGTGATAATCCTTTAGCTTGAAATGCCAGGAAGACCCAGGAGACCTCAGAAAGCCTGAGGCCTGTATCCAGACAACACTCACCAGGTAATTACTCTGAGTGACTCATAAAAGACTACTTGAAAAATATAGTAAATAAATTTCAGTGCACGACAGAGCAATGCAAAAGGGAATAATGAAACTAAGAGAGGAAAGATTGGGAATGGAACAGAAATAGATCAGAGAAGGAAGAAAAGGCTTCTCCAGGATTAGAGAGGACCTACAGGCAGTGCCATGATTTTAGGAATAAAACTGAGTGGTCTCCATTTCTCTTGTGTAATATAGGTAACTCATGAAGCAGCATGAAAAATGTCCTTACTCTGGGCTCTGCCTTTTAGGATTCAGAAAAAAACAGAAGCTTGAGAAGATCCTCTAACTCACACGAAGGATAAGGATACAGGATGGATATCTGCAGAAAAGAATACATTTCAACATTTTTCCTTTTAACTTTTTTCTTAACTACTCAATGAATAGTGTATATATTTTTTTTAAGAACAAACAGTAGAAGTAAAATAAAGAATAGTAGAGGTAAGAGAACGCAATCACAAGGGAAGAAAACATGCAAAACTGAGTCTATCTTTCAGTGTGTACTTGCCAAAACATTCCCGTATCCTGCCAAGAGTTATATATTTTACAAAGTTAAATATTGATATTAATTTGTCATACAAAAGTTCCATAGGCCATAGTCAGTCCTAAATTCACAATATGCAGATATCCATTTCATAAAGAAATTTCACAAAGTCATTCAATAAAAGTTGTATAAAAGCAATAAAAAGCATAAAGCTGTGATTCTTCAAAATAAGCCTGTATCACTGGCCAAAGCACTCAACAAAAAATTAAAGTCTGTTAAAACTTGCAGGAATCCTAAATTAAGACATGGACAAAAGGACACTGATACAAATATTAGTTTGAAATACCTGCTGTTTTCTGAAGTAGTAAAATTGCATAATTTAAAATTATTTAGCACTTTTCTTCAATATGTGCTGCCTTTTAATAGCTCAGTGCAACTCTGGGTCTTTTTGCCAGCTAAATCGACCATGAAGCTAGAATCCTGCAGTTCCACTGATTCAACCTTTTCAAGGAAAAAAAAGTAATCCTTGCATAGTATATAACACTCCAGTAGAAGAGAACACTCCTCTTTATTGCTCCCTTTTAGATGCCATTAAGAGAAGGTAGGCCCAATAAAATATGACCAGTTTGGATTCTTCTAATACTGCTGGGATAGTGTAACTTTCTACTCAGAAAGTGTCACCCCCTTACATTAGTTTTACCTGGAAGAGTAAATTAAAAATATATATATACATATATTTGTAATGAAATAGTAACTACACCAAAACACTGAAGTAAACCCAGATCTAGAAATTATTCAAAATTCAAAAAAACCCAGACCCAATAACTTAAACAAAAATGGAAAACAGCTTTACATAAAAGGAACAGCATTTTGCAAAACCTTCCTTCAGTATATTTKCATTGATGCAAACTGAGATTGAATACTGTTATTGCAATGATTTTGTGAAGGTCATACTCAGAAGACTGCATTAAAAAATTAAAACCAAGCCCAAGCAGCCTCTTTTGAAACACACAATTGCTATGTCTTTAACGGCAACACACGCTTTGGGTTCCCATTCACCGCTGTGCCAGTGCAAGCTTTGAGACAGCCAAGAAACAGTCTGGGCCCAGGAGCAGAGCTGACCACATGACGATCTCTGCTCTCTGGCAACATCAGTACTGCTCTAACAGCTCTCCAGAAAACGCATGAGCTTATGTGAAACACATTAGAAATGCTGAAATACTGTGGAAAGATTACCTGGTAGTTCCTTTAGGAGTCACTCATCATATATATACTACCTATCTGCACACACTACCTTTATATACATGCACTATATAGAGATATACACACATTACATGCACACTGTGCATGTATGTATATGCTAGTAACTAACAGGAAAATTTCAAGAGTCTGTATTATTATGAAAAAGGTTAACAGCTGAAATGAATCTTATTTTCTGGATTTAGAAAACTTTCCATCCATAATTCAGCTACAAAGCTCATCATACCAAGTAGGTGGACTTTTTTCCTTATTCTACACTGATGGTAACTGAAGCAGACCTGGGCACTCCTTTTTGGCATCACTCAGTCTGACTGCATCAAACCTACGCCTAATTGTAAAAGGACTATTGTACCACTCCTCACTGTTGTGAGAAACACAAGCACCTGTGCAAGAGCAAGTGCCTCAGGCCAGCCGTGCCTGGACTATCGTGACTAATGAATAAGGCAAATGGGAAGAGAGCCCGGTCCCACCGCAGCAGCAAATCCATGTTCTCCACAGCAGGACCAAGATTTCACTCAAGAGGTCCAAAACTGTAAATGATTCTTGTCCAAGAAAGAAAAATGCATTTTATATATGTTATAGTAGAAGAATAGAATGTTTTCATTCGGAGTCAGCCAAAGAATGAATACAGACTAATGAACAGAAGGGAATATTTTTGTGTTCAATATAAGTGTGTGTTCCACTAACATTATACCCCTAAAATAGGTTTTAAAAGTATAAAATGCTATGGGTATATTATTGCCATCTGGTTGAGAGTACAGAATTTTGCATATTTTAGAATTTATCATATAAATACTTGGCTCACAGATTATAAATAATTATAAACATGAAATCATAACATGCAAACTTCTGTGCGTTAAGACTTGACAAATATTCAATTTCAGGAAAGCTAGTATGTGGCATTCTGAATTTTTCTGAGAATGTTCATTTATTCTTTCAAAATAAATTTACCTTTCAAAATTTAATACAAGAATTCAAAACATTGGTTTTGCATCCCAATCTAGGATGTGTTCCTTCCAGCCGATAATTGTGATTTTTTTTTTCTCTTCAGAATGGAAAATACATTTCCTGAATAGATGTGATACAGACGTACAGAAGGATACAGAAATAAACCCCAAAGCCTTAACTTTGAAACCTGAAAATGGTCTAGAGTAAGGGAACTACATGTGACCACAATCTTTTTGCACTTGAAGGACTTTGCTTCTCTCCAGCTGCTGTTTATAAAAGCAAAGCAATGAAAGCAAAATGATAGATTTAGGAACTGTCTTTAAAAATGGGGGAAGGAGCCTGCTTGTCAGTGCTTAGGTAGGATATTACTCAAAGATCTGAGAAGATACAGATTYCAGGACTGTTAAGGAGCTTTATTCATCATTCTATTGAATTTTCTGGAAGGGATACACTCTATTTCACTGGTGAATTTTGCCATTCATTGAACTAAAATTTGAAACAGCTCATGTTTAACTGTTGTCTGGGTATTTACAATATTAACCTGGGATATGGAAAAACCTCTTCTAGGTTCTGCTCCAGTAAATACGCAAGTATGTTATAAGAAAAATGTCCAAACATACTATTTTTTTTTGCTTACAGTCAACCAAAACTAGGATGAAACTAGGATGAAAATCTACATTAACCTATACTACTTCACACAGGACTTGTTAATCCAAATATGGACTAATCAAATAATAAAATCAAACAAGTGGTAATATAAACTTGAGTCATCTGTATCTTAAGTAAGTTCTGTACCTGTATTTAGATAAAAAGAAGACAGGAACCTCCTTGCTGATTTTGTGAATCTTGCAGGAAAACCTTCTGACAAAACAATCTGTCAGACTGACCTGAATTCACATATAGCTTCCGAATGACCGCTGTGTGGCTTTTTATTCAATTATTATGTTACTAATCTATTTATTTCCTTGAATATAATATTTACTCAAAAAATTTCACTGTCTTTTTAGTCTGATCCATTTTACACTTAATGTCAGCATTCACAGCGATTGCTGTCATCCTGACAATCAGAACCAGCTTGTCTGAGGACTTTTTAATATAATGAACTATCAGTGCAGTTCACTGCCACGAGACACCCTGTTGTGTTCATGTGTGCAGAGAACCATCAGCTGCACTAGGGATACAGCCTGATTTACTTGTAGAAGGAAGAATTTCTTGCAAAGGTGCCGCTAAGACTTTCATAAGGTGGTAGACAGATATTAAATTGTGTATCATTCTGAGGAACTGCGATCAATCAGGGAACCCCTAGAATGGAAGAAGGCTCAGAGGAGATGGCCAAGGGCAATGTGCTTCTGAAGCTCAGGAAAGGATGTAGGTTGTGACTGGCAACAGCTTCTGCAAAGCAAGCTGAACTTAGCTCCATACAAAGAGTCCCAGAGGGTGGCTTTGGTAGAGATAAATGGCTGTATCAGCTGAGTGGATCAGCCAGCTGCAGTCAGTTTAGTGGATCAACTGGTTATGCCAATTGAGTGAACCAACCAGCTCTGTAACTGTTCATCCCTGAGTTAATCAAAAGAGAGCAAACGTCTTCCTGCATGTGCCAGACCAGCATTGGGGGGTATATATATGCACCTCGGCCAAACATAAAATAAAAAAAAATAGAACAATTAACAAAAAGAGCTTTGGATGTAGTAATGGGCTTGAGCTGACTTCTCACTCCATGTATTCCTTCCTGGCCACTGGGGATGCCCAGCATTACGACAGTGAGCATACTATTCAGAGTGGTAGTGAGAATCACATTCAGGTTGTGGTTCAACCGTATATTGAAATTGCTATACTCTGCAAAGTGTAATTTTGTCCTGATATTGCGATTTAAGTATATTGTTGCATTGCTCTGCTAACTCAAAAATGCTGTGTAACATCATATAACTTCAAATAAGTAAATTTGTTATTAAACACTAAACCTTCCACACCTGGAATATCTAAAAGAAGATGGTCAGAGAGTACTGGGCTCCGACAGAAACAAATAGTCTCCCATGCTCGACATAAAATATCCATTTATTTACTCATACCAAATCAACTTTGAAGATCTAGATGACTTCCTTCGAGCAGGGAAAGACAAACAATAACAAATTGTGTCTAAAGGATTATTTTTAGTACAGCAAATAAGATACAGAAGGTGCTCACTTCTAGCCTTACTGTGCTTTTCCAGTGCTGTGAACTAACAAAACCTTTACTAATCAATATATCAAACATACTAAATAACAAAGTCAGAAGTTCATAGACTACAAAGAACGCAAGTGAAAACAAGCTCAATATTGAAATGTGTCCCTGTGACCTTCGTTTGGTTCTGCAGCTGTGTCGTGAGAGGGATTTCACTGTCTGGTCATTGAATAGGTGATACTACGATGAGTCCTTTTCAGTAAATTATTTTAAGTGTTAGAATTCATAAGGTTAACTGTGGTGGTAACTGCAACAGGACTTATTGTCTTAGCATTACTTTGTTCAAAATGTCATATCAGAGTAAGTTAAAGCCCTGTAAGTAGGTTTTTATGCTGAGGCAGAGCATACATTAAAATGACGAATTGTTGGGAATCCTGATCAGAGAGAGGTAAATTTGTATTTCTTGCTTGAATAAATTTTATGTCTTACATTTCATTTGTAGATTACGAAGCATGCATTTGGTGACAAAACAGGCCTACTCAGGGAGGTAGATGCTCAACTAGCTCTCAAACATTGTCACGACTCAGGGAGTAACTGCGTTTTTTTCAAGCAACTACTGTTTTCAGAAATAAATCACAGCAATACAAACACAACATAGGGGAAATGACATGCTATCTTTTTGTTAATTTTATCTGCATATATACTGCATTTGACATCTTAAAAATTAATTTTTCTAATAGCCCCTTCTAGTTGTGGAACAAGTCATCTCATTATCTGCTGGCCTCTGGCACTAATATTCAGCTTATTTTACAAAACTTTAAAACCCCTACTGTGGAGAAGCTAAATATAATAAATAATAAGCTACTACAGAATTCTTCAAGAATAGATTTGTTTTGTGCTAGGAATTTCTGAAGCTGATTATAATCAGAAATATTGAATTAACTTTAAAAATACTAATTAATTAGTTTGTCAGAAGGGATTACAGATGTTTTCTTCAGCTGTCGTACCAAATCATTCCCAGAGTTCTGATTATCTAAGGACTAATGTATATCCTTGGGAAGTGGAATTGAAGCTTTATCATACAAAAAACAACCAACCACAGACTAAAAAAATCCTGTTCTAGAATCTTCCCCAACTAAAAATACATGTTGTCCCTCTGATAATAACCTACAGTGATGGTAACAATATTTCAACATCAGATCCCTCTTGAAGGCCATCCCTAATATTTATTTTCTGTAGTCATTCTCTGAAAATATATCCGCACAGTGGCCTCCAAGTAAGGTCAATCTGAAGAAATACAGTACCTAGCAACATCCTTTGTCTACAATTTTAATTCCTGTGTTTTGAAATATGTTTACTAATGCCAAGCATGAAAGAAGCTAAGCAAGTATGTACAAGGGAAAAGAAAGCTTCAGGAGCTCCCCTGAGACCTCAAAATCATGCCTAAGGGCAGAATCAATCTTTATGTTAACAGAAATGTTGGGGCAGCAATTGTCTCTGTCAGAACGATCATTCTCTCAGATAACAACASGGTCAATCACTGCGAGTTTTTCCTTAGGCAATCTGCATAAATGTGCAGTCAACTTGTTCAGGCCTCACTCCTCACTGTTTACTGACTCCTACGAGGGAGCATGCTCAGCTGCCATGGTGGAAAGCAAGCCAAAACCAGAACCTTGAAAGCAAGTTACCCCTTCTCAAAGCAGATCCAAATATACGGGCACAAACTAATGCCACCTTCCTTTTTTTTTCCTTTTCCTTTTTTTTTTTAAATAGAAACTAAAACGTATCCAATCTTAAAAAACATATCGCATATTCATTACATTACATTAAATAAATACACTAAATGGATTTTCCAGTCATTTAATGTAGAATTCCATCAATATGGTGCAAGGCAGAACAAAGACTGCATGACAAACAAGTAAAAATAAAACCCAAAAGCTTACATACTGTTGAGCTTCATCAAAATTATCATATAAAAGAATCTGACTTTAGTCACAAATATCATAGCTTCATTAATTAGCAGTTCAAGTACATAAATCTGCATTTTGGGAGGTATAACTCAAGATGAAACTTTTCCAGAAGTTTGAGATTTAACATCCACATTTGTCACAGAAATAACTTAAAGTCGGGAGAATAGGGGAGTGCTGCTTTCAAACTTTTTCACAACATATGTAAATCAAAAGTTCTTTGATATTGAAACTAATGTAATACAGATCTTTAAAGTGGAGACGCTCTAACACCCTAGAAAACAATATGCATGGACTTTTAGCACTACACCTACACTGACAAAAGAGATACTCCCAAAAATCTCTCGAGACACAATCTGTAAACAAAGAAAGAACAACTGAGGAGACCATAATCTCTTTTAGGGTCCATTAGAAGATAAATTGCCTTTCTAATTAACACTATTCACAAACAGATCTTGAAAATATTGTGCATACTTCTATGACAAGGATTATGTAAATAACATGTATTTGCAAAATTGTTGACTGTGCCAAGATTTCTATTTATTCAGTGGAGCAGTCTAGCAGGTCTATCCAGTAAATAATGTAGATTTTAAAAACTATCATGCATGTGACAATATATATTTACCCAACAGCCAAGCTCTTAAGTTTTTTCTTATAACTAATGCATGCAATAAAAAAAAGAATATGTGTAACTAACATCTGACAAGAGAAATATTATGTATTTTTAGATGACTAGTGTGTACATACAGGATGTAGCCGATTTTTTTTTTATATATGAGATGACTCTTGCAGGTAAAAACTGCTTATTTTATGAGTTTGAATTAGTGGAGTGATACCACAGTTAAAGTGAGATGAGCTTCTGACTTAACAGACATTTTTGAGCGCTCTAAAAATCAACATGCATGCTCATATTGTCTTGAAAATTACTACCCTTGAATGGTGTAGAAACTAAGTTTAGTACTCAAATGTATAGTATTTTATTACTRGATTTTTATCACTTTACCTATATAAAAGTAAAACACCTAACCTAAAATAGTTCTCTAGCTTCCCTCTCAGATCAACAGAGTGCTTAGCACCTGCAGAGCATCTGTCCCCCTAGGTATAGAAGGAACCTAGATGAATAGGTTGGACTTGTGTAACAGCAGTGCTGTTGTAATGAGATAACCTAAAGATGYGATCGTGACACAGTTTTAAGGAGACAGGCTGCTATAGACAGATAAAGAGGAGACAGGCTTTAAGGCACAGAAGCTCTTCCTCAGGTCTGAAATAAAAACTGCAGTCTTCCAAGTTACATGGAAGTTGACAATGATGAATCTATTTTGATGAATTTGGACCACCTAAAAGGGGTAGGTATACATTACAGCAAATTGTATTAGCAGTGGAAAGGTTATTGGCAAAAACGACAGCTGATAAGGTCCTAACCAGTTGATTAGTTTTAGCCATGTAAAACTTTAATCATTTATCCATGAGGGTACGTGATGCATTTAAACTATCACAGACACAACAGGCTACATAACAGTCACCCAGGCTGCATCTGCAGTTAGTGGAGATAAACTGGTAGGATAAATTACTCTGTCAAAGTGACTCAATTTTTTCAATTTGAAAAACTGGTTTTAGATCAATCCTACCCTTGGTAAGCATTTCCTGAAACACCACATACTATTTCCCCATCTGATTCATGGCTATTAACCCATTAAGGCTGCCCACAGATATATCTCATACATCCTCCATACAGGGAAGCGATATTTGAAAAAATGTTGGGAATTATTTACATAAAGCATCTTCAGATTATGTGGCACATTATAGCAACTATCTTTGTGACCATTGCAACTGGGTCTTATTCATCTTAATGCCCCAATGTATCAAACACAATGTTAGGTTAATGGCACCTCACTGAATGCATAAGATGTACATGCTAACCAATGTGGGTTTGGATCTGCGGCATATATTGTCAGTCTCTATCTCCAGTCTACYTGAAGAGATATTGTCCCCTGCTTAAAACCCAACTTTAATAAGCAAAATGTCTAAATTAATTTGCTACTTTCTTAATATTCAATATAAGGTATAGACACGTAGAAAGCATGTGGTTCAGTAGAAAGATAATCCTCTAGTAAGCTTCAATTACCAGCACATCAATAAAATAAGTTGATGGCACTTGCTGACCTTTCTACAGACTTTCTCATGAAAAGACCTCCAATGTTAATGTAAGCATTTTACTATTAGATGGGATGTATTAGATGGTATTCCAACAACAAATTAAATGTGCAGGGTTGTATTTTTCCTAATAATATCGCTCTTTGTTYCATTCCGGCATAGTCTTCTTTTTAAGTATAGCCCTTAGCTACCAGCAGTCTTTATTCCCACGAAACCACAATGATTTTCTCATAGTATAAATGCCAACTCCATGTAGCAGAGGAAGAATGGAAGCATAGGACAAATTCCATGAGTTATAACTGGTCCTTCAGGAAGCCTATCTGAACTCAGTGTGAACACAGAACTTCTGGGTCCCAGTTCACAGCTTCACTCACTAGACCACCATTTCTACTAAAAAAAAAAAAAGGCAGCGAGAATATTACAAAATAAGACGACTTATCTGATTAAGGTTTGTTGCATGCTCAACAATGAACCTGCACTGGTACTCTTGAGGGTGATACTGCTTTGAAGGTGCAGCCCTTGTTTAGCCTCAGTGTTACTGTCCCATGATCAGCCTGGCTTCACGCAAGTGCACAGCTGGTCTCTGGAGAACATGGACCACAGTACAGGCTGCTCCCACTGGCATTCAACCCCAATGTACAAAATGGACATAATCTTTTTACCAAAAAGGACTATGGGGCTTCTACAGCATTGATGTGAAACACCAAACCAACAGGATTAGGAAATACAGATGTTCTCTGGCACATTTTTCAAAGACAGATATGCTTACATCATACTCACCTATACTACTTTGTTTTTACGGCTCACCTTATGGGTAACTAAAATTCAATGCTGGCTTAACCATTTTTTTTAAAAAAACTATCTACAATTAGTTCTCTCTCTTAGTAAATGTATTAAGTAATTTTGGGATTTATTTAGATGAACTGTATTAAACAAATATAAATTCATCATGACTGAACCAGTGGTGGTGTTTGCTGAAAACAAATTAGAAAAATTCTAACTGAAAGAAGCAGTCTGCCTCTACACACAATTAAAATTAATTCCTCYACTGCACTCCTCTGCCCTTCCCTCCTCAATACTCTGTCTTCCTCTGAAGTTCCTTAACAAATGCTTATAAGAAGAACTTTACTTAAAGGTAGAAATTCTTTCATGTTTATAAAGGCCTGACTTTGACCTAAAAGATTTCAAATTAATAGATACGTAAATGTATCTATTGAATAATCTATCCTCCAGGATTGGACTAAGTCGAACAGATGTTAAATGGCCAAAACTGAAGCATGGTTCCAAATATTCTTTGTGTTTCTAGTGGTTTTGAACCTACACTTTCTTACATGGGCATTACATTGAGCATTTTAGTACCTTTGTTGTTGACCATCTATTTTCTGTACTAGAAATACTATGCTTCTGTTTAATGCAGTACCTTTTTTCCTATCGTTTACTTGCTAAAAAAGTACTACAATATATACCTGCAATCATATGACAACTTCTCCTATAAAATGAAAATTATTAGAGAAAGCAATTGTCTTGAAGAAAGAATTAATTCTGGTTCAGTCTGTAAACAGCTCCCAAAACTACACTACAGACCCTTCATGTTGATGAGATGAGAGAACACCTCAAAGTAGAAGTGCACTTAGCTGAAAAAGGGAAACAAAGCAATCCATGGGACTTTCCCCTTAAATGATTGCTTCATGTCACCCTGCATCTAGTATACCCCTCTGGGAAGTAGGGATCTCAAATAAGAGAAAAAGGCTACTGAATGCATAGTTGGGTGTATAATGCCTGTGACTTGACTGCTGGAGATGAAAGCAATGAAATATAGACCATCTCTTACAGCAGAAAAAGGTCAGAGGGAAAATTTCAGGTGTTCTCTGAAAGACTAGAGATCGTGGTAGCATTTTCTGAGATGCCTACCTCCTGGAGGCCAGAATGCATAACTGAGTAACTGATGCACATTTATAATTATTATGAATTGGGGAACTTCTAGAATATAAAGAGCAGGTATGGAAAGGATRGACTTCAGCTGAACTGAAAAGAAAGCTGAGTCGTTGACCTTAAAGTATACCAGAGGAGAGAAGAGTGATATAAACTAGTAATTGGGGAACACAGACTGGTAGAGAAGAGCCAAGTTTGGAATGACACATCTTTCAAGGCAAAGGGCAATAAAACATCTTCAAGAAAAGAGAAGACAGAAAAGCTAATAACATTCAGGCATTAAATAGTGAAGAGCAACCTCACCAACTATAGTTCAGTTTAAATACCAATTAAAACAGCTGAGCAGACCAATCCTTAGTGTGTTACTACTCAGACACCAAAAAGATAAAGAAATAAAATGGAATGCTTGGCTCTAATTGACAATATTAACTGAACAGGCATGGCTGGCACAATTGGAAGAAGGTAGTCAGCAGGAGACTTGTAATACCCAGGAATAAGTTATATTAAAATGGACTGCAAGATGCGCCTGTGAATAATTGTTAATGAATGTTCAAGAAAGTCTTGAGACTAATGAAGCTAACTGAATGAACATGCACTACAGAATTTCTACAGGTTGAAAGTGAGCAGCTAAAAAAGGAAGAATATAGTTTGAAGACTACTCTATTAGTCATCTGACTAACATAACAACAGTGACTGAATCTGTAAAAAAAAGGTCATTAAGATGCAAGAGCAGAAAACACACATTAATGGGAGAATCCTCTTAGTGAACATAGTCTCATATCAGGGAGGACTGTAATGTCTAAATTTTTAGATACCTTTAGTGACCATTTCTAATCCTGAGTGCACAGGACTCCTCCTGGTTAAAACAGAAACGGTGATCATAATGCACTAAAATTAAACAAAACCAGCCCTTTACTATTACATAATAAACATAAGAAATCCAAATAATTATAGAAAAATGAAGATTTTTTAAGGGAAATTAAAAAGAGGAGCTAAAAGGGTGAAGCACTGGCATCAGTGGAGTAAGTGTTTAAAGACTCAAGATTAAAAGCTGAGAGTAAATGTATACCAGCTCTCACAAAACTTTAATCATACTTTAAAGAGTCAAAAAAGTTAAATGACAAAATAGAAGGTTATTTGCATTAATAACATACCTTTAAAACAGGATGTTTGTTCATGTGATGAAAACAGTAAAGAATGTGCTCTCATACATTGTATCTAAAGCTATAAATGCAGCTCAACAAGATTTTGAGAAATGACTTGAAAAAGATAGATATAAAATTCAGTAAAAATCTCTTTCAAATACATCTTAGGCAAGAAACCTGCTATAAAGTCTGTACAGTCATAGGATAATAAAAGTGTCACAGAACCGCTCAGGAAAAATACAGCTATTACAGAAGAAAGCCCAGATCTTAGGGTAATTTGCACCCAATGTTCATTATGTGAAAGCTTAAGTAGATCTATCTTTGGAAAAGAGAAATCCAAGAAACTTTACCAAACTGAAGTATCAATGGAAAATATGAGTGAGAAAATACTAAGACATAACCACAACTGGCAGCACTCATGCAAGACTTCTGAAGAAGTTTAAATATGTAATTGCAAGCCTACCAACTACCAGATACAAGCCAAAATTTAAGTCAGGCTCAGGCAAAACGTGTTCATGAATTTCTGTCAGTGGCAGAATATGAGGGAACAGGAGAACATAAGGGAATTCCAGGTCTCCTGGTACAATGAGTAAGAGTCCATACAGTTTTGGTGGAAGGAAGTATTACAAAGATATCCTTCACTGACGGAAAGGATGACCATGAGAAAGAAGAGTAATCTGGTCAAAAACATGCATTTGGATTAACAAGAACTTTTCACAATGTCCCTTATAAGATGCTCTTAAAGAAACTAAACATACGATAAAGAGAAATGCTCTTGCATGGATTATTGACTGATTTAAAAATAAGAAACAATGGACACAAATGAATAATCAGTTTTCATAACGCATGGAGATTACTGGTAGAATCCCACAGTAGTTTGTGCTGGACCCTCTGTTGTTCGTGGTAGTCATAAATGAACAGGAAAAGGTAAGATGACAACGTTTGTTTACGACATAAAATTGTCTGGTATAAACTAAAACCAATTTACCAAAATCACAATATTGAGAGATTTGTTGATAAGATGTTAATAAAGCACGTAACACATCTGGAAAATATATGTATAAATGTGAATGATGGGCTTTAAAGTAGATGTTAACCCTGAGGATAGAGATCGTAGGTAGTTATTTGGAAACATCAAGTTAATGGTAGTTAAAAAGCAAATTAAATGTAAGATTTATTAAAAAGGGTATAAAGAACACAACAAAAAACTTCACTTTGCTACTGTGTGATTACAGCATGCTTTCATAATTTGAGCAGCTGCATAAAATCTTGATTTCTCCATTTCATAAAGTAAAATAAGAAAAGCCACTGAAAATGGTGTAAGAATAATCAGAGGTTTAGTTTGGCATCTATAGAGGGAGAAATTAAACTGACTGTAACTTTTCAGATTGTAAGACACAAGTTCAGACCTGCAGGGCTACCTTGCATCTCATGGAAGTCTGTAAATAGAGGATTGCTGCAATAGGGGAGGGGAAATCGGCAAAAGTATCATTTTGCCCTTTTGTTATAATCTTTTCCTTATTATCTGCTACAAGCTACCATTGGCGATAAGATTCTGATATAGACTGGCCTTGGTGTGATCCAGTATAATTAGTTCTGATGTTTTTATCATTGCTAATGCACGATAAGATTTTTCACCAGGCTAATATGACCAACAAAATCAAAAACAGATGGAGGGTAAGAAAAACTACTTGGAGGCTCTGAGAAATGACCAAGACCATTCCTTTTGAGATTCTAGCATTATATTGTGATCAGGAAGCTGGAAAGAACAAATGTCAGACTGAAGGGGACATGGCGGGAGTAGGAAAACAAGAAATCAAGCACATGCTCAAGGAGATAGCTAACCAAATGGGAAAGAGATGGAGAACTCAAGGATACTGAAAAGAGGGATATGTAGAGTTAATGGGAACCACAGAAAGAGGAGGACAAAAGGACAGTTTTGAGAAGGAGGAAAGAAGAAATACAAAGTGGACTGTAAAGAATGACAGGCGAGGTATGATTGGTCACACTGACAAGTAATCAATTATCTTGAAAGCAATTACTGTGGAATTGCTCGATAGTGCAACGATTCAATTAAGTTGTGAAGTAATTATGTGATGAATCAAGTACTGTATGAAGTAAATATGGAGAGAAATAAAGTATTATGAATCAATAAAATAGATAATCAGTAATGGAGTGAACCAGTTATGTCAATAAGTACATACACAATGAATCAATTATGGAATTAATCAATTATTGGGAAAATAAAAATAGTGATAATTAATTAATGTGGCTAATATGTAAAGAATATAGCTACTAAAAAAAGCATGCTGAAAATATGTCTGGTCTTCACTTTCACACTTTCCTTCTCCAGTCATAAGGAAGTATATTTAACCCTGTCCTTCCCTTCTTTTTGCTCTTTAGACAGCTTATTATCTTATATACATGGTAGACTTTGTTCAGTTCTCAGCAATAGCTAGGAAAGCTTAAGCAGTAACCTAACTTTTGCTATCACATGTCACGGTTGCTATCAAGCATATACACTACTTTTGGAGACCTTTAAAGAACAGAGATGCATAGGCCATAAAGTCTGTAGACTGCAGACAGGCTAGAGATGGACATCTCCTAGTATCATGGCATATACTCATATGTACAGTAACGTTACTCACTGAAATTTACTTCCTTTCCTTTAGAGTAGGTACCCTGTGTCATTTGAGATGCACCATGATATCCAAGACTTGCACGTGGGGCTTGCAGATAGGACACAGAACACATGACAGACCATTCACTTCACCAGGTGGTGATACCTGGGAGGCCAGCTAAGAAACAGGAGAGGATCTTGAATGGCACAACATGGCAGTGTGTAGGAAACAGAATCATGTCCCAGGTGCCCACTTTTGGGGTAAAAGTCATTATCTCCCCTCTGCTGCTCTCAACCCTCAACACTGCACGGCCTGTAAAGACTGGATATCCAGTGACAGGAACGGGAGCACAGACAGCCAAGCATTCCTGCAGGTGCCTAGATGAATGCATCTTAACCTCAGTATTTGAATCTTCCCAAAGTTGCCAGACAGTTGAACTGGATCTGCCTCAGTCTTAGTTAGCAGCCCGGAAATGCCAAAAAGGCTTTTTTTCCTTCTTGTTTCATTTTCCATTAGTCTTTCTTGAATGGGAATGATCAGAACGATACCTGTATGCCAGGTGAGTATTTACCAGCATTCTTTATAATGGCCAGGCCTTTCCTTTGGTCTTCTGGATTGTATTATCTGATACGTCAGTAAAAATAATAATAAAAAACATGCGAGCAACACAGAAGACTAATGAAAATGAGTGTACAGAATATCAGCGTGAAACACCATTCAGAGCTTAATATCCCAGTATGACTGGATCATCTCCAATCTCGGGAAAACTAGAACATGAAAACATAAATCCAAGAGCAAGTATTGCTAATAAGTCTAACAAAACCAGGAAACAGCATATAACTGGAGAGTAGCAAGTGCCATGTGTATATTTAAGAAACTGATAAAAGTGATCCTGGCAATTGCAGGCTCATTAATCTCACCTTAATAGCTGGAAGGCTTTAGAAGAAATTTTGAAGGGAAGTATAATTAAACACATAAAGGTAAAATGAAAAATGAGATAAAAGGCAATATAAGTTTAAAAAGTTGTAAAGCTCTGTGCCAAGCTAAATATGTATCTTTCTATGAAACAGTGTTTGTTTGTTTGCTTTTTCTTTTAAGATTAGAAAATGAAGATTAAATCAGTCTGGAGTTCAGTGGAGCTAACACATGGCAATGAAAGTGTAGAACTTGTATTACTCTCTCTAATGTAAGACCTTAAACGCTAAAAAGGAGAAAACAATGAGTTATGCTAGAATAATTTATTATTAGAGTTCCATAAGGATTGGCTTTGGGATTAATAACTCTTTTATTCTTTGACTTTGACTTTATAGATATTAAATTTGTTAATTTTTGCTTTCCAAAGTTGGAAGGCATCATCAGTACAGCATAGGATTAAAGAAGAGCTGGATGATCTAGAAATTACATCTGCTCTGTTAGCCACCACATCACACTGGACCTCACGTTCAATTGAACAGTGTCCTTTATGACCCTTAGGTTCTTTGACTGTTTTCCAAATGACCATCCTGTAAAAGTGGCACAATCTTTGTTTCATGGACATATGACCTTGCATTAATTTTTTTTTAAACAGATCCTGGTCAGATTAGCCAATGTTAATGTACCATCCAGATCACCTTGTAGAACTGATCTACTATAGCTATGTAACTACTATACTTTCTCCCCTCACCAATGTCAGTGTTTGAAGATTTTATAAACTGTGATTTTATCTCTCATGATCACTAAAGCATTATCTAGTGTGCTCCTGAGTGCTACCAATAGCTTTATGGTGGAAATGAAAGCACCTTTAACTCCTGTTAAAATTCCAAAAGGATCATTCATTTATTCAACAGAATATGTATTAATAATTAACTCATTAACATGAGTCACTGGCCTAAAAAGTGACACAACTGAAGAACAATTCCCACACTGGTACCCGTATTATTGCACCAGGAATAGGCAATACTACTAATGAGTGGATTGTGGTTTTAGTTGTGAGTTAACACACTGCAGATCCCTAAATACTATTTCTTCTGGAATCGTCTTTCCCTGAAATGAGGATTCTTAGCTTGGGGCTGAATTCCTTGCACATTCGTGAGCATGTAGACTAGTCAGCTCAAGGCTATACATTTTATTCAAAATCATATCCTCAGACCTTGCAAACTCTGTGTGTCTGTACTATCTTTGGCACCATTACCTTAGAATTCAGTCATTTCTTTTATCCACAGTGTTTGCTGACATAACTTTTTAAAAAGCACTATTTCTAGAAAATTACTTCTTTCTACCTTTTACCACTCAGATTTTTAAATAAAAAAATATATAATGCTCTTAAAGAGAGATTAAAGATGTCAAAATCACCCTGATCCAATGGTTTGAAGCCAAGAAAATCTTTTTATACTGCTAAAATACCAGAGGCATTGCACAAATGAGCATGAAAACGTTTAATCTAAATTGCTCTTAAATTCTGACTACTTAGCAAACTATTTTCAGCTTACAATGTAAACATTCAGTGACACACCGGTAGAAAAATCTAGGGCAAATCGTTCTTTTAATTTTAACTGGTTTTGGAAAGGTCATTTCCATTTAAGAAAAATGCAGTGAATGATGCTCTGAGACTGTGAGAAACTGGTACTATCATCTTCATGACCACCTATCCTGTTAGAATTTTGTTTCTCTTCATTTTGATTGTTTCTCTTTCATTAGCCATATTTATATTTAAAGAAAAAAATAAACACTTTTTATAGAAACTCTCATGAACATTAGTGGCTTGTGCTTATAAGTGGGGATTTGTTCTTGTCATCACTGCCATCTGCAGCAAAATGACCACTGACTTTAATAGATACAGGGTTTAAGAGGATTTTCGCTGAACTCCATTAATTTTGTTGCATGAGCAACATGTTGTGTTTAACATTAAACAAACACAAATGCAAGGAATAGTTCCTATCTAGAAGAACCTGCAGTCTAATTATCCATTCACCACCTATTACAAGTCCTTCCCTACAAAGTAACACAGAATTTTTTCCTTCCTAGATTTAAATTGCTACTAGCACTGAATTGCCAGATGGGGAATTAAACTATTGATACCCTCACGCTAATTAATTCTGTATATATGAATTCAGTATATTGAGATGAGCCATAAAAGCTGCAACCGGGAAAGCACTGGAACATAATGGCCACGGCTACATGGCTTCAAGTCAGAGAACTCTGAGATTAAAAAGTAGAGGCAACTGCCTCAGGGCAACTTCACACAAAAACTATCAAATCACAGAAAAAAAAAATAGCATGGACTAGAAGTGGAAGAAAATTTCCCAGACTGCAGCACTTTTGCTTTGATTCAGAATTGCTTCACATGATGATGATTTTTTTTTTCCAGTAGGTTGCAGGATTTTCCCATGGTACCCTGTTTCACAGCCACTGTCAGGTTAAACAAGCAAAAGGAGCAAAGGAATGTCCTGATATTTGCTTTATGCCTAAGTTTGTTGAAAACTGTATATACAGATAGAGTTTTCTATTTTCTTAAATACAGTTTCTACTGTTTTACACAAGAAGGAAATTCAAACAACTTCTTACAGGGGAAAACCTATTTTCCATGGGGTTTTTTACAATATAATTTCTAAAGCAAGGTTCAAGCTTTTTTTTTTTTTTTTTTATTAAATGTGCCATGTGTTTTGAGAACAAAACTGAAATAGTGATGTTTGGAAAACCAGTGTTACACATGTAGAATACTGCATGCACAGACCTATCAAAGTATTTCTATATAACACTGAGAAACAAATGAGTATATAGTTTTATTCAATCTTGTTACTTGCAGTAGCATCCCTGTTACTGAAGTGAGCTACTACTATTTTTTATTTTTATATAGACAAGACACACAAAATGACAGCCCTCTTCATAATAAGCATTTATATGCTTACCTCAAGACCAACAGATCTACCTAGCATTAGTGAAAAACAGACAACCCAAAGATTCTACAGGTTTGGAGCTGAACTTTCTTGTTCTGTAATGTGATTCATTTAGAACAGGGATGAAGTGCATTTGAGGGACAGCCTTGAGGAAGCTTATTCACTGCCAAAAATATTGAAAGACAGAGCACTCAACCTGACTGAACTAATTTTGGACAACATGCTTTTAACAAAAAAGACATGTACTAATTTATATCTTACTGTCTACACGTACATACTGTAGGTCAAAAGAAAGTGCAGAATTATCTTTTAGCTTGTCTGAATGATTAGGATATATATTTTTCTTATTAGATTACATTAATCAGATATACATACATGTTAAAATATTTTCAACCAACTAAACTCACCACAAAAAAGATTGAGAGTCCAAACATATTGTCTCTAACACAAACTGAATTTTTCCAATTAAAAGTGCTGCAACCCTTCTTTCATTTAAATTGCATTACATACTTAATGACTAATTACTTCCATTTCACTAAGGGACACTTTCAAATCAAATCCAGCTATAAATTTAAGTGCTTAAAAATTCAGTTTTCATGAAATCACAGATTATTTGAAATGTTTCACTAATAATTTCAAACTTTAAAGTATTTCTTTTCTGTTTTTACACTATAATTGCTAGTGTTTTTGCTATTTTGTGAAAAAACAATTCTGGTTTTGCTTTCAAGAAGTAGGCAATAAAAACGTAAGCACATATAGGGTAACACAAAAATACGGGCCAACAAACAGAGCGTCTCTATTCTTGCTATGTTATATGGGACTTATCAAACTGTCATTATGTAGAACATTATGTATGCACCAGGAGAGACAGACCTTGAATCCACCTTTTTTCAACAAATAGCCTCTTACTATGCRCATTATTTCTCTTGTCTATCTGTAATACAGGACATATCAAAAATAGTGAACCAGCTCTGGTTTCATTCAGAAAAATGAATTATGGATATATGATGATGGCACCAGATATTTACTTTTAAATGTATGGTGTTCATATCCTAAATTGTAAATTACAATGTAGGTTGCACAGACAGTAAAGAGTACTGTATTTACAAATGCAGAATTTCAGACGTAAATCTGCAATTGGGCTGATCCCTATTTTTTTGCTTTTTTTGCTTCTTTTCAGGTGCACTTGGATGCATGAGTGCTATAACAAAAAAAAAAAAAAAAAAATCATAGTAGTCATTCCTGTGCTAAAACTGCATGACTGAAGTTTTGAGAAAGAAGAAATAGGCATATCAATATTTTATATACATTTTATTCTGTCTTTCTCAACCATTTCCTCAATCCAATGAAAATCGGAAGCAATTGATTCTTGAAATATGTCAATAAGGGAGGACTTTTGTGAGATTACTTATATTTCTGGTCCACATTCTTATAATCCAAGGTTATTGCTTGTATCATCATACTGACAGGTTTATCTTAATAAGAAATGTTTTGTACTAGGAGAATTTRTGTTTTTATGCTCAATTACAGTTTTACATTGCCAGTATTAGGTAGGCAATAAAAAGGGCCTACCTTACATCTATTATTCATTTTTCAAATCCACAGTCATGAAGGTAAGATATCCTTGGAAATGTATTTCTCTTGTCTTTATTAAGCAAACAATTTGTATTAATTCAGCTTATCTCAAACCTTACCATTTTCAGATGGRAAAATGGTATGTCATAAATTACATAACCCTTCAAGAATGGTACTTTCCGTAGATGCCTCCAGTTCGGACTGGATTCCCATTACGTGAAGCAATGTATAACGTAAAAGGAAATAGACAGTCTCTGCCATAAAGAGTTCACAACCTAAAGTCAACAGAACATAAAACAGGAAAACTGAAAATCCAAAACTCTGTGCATGCCAGCAGATCTCATTTGGAAAAAAGCACAATTTTCCTTCTAAGCAAAATATAGACCATAGGATCCAACGATAATATAACAATTGTAAATTTAAGAAATTATACAAAAATAATAATAAACATCTGAAAGGTCCCTGTATTTGAATTTGAAAAAAGGGAGTACACATTTTTCTTTCCCCACCCCTGCCAATGTAGTACAGTACATACTACTAATACAGATTAATAATGAGAGACAAAGCTCAACGATCACAGTTTGCCGCAGGTTAAAAAAAAAGCCATAATAATTATGTTTGTTACCATGATGGGTTAGTTAGAGTCCAGTAAAAGCTCTAAAAGTCCTTTGTGATTTCAATTAAGTTGATACTAAGAAGGATGTCTAAGGAGAAATTTCAATGTTACCTTTTACTTCTACATAGCACAGTGAAATACTCTAAAAAGCACAGCTCCCTATTCTTTACTTCAAGTGATGGTCTCTGCATTAACTATGCCATAATATTTTAACTTATTGGGCTAATCTATAGGAATCACAGCAGAGAGCCTACTACTGATCATTAGGTAGGTTGATTTTCCACCTTTTGTTTTTTTTCCAAAGCATTCATTAAGAGGAAACAGAATCTTTTAGCAGTGAGGTGATACACACAGTCACTAAGCCTTGACAAGACAGCACAGGAAACCTGAAGCCTGAAATGGGAACATTTAGTGGAATAGGGTAACTCAACCATTCATAAAACATCAGTAAATCATACTGCTTAGATTCCTTAAAGATGTAGCCAGTAAACAGGCTGGGTTAATGTAATCAAAGAAAAATACTCTTAGAAAAATCTGTTTATTTGAAAGCTTACAATGCTACAGCCTCATGATTCTTATATGTCCTCATTCATCATGGGACATTCTTGCATGAATAACTATGGGATATATTCTAGTAGCTACAATCACATACTGTGGGGGAGAAAATCTACCTTCAGCATTCAAAAAGACCAAAATCCAAAAGCTCATTAAATCAAACACACATCAGGCTGAAGATGTATTCAGTTATAGATGTACTTTGAAACCATGGGAAGGTATTAATAAACAAACCCATTGTAGGAAATATTATATTACCTAGCCAAGAGGCCACTATTAAAATCTGGGAATGATTATTGTATGTCTTTCAATCCATATTTGCCAGTGCTATATTTATATAGTGGTTATTTGGGCACTGTATGATTCTACACTTTTTTTTCCCAGATTCATTTCTGTGAAATAAAGCACAGTTTTGCACCAACATTTTTAGGAAATGGTATGGGGGAATCTGTACAGTCTGCTCTTGTTAACATGACCCGGATAACAGCGGGTGATGTCAGAAGAATGTGAGTGTAGCCAGTGTGTGTGAATAGATTGTCCAAAACTGTCTCTGCTGAGAGGGTGTTTGCCCCAAACCTGATAATGCTAAGAGGAAATTAAGAGTGACATTTTGCTTAAGGTGACCACCAGTTGGACTAAACAGTAGCCAAGGCCTACCAAGAGACTTCCGAGAAAAGGAGGAGTGAGTTTGGAAGGAAGTATAAAAAAAGCATAAAAATTTCTGACTGGGGGAGACCTTGGTGTCAGCAGCTGCCAAACAGGGTTTGGTATTCTCAGAAGTTGCCCCGCTGGCATTGCAACGTCCACCTAGGCCTGACAGAGCATCGTCAAATGCCGTCCATACCCTGCCCTCCAACGAGTGGGCTGACAGCATGGGGAGCAACAGGTCAGGACCCCGGGGGTAGTGTCTCACCAGCATGCTGATTAGCGGATTGTAGGGAGCAGCGTAGGCACACAGAGGGTGCGTGTAAATGTAGGAACCAGCACTCACAGAAAAGGGGGTGCTTGTAACCCACAGTGTCAGGGCCAGCGGGTTGCATGCATCCAGCTGTGTGAAGGATTTCTCTGTAGTGCGATGAGAACTTCCTAGGAACAAGTACAGAAGGGTGTTTAGCAACTTGTAAGGATATGTTTACTGTCTCTAGGTGTCTCACATTGTGGTTTATCTGTTGTATTGCTGACATTGATCTTGCAAGTATAGTTCACTGACTGCCAGTTAATTACATGTTGCTAATAAATCAATAAACCTCATCAATCCTGATTCAATTTAAAGAACGTGTTCAGCAGTTGTTCCCTGCAACAAGGCTATTCCATTTTGCTATAAGTCCTAAGAAAGCAGACATAATCTATTCTAAGAAAGTTGAGCATCTGCCTTTCTTACTAAATCATATCTCACTTTGGAAATGAACATGAACATCAGGGCCAGACAGTGTAATGCATCACTGTCTACACGATGGTGGGTCACTGAGAAATGGGGTGTGCTGATTTTTGGCTGGGATAGAGTTTATTTTTTCCATAGTAGCTAGTATGGGGCTATGTTTTGGATTTGTGCTGGAAACAGTGTTGATTGATAATGCAGAGATCTTTTTTTTATTGCTGAGCAGTGCTTACACAGAGCCAAGGCCTTTTCTGCCTCTCACCCCACCCCACCAGCGAGKAGGCTGGGGGTGCACAAGAAGCTGGGAGGGGACACAGCCGGGACAGCTGACTCCAGCTGACCAAAGGGATATTCCATACCATATGGCATCATGCTCAGCATATAAAGCTGGGGGAAGAAGAAGTAAGGTGGGACGTTTGGAGTGATGGCGTTTGTCTTCCCAAGTCACCATTACACGTGATGGAGCCCKGCTTTCCTGGAGATGGCTGAACACCTGCCTGCCCATGGGAAGTAGTGAATGAATTCCTTGTTTTGCTTTTCTTGTGCGCAGCTTTTGCTTTACCTATTAAACTGTCTTTAACTCAACCCAYGAGTTTTCTCACTTTTACTCTTCGGATTCTCTCCCCCATCCCACTGTGAGGAGAGTGAGCGATCAGCTGGGTGGTGCTTAGTTGCCGGCTGGCGTTAAACCACAACACGGGGTGAGGTATTGTGGGAAGTTTTCTGAAGGTGAAAAAACAATCCTCTCTAGCCTGTATGCCTGAAGTTAGAAATAAATCATCATCTGTGCCCAGTAACAATGTGTTCTGCAGAAAATACTGCCCATGTAACATAGCCAGGGTCACTGCTAGCTTTGCTTAGCCGCACAGGTGGTGTTCAGGAAAATTTTATCTGGGGCATACTGTTCACTTGACTTAAATCAACCTTCAAAGTTGCCACTCATAAAGAAAGCATTACAAAGAACTTTATGCAAGTTTGAATATGCTTTCCTCATCTCAAACCCTTTTTTTCTCTATATTACTGTTCTTCTGACTACATGGTTGTTTAGGACAGGTATCGATCACACATAAATAGTGCAAAGTGTGAATTCATTGTGTATTAATTATATAGCATTGAAAATACATAACCATAATATTCAATGAGTAATTATCTATGTTCTTTTTAGTATATTTGTGTGCCACTAATACAACTAGAATTTCTACAAACTGTATTGAGAATAATGTAGTTAATGGGACAACTACACACAATTTGCATGCCTGGGACTTAAGTTATCTCTAATATTTGCAGAGGTAAAGGAAWWTTTTTTAATTTTAAAACCCTTATCTTAATAATATTTTTTTCTAAAAAATATATTATTTAAAAATACAGGCAGAAATAGCACATATGATCTAAGAAAAGGGTAATGTCTCCCTCTCCACCCCCTGCAAAAATACAAAGGGGCTGTAAAAAAWCTCACAACCTTGCCCCACAACAAATATTACAAGGACTACATAATGTTTCCACTGGAGTTTCTTTTCTTTGATCTTTTAACATTTTGTAAGGAATTGGGGGCAAAGTAGTTAAATCAAAATTTCAACCCATTTTAAGAGACTGAAAATGACTAAATGACTGTAATGTACTACTGCATTGCTCAGTGCTTCCTCATCAGTGTAACCATCCTCAGGACTGATTCATGGCCTAAAACACTACTACCAGAGTTCACACATCAACCCATAAAATCGCCCATGCGTCAGGGTTTGAGCAACACATTCACATTATCAGCATTAAACTGTTTTGCACCATGCAGCACCACTTCCAAAGCTCATACTCCCAGCTCCAGTTGTGATGTGAGCTCTGGTATAGTAGCATGAATATGTATACTCTCAGATACTAAAACTGGCAGCTCAGTAAGGTTTGGATATTCACAGAACAGTTCCTTATAATTTTCTCAAACTTCGTCCTACACTTTCTACAAAAGCAGTGTCTACAAATGTAAATAAGACCAAACTTTGGTCTCAGATACATACAGATTCTCTTTGTCCAGCAGTCATATCTGTTAAGTCATTCTATTTTGGAAGCAGGAAGAAATTAGGATTTTAAAAGCCAATCTCCATCCTTGGGAATGCCATTCCTAATGACTCACTCTTTCAAAGAGGGAAATGCCGCCCTGTGAAAGACAACCCTTGATGTTCCACACTGTAAATTAGACATAATGACTTCCATCATACACTAGGCATRTATACTAGGTGTTTGTATATATATCCATCACTGTAAGATCTCATTCCCCCTCCGCTGTAAAATTTAGGCAGAAATGAGCAGATTTTAAAACTGCAGGAATTTATAGAGATGCAAGAAATTCTAGATGTACCATTCAGTCTGGAGGTGAACTCTCTCTCTAGGAAAAAAAATTATAAAAATATAAATACTGTAAAACATAGCCATCATGATCTCTTTGGGCTTTGCCACTTCTTTGAATGCAAAATGCTGCATTATGTGCTGAACTCCACACCATCAAATTACAACAGATGTGTCAGGGCCCAGAGAGCATTCTCCCCATCCTGCAGCGTAGCCCTCTGTGCTCTAGGCCAGACCTCTGGTAAGAGAGAGCCRTTTCAGAAGCCTCTGCTGCCTTGGAGCTCCTCAAGAAAACGCTAGAAGCTTCAGCAGAGACTCCTCCAAGCAGCTGCGCTAAGAAGCCTCAGCAGGGGCTCCACACTTCTTCTGGAAGCTGCTTTTAAGCTGAGGCTCTCAGCACCAGTCCCTGCCGGAGCTATGCTTCTACAGTCTTGCAGTCAAGTCCCTCCTCTGGCCATGCACCCCCTAGATCTGGACCCTGACTCTGACCCACCAACTCAAATTCCTGGCTTGACCTTGGACTTTCTTCATCACTATGGACTTCTCTGGTGATCTGGTCTGCTCTTTGAGCCCTCGTTACTGTCACTAGACCTGCTCTACCCTTTCTGTTTGGCTACTGTGGCACTGCTCCCTTGCCAGTGAGGCTTTAGCCTCTGCCTGCCATGTTATCATGCTCAGCTCCCATCTTCCCTTGCCTTGGGGAGTAACCTGTCCCTGCTGCTCCCTGACAAGATGTACTCAGAACATGTTTATTAGATTGGGTTTTTCAGGGGACACAGACAGGGGCCATCTACCAGTTCATGAATTCCAAAAAGTCTGTGAAGAAAAAGAGTTACAAAAACACTTCCCAGAGCTCCCAAAGCAGCAGCCCATCTGAACCTGTGCAGAAGCAAAAATGCCGATATCTATGAATGTTTAACAGCAGAAAGCTAGGTGTCATTGGTGCTGAGGGTTTTCATGAATTGTTATTTTTAAATTAAGCACTGAAATATTTCCTTAAATAAACCTTAGGAATCCACATCTCTTCCCGAGTTTAGGGCAACATGCTTTATCCAAAACCATATAAGAAAAGAAGAGAACTGAATCTGGGCATCCCAGTAACTCATTCAGCATCATAATTTTTAAACCGTCATTCTTAGCTATATATTTTGTGGTGGGTGAGAGTGACAGTAGGAAAACTGAGGCAGTGAGCTCTTGACCTGGAAAACTGGAAAAATTAAGTGATAGCAGGTTGTTCCTTTTTTTCAGCAGGAGACTGATCACGTTTCTGTACCAGTAAACTAGACTGTAAGATCCTGCCTCTGAGGAATCCTTTCCTTTGCCTCTCAGAGATGATCTGCTTCACAGCAGAAAGTGAACACAAGAGAGCATTGTCCTTGAGCCTCTGTTCACTGGAGAGCCCAGTACAGAGTTTGGCAGTTTGTGAAAGGCTGTTGCAAAGACATAGGACTAACCTCCGTATCCATGGTGTATAAGACAAGGTGTATAGGGGCTTAATTGCAACAAGAAAGATTCAGGTTAGAYATTAGGGAAAAGTAACAGAAATGGCAAGGGTAGAGGAGCACTACTGGAATAGATACTCTCAAGTGACTGTGGAATCTCAATCGAGAGATTAAATAAACATCAATGAGGAAACACATTTGTAGAGTTAATTGAAGAGAGACAGAGCAGGGGAAAGGCAATTCGATGACATGTTCAAGTCTCTTTCAGATCTGTTTTTTATGATTCATGATCTCTTGATTCTTACTTTGGAGCAGATAATGCTTAGGTGATGAGCAATCACACTGTCTGCGTTTCCCTTGGGAAAAAAGGAGTCCTGGTGATAATGCATCCAGCCAAGGAGCTTTGTATTCGAATATTCATAAAAAGATTAATATTCATGCGTAACAGAAACACATACAGTGCTCTGTGTATGTAAATACATTCAAATGAGAACTGAAGAGGAAAATCTTACACTCTCTTACTAATACTCAGAGAAAGTGGTCAGTAATAAACCAAACAAAAAGAGTGGATAGAGGGAAAGAAAACTCCCCTCCAAGAGGTATATTTATAGAAAATTACATTTTCAGATGCTGTTGACGTAGCAATAAGGAGAATATAAAAACATCAATTACTGATAAACTCTACGTACCTAAAATCCCTGGGTCAGCCTTCCAAGCACACTGAAATATTGACTGTTGGCTACACAAAAGTGTGACGTGGTGAAATGAAAGAACTTATCATTTGTTCTGAAAGTGTTGAATTTAACAACTATTTTTAACACCAGAATTACTAAAAACAGTTTCAACTGTCCAAAGTACATTAATAATACATTATTGTCCTAGTCATCTGCTAAAAACAAAGGTATACATAAGGTGCCTAAATCAAATGCAGATGTTATAAATGGAGAATCGTTTTACATCAAGATGAGAAATGTTATCATAAAGTTATAAGAATATTAACAAGATCAAACAGAGCACATCTGAAGCTTTCATAATATATCTAGAGTCTGCAAAGAAAACTACATGCACTGTACTGACTCCATCAGACACTGAACACCATTGCAAAGCATGATCCGCGCAGTCAGCTACACACTATCACTTTCTTACTTGCATTAGACTAAAAACTAGTGAATGATTGTATAGAGTTATCTATATTTGACTGTTATTTTAAAGATTATAGGAAAACTGAATGGAGTTAATTTGTTTTTTGAGGCACAAATAAATGCGCCTTACAATCAGAAAAGGTGTTAGGATTATTGATGCTGTACATTGCTGAAGCTGGCAAATATTTTCTGTTTTTAATATGCCTGTCAATAGTGAGCTACTGGGCATGCAAGGACGCATAAGCCTAGGTCATAGCTGGCACTTCTTGCCATTCACAGCCAGCCACATCCTGGCTCTCCATTATTCGTTGTTGTCAACCTTCTGGTGTTTGCAATTCTGGCTTTAAGTCCTGAATCCCACAATCAGCTTCATAGGCTAGAGTAGCTTACGTACAAACTTCCTCACTTCATACATCCTGCTGGATTTGGGACCTGCAGTTCCTTTCTTTGGGAACTGTGATAAATCACCAAATTATTGTTTCCTCTAATAGAGTAATACAACATAGCAAAAAAATAAAAATAAATAAATTAAAAAAAAAATTAAACTTAAGCATAGATTTACACAACCTGCTTTACCTAAAAATAAAGGAAGGCATATCTTACCCAGATTTCTGATGAGGGATTGCTGTGTCTCTGGAATTTTTTTACCTCAAACAAACTGTAATCCTGACCTTCTCCCTCAGACACATTTTGCATTTTTCCATACAATCAAAGTTACTGTATTCCTACCATCTCAAACAGATGCAATATTCCAAGAGAAAATTGTTTAGCAAACTAGCTGATGGATCAAGTCAGTACTCCACGGTAAACGGATCCAGCAATATTCTGCGTGTTTGGAAAGTGACATATTGGCCATGTCTTAAGTCCTAGAGATACACTTCCTATTAGTATTACCAGTGGATTAACACTATAGTGCTGCGGTAGCCCAGTCAAGATGTACTATTTGTATATAAGTACAGGTAGCTCCAAATCTGTCAGGAAAGAAGGAAACATGCATCTTACAAATACCATATATCTGCATGTCTTAAAAAGTCTTTGCTCCCATTACTGTGTCCTTTGCCATGTGACGGGATTTCCAGAAGCAGCAGAATGTCCAGCAGAGAGATGCAGACCGAGGGTTTCAAGCATGCCATCCCAAAGATACCGCAGATATCTAATGTACAGACAGCTCTATAAGCCGCACGCATCAGTAAAAGGAAACCTGGAACTCCACATTACCAGCCAAAAAGTCAGTGTAAGGGAAGATAACACAAAAAGACCAGACTGAGCTGTGTGAGAGAGCTGCGGGACATCCACCTCTGCCCATGTGCCCTCAGAAGTGCGTTGGCCTTGCCTGAGCTCTGACGTAGCCATGGCTGTGTGGGGCACTCTACCGTCCCCATCCTCACTTGTCTTCCCAGCTCTACCTCAACCTTTTTTTAATTCTATTTTTATTTCACCAGCTATGACAGTTTTCATTATAAGTTCTCTAGCCCTTTGAAAACTTTTGTTAAGGGTTTTGTTAATGGCACAGARTATACACTCAGCGTGATCGGTCACTCCCACCTCCCTTTCTTCTGTCCAGATGGCACAAACAGCCAGGATTACTGACCCAACTTTTATAACAGAAGTCCAACCATCTGCTTCTCTGGTTGTTTCAAATGGCTTTATAGATGAACTACATTAAACTAAGAAACTACCAGCTCAGCAACTTTGAACGTACAGGCAAGTTCAAGTGAAAAGAGCAAAACYGTCTAATCTTTATTGTGGAACGCATATGGCACCCTCAGCTAATAAGTGGTTTTATTCATGTGAGAACTCACATATTTCATGCATTCGTAGACAGCCATGASGTTTTTTTCCCCCCATATTTAATCCATCTGTAGAGCAGTTAACAGACAATTAGGACAAGTGATATAGCCACTTCTTTATACACGCTTCTGACAGCTACAACTTCAAACCCTACTAGATCATAGGGAAGATCTAGGGGGAGGTTATTTAAAATACAGTGTCATTCAATACATATTTCTATATATTTTCAGGAGTGTACAGTTTCTCTAAAAACACAAACTCTTCACCTCTCGTCAGAACAGGAGAAATGTCATTTAGGTTTTTTTTCATACCTAACAGATTTTACAAAAAAWTAAATTATTTTAAAGTAAAAATAACTATATATTCCTTTTATAAGTTATTATTAGCACTTTTAAGAATTAGAATGTAAATAACATATTTATTTTGCAGCATTTAGGTTAGTTTCCCAGTAAAGGACATTTTTTTCTGGTTTGAGGGAGATGGAAATGTAATTTGCAGCATGTTGTACTCTAGATAGGCTCTTCTTAGCCTCACTTTAAACAAGACAGAAGATTGTATTGTCAACATAAGTTCCCAAACTTTCACAAGCTAAGTAACATTTTCTGGTCAAAGGTATTCATCAGATGTATTGACATGCTTCTAACCTACAATATGAAGGATATTTAGGAACATCCTCTGGTACTGATATTCTTGGAATAAGAATATGCTACTCATTCAATGCTACTGTATATAAGAGAAGCATTTTAATACAGTTAAGTCAATGTGCTTTAGGTTTCATATCCTAAATAGCTCTATTATCAACACCAAAGGACATTTCTGTCTCCACTGTCAATTACTTTTATGTTCTAATTGTACCTCAGTATAAGAAACTAAAACATACGAGCTAGCCTCTGCTAAACAAAATATATTTCTTTTATCCAGGTTTTGCAATGAAGGCTTATTTTGACTAAAGTAATATTCTTTGTGCAAATCACCTTGAAAGAGGTAAAATCTTTTTCCTGTAAATTGCCTTTTTTTTTTTTAAATATGCATAGATGCCTTTTGTAGCCTGCTTTCCTTTACAGGTTATGACATCAGACACAAATCCAAAAAAGAAAGTGGAAATATGACCTGCCATATTAATTCACAATRGAAAATACATTTGATGTGGTACAAGAGGAATAGCTCTAGCTAAAAAGCTTCTGAAATCTTTTTGTAATTTTTACTATAAATTATGTGTTTCTTCAGGGCAAAGACAGACATACAATAGTGTGTAACGTCATCATTTTTTTCCATAGTATAGTAAATACAATCATCCACACAGAAGGCACTCAGGAAAAATCTCACATCATGATGCTCTCAGTTATCATCTGAGCTGAATGCCTGAAAAGTAACCTTGCAACTTTCAAAATACTGTTTTCTCAGAGTAATACAGTTTTTCAGATTAAATGTTAAGGATTTGATAAATGATGACAAACCTTGAACTGATTAACAAATCAATTTGTATTATTGTTTTTCCTTAAAAGAAAATTACAAAAACCCAAGAAATAGACTCAAATATTTTCATTCAAAAACAGACAAATGATTTCTGAGTAAGGCTAAAATTTTTAGCTTTATGATTGCAAATTGAGTGAATAATTATTTAATAGCTTTCCTTTTTGAGAAAGATAAGGTTTTTATCCATGGTTGCTGACAAAAGCACTTTATTGATACTTACCAGCAGTATTCAAATTAAGTAGCATAATTTGTGATCAATACATAAGAAATAAACACATTAAGAGTTACTTTTTGTTGGTGGTTCTTTTGCTGTCTTTCTTTCAGTAATTTAAAACTACCATATGAAAGAGCAGCAGAAGAGTTGAATACAAAGGTTTCCCAGAGGACTCAGGAACTTCCAGTAGTACTCACTGGTGCTGTGGAAGCAATGCCTTTCTTTGTGATAATACGGCTGTACGGCTCTGACATTTGCCTGACCACACATATCATCATTATATCTATCCTGTGTAATGACCTAAAATTCAAAAAAACATAAGGTGATATTTTACAAAATCATTACTAAGTAATATTTTGGAGATCTGACACTTTCAGAAATTTAATTATACCTGGGTTTCTTAGAAAAAATTATATAAGTGTAAAGTTATAAAAATAAACTGAAGGTCTCCTGTCTTCTTTCTACCAAACAAGGTGTTTGAATTTTTAGATACTCAAATTATACAAAGTCTAACAAATGGCCTATCTCAGTTTGGATTGATGAATCAAAGCTGCAGGAGACTGTCAAACTTGTATCTATAGGCTGTTTTGATGATTAGATGCAACTGATTCTGCTTTTAGGTAAGGGAATGTAGTTGATTACCTTCTGGTGTTTGCTCTTTTATATAGCAATATAGGGTATTTAAATTACATGTTTACAACCCATGTCACCCCACCTGTGAGAAGAAATGGACAGAAGATAGTAAGTGGAAAATACTACTTGGTTAGTCTCAGACTAAACTTTAATTTCATAATTACTGGAGAAGGTCTGGCTAAACGCAGGTATATCCTGGTTGATTGTTCCCCTCTGGAAAGGAAGCTGATATTTGTCCAATAGTTTGGTAATGCTGAGAAAATAATCCTATTAGGGACCTCCTAAAGGTAGAGAATCCCRTCTCGTACTGGAGATTCTGGTTTCATTCTCTTTTGCTCACTGATAACTTCAGCAGGATTTTCAGAAACCAAGATACCCATCAAGTGCACTTGACTGCTCAAGTGCTGCACAYCAGTATCTGAATGGGATGCTCTGCAAGAAGAAATTCCGTAATTCATTGATATTAATGCATAGATAACTTAAACTTGTCTCAGAGTGCAAAGCAACCACATTTTAATGGGAGAAAACCCAAATATGGGTAAAACAAAAAAGCTAGTAGCCTTCCTGTTAGCATTACATGCGCTTGGTCACCAAACAGTATGTCTTATTCTTAATGACTGTAAGGTTGAAGACATATACTCTAAAGTAATTGAAATCATACCCAGCCTTAGACTGGGAAACTACTTCTCTATCTCAAAATCTTGAAAACATCTATGATTCAGTCTTCTCTCTCCTTATTCAATAATTACATGAACTTCTCATTCATTATTCACAAATTAGCCTACAATGTCCAAACATTCCTAACTTCTAAGCTCAGATACGGCAATCTTTTGTTCTTTTCATTTAAAAACCAACCAACCAACCAACCAACCAACCAACCAACAGCCACACAGAGAATAAAGAAGTTGCATTTCCTAGAAAAAATCCAACAGGTACAAAATGCACCATCCCAATTTCTTAGCAATACAATCATTGTGAATGTGTCTTGCTTCCCTCCCCCTCCCATTTCCCACAGTCCAGCTTTTTATAGCAGTTCTTTATTCAATGGAGAAACAGCGTATTATCTCCTCAGACATTCAAAATTCCTATGGCAATCTGCCTGGGTCACTAAAATACCCCTGAGACGGGTCATGTCCCACGGCAGACACATCCAACAGAACCCCTGTACCAAAAGGCTCACATGCATAAGTACAGAAGACAGAATCATCACAGAGTGATCAATCTGCAAGTCTGCAATATAAAGAAACCATTCTTAATAAAGTTTTGAGTCCAGCCCTCATGGATAAACATGTTACAAATTTAAAGCTAAATTTTAATGTGGCATTTGAAAACTATAGCTCAGATGCAAAACTAGCTTTAAGGCACTATAACAAAAATCTCATAAATTTAGTAGCCCCCTCTAACTCCAATAGGTTCAGAAGGTTTTTCTTAAATGCCCCAAAGGATGGGGTTAATTTCATATTTTACTCTTGGCAAACTCAAATCTTTCATATTCAGTGAAAAATGTATGCATTTTAGTGATGCACTGTTTTCTGGAACATGCTTATTTCTACTACTGTAATGACTTATTTCTGTTTGTTTTAAACAAAATTGATGCTGATAAGATGGTTTTATATGCAATCATGTAACAACTGCTTTGCTTTTGTTTGATTTTTTGCAGGACTAATTCCCAAACAACATTGACGAAGTTCAGTGTGAGCTTCTAGGAGATCTTTGTGCATACAGTGATTCACTTAGCATAATGGTGTTGGCAGTGGGGACTTTTTTGTTTATTGACAGCAGATTATTCATTACCAAACAATTCCTTCTTTGAACATAATTGAAAACAGTATAGTTTGTCCTCTCCCAGGCAAACTACAACTGGGTGCAGCTTGAACAGAGCACAATGTTAGCTTAATCACTACTAATAGATAAATTATTTATACATGCTCAGATACATTTCCCAAAACTAGTAACGTTTTTCAGTGATTGCATCTGCATTATAGTATGGAATATAAAAAAAAAATCTGCAATGTTTTATATAGGGAAATAGCCGGTATGAGTAAAGTCCATTTTCCTCAGCTTGTTAGTCAGTATAACACACATATGACTTCCTCTAAAAGAAAACTTAACAGATGACTTCAAGTTTTAGGGTTTTTTTTCCCCTAAGAATCACTTTCAAGGTTTGCACTCTTACAGTAGAGCTGATGAAAACATGATTGCTTTTCATGACTCCTCCTCTGCTGCTGGCTAGGCACATTAAAAAGACATAGCTGTCTATCTCAGTGTACACATGCCATAGTAAAATGTGTGTTATTTACTGATAAAAACCACATGACAGCAGTTTAAAACCAGGATTTATTCTGTCAGTCAAATTAGGGAGGCAGAATATCCGCTATGCCAAGTGATTACTGTCTGGGTCTAAGTGTGGCGAACTGCCAGATCAATTATAATGGTAGAGAAGAGGAAACATGAAGACAGATTGGCTCAATTCTAAGCAGAAGCATCACTAAAAAAGAAACCCAGGGACATTTTAATGCAACATCCAATTACTTAAAAGTGCATCTTTGGCCTACACTGCAGTTTTTATTTATATGGTTTCTTTCTACACAGAGTATAAAAAGGGAAATCAGCATAGAGTTGGACAAATCGTGTGTAAATAAAAAACACACTGATTCCACTGATACAACCTGTACGTTGATGTTTCTGAAATGCAAATTTCTGAATATCAGTTTTTACAACAAAAGCCTAGGAATATCATGGGACAGCATACTCAGAGGATATCCAATAATATTTCAAATGCGATCACATTAATATACTACCATGTTCCCCCTTTGACCTGTAATTGATTTCAAAGAGGAAAAAAAAAAAAAAAGGCTGGATTGCCTTTCATACCCAAGCTTTTCCTCTGGTATTCATTAATTTATGGATAATTTACCTTTCCCAGTGGGAAGTAGTGAATGAATTCCTTGTTTTGCTTTGCTTGTGCATGCAGCTTTTGCTTTACCTATTAAACTGTCTTTATCTCAACCCACGAGTTTTCTCACTTTTACCCTTCCGATTCTCTCCCCAGCCCATGGAGTGGGAGTGAGCGAGTGGCTGGGTGGGGCTTAGTTGCCAGCTGGGCTTAAACCATGACATTATTATTTTTATTAATAATGGGATTCATCTTCTCAAGTGCACATCTCTATTCCAGGTCCCTAAAACCAATGTGGGAAACATGAGTTTCCATGAAGGACACCAAGAGTTTAGTATTCCGGAGGATAAATTCATCAACCTTGTATGGTGTGGTCTGATCAGTCTTCAGATGAAGCCTGAAAGAAATTGATCCAATTCTGATAAAAGTTGTTAAGGTTGACGCTCCACAAGTGGTGCAAAATTAGTGTCTGATCATTATTTCATAGTGCAAAATGACATTGTTTTGAATGAGACAATATCTAAGACCCTGTAGCCCACACCATCATAAACAGTATCAACTGGCCAAATTAAAACCGAGTATCTAGAAATGGATACAATACAGTAATTTAAATAGAGAAGAAACTTTCAGGATTTCACCCTGGAATAATTGCATGATGTTGTTTATACATGAAGCTGTTAGATTTCTATTTCTTTTACTAAACTTTGGAATTAATTAAAATTCAGAGAGGTGCAGAAATGTGAAACCATGAAGTTCAAGAGATTTGCGCCGGAGCAAAAGGAAAATCATACCCGTTGTTTTGCAGCCTGCTACATGATGGCTACTAAGAGGACGCACAATATATCGGGTCTTAAAGATACCTTTTGCTAGACTTTGAAGAAGATTTATGACAAAAAAAGGAATGAAACAAGCTTTCTACTGAGACTCAGAAATGGTAAAAAGGCAAAAAAGATAATAGTATGAGAGCCTTAACATTTTTGATTCATTAGGAAGAATGGTTTATCTTTAACAGAACAGAGATTTAAAATGAGTAATATTGCTATAAAAATCTGAAAATAAGCACAGGAGAATCTAATGCTAAGCATTGTCAGTTGGTACTCCACCTTCCATTTGTTAACACACCATTATGAAAATGTATCTATCCTACATAAATCTATCTTAACAATATGAAGCATTCAAAAGAAAATTACAATTTTATACAATATATATAACTGGTTAACTGATGGCTTCAAATCAGGAACCATCATACCCCGGAGTATTCTTTGTTAGGGGGCCATTTAGTATTACATAAGAAACTGGAGGCAAAATACCATTCAGTTAACTGTAGCTCTGAGTAATTGTTCAGTTTCAAGCCAGCTTGTCAATGTGTGGAATTAATTTTTCTATCTTGAACATATAATCAGGGGAATATAACTCCCTCTATTTCCACTTTATAACTGCAGTACATAAAATAAGAAAGATCAATGCTGGGATGCTGTAATTATTTCTGCTGTCATTGCTTTAAAAAGGATACTGAAAAAAGATGGAGAGAAAGAGCTGTGTGAATTATTAAAAATTAGAAATAACCTCCATTATAATTAGACAACAAAACTGCAATCTATTTTTTTTTCATCCATGAAGAAATTAAAATTGACTTAACTGCCAGTAAATGGAGACTAGAATTAAGATACATATATATATATATATTTATTTTATTTTTTTTCTGCTAAGGACAATTAACCACTGAAGTAATTTACCCAGGTACACAAGGGATGCTCCATGATCTGAGGCCCTTAAATTGTGATTAGACATCTTTCTTGAAGAGATGCTATAGTCCAGACAGAAGGTTTGGGCATAAACCAGAAACTAGTAAGCAGCATTCTTTGACCTCTGCTCAATAGGTCAAACCTGATGACCGTTAATGGTCCTATGCTGGCATTAAAATCTATGCATTTTAAAAGGTTCTCCACACTACCATTTACTCTTTCTAATGTATCTCAGGATCCAGAGTGATGACTCTTCTCTTACGACTGCCTTATCACCATCACTTATCACTAAGTCCTTTCTCTTTAAAGGAATTTCATTTTCGTCAAGAAAAATTCAAGATATATTTCTTACAGTATGCAACTTAAGCTGATCCAGTAATTAAGTCGAGTCAGCAGAGCAACTTCTAAAACCACTCATGCTTAAAAAAGATGTCTCACACATTAGGCCAATAGTAGAACATACAGGTGCAGAAATTGAGGACTTCCATCTGCTTTCTAAGACAAGTGGGAATGAACAACCATCTGAAGTACCTGACAAGATCCACAGCTCCTGCCCCTGCAAGCCAGAAGCACTCTCCCACTGATGTTTTTTATTCTTAGCATAGGGGGGACCCAAACTGGCTCTAAACACAATCACAGAATCTGTCGCACTTTGTTCACGGACTGAAAAATCTGGATAGTAAAGTTACTTTTTTTTTTTTTTGAAGGAGAGGCAGATTTCTAAGAAAAACTAAGGGAGCGGCCTGCAGTTTCCTATATTACTGGTCTGACTCCCTTGGTTCTGCCTCTAGCTAAATCACCTGGAGTGTACGGTCAGGCACAGTGCTAGCATATACATCCCAGTGGATGATTACACCAGCAGAGATATGCTTCCTTCACTCTTCCTGAACCGATAGATGAGGTGTCCCTGCAACATTAAGGATATATAGTTAAACATTCACACAGGAAATGCTGTAATTAAGGACACATACCTGTTTTTAGCTGCATCTACTTATGTGTTATATTTACAGGCTAGATAAGCTCTTTAATTATAAGATCACACCATAGTTCACATATCAGTTAAATAACTCATGATGATCCCTGCATTCCTGAAATTTAGTTTATGTGGAACTATCATTTATATGATAGTTTTTATTTTATCGGGTCTCGTGTACGCTATGGTGAAGAGTTCAATCTTCCAAACAGTTCCACTGGACCAAACACATAAAAAGAAATTCTTTGAGAAATAGCATTTTTAACACAAGAACTAAATTAGTGCTTAATACAGTAATTCAAGTATCTAGACACCTGCTAAAATATTACTTTGGATTTCTTTTACAGTGTAATCAGTAAGCTTTAAGTTGCTTACTTCAGTCAATCAGTTAGCCTTTAAGTGTTGTAATGCAACACCATATCAATATCTGAAATTAAATGTATTGCTATGGTCACTAGTAAGATTTCTGTGTAATTGAAACAGTTAATGTAATTGTCAAGTATTAATAACTACTAAAGCACTGATTTGGTAGGACCTTTTTCCCCTTCCTGGAAACTGCATTTTTATCCATTACATTTGTGTAATTCAGACAAGTGACACTTCTAAGAGTTGTTCCTGGCTAGATGAAAAAAAAAACGTTTTTCAACAGTCAGGAAAACAACTAAAAAACTTAAAAACCTGTATACTGAACAATCAAGTCCTTTCTACAAGCCAAAATACCAGTAATTCTGCTATTGACTTTTCACAGGTGGTTTGTGTGAAATAAGGGATAAAGTGGCGTATTCTCACCTAGGTGTGTCTTTTTCTCCATGTATAAGTTCCACAATGAAATAATAAACACTCTCCATGTTCTGATAAGCCTCACCTTCAGTACTACTATTAAAAAAATCCTAGATCAAAAGACCTCAGGGAATAACCACAACTCACAACGGGTGACATGGCTAGTCTGCAAAGAAACATATAGAAATGCTAATTGGTTTAGTATCATAATATAGTCCCATGAATTTTAGTATCATAATATAGTCCCATGAATTATAGAGCACAAAAATATTAGAGACTTCTACTCATTTATTTGGAACTACTCAGTTCTTAATTTACTTCAGGGGGTTACAGATATTTTTTTCTCCCTGAAACTAAAGACAGCAGTATGTATCATGAATAGATTTCCTCTTCAGTAATATTATTCCCCTTGTTCACTGCTAACCTGTCCGTGAACGGGAATTCAATTTCCCCAGCCCTGGCCACTCACTTCTAGCAACCTGGTAACTGACCCTAACAATACAGAATCATTGATTCAAAGAATAATTTAGGTTGGATGTGACATCCGGAGGTCATGCAGTAAAACTCCCACCTCGAAGCAGGGCTAACTTCAAAGCCCGAGCAGGTTGCTTGGGGCTTTGTACACAGATGGCGTTTCCACAGCCTCTCTGAGCAACCCAATCCAGAGCCTTGCCACCCACACTGGAACTAAAACAATTTGTCTTTCTTCTGAATCTCAAGACAGTTGCCATATACTAGTTATCTCACAGAAGAAAAAACCCACACAAAACCAGTAAAAACAAGACCTTAATTAAGTAATCTGAGAGCAGGTTCCATACTGTGATCTGTGGTTGTGTCTGAACTTCAACAATCAACTAACATTGGCACGGCTCCTTTCCCTTTCCCCCGTCCTCATTCCCATTCATTCCTAGAAGTCCTCTTCAAGAGGGCAGTCACAGCTATCAACGACACAATAACCCTGAACTGAAAGACTATATAAAAAGCTTCTTAAATTATCTCTTAGTTATGACTGATAATGCAAATGCATTTCATTGTAAGTTAGCCAGGTTAACTGTAGCGTCTTTGGAAGTGGTTTAAGGTCTACATTGCAATCAATAACTTCAGCTGACATATACACCTGACATATACAGCTGGTAAATAACGCCCCTTGGCTCAGGCCCCAGACAATTCTTTATCTACCTACACTCATCAGAGCACTGCTTGCTGTATAACAAAGTTTTCTGGGAAAATTACTAGTGTATGAGCTTTTCCATTGGCAATTCTGATCCGAAAAACTTCTTACATAAATGGCACATTTCAGTCATTACAATATGAATTAATTTGACCCAAGTTATTCCTTGTACCGTGTGCATAGGACACAACCATGGCAGAAGAAAAACTTGCAGAACTGAAGATGTAATTTAAACATGAGGCTGTTTCTGAATGATCCTGAGCAGATAACCCTCATCTCATTTCTGCGTTGGCTTTTCTGTTTGATCCTAGGTCATCATACTAAAAAATGGCACCATCATTTGCTTTGCAGGGGGTTGGAAGGCGAGCGAGTGTGGTAACAGAGTAATTAAATACTGTAACTACCTATTAGTTCTGGTGATCTCCCCTTGCATTATATGAGGCATAGAGCAAAATGAAAAGAGTTAATAACAGTACATCGTCAATTAATGTAGTAAGGTGATTTTGATGTGATTCGAATTTCACGATGACTAATTCTTATATATCCATCTACAAATGTCTTATCATGCAAGTTATAGTTTCTGACTAACATTAAAAGGAATTTTTTAAAATTAGAAAAGGAATCCCTGTTAAATATAAAATACCTAAAGATATGCTGGATGCCAGATATTTCTATACATTTGACATATTACAGAAACCCAGAGTTGATAGTTAGCAGAGATAGTTACAGAGATGAAATTTTAAAGTTGGAAAAATTGAGATCCAAATTGGGTAAGCATTTAAGCTGGTATTAAATTTGAATGCATTTGACTTTAACGGGGCTCAGGCCTATGTTGACGTGTTTAGCAATGTTTGCCTGGATCTCTATTTTACATCTGAATTACAAAAGATTAAACAAATAAAATCATAACAGGCCTATATATGTATTATTTAATTATAGCAAAAAGAAGTACTTTATGTGCTCTGATATACTGCACATTTAATCCAGCATCTGAGAAGATGATGACTGCAATAAGCACTGGATCAGGCCCTGGATCAGCAATATATGTCAAATACTGTCTTCTCCTAGCTTGTTATTAAGTACCTACATTTATGTAGTAGAACCATTCCTTTCAGCAGGCTATTCTATTGCTCAGATATTAAGTGCCTACTCTTAATAACTCACCTAAACTTTCATTTCTCAGCTTCAGGCTACTGCTTGACTTTAGAAAATGAATAATTATCTTTTTAGATTTTTATATGCTCAACTCTCTGCTAGACTATTTTAATTTAGCTTCTTTGGTCCCACATGTGTCTTCTTTGAAAAAGCTTGTTTAAGTTTTGTTTGCTTCCTTGGTGTTTTCTTCAGTTTTCTTTTATTCTTTCAAAACTGTGGATACCATGGAATCAATATAATGAAATTAATATGCAGTTTGTTATCTGTTTTATGTCTTCATCTGACTCCTTGTGTTCTTCATTGTCTTTTATCCCTCATTTTGTAATGATGGAATTTCTTCTGAGGCGTAAGAATTGCACTTTGTTAATCAGAATGGAAACCATTCTATTGTTCACTCTGAAATGTAACAATTTTCTCTTTAAAGAAAGAAGACAGCCTTTAAATAGCATAAAGGAACACTACCACATAGCATTTCATGTCAAGTAGACACTATCCTATACAACTTCTAGAAAGTCTGCTTAAATTAATTTGTATTGAGGAAGTCCATATGGCAAAGCCAATACATTTTTATTGAGATGTCTGTCATTACGATGCAAAGTATCTCTTTTTAGGTAGCTTATTGTTACTCAAACTCCTAAAGAATATTAAAAGGACGTAATTTAAATACTGGTGACAACAATGAATGCTACTTCCCTTTGAAAGGTGCTATGAGATTTCTGAATATCAAAAATAGCAAGAAATGTGGCCTTTTATGTCAAACATAAATTTTCTTCAATCTAGTTATTTTAAGCCTTCTGTAAGGCAATCAGTACCAGAAACAAAATTATTCTATTAGTTTTTTCAAAGGTTAGTGCCATCTCATGCAAAACAGGTACTTTCTTAGTCTGTTCCCTTTCAAGTCCACTTCTTTTTCTTTCATGAAATCTCCTTAACTCAAGATTTACAAAGGGATGTTATCATAAAGACAAAGAGCAAACAAAAAYCAAGTAAAAATACTTGTTTCAATTTTATATCAATGATAGTGTCTGCATGGCTACCATTCTCTTTACTGGGAAAATACTCAATGGAATATTTAAAGACCAATGACTAACAAAATCAATTTTCAAAGCATGTGCTGATCTTGCTGACAGTCTTTCCACTCTCAATTTCTATCTAGACTTAGTTGGTCCATATCAAGATAAAAATGAAGTAATTTTCTTTGCTTTAGGCATTTTAAAAAGAAATCTTTTCAAAAGAAGCTATCAGGTCTGATCCTGCAAGTGTTCTATTTGCAGAACAAATAGGGACTTTATCAAAAATTGCAGAATTACACTGAAATGTACACTGAAATGGAAATTCAAGCCAATGGGAAACAAAATCTCAGAACACTAGAAGTCTTCTATGATGACATCTCAAAACTAAATAAAACACTTATCAAGGTCAAAAAGAATAATTTTTAATGTAAAGATCAAATCATATTAATGCCAATCAATTAAACTCCCTCAATTTCATGAATCATAAGAAAAAATACTAAGGCAAGTCTTTCAAAGACAAACACATTACCAACTGAGAATCAGGGAAATTAAATACAGTAAAATACAACAAATAAATTTTCAGTGGTGTTGCGAAGTAGGTGAAATAACATAATGTACAAATTCTCATTTCGACATAACAGGACACTCAGTTGCTGGGCAGGAGAAGAAAAAAAAATCAAAAACGTATTCCTTATTTCCACATCATCTACTATTCTGGGAAGTACATTTTCTACAATCCTTCATTTCATGTATACTCTGCACTGAGTTTTCCACATGAAGCAATAGCAGTTTGGCATTTAAATACTCGTGGGCCTAAAACATAACTTTTCAGTGCTGTGAGAAGTTTTATTCACAAAATAAATTCATATATTCCCCACATCTCCTAAGGAAAAGGTTTCATTTGAACAGACTCTCTAGTATGGGATGAAAGAGATTAGTATGTATTCATTAAGATATAGTAATAAACTGCATGCTTAAATGCTGCTTCTCAAATAACGCTGGTTTTCTCCTGCCATGACTTATTCATATATCTAGCAACTCATACTACTTCTATGTACAATGCACATATTAAATATCAATTTCGGTCAGATTTTTAAAAGCTCTGTGAATTCAAAAGTCATGTCTGATGTTCAAAGACATCTGTCATCTACGTATATAATTGAAAAGGCCAGACTTCCAAAAATATTGAGTACATCTTCAATAGATTTTCCAACACAGTTCTCTGTTGAGATCACAAATGATGCTGAAGGATTTTGCAAATATTAATTAAGTGTAGGTTTGCCTATTTTACCGATGCAGAAGCAGAGGAGTTATATAAAATACAAGACATAAGTCAGCATCACAGCCAAGAAAAGGTCACAAAACTCCTCACTTCCAACCATTAAGAAATGTTTTTCTCCACACCATGCTCAAACGCAAAGGACAGCAGTCTGCTATACAATATTGCTGCAAATGTAAGCATTTAAAAATTGTTTTGGCTACTTTATTTTTGTATTTCCTAAATTATATAAAAAAATTTATCAAGTTCAGGTTCTATATAATGTAATCTGTGTTTTTTCTAGTAAGAAAATGAAACACTAACTTTTAAAATACTTTAAATGTAAACTGTGCTCTCAGCTTTCAGGCTCTAGAAACTGTTGCAAGCATAAATTAAACTTTAATTAAATTAATTTAATAGGAATTTTGAGTGTTCTGCATGCATAGTTTAGAATTGTAACAATTTTGTAACAAGAATGAAGTGATCAAATGGCTTGACTTTAATAGTTACCATCACATTAAGTAGATTTCTAATTACACTATGGGTTCCAGAGAGAAAACCACAATTAATGAACATATGACCCAGAGTCTTTCAAATCTACTGAACTGTGGGAATTTTGACACATAACATGCCAAATGCTGGTGGGACAGTGAAGGAGGAGGGTGAAGTGGAAAGCATAGTGAATTCATGTTGAATTTTACTTAAGCTGTTAATTCAGCCCCAGCATGGGTCAACAGTGAGAAAACAAAGTAACTACACCTGTCATAGGGGCCGCTCAACAATTTCCTTTTTACTGTCCTGCTTCTCTTCTTATAGCTTTGCTACACTTTTAAATACATAGGCTTACATACTCCGTATCTGATATCTGCTTTAGACTAAATTGTTCTAGAGCTGTGTGCTCTAGACGCTCTTTGACAACACTCCATGAGGTGGTCTGCAATTGTGTATTACTCTTTTTTAGTGCTCAGTTTAGATCCTGGGATCTGATTTTGGAGGGAAAAAAGAAAAAAAAAAAAAAAGAAAAAAGAAACACAGCTGCAACGGAAGTCAAGGGAAGCTGTACTTTGACTGCATGTGGCACTATATATAATGGTAGTTAGATGAAGGCCTGTTTTTACAGACCACTTCAATATATCACCTAATTACCTATATCCAGAAGAACCTGAAGTACACTTAAAAAAAAAATAAAATAAAATCCAGACAAAATAACATGCCCCAAGGGCAGAGGAACACAATATAGAAGAGGATATTCTCTAATTGTACTTTGAAAGTATTGCTCTTGGAGAAAAATCCTGACCCATGAGACATGACTCACAGTGTTCTCAAAGCTTAGAAGCATTCCCAGAAGGAGTTCTGATGGAGACTGCAATTTTATTTTTTGATTTACTTGTTTCTAAACACTCCAAATCATGAAAACTAAAAATTATACAATTGCCTCAAATTCAGTAACGTGAGCTCAAATATTGGGAAAACAGATGGGTTTCCAACATTTTCATCAACTAATGAGTAATTTGATACTAGACTGACAATTTTCCTTCTTGAAAAATTTCTAATCAACTTTTTCTAATATCTTTTTTCAGGCTTAGATCTTAATCTTACGAATCTTACATGCACAGCTGCTTGTCTTCATATGAATACTTTCARCCAAGTGTATGCGGAAGAAAAAAGTTCTCCATTTTTTAGAATAATAATAGTCTCTTTTCTTGTTTGCTTTTGTTGCTTCTTTTCATCTTGATCATTTCAGTTTTCACATGTTCCTGTGCTGGATTTCCTAGGTAACCATTGCAAACACCTGTTCACTTGTGTGTGCAGGAGAGCATAACACTCCAGAAAAAAAAAAAATTACTGCAGAGCAAATGCTGTTTGTTTGATATTTTTTTTTAAAGAACTGGGTAGTATACTACAAATAAAACCAGGAAATTGAATATAAAGTAAGGTAATTAGATAGTTTTTCCCCTAAAAAAAATTAAGGGGAAACAAATGAAAAATAAAAAAGTGACTAAGAGATACATCATCAGACCTTTATGATTCCAAACCCCAAAGTATTAGATTTGGCAAAAGTAAAATTAACTCAATTTTTCCTTTTCTGATATGTAGTTATTTTTCCTTAAGTTTATATTTTCCACTTGAGAAGATCCTGGGGCTTGATTTCTTTCCTCTTGGGGAGAACAGAACTTTTTTATCTTCAGTGTCATATTACAAAACACAGGCAATGTCAAAAGAAAAACTTTGTGTCTTTGATCTCAGAATCAGAGTAGACATATTGACTATAATACTAATACATGCTGCTTTTTCATTTTCTTTTAAGTTCAGAGCAGACTTGCCTGGCTAGAGAAAGGCAGTTATGGTCTCGTGAGCTCCCTTTTTTGACCAAGAGATCCAATGCAGATATACAGTTTTAAAGGACAGAGCCCTGGGTATCAGAAACTGGCATGCTATAGAGTTCTCTGTAGCTGTACAGTCTATTCAGAGACAGGTGGGAATAAATAAGTATTGGATGAAAGGAGGAAGCTCACAAAACTCTGCAACATGATTAGTTAGTAAGGTCCACTAAATGGAAAAAGATGGATGTCTCTCATTGCAAATAAGCATAGAGTTGAACGCACTGGGATACAGCAAGGGCACCATGCTTCTGCGAACTTAACATTTTTGGTTTGTCATCAGTAATGATATGACTTAATATTCTGAAAGTTTACAAAAAAAGAAATGGAAAAACAAAACATGAAAACCCAAGAAAATGTAGAAGTAATGTTAGCAAAGCCTTGAAAACTGGAATTTCTGTCATAACAACTCATGCTGTATCACAGCTGTGCCATGAAATAGTCCTTGGTCACTATGGAAGGGTTAGAAAACAGTCTGTCACAATTCTTTCAGTATTTTAAGCAGTAAGGCATACCTTTATGTGAGTCAAGGAATTAACACATATTCTCATTCACAAGTACTTGTCAGAATTTGCTGTCAGTAAGAAAAATTTCATAAGAGTTATTCTCCCAACTTTTTCTGTTTTGTTGCATCTCCATCTTTTCAAAGCCTCGGATATGTAGCAAAATAAACCTGAAGCATAGCTTACCTTCTATGATGAATTTTTCGAGAAGTTACCTAGTATGTCATAAATGCTGAAACCGTTAAGAGCCTGTGACCAAAACAGAGTACTTTTTAAAAAATGAATATGACATTCTTTGGTACTATTTATAGTCATTAAAATTAAAGATGTCAAGTTTGAGGAAACAAGCTATCTTCGTCCTTTTGCATTTCATGCAGCTACAGAAATGACGTAGCTGTGATTCATTCATCAAGACTGACAAAATGGGTCCACTGCCTCATTGAAAATACCCAGTAGGCGTTTTAGACTACATTTCTGACGAACATCTTTGTAAATGAAGGAAAGCTTTCACATTCAAACCATAACTAAAACAGAGTTGGTGAAGGGAAATATTCTTGGCAATCCTGCTAATTGCTTCTTACTCTTGTTCTCCCTTTTCCTGTTCAACTCTTGTTGTAAACACTAACTGGCTGAGATAGTTACGGTGAGTAAACAGTAACTGGATTCTACAGTTGCAGTGAATAAACCCTACAAACATCTGAGCTTGAGTCAAGGTACAATTCTCACTGCCAAGACTCACTTGTAAGCCTTCAGACATCTAAGGTCAGATAGAAGGCTGACCTGTAAATCAAATCAGGAGATGGATGTGATCTTATTATTAGTGCAGCTATGGAAACAAAGAGAATCTATTACAGGTGACAGAGGAAAATTTGCTAAAAGGATTTACTTCACATAGTGCCTTGGATATTCCAGGCCTCATTTGGTTTCGTCCTTCTGTGATGTATTTCTACTGTCAATGACCACTTCCACTTCTGGCGGCCAGCAAGACAAACACCATCTTTCTGGTTTCCTGTAYGAAATGAACTATCTAGAAGCAGCTGAAGAACAAGCAGCTTTTCACAAGTGCTGCTCAGTGACTGCAATGTAAATACTTCTTACTGCTATTAGCAGAATGGTAGCTATTAAAACTGTGATGGTGCCTTAGGCTTACTTAGTGCTCCCAGCCCTCTTGCACTAGGTGCTGAACAAGTGAATAACCAACATATACAATTCTTGCCCCAAACGGCTTATGTTTAATACAGATGACACAATAAAATAGATTCATATGAAATGAATCTGACAGGCAGACAAATGGGCAAATAAGGCAGATGTATCCCACTGTTCATTTAGTAAGTGTACAGATTGGTTGAAACCAATGGCAGAGAAAACTAAGAACAGGATATACAAGCTACCCAGTGGAATWGCCTCACATGTGAGAGCATAAATACACTTGATCTTTTGGTTTTGTGCAACTAAATGAAAATAGAAAATTCTATTGAAACATTTTATGAGAAATATACTCCTTTTTCAGTCCAAAAACTGAGACCAGAACCTTCATCTTACACAAACGAGTGATTGCAGAGAAAAGGATTTCTAAAAATATACGTGCTGTTGGAGACGGCCAGCAATCTCTGCAACTTACTGTTTCCTTAGAATATACATTTTGTCAGATGAGCTTGTAGCTGCCCCTCTCATATATGCAAGTGAGCTGCCTGCCCCTGAACTGTACAGTTATCCCAATGCCTCAGAAGCCCAGATGGAACCTCCGTAAGTGCTGAGATCCTGGCCACCAGATAATTGTTTCAAACTTTGTTGAAACATAAATCAGTTTAAGAATGAGAGGGGTATCTGAACTTATATCTGTCATTATTTTGATACAATTTTTCTTTCTGATATCAATATTTACAAGTGTGAAAAAATGCAGTCTCATTAAATTTAATGTCAAGTATATTTTGAAAATATTCTTGATATTTATTAGGTGTTTCGAGGAGCTGGGAGGAGGAGGAGGATACTTCTGAATTTCCATCTGGGTTTATCCTTATGGCCAAGATGGCATTCTGTGTTACTCTAGGTATCCTGTTCAAACATAGATATTTTAGTTTGCATGTGAACTCTAACCTGTAGAAAGACAAATACTGTCCTTAGTTAAAAAATAATATAAAAAAAAAATACTATGGAAGAGAGATAATATCTCCCTTCAGTCAGACTTAAAGATGATATAGTGGTATGAGTCAGGAATTGCCAGGCTCCACCTAGAAATGGAGACGCTCCTCTCCGGAAGTCTGCATGCCCGTCAGGAGGGTGTGCTGGCCCTGATGGGCCCCAGACTTCCCTCCTGGGAGTGGGGCTGACCTGGACTACAGCCGTAGCGCAGCCATAGCTGCCTGAAAGAGATGTTGTTYGGAAACATCCCAGGCAGGTGTCTCCTTCATTCCTTGAAAATCTAGATGCGTTTCATTGCTCAAGCATGGCAACATCCCTTGACATAGTGGATGGCCCTTCTCTTCACAATGGCTTTGTGACCACTCTCTGCCACCCTGCCTCTTGAACAGCACAAGGCAGCTCATAATGTGTTTAATCAACAAGCTACAGCAGCGGCCACAGGCAGCATATTCTGCTATGCACAGGGCACTGTGATCAACCTGCCATACGCCTGGTGCATCTGGCACAGGAGGCGCAAAAGGTTATGCCATATCTATCATGCCAGTGAACACCATCGAGGGCACAGAGAGGCATACCATGCTTCAAAGAGCTTCAATGAGATTTTGATGGTACAGACACAAACTAGTGCTTGGTCCACATAACAAAGACATTATAAAGCTGTCAGAGTTGTCAGTTCTACTAGAAAGCATCACTGAAATGCTATATTAAATTTTGTGGGGCAAAATGAATAAGCTACTCTTTTTTCCTTCCAGCTTTGGTGGGCTTTTTAACTTGGAGTCTAGTTAACTATTTTCTGCATTGGAGCACTGTCTGCTATTTTCTTTCTCTGCAATACAAAAGGATGTTGTTCTGTTCATGCATAATTCACAATGATACGACAATGACAAAACTCTAATAAAAAGAATWAAAAAATTTTGTTGTCCTTAATTTAGAATTATGTCACGATGGCACAGATTTTATTCTCAATGCAGTTCCATATCACAGGCTGCAATGTTAGGAAGCTCACATATTTTCAACAGAAATGCTGCATTTTATTTTTTCTTTCCTTAAATTTTTGCCTGCCAGCTAACTATGTTAGGTACAGTTTTCAACTCAGCACCATTCCATCAACTCCAGATTAAGAGGTCTTTACCAAAACAACACAAAACAACTCATTAATATAAAGTGAAGATATTGGCTCTCTGAAGAGTATCTGGACTCAAAAATAAATAGATGTTACACTTCAGAACTAAAAGCTGTCCAGCATAGTTCTCTATTTTCTAACAATAGTGATAAATTAAAGTAATTCTCTATTTAGATCATGTATTTTATATGACTGTATCACAAATTGCTACAGTTGATTAATATTAATGATCAAGCTAAACTATGTAGCTGTATGCCTATTCTACATTATTTACCAAGCTGTGTGAGGAAAATAGGAAAGTTGCAAAGTTAACTTCTTTAAATAAATATAAACAATGAGCAAAATCTTCAGAGGTTATAAGAGAGTTTGTCACAAGAGTTTATCAGCCAAACAGGATTATAGAACCTGGAGCCTGGTATAAATCTATTCCAGCCCCACTCAGAGAGAGAGAATCTAGTGCACGCATGCACACACGCACATGCACACAGAGGAGCAGAGCTGGCTGGGAACTTCCAGTCACATTCATCTGATAAGAAGTGCAATAGGAAGTCATAAACCTTACCACAAGAAAATTCTCATTTTGATGGGAAAATGTGATTTTTCCATTTGGAAGGTCAAAATGAAATCTTTAGCTTGGGGTCAGCTCCATCCAAATCAAGGATTTTGTTTCAATTGACGAAGTTGAAACATTATGTAAGGGAGTGTATTTCATTCACTTATTTGCAAACAGAATTACACACATTGAGCTTGCTGAAAGACCACATCTTACACGGTGCATGATCTTACATGATTTTTTCCTGATCAGCATCTGTTTGATGATCCATCCAGTTGTATAATTCTGAGTAACTAAAGGGAAATACATTCTAGCCAGGGAGACCCCCGCTAAAGAGGAGACTGGGGGCAACAGGCTCTCAAACAAGAATTCCCAGGAGGTAAAGTACAACTGCAGAAACAAAGATTTCTCCAAACTGTCTTGAAGCACATGTTTGGGGTCAATTCRATGAGCTAAAATAAAATTCTTTCTTTTGTGAATATCCAGTTACACAGACCAAACAGAAGAAGCTATTCTAGAACATTAATGGTATGATTGTTAAAGATGCATTAAACTTCCTTAAAAACTCACATATATGTTAGAGGAAAATTATTGTTTCCAGCTACTGTGTCCTACTTTGAACAAACTGTTCCTATAAAGATTATTTTCAGTTAAAAGAAAGGGAATATTATATGTAACAGCAAGAATAAGAGCAGCGTCAGACACAGTCTTTTACACTAGATTTGATATTATGGAATAGGAGGAGGCAATGATGTAAGTTGTACACTATGTTGTTAGGTCTTGCAAAAATGTGTTTAAGTGTATTAGGTCTGAATGAAAACCTAGTTGCACCTGTTGATAGCTGCASTCCTAATATCTGAACAGTTTTATCAGCTACACGGAGCATTTTATTTTTGTACAAAAATATCCAAGGTTATTTGCTCTGTTGTAATAAAATAGTAAGCCATATGAAGTGCAAAATCAATCTTGGCATATTCATAAGCTGTGAATCCTGTCCAGGAGGCCAGCTGCCCATATAGGAAAAATCAATGATATTTCCAAGTAACATCAAGTGCACGTTGTTTTTTTGCTCCTCTCTTACTGAATGTATTGCTATAATATCAAGACCAGAGACAGATGGGAATCTGACAGTAATTAAAACTGTGAAGCCAGAGTTTTCACCTAACTTACATAAATCCAAAATAGTCTAGAAGCTTATAAATATCTACTCAGGATAGAGAACACATATTAAAAATCTTTTGTGTTTATCATATTCTTTTTTTTTAAATATTGCCAAATGTTATGCTACTGTACTGGTAACCCATAAGCTGGTTTAACTTGACAGTCAGGTGGGCTGGGTCCTAGTGTTGCAATTCCCCAGCAGGTCCCTGTAGCAGCAGCAGCAGTACTTGTGTCTTATGATACAGCAGCAGCTACAAACTCTGATCCAGCAATATGGAAAAGGAACTGGTCAGCTATTTCTGAACTTCTCAAGCAAGTATTTTGTACCTCCTCCAGACCAAAGGCAGCAGGCAATAGGTAAGCACTCTGAGCTTATTCCAACAAGCTATCAGCTGGACTCTGCTGACATAAGAAAATGAAGTAGCATAGTCAATAAAATATTTTCTTAGGTCTTTTTTATGGGCTATGTCCTTTGTTTCCTCATCTGTCTCARTATTTTATTACTGGAAATCATCTTTTTTATCCAGATGAGTTATAAGTTAAAGAGGTAAGACTGTGACAGCCACAGTTATTATCATACTTACAACGTGCTACACATCTGCTAAAATAGCTAACAACCTGCTATGAAAGCTCAATTCATTTAACCATAGAATAATTAGAAATTAGATAGGAAGAGACTCCTGGAAGTCATCCAGTCCAACCTGATGTAAGTATATAGTCTTTTCAGGATATATCTTACTTTTCCTCTGCCACTTAGGTGGCTTGTTAGACATGGAGATAAGGAATACAGATCTTCCTCCCAGAAAAATTGAAAGACCCCCTGGGCTTGAAGCCACCATTCAGAGAACAGCTGACGCTGCAGTGTTACATGGCAGAGGAAAGGACACAAAGACATTGTTGTCTTGCCTAGCCAGAGTCACAATTTATCCTAGAATATAAATGAACTTCATTAATACAGATATAGTTTGAATTTGACAAGTTTCTTAGACTTTAAAGCCCTCATTTAAAAAAGTGATGGGTTCTTTAATGGCTAACACTGGTTGGTGCTTTCCATTTTGCTTCTCTTCTTAAAGGCAATTCTGCCAAACACTCAATTTTCTACTAGCAAGCTACCAAAGGAGTGGTTCCACAGCTGACTCAGAAGAAATAATTTTATCAACTGACTAGGGTAGCCTCTTCATTTACATTTATATGATTGCTGCAGAGAGGCTCCACTCGGGATTAAATTCATGTAATTCTGGCTGTTGTACAATACACTTCTGCCCAAGGCTCACAGCAAAACAACTTTTAAAGAATGAGAGTCAAAACGCGATTGTTTCAAATGTGTTCAGCTCTGTGGCCAAAAGAATTGCCTTAGAAATATTCAATTCAAAGACCAAACACGAAGATGAACCCTTATAATTTTAATAGCTCCAGAGAAGGACTTTGTCAGCTTCCTATTTAAAAACACCTTTATAATAGTATACCTGTGCAGCAGAAAATATACAGTTCAATTTTAATTGCATTGCTATTATTCCTATTATCTTACAGATATAATGAGCAAGTGTGCAAGCATTGTATAAAGCATGTGAACTCTGTTTAGCTAATCTGTCTCCAATATGCTTTATTAAAGCCATATGGCAAAGAGGAGGGAGTATTGGAGAGTCTGCTCATGCTCGTCTTGCAAAGCAACTGAGCACAATGAAGAAACTTGTCAATAACGGAGGAATTTGTTGCACCCTCTTTAATGTAAACTGTCCTTCTTAAAGTCTTCCAGAGGCACTGTGAATCAGGCACAAAGGTGTCCAGGAATTTTTATTTAGGTGAGCGACTTCTCAGTACTTGTACATTGTTCTACTTTAAATCACTATTCCAGTCTTATGTTAGTATGTCTTTATTAAATATTCATGTCTAAATTTGATTTTAATTTCATCTCCATTGTTCACTGTCACTCACTGAGATCTTCATCAAGCAACTGGCAAAGATTCAGATGGATCAACAATGCAACATTAATGTCCATGAAAATATATTAAGTAACAAGTACTTTTCATTGTACTTCAAAGCTAATGACTTTGCAAGGCACGTTTTTAATCCCACTTTGAATTGTTCTTATTATTCTTATTTCCTCACTTATGTTTTCATTCCACCATACCACCTCTTTTTTTTCCCCTCTTCTAAACATTATTAAAATGCAGACACAAACTTAATTAAGTGACACCCCCAAAAAAATTAGKTTTTTTTTAATCTAAAATAGCAGGCTGAGAGTATTATACTCAGAAATGGTTCCCTTCATAGAAGGGAATAATTGAATAACGAAATAATTTCCTTCACAGAAGCAAAGTTTCTAAAAATCTGAAAAAGTACAAGTAATTTCCTCTATATAAGCCCTAAAGTTCAAGTGTTAGCAGAAGCCCTGCCAGAATTGATATTCATGTTTTGAAGCACTAACATAATTTGTATCGATTCAGCCAATAAAAAACATTAATGGAATCGAAGGTTCACATGACTAATTAAATCAATAAAAATAGCAATATTAATCCAGACTTGCATCAGTATCTAAAAGCCACTGTCATCATCCAAGCCCAGACAGAAGTTAAGCAGCTAACAAAATGCTTTTTTGCCAGCACTACTCCTAGATGATTTGAACTACAATTATCTTCACTTTCCTTTTGTGTGTTTTTTCACTATTACAGTGAAGTGAACTGAAAATCAAAAGCACAATAGCTTCCCATCAATTAATACTTGTAACAATAAAATTGTTTTCAGTATACTTCACCTTGAAAGTAACTATTGAAGTGAGATTATTTTATTTATGCCAATGTACACTTTGATGTAGTGATGTTTGCACCGAGGCTTATGTGGAATTAGTAAAATTTGGCACTTATTAACTACTTCACTCACCAGCACTTTCCAACAGGGATCAAAAATATGAATTAATAAACAGTAAATTTACTCATATACTCACAGAAAACAACTGCTTGCTTCAGATACCAATATTAAACAGCAGCTTATTATCCAATTTCATATTAAGGTATGTAGATGTGGAATAGTTCTTGTTTACAGCCAAATGCAATGACCCTACATTTGCAGATATATCTTCTATATCAAATAAATCTCTGTTAGGCTTTAAGATTAAGCAGTAGCAAAATTATTTGGGTATTTTTAAAATCTAATATTCCCAAAGTGGAAAGAGCAAACATGCTGCTGCTGGAGGTTATGAAAATTAGGTCCCGACAACTACGAAACACAGAAGAATTCATGGTGACTTGTAAGAATATCATTCCCAGGATTACTGTCCTGGCCAAATTCCAAAGATGTAATTGTTTTCTTGCTACTTTAAAATCCCTCAGCAGTTTGTCTTGGATTATTTATTCTCCATATTCTGCACAATTCAAATGTTTTCTATATTCCAGTTTCACTTCCAAAAAGACAGATTTCACTGGTCAGTAGTGTTCTCACAAACTTTACCCTTTCTTTTTTAATTTTGCAAAGTGTCCTGCAGATATTAATTAAAAGATAGAGTAGAAATATTTTTTAGGCTACAAACAATCCATATCATTACCTAGCTTTTATCCACCGTGCTTACTTTTATTGAAACGTATCTCAGGAATTATGGCAGTTTCCACTTCTTCAACTACTACAAGCTTTGTGATCTCTCTAAAATTGAAATATATCACTGAGACCTGCATCAGAAAAAAATTGTGTACTTTTGTCCTGTCTCTCTGCCATAGTGGATTCTCATTAAAGGTAGGAAAGGCAGTGAAATCATGGCCATTAATTTGTCTGTGGCAAAATGCCCGTTTATTTCACAAAGGCCAGGTTTTTGCCTACAGGTAGATGTTCTACTGGACTGAAGAAAAGCTGGATCGCGTGGAAATAATTATCTTAGAAAGTGGAATGATATGTGAAAAGAATACTTGAAAATCTCCTGAAAATCTAAGATAAAAAAATATAGCAACAACCTCAACTCAGTCTGGAAACTGTTTGCAAGGAAGCAGGAGAGCCTTAAATGTGAATGACAGTACAACCAGTAAAATACTAGCTACCCGTGTTGGCAGAATACTGATGCAGTATCTCAGATGTGAAATCAAATTCATTTTGATGATGGACAAACTCAGATGTCTGCATGACATTTTAAATATTATCACTGTTCATTTTTAAAATTTTTTAAATGATGCAAGAAAGRAGATGTTATAATATATAATAAAGATATATATATTGTAATGAACTACCTGTCTTGACCAGATACATTTTAATGGTATTTGCTGAGTCTGAAAGAAATTAAACTGTTTCTATGCAGAGACATAATATTTCAAAATCTTGGGAAAATTTAGATAAGGGGAGTGAAACTACAATTACGAATCAGATATMCCTGAATTCTCATGTCAGCTAACTAGTTCATGACGTGACATTAAGTTCAATCAGGATCTGAAGGCCACAGTATGTACGCACCTTGTACCACAGGGAAACATTTGCTCAGCTTGTCGGAAGTGTAATTCACTTGAGTCTCACTCAAAAACACCCTTGTGTTTCAACTAAGTATGATGATGTGACAAAGTAATGAAGATGGTAAAGGCTTAGATATAATGGAGTGCCTTAACTCCGTTCAGCTGTGGCCTATGGGATAGGATGAGCTTTTCATCTTTTGACAGGACAGTAAAATCTTTTCTTTCTTTCCTCTAGCATATTTTAGCTGGAAAGATAAAATTATTCGTTTCTGATTCCCAGAAATTCTTAGCCACTGCGTTAAACATTCCAACTCCAAACACTAACATGTATTCTCTCAGGTACCTCTTGCAATCCTTATTTGTTGCGGAGCATTTATAGAATAAAAGCCTTCCAAGTTGAACAGCTGAGTCTACATCCATAGCTTTTTCTTCCCCTCCCGGTGCCCTACATGACCAAGCTAGCATGAAGTACAGAATATCGATTAGAAGTGTACTATGGATTCCTTATGCCGCAAGTTAAATTACCGTATACTGTATATTTTTAATTTCCCAGATATAACAATAAACATGATTGATTCTTCAATTTCAGAGCATCGTTTTGGCAATTAAGAAAATAAATACCCTTTCCGTGTACAGCTCGCTTTTTTTCTAAGTAAATGTCTGCAGTGTATTAGCTCATGTGTGACAGACAAATAACCACTCCTCTCCCTGTAGGCCTCATTCTGTTTTCTCTTTCTTTTTTTATTTATTTAGAACCTGCCATTCATTTTCACACCTGACAGTAAAAACCTCAGGACGTGGTTGTTGTGAAGAGGATTATCTTTCAGATCAATGCTGAAATTGATTCCAAACCACACTATTTATCAGCCTGAAGCTAAAGCAGTAGGAGTTAGGAAATATTTCCTCTTCTTCAAATCCATTCTTATTCTGCTGTTGGAAAATCACAATAGTACGGTCTCCATTAATACACACTTTTTCTATTGCTTGTGCACGTGGAATATCAATGTCAAACAGACAGTGCAGGTAGTTGCATTACCAAATTCGCTTCAAAAAGAAACAAAATAAGAAAACAACAGCATAATTAATCTTTGCACTACTGCTGAATAGTTGCTGATGTTAACTAGGAATATAGCCTTACTGTGACATCTGATGTTTCGGAATCTCTTCTGTATTTCACATAAAATATATTGCATATTTCTATCAGTATCATATAATGACACAAGAAATACACATTAAATGTCTCCTTTCAAAGCCACACTTACACACTTGTTTTTCGTTGCTTGTAGACTGGAAAAAAAAAAAAAGAAAGAAAAAAGCCCACTGCATTGCTACGACTATGTATGCAAACTACAGAAAATTAAAACAAAGAGATTCACCAAACTATCTAGGCATGATACAACAGTCATTAGGGTATGCAAGGTCAAATCAGTTAAACCCTGTCCTGCTTCTGTGACTAACAAACTTCATGATGAATAATTAGGGACAATCTGATGAATGGTGAAAGTTAATGGGAGCCTTTCCATTTATTTCAGGAACTATATTAAGCCTTTATGTGCTTGAGACTATAGAGACACTGTTAGCACATTATGACATGACTTACATTGTAGTTTAATACCTGCTGAAAGTACAGGACAAAGCCTCTAGTGAAGTTTAATCTAATGTAGTACATAAGCTCCAAATAAACAAAAATTACAGTGTAATTTACAATAAGTAAAGGCACACAAAGTGTAGGGAAATTTAAAGTAATGTCAAATAATGTTAATATATAGTGAATAAAAAGATGATAATAAGTAGTTAGATTAAGCAATACTGGTTTCTCCTCACTTTGTTTCTTTTCTAAGAGAAAAACTGCAGTTTGTGACAAAGATTCTAGAGTTTCATTGGCTTTGCCAAGCCCTCGATGGCAGAATGGGGATGTTTTGAATTCCACTAGAGCTGCAAACTGAAAACTGTTAAAATAAGATTTAATTAATGAAAGCTTAATATTAGACAAATCGGGCTACATTTGAAGTGGATACTAAATTCATATGTCTCAAATTCAGACAGCCAGTTAAATATCCATTGCCAAGACCTAGGAGGTCTTAATAGGAGGCTAATGTTTAATTTTTTCTGACAGCAAAGACCTGGTTCAACAGTTTGTTGAAATAATGAAAGCAAAACAATAGCTAATTTTGATCATTCAAGATATAATATTTAACATTTTTGTGGCAGATTTAATCGTTGAATTTGTTTTAACATATCTCCTAATTAATCTTTATGACACATGTAAGCTATTTTCACCAATTACCAGATTATTATATATGTGCTTTGATAACAAAAGACATCCATAAACCATCCTTAGAAAGGGTAACTGGTATAATCAATTCCCTACCTTCTTGCTTGAACTTTAATACTTGTTGGAAGAGGTAACTTCGAAGATGTACCTCTGACGGAGTAACAAGACCACTACAGTTGTCCTCTGATGCTAGAGGTGAACCTCGTGGCTTACATCACTGCTGTGCACTCTTCATAATTTTATAAAAACCAATGTACCACTTCCACAAAAAAAGACAAATTTACCCAAATCAGTTACTGACACTTCTAGAAGAAATTTAATGACCGTCAGGGACACAAATATAGTATGTGCATGTACTTTTTAAAATCTTCTATCAAGATTGATATTGAGCTTGGCAAAACAGCAAACACTTTACATAATAAAAAAATTTGAACTATTTAGCAGTCAAATCCGTTCATGGTACACTAAGGGAATACGAAATCTCTTAGTATTAGCCAACCCAGTAAATTTTTCAGCACGATCACATTTTTTTTAATATTACCATTATTTTTCTTTATCTTTTTAATTTAAATTACTCCAAACTTCCAAACAAAATCTGCAGAAAAGTATATCTGGCAAAACAAGCCCTTTAGCTTTGRGCTTTCCACCTTCCATTTCAGTTTCTCATATGCACTATTAATCTCAAAACAGAAGGAAAAAGGAAGCCATGCTGTTCATAAAATTCTATTCTTCCAGAAACACATGCAGCACATGCAGCCTGGAGCATTTGCTCGTATTTAGAACAGCAAAGCACTCAGCAAGACGCAAGATCACAATTTTTTATGATCTGTGTTGAATGCACAAGTACTTACTTTAAGTATGATCAATACAAACCAAAATTCCTAATAACAGTCTGTGTTATTCATGAATTATTTTGACTTTTTCATAGAGAAATGAAAAGAACAATGCTTTCAGAGTTCACAGAAATTCATTTATATCAGTGAAAAGAAAATCATATTTAAAGGGGTTTTGCTTCTAGTAGAAGTGAAAAATTATACACCAGATCTACTAATAGGAAATAAAACAAAYTAAAATAAGTCTTATCACACATATACACAAAATGTTTGGAAATTCATATTGAGCATTGTAGCATTTCATTTCTAAGATAATACTTTGAAAGCAGCTCACAACTTTTCATCAAACCACTAAAAATACACTATTATTTATATTAAAAATAAAAAATGGGTATTTTGTACAGCTGGGCTTGCTTCGGAAACTGCATTTTAACTATCCTAACTGTGTCTTGAGCATATCAGTAAAGAGCTATCACTGAAACACCCTGATTAGTGGGAAAATGTTGGATGAAATGGCATTATTATTATATAGTAGATTCTTAGTAACAAAATCTCTTAGGAAATGATTCTACTGATTTACACAGCTATGACTACTGTGCTAGCCTTTTACTTCAGGCATAATAGGCTACTGTTGGTTATTTTTTATCGCATTAGGCAATTATTTCCCACTATAATTCTTGACTCATTGGTCTGCCTACTTATTTCTAATACAGATATAAAGAAACATTACCCAGATAAATGTGATCTTAAAGCTACATATCACATTTAATGAAATCCCATTAGCCAAGGAAAATGGGTCAGTTAAGAAATTATCAGAGACCCACAATGTCTCTGTAACTTTATAGCTTAATTTGAGTTAGGGTCAAATCTATTCCTCAGGTTTTGAGGGGATAGCTGAAGGCTGAAACTGACTCCTTTTGCTTAAATTTTAAGCAAAAAATTGTCTTCAGTGTTCACAGATATTTGCTGTATCTGTGTCTACAGGCAGATATATTTTCAAATTATGATGCAACATACTGATCAAGACCCTGGACTTGATTTAGGGTATCTGGAGTCGACACTTCACTTTGCCACAGTCCTGCTGGGTGATCTCTGAGCAATGTTTCACTCTCTCCCATTTATTTTGTCTCATTTCTCGATTTATACTGCAAGTCCTGATCCCACGAGATGTGGTGACATATAGTATCATCATATCTAACTTTAAGGCACCTGATCCCAACATGGAATTTATAATCTAGGCTAGGCATGTAAATGACCTATATAAGGAGAGCTTAGGGCCTGAAAACAAGATTCACAACCAGGATGCAAAGCAGAAATCCACCTGACCTAGAACTAAGAGCATGTTGTCCTTGTGTAATGCAATGCCATTTAGATGTAGGAGCTACCAATGTATAAACGGTTTCCAGTCCTGAAACCAAAAGAAGCTGTGTCAGCATATCAGTTCACCAGAACTGAATAGTTCTGCAAAGTGCAGGGTTAATTGGCCTAAGCATTGAGCTGAGCTACTGAAGGTATGTGATTTCCAGAATATGAGCTAGAATACCTGTGTTCAGTGCTGCACTGGTGCTGCACTGCATAACATAGGCAGGTCTAGCAACAGGGGGAGAGGGTGTTCTTCAGAGTCTAGGTTTCCACAACAGACCTACAGGCAATAAAAGAGATTTGGCTTGTTACCCCCTGTTTATTTAAGGGACTAAAAAAGTATCCCTCTACATGTGGACAACCAGCTTAGTCTGCTTTGCAGCTGAACATGGAAAACTTATGTAGTTAATGTCTTGGAGCACTCATCAAAGATCTAGGCTACTATGATTAGGTCTCCATCCACGTGAATTAATTTAAATTTATGTTTCCCATAACCCACAGTTCCTTAATCACTAAGCAAAAAGCTCCTGCCATTCTTAATGTTTACTTCAGTTTTGCCCTTGTGAGTGAAGAGATCAAAGTTTACAGAGATAAGGAAACAGAGATTATGATTTAATATCTGAATGACACTCACCTGAGAACACAAGTGAATGGAGGCCAGCATTACCGTACAGCTTAGCTTTTTACATTTAGCAGTCTCTACATAAAATACATAAATAGCACTGAGAACAGGGAACAGAAGTCAGGATTATCACTTCATGAAAAATCCTAAAGCTAGGTCTCTCACAAAGCCAAAACTGATTACTCTGCTTCCAGACCCACAAATCTGCTATTTCTGGTTGCACTGTGTCCCTTCCTCAAGAGAAGCGATGGAAGATGAGTCTCTGCCATGACAGTCTTATCTCTACTCCAGTGGCCAAGAAGTAGCCAATCCTCTAAAAGGTTAGAGTTTCTACTACTACAGACTGAAGCATATTTACAACCACAGCTATTGATTAAATGCTGTAACCTCCATGTTACGACATAAATGGTGGACAGAACAATTACTGTGACTGATGTGCTGAAATCTGTTCTGTTACTACATGCATTAGGCATGGTCCAAGGATTTCTGCTGCGCTGGAGTGGAATATCTGGTTTATGAATTCCAAAACAGGTTGACGTATGTGGTAGGGGCATATAGATGGTGCCCCTACCGCATACCTAGATGGTGAGTACTTGGAGTAGCTTCAGTTGCAGATGTGCAAGCATGTAAACAATTTAACTGTCAGAAAACAAGACACTAGTCCACATTTGATGGATTGCGTACTTAGATTTGACATATGAGTTTCTCCTTTGTTCCAGGACAGGATCTAGTACTGGGTCCTGGCTACTCATGAGTGGTATCGTTTGAATTTTTTATGACAATGAATAGATAGATGCATAGATAGATAGAGATCTTGACAGCACAGTGCTATTAACAGCAGGTGATGCTCAGCCCTGCTCCTCTCTCACTTTCCTGTGGTACACTCTTCACAGCAAAAACTCCTCTTCTGCCTATGTTTAGGGCCACTAATTCTGCTCCAGTTCTCTGGAAACAAAAACCCTTCCTTGAATACTGCCCTCTTTCTTATACTGCCGTAGCCCTGAAATTTCTTTATTTTTTTAAAGAACACGAAAAGACAGTGGCCTTTATAATTCAGAAAAAGAAGTAACCTCTAAACATATTCGTGTTTAACCAATGAATGTACATTCTATCCTCATCATGATGAAAAAGTCTTGCCTTTTGACACTTATCATTTCATACTGCTTTTCGCTTTTCTCTTTCTTCCTCAGTCTCCTCTTCTGTATTTTTTGACCCACTGGTCTTCTTTCAGAGAGTTTTCTTTAGAACATTTTCTTGGGTCCTAACTGACCTCCATCTTTTCATATACTTCTTCTGGAAATATTTCCACACCTGTCTTCTGAGATCTGTCAGATTACTTTTTAAAAATGGTTATCCATACATCTATAAAGACTAAACCTTCATCCAGTGTATGATAGGCAATTCAACTGTAAGAGTCAAACACACCAAATGCTGAAGAAGTTGTATGAAGCTTGTTTATTTCTCAAATCAAATGTCTTTATTTCTCATCAAGCGTACTGTGCTGATCACACAGAAGATTTCCAGAGTATAATTCATTGCACTGAAACACTTTCCTTAGTGCAGGTGCTTCTTCTCTTTTCAATAACTGAAACATAGTTAAAAGATCCATTTCACCACTGCATTAATATACTTGTCTATCTGTGTCTTTCAATTGCTTTCAGTCGAGCTACGCTAGAGTAAAACTGAAGCAACACAGTGCTTAATCAACACTAATATATGCCCCTGATAGCTTTTTGTTTTATTCCAGCCCATTAACAGGCTATCTGGTATGACATTGCAAGAAAATCATTATGTCTTAATGATGTCATTAAAAACAAAAAATGTGCAGTTGTTGCAAAATATTAGAATGGACTCGAGGAAACACCAGCAATATTTAATGTACTATTTTAATACTTTATTTGTTGCTGTGCTCGTTTTGGCTAGGATAGAGTTAATTTTCTTCATAGAAGCTAGTATGGGGCTATGTTTTGGATTTGAGCTGGAAACAGTGTTGATAATACAGAGATATTTTCGTTATGGCTGAGCAGTGCTTACACAGAGTCAAGGCCTTTTCTGCTTCTCACCCCACCCCACCAGCGAGKAGGCTGGGGGTGCACAAGAAGTTGGGAGGAGATACAGCTGGGACAGCTGACCCCAGCTCACCGAAGGGATATTCCATACCATATGACATCATGCTGACCATATAAAACTGGGGGAAGAAGAAGTAAGGTGGGACGTTTGGATTGATGGCGTTTGTCTTCCCAAGTCACCGTTAGGCGTGATGGAGCCCGGCTTTCCTGGAGATGGCTGAACACCTGTCTGCCCATGGGAAGTAGTGAATGAATTCCTTGTTTTGCTTTGCTTGCACACGTGGCTTTTGCTTTGCCTATTAAACTGTGTTTATCTTGACCCATGAGTTTCCTCACTTTTACTCATCCAATTCTCTCCCCCATCCCACCAGGGGGAGTGAGCGAGCGGCTGTGTGGGGCGTAGTTGCCGGCTGGGGTTAAACCACGACACTATTATTTTTATTAATAATGGGATTCCTCCTCTCAAATGCACATATATATTYCAGGTCCCTAACCTATAGAAGGTACTTTCTGACTATTTGTAAAGTAACTGACATAATTCTGTATATTGAAAACTGTGTGTGTACATACAGGTGTATATATACCTCTATATGCACATATGCAGCATCGATCATTCTGCTTAATTTCAGATGTAGATTGTCCTTACAAAGTACTGTAAAGAGATACTGTATGACCCATTTTCTCAACATCTTTGGATAGAGCTCATCTAGTCCCCTGGACTTGTATGGGCCAATTTCTCACAAGTAATCCTTGACTTGATCCATGTCCTCCTCAAACCAAGTCACTAAGCACACATGCCTGGGAGCCCCTGCTGGTGAAGATTAGGGCAAAGAATGCATTGAGTACCTTGGCCTTATCTCTGCAGGGATGGGAGGGACCATTTTTTCACCTGAAGGATGCTGTCCTTAAAGACCTGACAGTTTCCTAACTTCATTTACCCTTCAGAGCTGCTTTCCATGGGACCCCAACTACAGTTCCCTGAAAAAGGTGAAGTCTGCCTGATTGTACACCAGGATCTGCACTCTGTTGCTCTACTTCCTCACTCTCCTCCCGATCTTGAACTCTAATTCATGGTCATTACATCCAAGGCTGTCACTGATTACCACATTTTACCACAACCATTTCTTTCCTTGTTAGTGAATAGCAGGATCCAGCTGTGCACCACTCCTTGACCCATCCAGTACTGTATCAAGAAGTTATTCCCAAAACCTACCAGAAGCCTTTATGGCCAGAATGTTGAAAATCWATCAGGAAATGGAAAGGCAGGGAAGAAACAGGGAGGACTGACAAATGGACTGATAGTGGTCTTGAACAAGCCTCACTTCCCTAGAAAATTGGTTAAATTAGCCGTACAGAGAAACTTGTTCCATAGTGTTTCCAACGGAAGAGTAAAGCATACAACCTCTTTTAGCCCTACAAAGTACCCTGCAGATACAAATGCTAGGCAGACAATATATTGTATGCTTATACAAAATTGCAACATTAAGTGGCAAGTTAGCAGCACTAAACCACAAATGAAAGGGACATAAAATATAAAGTGGGTCTTTCAAAATGGAGTTCAACAAGCAAGCTATCAAATTGTCACTTTTTTTATGGCCACATACAGGCCATAATCCAATGTTTTAGTGTACAAATTCAAAATTCATGACACTCTTTCAGAAGTGACCTTAGAAACTATTCTACAGATATACTGGGTATCCATATCCCCTAAATTAAAAGGGAGAAAAAAAAAGCCAAATTATCCAGGATCTAGTGGCCCAGTCAAAACTTTCTTCTCCTGCTCCCGGTATTATACAATAAGAACTTATTGCCCTCTCTCCTTTACCCCTGCAGCATTTGTATGTGAACAGTTGTGTGTTCACATACTGAAAACTCTGTCTATATGATGGTAATTAAAAGATGCTACACAAACATGAAATATATTTTAAACAAGATACAAGAAATTGAAATTTATTTCTCCTATGTCATATAAATGTTCCCCTAGARTTAGGAATCTAAATAAAAACAAGTCATTCTGGGGGGAATTTTTGTTGCAGATTTATATGTCTCTTAGTTTTATTACAAAAATGCTGACATATATCTCTGGTGTCACAAATGAAAGGCTGTATTGTTTGCCTATCAATTTTTAAAACATATATATTTCCAAAATCTTGACAGATATATTTTATTGCTCTTTACCTTCTTCTGCCCTCAAAGAAAAATTAATTACTTGTCTATCAGTAAGATATGTATCTTCTTTTTTATGTTCTATGACTATTATACTCTAAAATGTAAAGAACTATAGAATGATAAACATCCAATGTTCACTTGAAGCAATGGTATAATAATTTCTCCACAACTCTTGAAAGTGACCTGCATTAACTTGGTAGAAGTCTCAATGGGAAAAAGACAGACTGATATTAGGGAATGGTTATTTGTCCATCTAGCATGTAATATACCACAAGATTGGAAGACCTAGAAAATGTGTGTATTTATTTTCCGTCAGGTAAACTTAACAGCATACATACCAGGCCAGCTGGTGTGAGTAATTTTGGATCTGGATAGCAGTACAAAAAGAAGTAGTTCTTCAGGAAGACCTGCGCTTGCAGCTGTACTGTATATGCCCTGGGATTCTCACTGGAGCAGCCCTACTGATCTCAGCTAAAGACTTCCGGCAGAAGATGGAATATCATCGGTCTGAAAAGTCCCAGATCACTCCATTTTATAAATAAAACTATGAACTCAGTCAGAAAGCTAAATCACCGAATACTAAGAACATATGGTAGCCATAGTGTCTTTGTCAAACTATTACATTCTGTATTGAGTATAGCTCATGGCAAGTGCTTAGTACAAGTTTAAAGATGTGTAGGTATGCAAAGACTGCAATATCCTGATTTAATACCTCTTCCTTACGGCTACTACCTGGCTACTGTTTTAACCAGCTGTTAAATCAACTGTGTGACAGCTCAAGTTCTAGGCATGGGGAGAAAAAGAGCAGTTGAAAGTTAGTAGGTGCAAGATAGTATTTATGCTTTTGAAAATTTCCCCCAGTGTTAGAGACACATCCTTACAGACAGACTTGATTTGCCCACTGCTGGTTTGCCTAGTTGAAATTTGAGAATGAGTCACCTGAAGAGTCATGTTTTCATCCATGCCTCAGTGATGCCCTGACACTGAAAAATGTATGCACCTGAATCTGCTTCCAATGAGACACAAAAAATACTCTTATTTTTTTTTATTTTTCCCATTACTTAAGAAAACACATATAGACTTGGGAACTAGTCAAAATTTGTATCACCTCTTCACTGTTGTCAAATGGCACAGTTCTCCTGAAGCCAACAAGCTGCCTGATTGACATCAGCTGAGAACAAGCTGTTTCTGGTAAAGGTATCTCTTTGATCAGTAAAGGGTTATCAATTTTCTCAGCTCTTTATAACTAATATAAGCATAACCAAGCATCCTGTATGCCTAATACTTAAGAAGAAGTAAAAATAAAATAAAATAAAATAAAAAAATCCCTTGCTTTCCTTGTTTATGCTGGTATTAGTAACAGAGCCATCACAATAATAGACCTTACAAAACATATACTCTAAAACTTTTTGACCACAAATAAGAATTCTCTGTGAGCTTGTAAACTTAATGAATGTTAAGGCAGGCTTAAAAGAAATATAGCACATGAAAATGAAATAAGGGCTGTTTTATTATTATTTTAAAAGGCTACAATAATTTATTAACCACAGTGCATTCATCAGAACTAGAATTTGACAGACCCATAGACATTTTCCTCCCTAATAGATCAAATTAATCATAAAACACATACTATTTTCTGCCCAGCTCCCTTCTGTTAATCTACTTGTTAGTCTTAAATCCTAAACACCAGTGCTAATTCTAAGCATGTAAGAGCCATAAAAATTATTTAGATGACCTGGCATCCTTGCTTACTTAATTTTTCTGTTTTGCTAAATACAAAGAATATATTTATGAAAAAAAAGTTCCAAGGCAGTGACAATTTTAGATAAATTACTGAAAACGATGAGCGATTTAATACTTAACTACATTATAGAAATAAATGGAATAAGTCTCAAGAGCAAACGAGAGTTGCTGAATTTCTTTTAACTGATTCAGGACACAAACATTGGTAAACTAGGCAGTCTGACTGCCATTACCTTTAAATATGAGAACTTATTTGCAGTGTAATTGTGGAAAAAGAAATAATGTCACGTGGTGGCATTTCTAAATTCACATTTCACGCTGTTAACTTTAAAAGGGAAGTGGTTTCACTGAAATCTACAGAGACCAAGTTTCCTATAGGTTTCATGGGCAACATAAGTTGATCCATGGAAAAATAAAGTCCCTTTTTTTCCTCCTCTTTTGCATGGTTAGGTTTTCGTGGCGTCTATGACCTTATCTGATTCACCTTAAAGTAGCATGAAGACTATCACTTACGGACGACAAGGAAAGGAAACATATAGAATTGTTACAGAGTACCCGACTATCATTTTTATTGGCAACACGGTCTTAGATCAACTTAAATCAAATATGGCTTTTAGTATAAGAGATTTGGCTCCAAAGGAGAGAGAAAAGCTGAACATACCCAAGACCTGCTTTTGGATTGTGTTAGCCATTTTAAATTTGTATGCAGTACAATTGCATCAATGTATGTAATTTTCTGTTTATTGTTCCTGTTCATTTGTTTGCACTCAATAAATGTTTAGTTAAATCTTCATTGCACTGTGTTGCATCAAAAAATCTCGATGAGTGATCTTCATTTACCAGCCTCTATTCTCAGTCACAACACAGAGCAAGATAACACCACTTAAATTTGCTTTCGTTAAGGCAGCTTTTGATTTTTTTTTTTWCTTGATCTATAGCAAAACCACAGCAGAATGAGACACCTCTTGAATTCAAAGTAACAATTAGGCACACTGGTTTATATATGAAATAAATAGGTACTCTGTTCTATCACCTGGGTGGAGGCAAAATCTTCTGGAAATGAGCAGAAATACTGCTACGAACAGGAATACAGAATATGGATTCTATTTGTAGGAAAAGGGATGGAGGTTTTCCAAAGAATTTACAGGAAGAATAATAATAGCAAACTTTCCTGCGTTCAAGAAAAGAGGAAGCAGCACAGGGTTGAGATTCAGGCTTTATTCTACACCTAACCTGCTAGCATCCTCATAAAATGAGAAATCAGAATTTTTTAAATTTTGTCTTGGGTGGGACAAAAATTCACTTTTTTAAAGAAAGAAAAACCCAAACAAAATAATTTTGCTTGCACTCCCTTTGAAGCCATATGCTATATTAATGTACAAACAATTTCAGTGAAGAATTCATGTTATTATTGTAAACTCACAGAAACGCTGACATGAGTCAAGTACTCAGAAGGTAAAAGAATGTGTCTTCAAATATCTAGTAAGAAATGAATGCTAGCATTCATCATTAAGAAAGAAAAGTCATTCCTTTACCAGCAGTAGTATTCTGTCAAATGAAGAAGTTTGAAAATTACTATCACAGTAAAATGATAGATCTGAAAAATCAGTTAATCACAATGAATTGTGACGAATATTATTTAATATTAGACATCTGCAGTTTATATAAGAAACTGTTTTCAGCACATAGTCCCTAAGAGTATTAAAAAGCATATTTCAAAAAGAACATACTTTCTTGAGTGAAATATTTCATGTTGTTTTTATGATTCTTTAATGCCAAGCAACCTTTCAAACTGCAAAGAGCATTGTAGCAATGATTATACCTGCATCGTATTAAGCCTTTCAGAAAGATATGTTGGGAAAAATAGGTAAATTTTGAATTTCAAATAACAACTTGACAAAACAGCCTAAGCAAATAAGCACTGCATGCTAGTATATTTATAAACTGAGTAGAGTTATGCCGTGGGTTTTTTTTGTTGTTGCTTTTCTGTGCGCTCTCTTTGTTGCCTCAAGTCATTCAGACATATTTTCCCTTTTTATGGGGGAGAACACAGTTGTGAAAATAGTAATGTATTGCTCCCTGAACTGCAYGGTACTCAAAATCTTTTTGTGGCTGTGGTCTACTAAATGAAAAGTAAATATTACCAACAGATAAAATAATTTTCTATTTGTTTTTTATTCTTATTGTTGGATATGAAAGATATCAAATTTTAAAAATCTGGAGACTCAACTCTTCCATGTCTGTGAATGGATTCGGAATTGGCAGTACAGACTTCTTTATACCAGTCTACCAGCTACAATTCTGAAGGACAGCTTAGTCAGCATGACAGTAGTTCATWGTCCACCCTTATTTATATCGCTTTGCTTTCTATTCAGACTGCCACCAAGGCAGTGTAATCAGGCAGTGTTATCTGCAAAGAATGTTAATTTTTTTCTTAAATCAGAAACCCTAAAAGAGTCTGCTATACTCGGACACAATAAACGCTAAGTGCTTTTGGATGAAACTATCACCTCTCTGGATTGACTCAGAAATGACAGAAAAGACTATTCTTGCTTTCATCCATCCACTCGAAGAACTGTAATGATCCATTTCCTGTGCAACTCCATTTTAGTTCTTCAGTCACAAAATGCATCATCTAAAACTAGTGTAAACCAACACAAGTTCTGTCAAGCCACCCAAACAACAGTGATATAACCCAGCTTAGGACCTTGCTTAGTGAACACTTACCAGGACAGCTCAGCACTATTTACAAGCATGAGTATGTTTATAAGCCCACCATGTAAGAAAGGCCAGATCTCCATGGCTGAAGAATCTTCTTTTATCCATCCAATCAATAAGGCATAGCTCTCAAATCAAATTTCCTCACRCTATTATGTTCATAATTATAACTGCTTCTGTTCTAAGCCAGCAATCTAAAGAAGCAGCCACAAAGTGTGTTGGACTTGGAAGCCAACAAAGAGCGGGCCAGAGTCCTCAAAGAAAGTACAGCTGTATGAAAGACACAGATCCTGGGCTGAAGGCCTACAAAAACCAGCTACAGCTGAGAGCACAGAGAGGATAGAGCTAGAGCAGGAAAAATTTAGGGCAGGAAATAAAGCACAAGACAGGACCGTGGCACTTAGATGTAGTCTGCATGCCTCATGGACTTACACATATTCATGAGATTTTTTTTAAAGAGCTAGTCAAAGGTAACTCTCATAATTGCAGCACCTACTGATCCTTGTTGAGACTTAACATAAAGGATGAGGAAAAAAAGTCTAAAAAATCACCTGAACACATCTGTTGTAGCACTAAACTGAGAGGCAGAACTTATCACTTTGGGCTCAGAGCTATACTAACATTATGATGTGATTTTTGGTCTATAGCTTATTCATCTCCCATAGCTGGAGCTAGTCTGAAACAAGTTCCTATCTGTCTTCAACAGTCTGTATAAATTCTTCTAAATCTTTCGCGAAAAGCAGCTGCTACCTCATGAAAAGGTGACTTTTTCTCTGTTTGGATTCTTTTACTATTCTATTGGCCTTGTCAACAGGATGATAGCTACATTTTTTCACCTTTGTTTCTTTAATAAAGGAAACTATTTATTAAAGGTCTACATCACTTAAACTATGGATGCTTTGCTATTAGTGTCACTGAGCAGAATGAAGCCCTTAGATCAGAGATTCATTTAGTGGATTGCAACTTTGGCTACACCTAATCTAAGCCAAACTAGAAGTAATGGACTGAAAGTGAAAACTTTTATAAACTATTGCCTGTCTGTACCTTGCCAAGTTTTAATATTAAAAAGAATACTATAATAAAGTGGGAACACCAATGGAGCAGTGGCATTTCCACTTTAACACTTATTTCAATTATCTGCTCCTCTGATTCGAAAACCTGTCTCTGGCCACAATTCAGTGTATTTGATTTCGTAACCTCAGCATGCATTTTTGATTGATAGTGATGCAAGCTTTCAATGAGAGCATTTCAAAATTCAGACAAAGACAAGCCAGAACGCATTTTTGCATTTTCAATGCTTTTTGTATTCTAAGAATACATGTCTACTTTTACTTTCTTTCAAAGCAATTCAAACAATTGATTAGATTTGAAGGAAAAGTGGGTATTATAAAAAGCATGCTTTCAAAATAATGAAGTACATCACTTCTGAGATATTTCAATACCTATAAAACATAAAGAGCACCGATTTACTGTTTTGGCAGTTCCAATACCTTGGCTGTCATATTCAGATCAATGTTCTTTGTATTTGACAATGCTATAGTGAAAATTTGTTTTAGCCTTTCCTGTTAAGGATTGCAAACATCAGAAGCGGGAAAAAGATTTTGAAGRACAGAGGAAGTAGTATTTATATGTAACTTAGGGAACTTTTATTTAACAGAATTTGTTTCATTGAGTAATTAAATTAATAGACTGCTTCTATCCAGAATTCCATAAAACCCAGACTAAAAAAAATAGGTCTACGTAGAAGACTGTAAGCAAGAAGTGAAGAATTTCAGACACGACATACTGGTCAACATGCTGCTGTGATGCTGTTATGCTTGACTGATTCCTCTGCACTGCCTATTTGTGGGAGGTATTCTTGATGTAGTATGATCCATAATAATTACTTTCCACAAGACATTCAATGAAATCATATAATCAAATCTTTGTGACTTGGGCTGTTAAACCGTTATGATTGCCTTCTGTACCCAAAATTTTTTATAAGAAAGACTTATCTAGCTGAAAGAATGAAATGAAATCTTGAGCATTTTTTTCAGGCAAGTACCTCATGGTACTTCCCATATAAAGGATTTCACACTGTATTTTAGAAGAAAGATTTCTAATTATAAAGAACATATTTTTGTAAGATAAAATTCTATGTGAATTCATTTTTCATAGCTAAAGTAACATCACAGCCAGATAATTGTACTATTACCYAAAATATATTAGTCATAGACATAGCCATAAAACTGTATTTTAATTTATGTACTTTTGAGAGACTAAAGACCTGCACATATCTTTTATCTACACACATTTATATAATTAATATCATTTTATAGAAAGCTATGTCTCAATTTCAACATCATTCACCATAGAGCACCTGCTATTTCTTTCCTGCTATGTTATTTACAATAGTGTATGATTTGATCATCAAAAAATTATTCTAACAGCTTTCATCAGTACAGCAGTACAAGTATATTTGCTATGAGAACTGTAACTATTCACTTTCTCTCATTTRTAGGTGTGAACACCCCAAAGACAGCATTAATAATTTTGTCATGGTTTATGTGTTGCACTACGATGATGTCCTGGTGTCGGCCGGGATAGAGTTAAATTTTTTCCTAGTACTATGTTTTGGATTTAGTATAAGAAGAATGTTGATAACACACTGATGTTTTGAGTTGTTGCTAAGTAATCTGCTACTCAAGGTCTTTTCAGTTTCCCATGCTCTGTCAGGCGCACAAGACGCTGGGAAGGGACACAGCTGGGACAGCCAGCCCAGCTGGCCAACAGGGTATTCCATACCATGTGACATCATGCCCAGTATATGAATGGGGGGAATCCAGGAAGTGGCTATCGTTTTGTTGGCCATTTTCTCGGCGGGTGGTGAGCAATTGCATTGTGCATCACTCATTTTGTATATTGTATCGTTATTATATTATTATCATTGTTATTATTATTATTCTTTTCTGTTCTATTAAATTGTCTTTATCTCAATCCGTGAATTTTTTTTTTCGATTCTCTCCCTGCCCCACTGAGGGGGGAGTGAGCGAGCGGCTGTGTGGCGTCTGGCTACCTGCCAGGTTAAACCACTACAGTCCTTTTTGGCGCCCAACGTGGGGCTCAAAGGGTTGAGATAACGACAGATCTGACCAAAGTGTATTAAGGCAAAATTTATTATAAGTATTCATTATATTGTTTTAATAGTCACTGGTCACAATGTTGATTTATTGGCTCTCAAAGTTGTGGGGCTGGCTTTCAGTGTTGGATTATGTAATACCTTTCTTGCAGTATATMCTCCCTGTTGTGCTGTTTATTACTGCTCAGAATTGGGTCAAGGTTATCATTTTGCTGCACTGTGTAACACTGTTTTATGATATGATAAAATCATTGGTCGTGAGTCTGATCTGGTATTTGTACTCAGCATTGCCATTGTCTCTGTACCTTGGGAATCACCTTTTAGAAACTATTGGTAATTACACCCTTTTCGCCTCAAAGAAAGAATTTATGGGGGAGACAGAATGGGACACTTTCTCCCACTTGTTCATCTTCCCTTTCATATCTCCAGAAATGCCTTTTTCTTCTATCCTCTTCATGAAGCCCTCCACAACAATGCCTGAGAATTCTGAATATCCTCGGGATGTTCAAACAAGCATATTCATATTGCTATGTCTCCTGAATGTGGTTCAGGTCTTGTTTAAGGTTAAACAATTATTTAGGAATACCATCCAGAGATCAACCCCGGCAACAGACACAGTGGCTACTCAAACCCCCGCAACAGGTACTGCAGCTGCTTCAACCCCCACGACAAGCACTGTGGCTACTCAAACCCCCGCGACAGGCATTGTAGCTACTCCAACCCCTGTGAGAGGCACTGTGGCTACTCAAACCCCATCGACAGACACCGCGAGTACTCCAACCCCCGTGACAAACACTGCAGCTACCCAAACCCCAGCAACAGTCACTGCAGCTATTCCAACCCTGGTGACAGGCACTGCAGCTACTCAAACCCCAGCAACAGTCACTCCAGCTATTCCAACCCCGGTGACAGGTACTGCAGCTACCCAAACCCCAGCAACAGTCACTGTGGCTGAACTGGAGAACCAACCTGTGCCAGTATCAGTTRCCCCTATACAGAAGAAGAAATACACAAGAAAAYCAACTCGTTTAGTAAGGGATGAAGATGAACCAGGGCCATCATGACAGCAGGAGGAGGAAGAGGCAGAAGCCCTAAATGAGATGGTAACCACCCAATGCCTATCCCTGAATGAGCTGCGAGATAATGCGAAAAGATTTCAGTCGTCRTCCAGGTGAGCAAATTATCACCTGGCTGCTCTGATGCTGGGATAACGGGGCCAGCAGCCTGGAATTAGAGGGCAGGGAAGCCAAGCAGCTGGGATCTCTTTCTAGGGAAGGGGGCATTGACAAAGCAATTGGAAAAGGTACACAAGCCCTCAGCCTCTGGAGGCGACTCCTGTCAGGCGTGAAGGAAAGGTATCCCTTCAAGGAAGATGTTATATGTCACCCAGGCAAGTGGACCACCATGGAGAAAGGTATCCAGTACCTGAGGGAATTAGGCATGCTAGAAGTGATCTACAATGACCTGGACAATGAGCAGTTACCCAAAGATCCAGATGACATCAAGTGCACCCGACCCATGTGGCAGAAGTTTGTACGGAGCGCACCAGCGTCATATGCAAACTCATTGGCAATAATGACTTGGAAAGATGGAGAGGAACAAACGGTGGATGAATTGGCTGGCCAACTCCGGCAATATGAAGAAAGTCTCTCTTCCTCCCTACGGGCCTGCGTCTCTGCTGTGGAGAAACTGCCGGACATGATAGCTGAGAAACTGTCCCGGTAGTTCCAGCAACTCAAAGAGGATATGTTCTACTCCCCACCTGCATGGGCCAGTATCTCAGCCATTCRGAGTAAGCGTCCCTTCGCTCAAGAGAGAAGATATCGTGGATATACACCCTAGGGCACCCTGTGGTTTTACCTGCGCGGGGAAACCCCATTGGATTTCAAATTTTTTGAAATTATGTAAGAAAGAAAAGAAGACAGTGTAATTATTACCCTTTCTTGTGATCTCTGATTAATGAAGGGGAACAAATGGTGCCTCCAGAAACTCAGAAGTAGTTTCTGCAATTGTGTCCTAAATTGCTCCAGATAAAATTTATTTATAGTTTTTCTTACAGTTGTCTTCTCATATTTCCTTACAGATTATATTTTGTTATGAGGAATATTCAGTATTTCCTTAAAATCAATTTGCAACTGTTGATGAAAATATTAGGTTTACTGCTTTTTATTATGTGTATATAGTGTACATCTCTTAAATACTGTAATATTTTTTCACCTTTTTTTTTTTGAGTTTTGAAGCATTTTCCCTCTCTGAGGTTAGAGCATTGAGTAGCAAATACATCTGTAGTGATTTTTTAATATTTGTCAGTCTAGGAAAGTATTGCAGAATGTTACTTCTTTGCCTGAGGCTCAAACTTGAAAAAATATTCATGTACTATCTAAAAAATATGAATTTAAACCAATGTGATCTGAATTTTGTTCTATGATTAGGAAGCTCATCTTCTTTCAAAGAACTGAATGTTCACTTCTGTAACCACTGTTTGTAACATTGAGTCCCAGCCTATGATTTGCACTCTTTGTTGGGTAAGTGTGAACAGGATCTATGTTCAGAATTCAAAAATTTTAGATAAAATTAGGACAATTTTCTGCAGTTTTGTTTGAATAAAAGTATATTAAAACCACATTGGCATCTAGCTCTATATGCAATAGCTCATAATATTTTTACTTCTCTCACTACATGTAATCTGTAATCATAGTGGATATACAAACATGTTATCAAGAGATTTAAATAAAACAGATTTAATTATGCATGGGACAATACTTGCTATGGRCACCTCAGATGTGGACATCTCATCTGAATGTGATAAATAGACAACATCTGTTGGGTGAGACTTTTTTTGATTTATGATTTAATTTACAGTGTTAAAATAATATCAGTGTATTTTCTCTGAGGAGAGGAAGATAAGACAATTGTAGCTATAGCCAAAGCTTATAAACAGGTCTATTGCCTGCATTCAGGTGCTTTACAAGTAGGTCTTTCAGATTGTAAACTCTTTTGGACAACAACACACAGTTAGGCTAGGCTGTGTCATCCTGGCTCAAGTGTGTTACCTCTTTGTCTGCCACAAGGCAACAGCAACAACAGGATGCTTATACAGGCAAGAAGAGTTACAGATAGTCTCTCTTACGAATGCAACATGTTCCCTTTATTTTTAACATGGTCAAAATGAAGAGGTCTTCTCCAAGAAAATTATATCACATCGCAAAAATTATTGCCATATTTGAATTACAACTGGTTCATTTATTACAAAGAACTTATATTTCCTGATTAGAAGATTGAAAAGAGATCGGTATRATGCTAAATGACCCCTTAGTTTATTTCTACTTCTCAGCTAAGAGAAAAATCTAAATCTCTGGGTGCATTTCACATTTGTCATTTTGAACGCTAGTTTCTTTGGAGCATAAAGTCATCTTCACAAACGTGTCTAAAACCTATAAAGTGTTTGCTAATAGGCTGTCTGGTTCTGAACRAAATCTAACTCACAACTTTTGGGGAAAAGGTAAATAGCATAAAATAGATTGACAGTATAACCTATCATGTTATACTATTTCAAGTATTTAGGTTGTTTTATGACTATGTCCAGTCAGAAATATTCAGGGTCTTGACGCATCAACACACTATGCAAGCTGATCACAGAGCTGATACTCAAAGGAATTTACAGGATGAAGTGTGCTATAAATACGAAAGGTATTTGTATCTAAATATATGTGAGATATCTGTAGCTAAAGAGTTCATTCTCATCTTAAGACTGTCATTACTTAATTCCCTTCTAAAAAGTCACCAATACCTACCTTCACTCTGCCACCAATAACAACTCTGAGTGCCTGCTCCTTCCTGCCACTGTCAGGCTTTCTCCCATGTCTTGCCATGTTTGGAAAAACATTGTCACTGAAAATCGTAGAGCCTTATGTGCTGTTAAATTTCCCTTTAAACCATGACTTCACTGCAAGCCCTTACATGGGTCTGTTTGTCTGTCATTGGCTGAATAAGCATGGAGGTGAAATGAGGATCCTCTGTTTTACCTTGAATGCATTCCTATTTGCTCATCCTGCATTCCTTTTCCTTTTTGAACTCACTTCCACCTGTTGTGTCCTTTTGACCTGCAGATGGCAAACAGTATGGATTTGAGAGCTCATGTGCTCTCTCTAGCTATCCCTTGTCACAGCTTACTGACAGTCAGGTACAAAATTGATTCTAGCTTTGGTTCCCATGTTCTCTCTAACGCAAATAAATGTATATTAGCAGGAGTAGCAGTAGCAACGATGGTAATGGAGAAAGCAAATACACAGCACTTTAGGTCAGCTCACAGGAGTAAAACGTTTTTATCAAAAAAGCAATTCTTCCTCAAATAGACCTTAAATATAAAGCATAAAATTAACAAGCTCTTCTCAGCCATAATCCCAGAACTAGCTAAAAAAAAAAATATTATGAGTCTTTTTATTTTCTTCAGACATTCTCATGTTTCTCACTCTTGGCTCCTTCCCTTCTTGAGTATGCAATCTCTCTTGGGAATGGAAAAATAATGCATTTTTTCATGCATTTTTTCTCTACCAGACAGGTAGGTATATTTATTACAAACAAAATCTAACGTTTTGTTTGAGTACCTCCACTCTTTTTGGAACAGGGCCTCAATTCTTCATCACTCATCATGATCTATTAATTTATTCACTCCCTCACCACATAGATAAATATATGTATACGTGTAAACACTACAAGCATGCAACTATTTGTGAAGCAAGTAAACATTTTGGATCAAAAACCTTCCTATCAGTATGGTCACTGCTCTGCTACTAATACAAAAATCATAGAAATTAATTAATTCCACACACACAAACTGTGATTCTTTTTTCTTTTTTCAGAATCAAAAGGTTTTAACTGAAAATGTACAGAATACAGATGTTTAAATCAAGTGAAATGTATGGTTCAAGCCAATATCAAGTGTCCCTATATTCATTTGTTGGAAAGTATATCGGATTGTAGGTACTACTAAGACAGCACAATTTAATTCCATTGTGTTGCTCCACATGTTTTGGGGACATTTTCTTGCATAGGAAACACAGGGTTCATTGTACACGTTTGTAACTACACAGTAACTCTCATGAAGTAAAGTGTAAACTTTTCCTGATGTCTAAGAAATGCTACTTTATGCAAGTTGTTTTTTTTTCTTTTACAGTAATCTTATTATCCATAAAAAAGATTCCATTATTTCACAGATTTTATTACCTGAGACCTGATAAATTAGTTATCTCCTCTCAAGAAAGAGGGTAACAGTCAGATGTATTTCAATACAATGGCAGTATTCAGAGAGGCCATAAAAAGAAAACATTTCTTATAATAAATTATCATGTGGCATCTAAATTAGAACATGCTGGTTTTATATAGAACTGTTTTAAACAGAACTGTTTAGTAGATTAATACTGAAACATGAAATATTTCTTTTCACATCTATAGGTTTCTATTTTATTACATCTTTCATCCACAGTCAAGTAGCAAATCCTTCAAACTTCCACCAGAATCTAATGACCATCTGGAAACTCTGCATAACTGAACTTCAAAAAACTGCTCAGGGCCTATCTTTCCTTGGCAAAGTACAAAGGTTTTTCTCAACAAGTATTTCTATCATGACAAATATTTTAAATTCCTTTTCAGGCAGTTACATTAGTGTTTCTGCAGGTATGAGATTGTCCAAGCAGAAGACTGACTTCCATTAAGTATTAAAGTATCTTTTTAAAGATACTGGTAGGTGAAGTCTACTCTGTGAGCCCAAGCTGAAGTTCAGCTGGTGACTCTTATATGCTTGAAGTACTTGCATTTACACAYGTAAAATGGAAGTTTAATCACATAGAGATGCCAGCTGGGCATCTGCTGACGGTGGAGATCTAGAGGCCTTGCTGGTTGGGGCTAGCTAAATGAAAGAGGCAACAAGATGGAAGCCCATGTTTTGAAAACGAATAGGTGCCTGTCCATTGAACTAGGTATTAAAAAACAGACTAACATTTATAAAATGTATATTCTGAAAATTGGTAATGAAAAAATAATGAATTGCAAGACTACTATAATATAAGGAAGTTAGTTTAGCTGAAAAAGTCTTTATTTTCTATGGAGGTTGTATTTAAACTCCTATTTTCTCTTTAATTTCTTCTGTTTCTTCTTTAGCTCTCCCTCATCCTCCAATCCACACGTCATTTCTTCTTTCCTCTTTTGCTGACAGTCTCACTTCTTAAGCTCTCTTTCATTAGCTTCCATGCTTTTATTTGTCCCTCATGCTATTCATTACATTCATTCAGCCTTGTTCTCATCTCCATAAAGAGTTTCAGGACAATGTTCACAAAGCATTTGAATTCCAACTAAATATAGTCGTAGATAATATGTGACATTGCAACAGTAACTAGACCTAGTGACACCCATTTCAACAAAGATGAACTTTGTCTTGTGTCTTCAACTCCCTTCCTGAGTTTTTATGAGCATGATCCCTCCCAGTGCTCAAGATAAAAAAAAGCTGTGTTATGTATTTATTTACTACTGGAGAGGAATGTTACCAGCTAGCAGGTCAACTCTTACAGTGTGCCTGGACTCATAACGTCCCCACTACCCAGCGCAACAGAACAGATGGGAAGCCCAAACTAGCTCCAAGACATGGAACAATACAGTCCTATCAACATGATGTTGGCACCCAGCCTATTTAGTCCTACTGAGGACACTGCACAACGCAGCTCACCAGCCCACTGTGGCTCTTTGGGCCTCACACCATTCCGTGATGGAGACCAGCCTAGAAAAAGAGTTTCCAGAAGTGGCTATGTGACAGGATGTCTTGAAATCTCATGTAAAGCAGGGAGGTGGGTTTTTTTAAGTAGTCAGTAATGACTGGAAGAGGACAGCATGTCAACATTCGCGGACCTGAGTAAGACCTGGTCCTGTAGTTATACATGCATAGCTAATCTCCTGCTGTTATTCTGGCTCAGCTAAGCTATGGCTTCTCACGTAACTAGCCTGCAGATTTTACAACAGCAAAGCCGAGACAGAACCACCTCAGTGTCCCCAAAGAAGGCATAAATAGAAGGCTCTGTGAAATTACATAACAAGAAACACTTCTTTCTTACTGCCATCATTGTAACACAGTTACCTGACAGTGATCTATTCTTGTATATTTATTATCTCCATTGAAAGCATATATATATTTCTGCCATCACACTTCCACATTCCCCTTTAGCCATGATCAGCAGTTATATTGCAATTGCCTAAAATTCTAAAATTCAGTTGTAAAATTGTGAATAATTGTATAATTCAAATCTTGAAATTATCATGGTAATATGCAGATCTATGTCTCTAGTCAATGCCAACATACTAAAAACAAGCCTAAAATTATATTTCTACAGGTCTCCTGCTACCTAAAGTCAGATGCAAGAATGAAATTACACCAGCTTTTCCATCTGGAACAGAAAACATAGCCAAAAATAACTAAAGCATGTTGACGTATTTTTATTAATTTATAAATTACATTTTAGTTTAGTATCAAATATACTGCATAAATAAAATAATAATACTAAGTTAATTAGATGAAAGGCCTACTCTGTAACAATTTTGTGCAGAAAAGTAAGTAATGCATAATGCCTGACCATATGGTCTTTTTGTCCTGTTGGCTAATTACCTACAAATTGCTGTACCAATTTTATTCCTGCTGGTTATTATTAACTGGAGTATGTTTCCTCCTGAGTATTGTTCCTCTCTTTCACATCTTTTCAACCTCACCAGAGAAAATGCATTTAGTATGCACAATGCTTAATGGATTGAATTGCAAAGGATACCTTCTACAACCGAATTCTATAAAGAAGAGACACCTCCCAAACAAAAAGCTGACTGAACAAAAGCTACAGCCATACACATTATACTGCTTTAAAACTGAAAGTTGAAAATATTGAAAGCAGTTATATTTGCATCAGGATTTTCTTTGGCTGTATAAAAACAATGTAGCCCTGGGCATATACTCTGACAAGCACTGAAATGATACAATAATGATTTCTGATATAGAAAGAAATTAGCATTTTTTAATGATCCATTCTGTAGAAGCCATGTCTAATTTAGGGCATCTGCTTCTAACAGTACTTCACTGTCCATGTATTAGAGTTTAAATCTTAATTATTGCTTTTGCAATATAAGAACTCTAACATAACTATCAATTATGGAAACTACAATCACTCGAAGAACACAGCTGAGGCATTCTTGCCAACTAGACAAAACTAAAAGAATAAGTAAAATCCTTTTTTAACCACCCTGCAGCCCAGAAGAGCCTTGAAGTTCCACTCTTTGATTAACAACTAATTATGCAAATTCAGATCTACAGTTCCAACAGCTAAGAATAAATGACTTTGCCTAGCTAATTTATAGTGTGCATATACTTCATTTTTCTTCTTCATATGTTTATATTGTTCAAGGAAGAAATCAATTTTCCAAGATCAATAATTATTCAGATATTTCCCTAGTAGCAGTCTTGTAAACATCATCACAGTAAAAAAAAAAAACAAAACAACAACAACAACAAAAAACAACAACAAAAAAACCCACCACATGACAGCTTTGATGTACTGTTAAACAAATGTTCACCAGTTGGACTTCCAGGTTTAGCTTGCCAAAATTGCTAACTAGAAGACAACTATTTTTAAAGTTTGCTTTAAATCATACCCAAACAGGAACATCTCCATTCTTCATAGCAAACTTTACATTTCTACAAAGACAAATGCATGTCTTTTCCTTTAGATATGTGTGTGCATAAAAATGTTTCTCTACTGTAAGATACTTCATATTTAACAGTATAACTAATGCATCTTTATTATAAAAATCCTTGGCTTCCAGAAAAAAATATTTAATAATTTAAATTAACCTTTCCTCATTTTCATAAATTGTACTAATTGTAAAGTTTCAAATAAATTAAAATGTCAGTAATATCTTATTTTTATACAATTTCCTTTTCTTTTTTTCAGTCATTTCAAGTTATCAGTGCACTGATACACCAATTTTCTGATATTAACTTCTAGATCTGCAAATCTTCGTTCTTTTTTATTTCTAGTAAGGAACCTATAAATACTACAGTTAAGTGAGGAATGCAAATTACCATGACAAAACTACAAATTATAATTCTACCTACTCATCACAGTGAGTAATGGTTTCTTTATGGTTTCTTCACTATCATATCGTTAGTATGAAAATACTTCAGGCAAGTATCTTGCTTGACTTCAGTAAGGCTTTCAACACTGCCTCCCATAAGATCCTCATAGACAAGCTGACGAAGTAAGGGCTGGATGAGCAGACGGCGAGGTGGACTGAAAACCGGCTAAAGGGTCAGGCCCAGAGGGTGGTGAGGGTGACTGAGCACTGGCACAGCTTGCCCAGAGAGGTTGTGAAGTCTCCATCCTTGGAGGTATTCCCCCGTCTGGGGATGGTCCTGGACAACCTGTTCTAGGTGGCCCTGCTTGAGCACGGGGGTTGGACAAGATGACCTCCAGAGGTCCCTTCCAACCTCAATCATTCTGTGATTCTGTGATATCTAAGCCATTGCAGCTAGAATCTGCAATATATCTGTCACAGTTCTCCAAGTACCACCTCCACACACCTTAATATTTACTCTGGCATCACATCACCTTTCATATCAAGTTCTTATACTTTCCAATCTTCAAGGCAGAGCTCAGCCTCATCTTCATTTTAGCTATTCCTTTTACTTGCTACCCTCTGTCTCCAATATCCACTGCTTGACAGAGATGACCAGGAGACAGATTTTGCATCTCATAGAACTCTGAGATTTCAGAAATGTTATGCTCAAAATTTTCAGACGGGACAAAGAGGGAAGGAGGAAAGAAACACAAGTAACAATATGATAGTTAACACATGCATTTGATATGGGAAATTAATTTGCAGTCTGCAAAAGGCAAAGAAGGGAACATTACGCTAATGTTTTTTTCTGGGATAGACTTACTATTTACCTTTATATTTTGACCATAAATTCCAAGAGAGTCTAGGAAAAATCTATTATGAAAGTGTTATGCAAATTCAACTAGCAAATGATTTCTCACAAAAAGACATCTGAGCAGAAGATTCCCAACCAKCTGTTCTCTAATCTTTTCTTCTCCTATAGGACAGCCTTCCAAGTCAGTGTTCTGCTCCCTATTTCTAAACAGATTCCCTTTCCCCAGCAATTCTTAGCATCAGTGAAGGGGAGATTTTGTTCCAGCTGTTTTTTCAGCAATCTGACAAAATGTGCTTACAAACTTAGAACACCGCCCTGACTCCTATCTGATTTCAGGTATTTACATGGCTCCCACTGCCAAAATATGGGGTACCAAAGTATCAGGTACCTTTCCCCCACCACTTTTGGTACCAGTTGTTGAGGTAACAGCAAAATTCTTCAAAATAACAACATATTTATTCTGTGGGTAAAGACTTCAACAAATCCAATCCAAAGCCACATATCTGTGGTTGAGCAGAGTAGAGAATCCAGATGAGACATTTCTACCACTAGCACCTAGTCCCAAGGGCGGTTACAGCTTTATTCTACTCACTTTTTCAACTGACTGTTTCAGTGTCTTAGAAGGGCTCAGCAGTGCCAGTGTGAAACAGTCAAGTCTGACTTCATTGCAACAAGGCCTTCTGTGGCATGAGCCAATTAATGAGAAACATTATCTTTCTCCTATCTGCTTTACTTCTTTCCCACAGCATGACCAAAATTAGGTTAATTAGCAGTGTGCTGGGGGAAATAAAATCACTTTATTTAGATTAACAGTTTTGGGCTGGCCTCATTATGAAGTATGGGACTTTTAATAAAAACTAAAAAAATGGAATCACAATCCTGATTTAAGTTTTCAAATAAATTCCCTGTCAAAGAGCTGGCAAACTTGAATTAGTTTGACTCTTTTTCTATGAAAAAAAATTATAAATTAAAAGATGGTAATGTAGATAAAATACATTTATAACTTTTTTTTTGTTGAAAGAGACATGTTCGTATAGGATATAGCTATATATTCTTAAGATTCACATGCATGATAAAAGCTATTTAAAAAATGGAAGAAAAGGAAGATCTACAACCCACCTGGGAAGCTGMAAACATTGCATGAGTAGATTAAAAAAGACTAAGTGTGTAGTTTCACTACAGCTAGCTGAAATAATTTCAATGAGAGTTATCACTTCCTGAGTTAACCTAGCTCAGGAGARAGCAGTGACAGTGAAATAACACACAGCAGAGATTGATTGCATTAGCAGCACCAAGCAGCTATTGTGTTCCTATCTCTATCAACACTACTCAAACTCAAATTCAAAGCATTGCTAATCCTGAGCTCTACATTTTAGGATTGGAATAAAATCAGATGAATGTAATTGCTGAATTACACCTTAAGTTAATAATGCAGTGAATACCAACCTTAGAAATGAAACCATAATTTTCTTAAGTGCTGTAAAACAGCAGAAGTCCCTTCCTGCCAGCACRGCTATGTGATTTTACAGTATTTGAGGATCTGCCTCAAGACATAAAGAGAACAAACAGCTTTACTGCCCTGATGAGAAGGACTTTAACCTAGGTATGCTGGAGAAAGCTTATCATCATCTAAAGCAATAGTGCAGGGGCAGTGAGAAAGAGGACAACACAATGAGGGAGGCTCTCACACCTCCTCTTTTGAAAGCAACGTAACTGAGGATTCACCTCAAGTGCCTCTACACAAATATACGTAGCATGGGGTAAAAACAGGAAGAATGAGAAATCCATGCACAGTTGAGCTATGATCTCTCTGGGATTAGAGGGATGTGGAGGCAGAGCTCAAATGACTGSACTACTGCAGTGGATGGGTATTAGCTCTTCAGGAAACATAGGCTGGGAAGGTGAGGATGTGGGGTTGCAATCTATGCAGAGGAGTTGCTCACATGCACAGAGCTTTGCCTTGGAACAAGTGATTAAACAGCTCAGATCAAGCTGCAGAGAGCAGTCAATATGCTGTAGAGCCAGCTTGGAGAAGAAGCTGCAGAACTGGTCTGACAAGAACCTCACAAACCTCTTCACTGAAAGGGTAGTCAGGCATTGGAACAGGCTGCCCAGGAAAGTGGTGGAGTCACCGTCACTGGAGGCGTTCAAAAAATGTGTGGATGTGGCGCTTCAGGACATGGTTTAGTGGGCATGGGTACTGGGTTGATGGTTGGACTCAATGATCTTAAAGGTCTTTTCCAACCTTAATGATTCTATGAATTTCAACAAAGGTAAACAAGCYCTGCAGCTGGGATGGAATAACCTAATATAGGCTGTGAGCAAGCTGGCTAGAAAGGACCTGGGGTTCCTGGTGCACAGTAAATTGAACATGAGTCAGCAGTGTGCTCTTGCAGCCCAGAAACCCAGTGGCCTAGTGGACTGCATTAGTAACAGTCTAGCCAGAAGGTGCAAAAGTGATTATTCCCCTCTCTTCAGCACTTGTGCGAATGTATCTGGAGTCCCGTGACCAGTTTTGGGCTTTCCAGTCTTGTAAAAGATTTGACATACAGGAGCAAGCCCAGTAGAAGACACTATGTAAAGATGAAGCTGAGAGAGGCCAAGGAGGGATCTTCCTCTCGTGTTCAGCTTCCTGATGGGAGGGCACAGAGACAATGCAGCCAGACTCTTCTCATTGGTGCCCAGGGATGAGACAAGAGGCAACAAATTGGAAGACAAAGTTCTAATTAGATAAAAGAAAAAAAATTTACACCATGAGGGTGGTCAAACACTGGAACAAGGTTGCTGAGAGTAGTTGTGCCGTTTCTACCCTTGGAGCGATTCAAAACTCTGAGCAACCTATCTGACTCTGGTTTAAGCAGYGAGTTGGACTAAATGATCTCCAAAGGCCTTAACTTAAAACAGAAGCTAATATTTGTTTCATTCAGTAACGTACAAATTTACAATGTAATAAACCTTTTGTTAAATAGCTGTTTTGTTGTTTTTCCCCATCCTCCTGTCCTTTCTTCTCATTTTCTTATTCTGTGAAGAGGAAAATTAGACTTTATAAGACTCAAATCATGTGTAGCAATATTGGCCCTCTAGGGATAAACCCATCAATACAATCGCAAACACATTTCTTGAAAGAAGTATACATGTGGCTATAGGACTAAAATTGTGAGTTTACAGACAATTCTTGTCCAGCAGCAATGTCAGTTTTATGCTATAYCCCAAATGCATTCTGACACTACAGCTTTCTATCATGCTTTTATTTTATTGTTAATGTTTCTCTACTTTACTTAATAAAATACTATTTGTTTTCATTATTTTTCTGTGGAAATGTTTAGTTCCTATTTGGCTGGCACTCAGCACATTCTGCTGTCTATGTGATTTATGAGTTTGTTCATTCTCAGTTGTACTACACTAAAAAAAATTCTCTACAAGAATAAATAATTTGGAATTCCTTAATAATGCCTGATGAATGTGCTAATTATTTCAGAGAAGCAGATTTGCTGTCACCTTTCATTGTTGAAAGCAACACACTCATGGCAGGCTTTAGTGCTATAGAAATAAATACCATAACTGTTTAATATATGGAAATGTTATTCGCCATGCGCAATGAGTGCTTTAATTTGTTCACCATCCAATGAATTTGCACAAGTCTTTTCCATGATTTATAGCACAGACTGTCTTATGGCTTGTAATTTGTCATAGTCTAAAGGGTCTTGGGATGCAATTTTATGAAAAGTAATATATTTATCTTTATTGTAAAATGCTAGAAAACACATCCTCGTTGCATCATACCGTGGCCCTGGAGCCCTATAATCAGATTTCAGGGATGAAGTGAATAATAGTGGTTCCTGAGCATAAGAGAGAAAACTTGAGGGAAACCCAGTCTAAGTAAAAACTGATTTTCTTTTGTTTTAAGATACGGCACATAACAGTTTGAGACCTAGCTTAAAAATATTTAATTTTATTCATTCAAATGTTGGGGCATGTTACCCTTACATTATGACTGTAAATATGTTATTTCAGAGGACTGGGCATACAGCACGGTATTTTAGCTGTTGATAACACTTGTGTCCATATCTTAGAAAGCATAATATATTTTGGGCAGCAGCTTTGTCTGTCAGCCAGACCTCTAACTCCAATAAGTCTGTTTTCTGAAAGTTTAACTAACCAATAATCATACATTATGTTATTGATAGGCAAAATAAAAAAAATACCTGCCAATGCCTAAAATATGTTTTTCATCGCTTGTTTCCTTGATTTCTTTTAGACAATTAAAATATAAAGCTTTTTCATTGCTAAAATACAATCACATGTTGTAAGTGGCATCTCRGCAGTCTTGATTTATGCCTGCAGACTTACGTATAACTCTGCTTGCCACATGCCCACCCAAAACCAAAGCTGTTTCTAGTGAAAAAGAGATAGATGTTCTACTGTACTAGTTAAGTAATGGTTATGCTGTTAAGTTCATCTCTATGTGGATGCTAGCTTTTAAGTTTTAGACTGTATTTGCTTTCTGTATTCACCTGCAGAATTTTTAGGAGCATTAATGTGATAATTTTTCACATTTAGATAGAAGTTAAAAATGCAGTGTACCTCTGTACTAAAAAAAAATCAATTACTGATTAATTCAGAAGCTCTGGTGACCTAAGTGTTAAAAGTTCATTTCAGCTCAATTTTTAGTATACTGTATACTTAGTATACTCAGAAATACAGCATTTCTAGCTCCAGCCACACATTTCACAAACATCTAGACTGAATTACATTGCTTGTATGTTTTGTTTAGTAAGAACATCTCTACTCAGGACATGATGTAAACATACACTTAAATATTCTCCTGACATTATGTAGTTTTTGTGAATTGAGAAGTAATCCCAGTAACTCAGAGAAAAAGAGCARTGGCAGGTAAGTCTGAAACACTTACCCATATATCCATGATTTGAGATAAATGTGTCCTGCAGATATATTGGACAAAGCTTTAAGTTGCTGCATTATTCTCTCTGAAGCTTTCAGAGTGAGCTTTCCAGAGTTCCATGGAGCTGTACTTCCAAGGAATTGAAACTCATGTTCACTATAAATGTTGTAAGACTTTTGGTATTTGAGGGCTCCCTCAAATATAGCTCCTGCTCATCTCACTAGGAAAGCATAAGTTTGGTCATTCTTCCCAATCTCCAAACGCACTGAAGTGTCTCTCTGGAAACACTCTGACCCCTACCCCCTCCCCTTTATTCCTTCATAGCACAATAATCTGTGGCTCTGTGTCTAGAGCAGTAGCTGAGGAACATGGTGAGGAGGTATGCAACAAATTAAATAATTAAGTTTGTTTTCACTGTATTTAGTATTTGTTACCTCAAATGCAGAAATCATCTGAAACAAAACAAAAAAAAGTAACTGAGAACTGCAGATCTGAAAAAAAAAAAAAAATTAAAAATCTGTGCCAAAGCAGTAAATTTGATAATTTAGCAACAGTCTGCAATCCAATTTACTGTACTGGAAAATAACACTATGACAGCAGATTTCAAGGCCTGCTCCCAGCTATTACCAGCTGTAATACGAATTACTTCATATTTTAACGTGGCCATCAGCAAAGGGCTTGCTAACATGAAGATTCTTCCTCTGTAAATGTTAATTTTAAGTACAGCTCTTTACTCACAGTTTCATTRTTTTATGTTTTACATGTGTCAAAAGAATTCAAGAAGAAATTTTCAGTAATCACCATTCCAAACATTTCAGATCCTGAATTCTCTGACTACTGGTAATATAGCAGTTTTTTTCCYCGCTTCAAACAGTTTCCAGGTCAGTAAGACATATGACAACAAGGATACTGCAACATTGAAGACAGATATTAAAATACATTACCTGCAACTTACTTATTACAAGTTACAGTCAAATCTTTGCTGCCTCTTCAGATACCAAATGTGGATTCAAAGTGAAAACATTGTTACATACAAGTCTTGTACAAATACTCAAATTTATTATCTCTACCAAACGAAGAAGAATGAAATGAGATGGAGGAAAGAAATGTTTTTTCTTCAGGACTGTTTCATTTTTTGAGTCATAAGTGGGGAGCTGTAGGTTACTTTTCACAAAATACTTTCTGCCAGAGATCTATTAGACTTCCGAACTACCTTCCAAGTAAATAGCTGAAAACCCTTAGTAGTAGACATAAAAAACTAGAAATATTTTCTTGGAATATGGCATGGAAAAAACATAGATCAAAAAATCCTTTTCGTAGCATTGTTTTGTAATCCTATGAATAAGGTGAAGAACAATGTAATGTCAGAAGAGGCTTCCCCCCYTTGCATATATTGCCTTGCTTGTTAAGTCTTTATTTGTTTGTTTAATTATCAGCCACTTTCTAGCCATTGACATTGCTTCCATGAAAGATGATAAAAATTTTGTTTGCCCTCATTTCATGCCATAGATGTTTTACAGGTTCATGGATATTAATTTTGTTTTAAAAGTTATTTAAAGACAAAGGTGTTTCCAGTGTTTCTTTGAACCTTATTATTCTACATTCTGTTTTGTTTCATTTGAATGATTTTGTATTATTGTAGTTAATTGGTTCCCATGTACACAGCAGTCAACATATACACTGAAATGGCAGATTTTTTTTTCTTGGCAACATTTCACCATGTACACGGAAACAAAATCTCACAGCATAGTAACTGATCCTGTAGCGTGCAAGCCAGCTTTCTCATCAAGGTTTGCAGCAGCCAACTCTACTAACATGCTGGTCTCACCACAGAAGTTACTTCATTTTGTAAATGACGATTGCAAAGTTTGGATTGAGTAGCCAAACAAGATAACATTTGTTTGCCAGTTGCCTCCCTGAACCCATTACAGTCATCAGTTAGAAAAAGAATAGTACATCATCTTATTACTTACCAGCAGTCATTATTTTTAGCAAATAAGACAACCTACCAACTTAACAGCGTTTGTATTTGTGAGCCAAATTCTCTGCAGGAATGGAAGCAGAGAAACAATATTTGAACAGCTGCTGCCAGGAGGTTATAAGCAGACTGTGTTCCTACTTTGTTCCTCACATAGCACACACACACGATGGCTACTGTTTAAAGTCACCACCTTTCTGGGAGAATGCTTTCATACTTAAATTATGAAACCTGTATTTATGAAGACTGTATTCATAAAAACCCAATCTTGCAAACATTTTCTAATGAGTACGGTCCTTAAGAGCATAAGTAGCCTTTTGACTTCAAAGAAATTCATCCAACAAAGCACTCCAAGCCAAGYGTTTTACTGTTGTAGATAAGTATTTGAAAACTATATTTATAAGCACTAGGTCCCAATGGCTTTTGAGAATGTGATGATTAGGACTTCTGTGGTACAAGGACTGTTTCTTTGTCTTATACTTCCCCCAGCCTTTCTACGCACAAAGACATACTTTTTCAGTTTAATCAATTTAGAAACCAGTGCAAGGTAGTTTCACTGAATTAATTAAAAGCTTTTCTAAAATTATTTACTTATATTGATGCAACTTTCACCTGTAGACATTGTCTTACAGACTTGTTACTGACAGCATTTGTCAGACTATCAGGTGATTTTAGTTTCACAAAGGCAAACAACAAAAAAGAAGGGTCCTGRAATGTTACGTTTGCCTTCAGAGTGTGTTGGCTTTGATACCGGGCTGCCCCCTCTCACAGCTCAGCAGCGTGCAGCCTCTTACAGAGCCTAAAAGTGACTCTGCTGTACACCATTAGCTAACCCCACGCCTGGCTGAGCTGGTAGACCCAGTRCAAGTACCATGTGCTGGGATGGATCCACACTGGCAGAACTTAGACCCAGCTCCCATGCACCATTTAGCTTCTTCAGCTGAGCATGCTGAACCAGGGAATTGGCTTCAGTGTTGCCTACGAGCTTTCATCTTAAAGAATGCTGCCTGAGTAGACACCTTGACAACAATAGCTGTCCTCTAACTATACAAAGTGGGGCCACTTATAAGATGCACCCTTCATTTTGCTTTTTTCCATAGTAGCCTTGCTGTGCCTGCTTCTTCAGAAAACACACTTATTGGAGTTAGAGGTCTGGCTGACAGACAAAGCCGTTGCCCRGAATATTTTATGCTTTCTAAGATACAAACATAAGTGTTATCAACAGCTAAAATAGTGTGCTTTATGCCTGGTCCTCTGAAATAGATTTGTCCATCGATAAGAAGATTGAACCACCACATAGACAGCCTTACTTCATTAAATTTCCAGTTCCTTTCCATCTGAATTTTAGGTATGAACTGACGGATTAGTCCTGCCACTTCCTGCACTATTCTCTAAGCCAGCTTTCTGAAATGCATGGGAGCCCAATATCAGAGACAGATAGAGGAAAAAGGAGTCTGACAGTGTGATASACACCTAGTACCAGCATGACTGATGGGGACCCTGGGTTGAGTCACAGAATCACAGTTATTAAGGCTGGAAGAGACTTTCCTATGGGGGTCATCTAGTCCACACCACTGCCTAAAGCAGACCCAACTATATTAGGGTGCTCAGGGCTGTGTCCAGTCAAGGTATGAATATCAAGAAAGGAGATTCCACACCCTCTCCAGGCAGCCTATTCCAATGTTTGAGTACTCATGKTTTTTTTTCCCTAATATATAACTTTCATTTTTACAACTTGTCTGTTACCTCCTATCACTGAGCATCTGTGAGAAAAACTTCATTTCACTGTATATCTTCCCATTAAGTAGTTCTAGACAGCAATAACACCTCTTCTTAGCCTTCTCTTCYTAAGACTGAATGCAGCCTGTTCTGACCTTTTCCTCATACATCATGGGCTCTACAAACCCAAGCGTCTTGGTGACACCTTACTGGATTCACCCACATGTCTACAAGGAGGCTGTGGTACCAAACTGTTGCACATTGTAGTATCTCTTCCCCACATTGGAAATCCATGCAAGGTACAATTATGAAGCAGATCCATGGACTGCCAGCCAGCTATGTCCTATGTGTTGGCTCCTACAGAAGACAAGTGGCAGTGGTGATGAGCAGCCAATGCAAAAGACATCAGGATCATGACAGAAGAACATGAGAATAACGGGTGAAAAAGCACAAAGCTGGTGTTTACAATAAAAAAGTTCAAACACTCTTAATCTTTTCCTTTAAAGGGAAGGTATTCCAAAGCAACTCAAAAGGCAGCCTTGCAACTTTCAGGCTCTCAGTCTTCACAGGATAATCTGTAACAAATTTGAATCATCAGGCTCCTACTTTGAAAATGCTCCTACAAAGCAGAACATTACTATGAAAGCTGTCCAATAATCATTATTCTTTCTGGATATTCCTTCCAGAGGTACACACATCAGGTCATCATTAGGCTGTTATATTCTTGCACCTGCCACAYTTCATTACAAAACTCAACACTTCAAGTTAATTGGATGCTTAAAAATTAAATATTGTGTTGCCACTAAGTTAATGCTCAATTCTTCACCTGGCATTACTTTCTTTGACCAATGGTTTATTAAAAAAACTGATCTTTGAACTGAAAGGTCAGAAGGACAGCATATATATGTAAAAACAGAGCATGACCATTACACAAAAGTCTTTACTCTGAATCAGCCCTAGTATCCTAGCTATAGTATCCCAAAATGGACATTCAATGTTCATTTTCATATTAAAAATCATCATATGAAACACTGAGCTAAATGTGGCTCCTATGTTAACTGGGGGAGAGGCAGGAGCTCATCGTATGATTTGAGGTATAATGTYTATATAGTACTTTTCTGAAATACAATTTCAAAAGTCCAGGAAAAAAACAATATAACTAAAACTTGAAATGTATTAAGGAAAAATTGGGAAGTTGAACTCAAAGTGCACCTCAGCTATTCAAAGTACAACATTATTACTATAAGCATTTAAAAATTAAAATATATTACACAATGACAAATGAGTAAGGAAACTCACATACACTCTTATCACTGAGATTCTTTTTCAGAATTAKTATTTAATGGCATATTTCTTTCCCAATTTCCAAAACTTATGACAAATTTTAAGATGATTATAAACATGCAACATTTCACCCATCATTGAAATTATGACTTGTCTTCCACATGGCAGAAACACTTAAATGCTTAACAGTATTTCAAGAAGCTGCACATCAAACTAAGAGGAATAGAAATCTATAGCTGATAAGGTATAATACCTGTCCCCCCTCAAAAAAAAAAAAAAAAAAAAAAATCACAAAATTACTTTAATTTGAAGTTGAGTAGCAAAGATTGCCATTGGTTAAGATAATAAGATTTCAAGGCTATGCAGACCAGGGCTAGGTCAGAAATGAAATATTTATCATGCACACCTGAAAATTTACTTTCTTCAAGTATTAATATCCGTAAATTTGTTGCAAGAAAAGCTGTATGCTGGTCTGTGGCAACGGTAGACCTACAATTCATTGCAGCAAGAGAGTGCCTCATGCCCTGGCGTTTCTTCTGGTTACGGCTTCCACAGAAAGAATTTTACTTTCCTGACTAACAGATTGTGCTAGTTATACTTCAAGTAAAATAAATAAAAAAAAAAAAAACACAACACCACAAAAAAACCCAAAAAACCTCACAATCCTTCCCCCCACCCCTACTACAGAGCACAAGAATTTTCCCCATATGAATAAACCTGAAATTTTCTATATTAATTTATGTCCCCATTCTGGATAACATTTGTTTTCTAAGTGGACTGGATCTATAGATTATTATTAAAAATGTAAAAATTTTCAGGCAACGCAAATACATTTTCTCCTTCTTCACACTAACTCCACAGGATCTAGTACAACAGGATTTTCATACCAGTGTGTCTCTGGGTTTAGCCAATGGATAAGTCCTTAAATATGGACATCCAAAGTGAAATAAGATGTATATAATCTAAGGTCTCCTAGGCATAGYGAAGATTGCAAGAAAATCACCACCAAGTGAAGACTTAACACTGAAAATAAACTTTATGAATGTTCTGATAAGTTTACCTAACAGATCACCATAATAGATATAAAAAAAAAAAGATGAACAACAATCTCTACTGCTATCAACATCTGTCCAGAATTAGAGGGTTTATTATTTCATTTCTTATTCATATTATATCATCCATCACCACAATAAAATTATTTATGTTATTCTTTCACATATACTCCAAAATCTTTAAATATTCTATCACATGATGAAGCACTAAAACAAAGAAAAACACCAAACCCAGATCAAACATTTTTCAGGTAGTCCACATGGCCTTGTTAGATAATTTTGTCACTAGGTTACAGCAACACAGAAAAATGGATCTTGGTTTTAAAAAATTCTACCACCAGTCACTATTAAAAACAAAAACAAACAAACAAATTAAAAAAAGAAGCCAAACTCCATAGGTTTATACAATCTAGGTGAAGAAAGGTCTTAAAGTCTAATTTGTTGTGCCATAATTCTGTCAGTAAACTGATTTCTATCAAATGAGGACTTCTTTGTATATTCTATTCTTATAAATACTCTGCTATCAGGGTTTTAATAGTCTGTTTATTTGTGTCAAATGCCCATCAAGAACACCTTTTAGTTTAAGATAGCAAAAGAAAAGCTGTTTCTCCTTTCTTTCAAATATTCCTTCATTGTTCTCTAGCACCAATAAATGATATTTGCACCGAAGGACTCTATCTCAGATTTGCTTCTGTCAAATGAACCCTCATCTCGGCTTGCGCTGAGCAGGTATTATTGCAGTGCTGCACAGTTACAGAAGGTACCTGAATTGGGAACACTCACTGAGACACTCATGAACTGTGGTCTCCTTTCCCACTTCTGACAGACAGGGTTAGACCACATTGACTTTAAAAGTTGGAGACTAAGGTTCAGAGAACACATTTTCAATTAAGAACTGAGTTGCCTTTGAGGTAAAAAAAAAAAAAAAAAAATCCCACTAGTCTTTAAGGGCAAATCAGTTGGATATTCCTACAAAACTTTTAGGACCTTTAAATGAGATCTCATTTTAAGAAATACAAGAATACAGAGTACCGCCAACGATGCTTCCGGTAGCTTGAACTGTAGCAGTTTTGTTTTGTTGTGGGTTTGTTTGTTTTAATGGCAAGTCCACAAACTTCCTTCCTTGCCTACAATTTTATAAGAGCTTTCTTTTAATCAGACCTGATTAGTAAAGTGAAGCTAAATCTCTTCTTCCCAGTCAGAAGGCTTTCATATTTAATTTGTGTCTGAAGAAATTTTACTAACATAGAGGCCCTGGGATAAAAAAAATTAATTTTATTATTATAATAGAAAACAGGGGAATTAAAAAGCCCCTTTGGAGCTCAGTAACAAAAAGGAAAGATTCAATTACTTTGAAAGTCTTTAGAACCACAAGACRGAAATATTGGAAATGATGAGCCAGATTGGGGGTCATCATCAACTATAATCCCAAATGGCATTTATTCCTTGGCTTGTATTATTTTTCATCTAGAACCATAATGAACTGCAAGCCACTAAAAACACAAGGAGATAACTGCACTTAAGGAAAGTAAGCTCTCTCATAATTATTCATTAATTGAATAAAAGCAAATGTTAACCACAGTAATATTTTCATTGTCTGCCTAGTGTTCAGTGACAAAACCAAACTTGCAGGAAAATTATAGTTTCTGAATATGTATATTTATGCAAGATCCCTAATGGCAATATATTATTACAGGGCAAATATGCAAATAAGAGTGCTTAAAATACATTTTAATTCTGGAAAAGTTAATAAATATATAGTAAAATACTGTGATGACAATATATTTAAAGTTAGCTATACTTTCACAGAGTGAACCTGACTCACACCATTTTACACCACTATTGCTCTATTAATTTTAGTCATTTACTCCTAACATATACTACACAAATATGAGCTACGTGAAGCTGTTTATATGCATATTCCTCCAAAATGTGTATCTGGCACCAGAATGAAAAACAAAAAAGAATTATTAACAGGCAGCCACTTCTTTCAAATATTTATGTGAATTACTGCTATCATACAAACCAATGAAAGTGTGACAAAATGAATTAGAAATATTTTTAAAACAATCTTGTAGAATGGACTGATTCATTTGGAACGATTTGTAGTTGGACATTCAACCTATGTTAAAATCTAAATCAATTTATCTTTTTGGGAGACTTCAGAACTCGAGATGATCATCTTTAACGCTGCCTTGAGTACAACTCATATATAAATGACTAATAGCAAAGTACTGATCATTCCTTTTTAAAATACTACTTTCTGTAACACCGAATTCTCTGTTTATTGCTGATACACATTTGGCATCTAAAAAAGTCTCCTTCTCTATGTTTTATGGTTTGTTTGGTTTTTTAAAAGTTAAAAGTTAAAATYTCCACTATCCTAAATGACCTACTATTTCTTTTCATGATCCGACTAGTTATATCCAAACTAACAATTCTGCTTTCTTACTTCCTCAGATCCTTAAGTATATGTGTGTGCAAGCTGTGAAACTTAGCCCTAGCCACCTGAGGCCATAATTATGTCTGACTGGTGTAATACTGCAAAAAGACCACAGATATATTAGTTAGCATGCAATATATTAATACACTAAGATAACAGACTTTTAACTACCTATGCAGTGATGACTACAATTTGATGTCAAATGATGTCTGAAAACTGAAAACTTATCAAATAAGAACAATGTTAGCATTTCATTTCTATGATCTACTGTTTAATGCTTGTAAACATTGTATCTTGAACTTCATTGACCAATAAACTATCAATAACATTGAATTCTCCTTACGTATAAAGCAGCTATTTCAAATACATAGAGAAAAAGGAACAATAACTCAAAGGACATCACAGTACTGTCAATTAATGCATCGTATTCTAGAAATCATTGAAGGGTTTACTCTAGCCTATTCAATTAATCCATTAACAAGTAGTGACTTATCTGTTATAAATTGATTTCTCTCCTACACACTTAACTGATCTTGCCATTGATCTGTCATTCTGCCCCCAAATGATTTCAAATTAAGTTCCTCATTGCACACTACCGCTTAAGACTCCTAGTAGAGAATTTCAAGACCCCTAACCTAATGAAAGTGTCCTAAAGATTCACTAGACATAAGCCTCTGGATGAAGGAATGCTAATAAACTAGGAAAAGAATATATAATGCAAAATATTTGATCCCATATCATGCTTTCTTCCTCTGGTGAGTGTTTTAATTTTTTTTTATAAAATAGCAGGCTTTGTCAACTACTGATAAGTTTTAAAATTCTATGTGCTGCATTAACTGAGTTGGCTGAAAATCYTTGCTCTACTTACAAGAGCTTAGTAGTAAGAACATGTTGGGTGGCAAATACTGTATTCTTTCTTATGCTCTGCTGTAATCATTAAACAGGCAAACAATCCACCTTTATTGAATACCACGCTTTTTTTTCCTGTTTTTTGGGTTTTTTTGTTTGTGTGTTGGTTTTCTTGGTTTTTTGTTTGTTTGTTTTAACATCTAAGATGCGCTACCAGGACAACTGAATAGGATTTCAGTTCTGTAAAGTGCTGAATTATACCTCTTAGTTGCTGGGCACTCTCAAAAGCCATGTATTCAAAGGGAACTGATGATGTTGCATATTTTATATGGCATAGTCTAACTGGGTTTTCTGAACGGGTTAATTTTCAGATTAAATACCTCTTTAGCTACTGCAGGTAGATGCAAGAAATCTTCTTAAGTTTTGCAAGTTAAGTTTAATTTAAACTCAAAAAAAATTGCAGTGACACACTGTTGTATTCACAAACTGATGCTAATTAGATAAATGTTCCCAATGCTAATTGCTAACAGACACTCATAAGACATTACTTCACTTTTCCCTTTATTCACTAGGTTGAGGAGGATTAGTTTAACAGGTTTAATTTTATTATTATTTTACTAAGTTTCATCTGTTGTTCGGTAGTAAATAAGTCATTCCCACTCTTTCCAATATTACACACTCATGCTTCACAGAAAAATAGTTACGCTTCACGCTCAAATAGCAGAAAAGTGATTTTAACTTGCTGGATGTGCTGCTGATCAGAAATAAAACTAATGAAAACCCAAATATTATACTAGTTGTACATTAACCTTGGTTGATATATATAAGGCCCAATTTTCCAAGGTTTCAGTATGGAGCTCAGAAGCATGAACTATGAGATGCTACACCTTCCTTCTTAATCATTTAGACCCAACATTCATTTTCCTGGGAATAAACTGTTAAGTTGGTAAACACTATTAGTTTCTCACGTTAGCATTTCCATTTGAAGTTTCTATACCTCTCCTTAAAAGCTCTCCAGAATTTCATCGCCTTCCTTTTTTTTTTTCCCTCCTTGACATCAAGCTTTCCTTAACTGTGCTGTGTTGCTACTAGCTACACAGAACAGTCTCCCCCAAACAATTCTTTCTTTATCTATACACGGGTTCACAAGGTAATTAGATAAGTACAAGAAAAAAAACTCTATCAATGCCTAGTAAATAAAAGTGCAGCTTCAAACTCTGGCTCAGAAAAATGCTAAACTGCAGGGAAAGACTGAGGAATAATATATCACAATGTCTGCCTTGTTCTTATGTCCTTCCAAAATGATGTCCTGCTGCAGCCTGTCGTGAAAACAGAAAACTCTCTTCTAAGGGGCAGAACTGACAACATAACTATAGTGGATTAAGAGACTAACAAAAGGGGACTACAATGGGACATTGGGAAGAATACTCTCAAAGTGCTCACTGACTTCCAAAGATACTATCAAACTTTACCAGAGACAGAACACTGGCAAATTTGGGCTGGTGTTATGTTCTCAAAATATTTTCCATTAGCTCTTGTAAGACAGTTGAACAAGGAAGACAGCACAAATATACTTATTTTATCAAGACATTACATACATGGCCTACGTCATCATTCTCAGTCAGATCATAAATTCTTAGAAGCAAGAACTGAACCTTCCAGGTGGATTAAGAACATAGAAATGTTTGTCTTTCTTAATATCCAACCCTTTCTCTTTTCATGTGTTCCTTATTAAAAGAGAATAATCAAGCCTTGGAAGAAGTTACCCAAAGAGGTTGTGGAATCTCCATTCTTGAAGATTATCAAGACCTGACTGGACTCAAGACCTGGGAAATCTAGTCTGAATTGACTGTGTTTTGACCAGGAGTTTTGACCAGATGACCTTCTGAGGTCCCTTCCAATCTGAATTAACCTACGATTGTATGAAACAGGTACTTCCCAGAAAAGCTGTCTTGAGTGCCTTTATTTTCTCTTTTCAAGATTTGTAGCTTAATCTTAAAAAGAAAAAAAAAGAAAACCCGAAAGACAAAAACCACCAAACATCAGCCCACCCAGTATCACTAGTATTGTTTGTATTATTATATTGCCAAGGAGATAAGTCACAGGTATGTCTTACTCTTTACGTTTATAGACAATTGCAAATATATTAATAATTTTAAATTATTAATGTAAATTAATAATGAACATTATAAATGCAAATAATTTCTGAGAAAAAAGCAGGCTCTGACATGAAATTATTTTTGAGACCACAAATGAAAAAGTTATAAATCCCTTGGCTCTGATGCCATGCATATATGCTGAAAAACATTTTAAATCCAAAAGACTAGCAAAAGCCAATCCATAGTTACCCTCTTTAGTTGAATAAAGCATTACAAATCTAAAACAGCAAACTCAAAATCCAATTATTATGGGGTACATCAAAAGACTCTTCAGACTTTCAGACCTGAAATAGTTATAGCTCTTCTTTCAAAGGTTAAGTTAAAAGAAAAGAAAAGAAAAAGGGAAAGAGAAAAAAAATATTTTCTGACTTTGCCACTTTAAGGTTGAAAACCAAAGACAATAAATTAAGTAATGGTGGAAAGAAAAAAGCATGCCCAGGAAAGAGCAACAAAGCAACAAAATTATCCTGTTTAACACTATGTTACCCTGGAGTAAAACATTCATTACGAAAAACAAGAACAGATAAAGGTGCTAATGCTGTTTTAGCGGATGTACTCTACTGAAATGGAGGATGGAAATCTCTATTATAATGCAATGTCCAATTTTGCAGGTCTGGAATCTTATTAAACTGCCTTAGTGGTCATTTCTTCCCCTGCCCCCCCCCCCCAAAACTCCACACTATGGATACAAAACTCTTTCCGGAACTCTGCAAATTAGAGGACACTTCTCCAAATTGCTCTAAAGGGATTTTAAGTAGGTTTTATTAATACACAGAAAATTTATCAAAAAACCTAACTACTATAACTTAGAAGAGTACTGTGAGTTTCCATCAGGCAATGTCATTTTCTGCATTTTTATCACAGGAATTATTTCAATTTGTAAATATAAAGACAAAATGAGCAACAGGTAATATTTTTGGAGAGGATTGCAACATGCTGAGATCCTTAAAAAACAAAAGACCAAAGTGGCTTTAAAGTCTTAATATCACATTTAAGAGGACAACTACAATAATGTTCAAAYGTCTGTTTGCCAAAAAATGTGATGGCAGAATGAAACTTTGTCAGCTCTATGACACAATTTGGCCAGTATCTTCTTAGAGCACATTTTAGCCATGCTTAACAATCTGCCTTGAATTGCAAGGAATTAAACAATCTACAAAGATGAGCAGGGGAATGTTCTAAGCAAAAGCCTCCTAAACCACTGCATCAACAAATACTGTTACAGTAGAAAGATTTCCCAAAGTTCTTCCAAAACCTTTATCAATTCCCACAAGTAGCCCATCAGTCCTCTACTGCCCATACTGAAACCAATGACCTGAATTTCTCAGTTGCCTGTATCAGAGAGCAACAGTAAAACTAACCACTTTCATTGACAGTGTTGTCAGAGAGCTATAGACCAAGACAATTACTCAGAACAAACCTTTTATTGGAAGTCCTTATATAAAAACCTTTTCAACATTTTGTTTTAATTTTGTGAGTAGTCATGATTGATTTTCAAGTTACTTTTTTGGCCCTATGCAATTAAACTACTTCCAAGTAGAATAATATGAGCATATAAGAATTTAAAAAATCTAGAATGAAAATCATCTATCAATGCACATAGAATACACTCAAAAAAGATACTGGTATTTACAATAACCACAAAACTAAATTAATATTTTACAAATGTAGTTCTAACTGTTCAGAATAGCTCAGAACTCTTAAAAAAGGGGAAAAAGATATTTTAACTCTTAAATCTATGCTACATTACTGTCTATACATAATATTGAGACTGTCAGAAATTATATCCCAGCATTAAATCCTGTGGTATATATTCTGGTTTTTAATTAATCAGAAAAGATAGGCAACTGTGCTATAAATTAAAATCTTTTGTATCTGAAACAATCTGAGTAACTCTCAATTCAATGCCTGTTAGATGAAGTATCCACACTATAAAAGCAACCACACACTTGGGTCAAATGGTACACTCAGAGCTGTAGTTTTCTAGAGAGCTCTACAGGTGCAACTCAGGTATACAAAGGAGTTGAAATTGTTAGCACCAGATGAGACAACAACTGCTGAAGCAGAGACGTAAATCCCCCCAGAAGTAGCAAGAGAGCAGCAGAGAATCATAAAAGAAAAGACTAGAGAATGAGGATCCAGCAGTACAGGGTCATCAAATATGGTAGAAATGTATAAGGAGAGACAGAAAATGTGTCTAAGAGGAAGACTGAAAAGTCATCTGTCAGTTGAAAATATTGTGATGGGGAAGAAGGAAAGAGATAGTAGAAAACATTCAAGAAACCAGGGGGGTAAGGGGGGAGGAGAAAGTAAGCAAGCGTGAAGACATACCAAAAGAAAGCAAAAGTAAGGGACAAGAAAAGGACAAAGGAATGCTTAAGAAAGGTCAGAGGGAATATGCTGACACAAAAAGTAAAGCAGAAACATACCRTCTACTGATGTCTAAGGTCATTAAGAGCTACAGTTAGATAGCTTTAAACATTTCTCTGCTTAATCTGAATACGGGTGGAAGGCTGTCCCAGAAGAAGTTCTTGTCTGCTGCAACAGGAATGTTTCTGTCCTACAGCACAATCAATGAAAATCAATTGGCTGATAATTGCTTTGCATTAAATTAAGTTATGGAGGACTACATGGCTCAGGGGGCTGGAAATGAGATGTGGAGCCTCTCACCTCTAGGTCACTGCTACAAACACAATGCAAGTCAATAATGACTAAGAGTTGTTACTGTTGTGTTAGTAAAAAAAACCCCAGATTTTAAGCTCTACTAAAACACACCTTTACTGTTTTATAACCTCAGAACTTTATTTTGCCAACCCCTGAACAAAGCTGCATGAAGCTCCCAGTACTTCTCATGTGACCTTTGTGCTGCCTGTGATTACCATCTACATAATTCCTCTTCMAGAATACTGTTCTTATCCATTGAATAGATTACAACCCAATCAGGTTACTTTTAAAACCCATTTCAAAATTAAAATCTGTAAATAAGATGTAAAGGATTTATCAAGATCCCAAAATTACGTACAGTATTTCTTTTTTTTAGGCAGGATCATAAATACTCAAAAATACAGAAATTTTGAGAATTGTCTTTGATTCTCACCAAAAAAAAAGAAAAAAAACACCACCACCAAACTAGCCCAAAACACCACTAAGTTGTGCTTCCCTATTGAGGCATAAAATCAAAAGGGAGATAATACAAGTTTTTGAAAACACTAGCTGATGTTAAGTGCAGCTTTTTGTTGATCAGTGACTAGAGTTTGTTTTCATTTCAACTTAATTTATGCATGTAATCCTGTTTACTAGCTTGTTCATGTTTTGAACAGATCTTCTGACTGAATTACAATACTAGTTGAAAAACGAAAATACATTTGGATAGCTATCGTGTGGTAGACTAACCTTTGCTGTCCAATAATGTGCTACTACATAGGTCAAGAAAGTTTAAAACCACATGGTCCCATGCATTATATACTACTATCACTGCAAAGCCAATATTGAYTCTGTTTTGGCTGATGGAGGCTACAGACGAAAACTCACTGTTGTAAGGTTAACCCAGGTAGGCAGCTAAGCCCCACACAGCTGCTCATTCCTCCCCCAGCAGGATAGGGAAGAGAATCAGCAGAGCAACATTTAGAAAACTCATAGGTTGAGATAAAGACAATTTAATAAGTAAAAAAAAGTGATACAAAAAAAACTAATCTCCAAAATGCTCACCACCAACCGATGCCCAGCCAGTCCCTGGCCTAAAATAATCATAATACTAGCATGAGTCAGTAACCTCTAATACAGAAGTAATCAGGAAAAATAGATACTCATCTCCGTAGAAGAAAATATATATTGATGGAGGCAACCAGAAAAAAGGCTATTATAAAGTTTCTCTTCAGCTTGTTATCCTCTAGGCTACAGCAGAAAGTAGTTTAAGTACAAAAACTTGTTAGTTGTGTTTTCTCAGCTCTCACTGTTCAGATGAGTGAAACGTTGCTCACAACCTCAAGGATTTCTAAACCTCTACAACAAATCCTCAGAGCCTGCAACAAAGGGTAGCTTCTGTGGCCACACACACTATAGCATAACATTTCCTGAGAAATGTGAAAAGCATTTCTTTAGGCAGTTTTGCATCTTTGAAGATTACAACTGCTGTAAGTAGACTGTGAACTCTGCTTTTGACGGATGAAAGGTAACTGGTTTCAATTGTGAAAGTAAAGTCTAGACAGTACCTCTGCTACTGCTGCCACCTAAACCTTCATGCACATACATACTTGAAGCCACTTATCTGGTAGTGGCATTCTTTTTCTTTTACTAAAAGGCACCCTGTTTTCCAAGACCTAAGTTTTGTTTCCAATTATATTCAGGAAACTATTATTATTTTTATTTATTTATGGAGTTTCAGACTCCAGATTCAACTTCATTTCTAATTTAAACTTCAGCAGCCAAATACTTTTAGTTTGTTACTATCAGCTCTGCGATATAAGTGTTGCTAGCATAACTAGTAGACTGATGTGGACAGCCACATGCAGACGGTTTTGCTGCAGGACCCAGAAGACTGAGACGTGGATTTGCATGTTCAGAAGATCCAAGGATAACATGAATTTTCTGGGAGATTAGTTTTTAAATAATGGAACTTAAATTCTCCAGCCTGAAACTCAAAACTCCGCAGGAGCTCTAATTCCTAGAACAGAGTGGGTTATTGGCCTCTTGCTTGAGCGGGGTGATCTGAATAAGCAGACGTCCTTCTCCAACTCTGTTGAGTAATCGCTGTCTTTGACAATTATGACATTGTCGCACTAGTCTCTTCATTCTTGAGGAACATCATCTCCATACACACTCGAAGACCGGTGGTTATAAACAGTTCAGAACAGCCTATAAAAATTAATGTACTAAATTATTAATTAACTGATTAAGAAGCCTAACAGGTTGCTCATAAGCTATATCACAGTCTTTTCAGATGATTACAGAGCATCTACAAGTCCTGCTACTGGTGCCTTTAACATGCCTACAACACCTATTACTCATGAACTCTTCTTAAACTCCTGTATTTATAAACACTCCCCTAATTTGGAGTTTGATTCATTTTCTCAGTAAGATTAGAATAATTATAATGCTTTCTCTCCCCCTCCGCCCCAAGAATCTTCCTTTTTACAATTTATTATCCTAAGAATTGAACAGCACTTAAATACCTTCACAAGGGCCATGGCTAAATATGGGAGTGGGGAAGACTCCATCTGCCACAAGTATCATTGAAAAAAACTGATTTATTTCTTTGCATTTCCCTTTTCCTCCCTATATCCTGGCAATGAAGAATGTACACCCCCGCCTCTGGACAGTCTGGCACCTCCTTAAATAGCAAACCAAAGAAACACACCAGTTTGTTCCATCCTTCAGTACACTTCATTTTACTCAAGTATATCAAATATCTGTTCTCTAGAAAGCAAAGCAGCATGCTTAGTATTTTCAGTGTTGCAGACAAGTCATAATAAAGGACCTTATTAAAAAAATCAGTCCGGCTGTAGTTTCATGCTACAAACACTGTGATTAATATACTCCATTATGAAGTTGCCACTCTCCCCACTACTGCAGCAGGAGATTGTCTTTTTGGTTATGACATGAGGAACTGATTGAGCTAATTTAAAAAAAAGGAAAAACAACCTTGACAAACTTCTTCTCAAAAACATCATCAGTTTCTCAGTGCAGTTTATATAGCACAGTCATAAAACCCTTAAAACAGAGAGAGCACAGACCATCRTGGGGGTAACAAGCAGCACAAGGAACAATGACAATATCTTAAGCAGGTATCTTCCATCATGAATCACAGCCCAAGGAGCCTCACCCTCCATTTATGAAGGAACAATCCTCACAGCTCAGTAAAATTTTGTAAGCAATACCAAGCACAAAAATACTCAATAGTTGAAAAATGACCTTGCAAAACTATGTTAGCAGCACACTGATACTGATTTTACTTCAGTTGGAGAAAGAGTCCTTCATTTATACAATAGCATTGTGATTAGAGCAGTCATCTGAAAGCAGGAGTGGTGATTTCCAGGCCACGGTCACCCTGAAGCCACAACTTCTTTCTAGGAAAAAGCTCTAAGCTGTAGACAGGACTAGGAGCGGTGTTCTTCCACTCCCACCACAGCATCTGGGTCACTGTTCGCACAAAGGATCACAGCCTACAAATCACACCAGCCTCGACACTTACAGAAGCTGTCTCTATTGCCTCGTGAATCTTTTATTGCTACAAAAGGTCCCAGCTTAACTGTAGGGATGGCCAGTTTCCCTGTCCTAGCTTGGCTAGGAGCTTGGAACACATTTATGGAAGCAGACAATTGTACACACTAACAGTTTCCCTATCTATGGCTTTCTCTTGGTGCTCTCTAACCACCCACCGCCTGTGTAAATGGTTGGTATCACAAGGCATGTTTAAAATTGAAATTGATGCTGAGTGAATTAGCTGTGCTCAAACCCTGCCCGAGAAGCCTGATTATTCTAGGAGTTTAGGTGGAGGTAAGGTACCTTCCAAAAAATGTATCCAATTTATGATTCACCTCCTCCAAGCAGAAAAACAATTTCCCACCTATAGTAAGGTGCTGTACATCTTGGAAAATACGATTACTGGTAAGTAGTTTCTATTCTTAAGACTTTCTCGTTGCCACAAATAACAATGTTATAGGTCTATAATACAGATTCATCATAGATAATCTTCAAATTAATGCATGAAATAAATATTGCTTTATGAATCTTGACCTGGAAACTTGAATGAAAGATGTTGCAACTTACGGTATTTAAAAAAATATTTGTCTAATTCCTCACTATACTTGAAAGCTAAATCTTTTACACTTATTTACAACACATTTTTTCCTCTAGCAGAATAAATACTGAAATCATTTTTCAGCAAGCTTTGAAACAGTTTGTCATGATTTTTTAAACATACTTTTTATTGGCATAAAACAGTTTGATTTCACCTTGATTTATAATGTAGGTTTCATTGTGTGTTATTTTTCTACAGCAGCTCTTAAAAAGCTGTTTCCATTCACAGGTACATTGCAAAGAACAAAAAACTTATACATAAAAAGTAATGTGCCACTGTAATTTGAAAATATTCATCTCATTCAYATTCTCCTGCCTCCACTAAAAGATTTATAACACATCTAAACCAGGAATTGATGAATTCATCAGCGTCTGGGACAGTTTGATCATAATCAATAACATAATTTTACCCTTTAAATGGGATTTCAATTAAACTACATTTTTTCAAAGTAATTTTATTTTTATCACAAAAATAGCTTCTGTGCAGACCAACAGCATTAACTCCTTTGCTACCAGGTGCTATGTTGTAAGGGATGATAGCCTACACAGCCAAACAATGATAATACTATACTTCATGGAAAATATATAAAATTCATTGTGCTGTTTCATAGGTTAAATATTAAGGAGTAAAACATTCCTTAGATAAATAAGTACAAGCATAAAGATCAAGCATCATTACACAAGTTTAGAAGTCCATTATTCAACATTATTTAAGAATCTAAGGACAGCCACAGAATATCAACATAAGGAAGACAGGCTGGCCTGGCTCCTACAAATTCACTTTTGAGCTTTCTCTTAGGTCTCAAGAAAACACAGGGCAAGACATTCCAGTAGTTTCCACAGAAAGTTAACTGTGAAAGATTTCTTGGATGGAAGAGCCTGCTAGGAGCAGCAGAAAGGGAGCAGACAGACCATCACCAGTCTCTCATCAGATGATATTAAATGATACCGTCAGAACTTATTTTAAGTTTTATCTCTTTGGAAGCTGGTGCTTACTAGGCTAGGGAGTTGCTGTAAGGAGTTGAAGTAGGGAATGTTTTAAAGGAAAAATTATTTTTAATACTATACAGCAAGAAATTTCAGATATAAGAAATAGAAACAAAATGTAATAGTCTGGAATAAGACGAATGAACAAATATATATGAAGCCATGCTAAACCAGAGGGTTTTGTGGTCCATTGAACAAATACTCCTGCTGTAGGAAGTAAATTAAATCAAGTGGTGTGATCTGATTATCTTCAAGGATTATTTGTCATGGGCAAACTACTGGTTCAGGTAGGAACAGACAGTTACCCTTCAACTAAGTGGCAGTTATTGATCTTTGCTGGCACAGCCTCACTGTTACATGGCTTCACTGTTACGGAGAGGCTGCTAGCTTAATGTCTGTCAGCCTGGGAAATAAAAGTAGTCCTTACTTAGGAAAGATAAAGAGAGGTAATTTCAGGGTCTTTCAAGTTTTCCAGAGCTGTACTGCTCAGAAGCCAGAAAATGTATTTTCTTTGTCTATGGCAATTAACTACATCCTGAACATCACACAGCTTTGATGGATGGATAATATGTATACCTAGATACAGGGAGAAAAATTCTGGCACTACTGGTATCAATGGAAATACAAGTTCACCCAGAATCATCACCCTGCACCAGGACACAGCCTTCAGAGCAAGCAAAGGGGCAGGGAATACTACAGGTAACTATATGAAGCCCTCAGTTTTGGTGTCACTTCTGAGAACTTTCTTAATTGAATGGAGAAACAACTGCAGAGAATTTGAAGATAAAGAATAGGTTTCTGCAGCTTTAAGAACAAACAAAAACCTTGCGATCTTGTCCAGGGAACTGCTTTACAAAAATCTTCACAAAGTCTCTGAGAGGGAGTATCCAGGACAGAAATCACAATAATTATAGCTATTTCTCAAGCTCAAGTATCCAGCTAGTTTTGAGGCAAATCTCAAGACAAATACATCAAAACTACAAATCAGAGAACTATACTAGATGCAAGCAAAAACAGGACTACAGAAGGCCAGGAACAAGCACATGATGCCACTGCTTCTCACTTTTGTCAAAAAATAGTTGCAAGTCTCACAGTTCTCCACATAATTTGAAAACTGAAAGTTACAACTTGGTAGTAGTCTTGGAAACTTCACTCAACTCAGCTTGGGGGTGGGAGGAAGCTGTAGCTCCCCTTACGCTATTTCAGCTGAAGAATCAATCAGCTTCTGTTTGTTTACATTTGGAAGCTGGTCYTGAGAAGCTTCATTATACAGGAAAATCCCCTTTCCATGACAAACAGCCAGACAGGTATGAATCTAGTAATGAATTACCATTGCAGAATGGTAAACAAACAAATGTAGATCAATTAAAACAGAGGGAAATCTTGTTTTAATATATGACCCCCTCAGTGGAGAAGATTAATTCCTGCGATGCACCGTTCTGAATAGCTTCCATCATTATTTTACACATCCACCTAGGCTCTCTGGTGCTGTGAATTTAAGTCCCAGCTGGGAGATGCAAATGCATAATGACATTCTAGTGAGTTTCTGAGGCTCAGTAAATGTGGCAGGGGAGTCAGGCTCCTCGGAAAGGAATCGGCAGATGCCCTCCAGGTGAGCTACAAAACCTGACTCATCCCGGGCTGCCGCCCCGGGCACACGCTGTTGACTAAAGGAAAACAGCCGACAGGCAGCAGCCATCGTTTCAGACGTTTCATTTAGATCTCTCCCAGCAGGTGTCACTACAACGTAGCGTTGCTATAAAACCCTAAAGTAACAACTACAAAACCAGCAGGGTTTTTTTCCCCCCAAATGACAAAACACCCTCTAGACTAATTATGTCAAACCTGAATAACCTGCAGAAAGCAGCTTTGTGAGGAAGGAGGGGGGGAAACTGTTAGTTGTGTATCATTTCCACTTTCATACAGCTAATTTTCTTCTTGTAAGTTGTTATATCTCTGGAATAGATATCTTTAATGAAGTGGTTAATTTAATGCAAAGACTCAGCATTCCCTTCGCAACAGTAATGTACACAGATGGCTGTATACCAAACTCTATCCACCTATTTCAATTGTTATAAAACGGCTGTTGAATTCTATTCTTTGGAGAGATAAGACATATTTATAATAAATATGGCACCCACAACAAAGTTTTCTAGCAACTGGTTCTGAAAATAAAAAAAACACCACAACAGAACAAGCAAATGAATTTTCACTTCAAAAGCAGTCTCCATGCAGACTCTGACTATCCTACCACCCAGCTATTCTGCAGGTATTCAGACACTTCACTGTAATGTCTCAAAAATCAATAGCAATTTATTCTCTCTTTGGACCCCAAGCAACAGAAGTAAATAATACTGTCACCTCCAGTCTGCCTTCAGAACATGGTCACAAAACAGTCTTGCTACTATACTACAACCCTACAGAGTTCTTTATGCTGGCTTTGCAGATTGTATTGGCTTTCATAAGGGAAAAACACGCAAGACAGCAACACAAAGGGGTCAAGTCCCTGTACTCCAACCAGCCAGACTGCTGAGTCGGAATTAAGAGAAAGGCTTGGCATCTGTCTTACTTCACTCTCACCTATGTTGATTTTATTGGAGGGGGATAAAAACAAGCAATATTAGAATTTTGTTTTCCCATGCAATAAAAGGGAAATCCAAGAGGAAAAAAAGTTGAAAGACAGGTTGGAACTTCAAACCTTTGCAACATTTAAAGGTATTTCTTAAATTCATTTCTTAAAAATAGGAGGCTTTAAAATTCACATTCCTTACAGTGCTACTGAACATGTCAGAATATTCAAAATAATCCAGAATATTCAGACAGATTTTCTTAAAATCATCACAATTTGTAACCCATATTAAGAAATCAATTCCTGTCTCATTATATGCCAGCCAGTACCTTTCACTGCTCATAGCATGAGGCATATCATCATCACAGGGACCTCTATGATGTTTCAAACACATTCAAATTGTTAGATATGAAGATATGCTCAGTTAACAACTGGTGACCCTGTGTATGTGTGTAAAATGGACTCCTCTCTTTTCAGGGAATAGCATTTAAATATCTTGTATCTGTGCATATTTAATTGTCTTCACTAGTGGATGCTGTGTAAGCCTGTACAACAGAGAAATTCTCACCACCACCACCCAACACCAATCCTGTTTCTTTTTTAGAAACACTGATTTCCATGGATTTATATATAAGTAGTCCAGGATGCATAACTAGCTCATACAGGCATCAAGTCTTGATTTAAAGGAGTCCACCATTTCTTCCGTGGCAGTTTGTAACAATAAGCACAAAGACAGGGCGCAAGCTGAATGCAAAGCAGCGACTGTAAGGTTAAGAGAAGAAAATTTACCTTCTATTCCTCCAGTTTTCAACATTAACAGTAATTCCATGAAGTAATGTCCCACTCTAAAATGATAAATTGCTGAAACTTAAAAGCACAATAAAAATCTCTWAATTTAATGGATCTCATAAGAATTCTCAATACCAGCCAGGTCAGAATTGTGATTTTTTTTCAATAGGGGATAACTAGTAAAGAAAATGGGAAATTCTAAAAGATTTTAAGTTAATATCCTAGGAAAAAGAAAAATCAGAGTGGATTTTACATGACTAATCGAGAACAAATGAGGAGATACTAAGACTGTTTATTCACACAAGATATATATATACATACTTGTCTAATCAAAGGGCATTCTGAACCAAGGTTAGCAAGGAACTCGTGAAACATTAGAAGATGAATATATTTACTATTTTAGAATTCAGGTGCAAAATGCGTAAAACCCAATAACCACTAATATGAAAGAAAAGCAACAAAATAAACTGAATTTTATATTGAGTCAAAAACTGAATGAAAAGGTAAGAARGCTAGAGAGGTTTAATTCTTGTATGATAGTCACATAATCCACGAGGTGCTTTGGATAAGATGCCTGGAAACAAGGTAGAACTGGAGATGGAAATGAAGCCACAGGGCTTCCTTTTACTGTGAAACAGACACAACAATTTGGAAGTCTGCTACTGTGACAACCAACAGCCAGGGTAGAGCAAAGACAGCCTAAACAGTACACTATTATTCAATTATTTAATTAAGATTTTAAAATCTGTAGGGTTTTTAGTTTTTAATGAATATTTAATAAGCACGTAGGCATCCGAAATCAGACTGTTGGCATTTGACTGTCTCATGAGGACCTACACTGGACACTCATTCAATCCTATGCAGGCTCTTACTAGCCTCTTATAAAAAAAATCTCGCAAGATTAAAAAAAAGATTAAAGATAAAATTCTCACAAGAAGTTAAACAGCATATGAATCATCGAAGCAACAGCAAAAATCAGGAGTGATTCTCTACTGTTCCATTTGTATCCCCCAGGAAGTGCATTTCATTTAAATTACCTACTTACTCATTTTACATGTGCTATTCTCTGTAGGTGTCGGTGAATGCAGTGCTAATTACACCTAGTACTGGGAACACAAAGTAGAAATTTTTGAGATGGGCTTAAATCATTCTAGAAATTCTTCTGTGGCTTTGAAGTATCTCCCAGTAAAGCTCTGACAAGTGAGATAAGCTTTAATACTTTCAAGAATCCTTCTATTGTGCTTAAAGGAATGACTCTATGGAAATGCTCTGGAGCTCTACAATTCAATAGGTCTTTAGGTAATAGAGGGCACAGAGCAGTAACATCAGATCAATGAGTACTACAGTGTCTGGCTAATACTGTTGGTCTCATACCAGCAAAATGCCAAGAACTTAAGCCAATATCCCATAAAGCATTTATGCACAAAGTCTTTTTAAGGACCAAGTTAACAAAACATCTAGAATCCAGATCTGCTCCTATATTAATCACAGGCATGGCCAGGAGCAATAACTCCATACCATGACTAAGGGACTCATWAAGATCCTTGGAAAGTCAGCTGGAGTTTTGCCATAGGCTGCAATGAGCATCATCAGATCACAAAGCAGACAAGATAGGTTAATACATACACAAACAGGAATACCCTAATATTGCTTAACACAGCTGTGATAGCATAGAATCATAAAGGTTGGAAAAGACCTCTAAGATGATCAAGTCCAACCATCAATCCAACACCACCATGCCCACTAAACCATGTCCTAAAGYGCCATATCTACATGTTTTTTGAACGCCTCCAGGGATGGTGACTCCACCACTCCCCTGGGCATCCTCTTCCAATGCATGACAACCCCTTTTGGTGAAGAAGTTTTTCCTAATGTCCAAYCTAAACCTCCCCTGGYGCAACTTGAGGCCATTTCCTCTCGTCCTAGTGTTTGTTACTTGGGAGAAGAGACCAACACCCACCTCGCTACAGCCTCCTTTCAGGTAGTTGTAGAGAGCGATAAGGTCTCCCCTCAGCCTCCTCTTCTCCAGGCTAAACAAGCCCAGCTCCCTCAGCCGCTCCTCATAAG
>JASVER010000016.1:5334499-5468990 GCA_030449065.1 Oceanodroma leucorhoa
CTCTGCAGAGCCTTCCTACCCTCAGGCAGATCAACACTGCCACCCAACTTGGTGTCATCTGCAAACTTACTGAGGGTGCACTCAACTCCCTTGCCCAGATCATTGATAAAGATGTGAAACAAGACYGGCCCCAAAACTGAACCCTGGGGAACACCACTCGTGACCGGCCRYCAACTGGATTTAACTCCGTTCACCACAACTCTCTGGGCTCAGCCATCCAGCCAGTTTTTTACCCAGCGAAGAGTACACCTGTCCAAGCCATGARCCACCTGCTTCTCTAGGAGGATGCTGTGGGAGACAGTGTCAAAGGCCTTACTAAAGTCCAGGTAGACCACATCCACAGCCTTCCCGTCATCCACTAGGCAGGTCACCTGGTCATAGAAGGAGATCAGGCTGGTCAAGCAGGACCTGCCTTTCATGAACCCATGCTGGCTGGGYCCAATCCCCTGGTTGTCCTGCACCTGCCTTGTGAGCACCCTCAAGATGAACTGATCCATAATATTCCCTGGTACCGAGGTCAGGCTGACAGGCCTGTAGTTCCCTGGATCCTCCCTCCGGCCCTTCTTGCAGATGGACGTCACATTGGCAAGCGTCCAGTCATCCGGGACCTCCCCTGTTGACCAGGACTGCTGATAAATGATGGAGAGTGGCTTGGCAAGCTCCTCCGCCAGCTCCCTCAGTACTCTGGGTGGATCCCATCCRGCCCCATAGACTTGTGAGTGTCCAGGTGGCACAGAAGGTCATTAACTGCTTCCTCTTGGATTATGGGAGGTGATTCTGCTCTCCGTCCCCGTCTTCCAGCTCAGGGGGCTGAATACCCTGAGGATCACTGGTCTGACTACTAAAGACTGAGGCAAAGAAGGCATTAAGTACCTCCGCCTTTTCCTCATCCTCAGTGGCAATGTTCCCCCCCACATGCAATAAAGGATGGAGATCTCCTTGGCTCTCTTTCTGTCATTAATATATTTGTAAAAACATTTTTTGCTGTCTCTTAACGACAGCGGCCAGATTGAGTTCTAGCTGGGCTTTTGCCATTCTAATTTTCTCTCTGCATGACCTAATGAGATCACTGTACTCTTCTTGAGTTGCCTGCCCCTTCTTCCAACAGTGGTAGACTCTCCTTTTCTCCCCTGAATCTCAGCAAAATCTCCCTGTTCAGCCAGGCTGGTTGTCTTCCCCACCAGCTCTTCTTGCGGCACATGGGGACAGCCCGCTCCTCCGCCTTTAAGACTTCCTCCTTGAAGAACGTCCAGCCTTCCTGGGCCCCTTTGCCCTTCAGAACTGCCTCCCAAGGGACTCTCTCAACCAGCATCCTGAACAGGCCAAAGTCTGCCCTCCGGAAGTCCATGGTAGTGGTTTTGCTGACCCYCCCCTCCTTAYTTCACCGAGAATTGAGGATACCGTCACTTCATGGTYGCTAAGCCCAAGACGGCCTCTGACCAACACATCTCCCACCWGTCCTTCTCTGTTGGTAAACAGCAGGTCAAGTGAGGCACCTCCCCTGGTAGGCTCACTTACCAGCTGTGTCAGGAAGCTATCTTCCACACACTCCAGGAACCTCCTAGACTGTTTCCTCTCTGCTGTGTTGTATTTCCAGCAGACGTCCAGTAAGTTGAAGTCCCCCATGAGGACAAGGGCTAGCGATCGTGAGACTTCTGCCAGCCACTTGTAAAACRCTTCAGCAGCCAGCAGGATATCTGCCTTGTTGGCCTTTCCCCTCATCCTCACCCATTAGCACTCGATGGGATCATCACAGTCGTCGAGCTCTGTACAATCGAAACGCTCCCTAACATACAGAGCCACCTCACCGCCTCTCCTTCCTCGCCTATCCCTTCTGAATAGCTTATAGCCATCCATCGCAGCACTCCAGTCATGAGAGTCATCCCACCATGTTTCTGTGATGGCRACTAAGTCATAGGTATCCTGCTGCACAATGGCATATAAGGCTTTTAAAAGTTGCTAAGCAAGCTTCAAAGTACTTCTGCAAGTGAAGACCTAAGTGTCTAAAACAGACCCTCAAAAAGTCACTCCAACMACACCCTATGGTGACCAGCTTCGTATTAATCTAAAATTCTTGTACAGATGCCATGTATCTGTAGAAAGTAAAATTCAGCTGTATCCCTGAATAATGTGTCCTATTGGTAGCCCYTACCGGCACACACCAGTCAGAGTTCCAGAGTTGCTCTCAGAAGTATCTTTCCTCTGTGGTTGCTTCTCTTTGCGTGCACCTACCTCGCGGTACTCACCTGGTCTCRCTGGAAGCCAGTTCAAGGAGCTAAACCGGCCAAAACTAGCACAAAGGGGAAAACATGAACACTTTCTGTCAGTTTAGCTCTGTGAATCAGCTCAACACTGAAGGAGGCAAGCCAGAGTACTGGCACATGAAAGGAGCTGGAAGAGATGATTTAGCTTTTTTTGATTTTGCTTATCTATTTTAACAAATTAGCTATAATGTGAAACTGCAACCTGACTGCAGAGGACCAAAACAACTAATATGAATGCTCAGTCATCCTAATAATTCAGCTACTGACACTGCTAAATGAAATTAGATGTTTCTTTGTCTTTCTTAAGAAAAGGTTAACACGTGTAAACTAACTTATAATTAAAAACCAGAGAGATATTTAAAAGTTTTGCTAACCAATATAATGGTGAAAGCAATACATTAGCTATCATAGGTTATAAACTGTTACCTAATTTCTATTTTTCACACATAAAATCAGTAAATATATTTATGCTCATTTAAAGAGACCTTTGCATTGGTAAATGATTTTGAAGTGGCTTTGTGTAGATAAGAATTAGGAACAAATATTATTTTGGTGCTTGTATTGTTTTTTATACACTGCAAAATCCAGTACAAGCCCAAATCCAAGTGTTGCTCCTTACACTTACAGAAGTATATAAGTACACAACATAYGAATGTTGCTACCTTACCAAAGTTTCTGTTTATAAAAAGTCTTAAATTAAAATCACTRCTGAGTACTTTTCATTTCACTTACCTGTTCAGTAAAAGATTCGTTATATTAAATAATTTATTCAGCCATTTCCTGATCTAATCATAAATTTGAAATGTGGGAAGAAATTAGCACCTGATGTTTGGAATAAACGTGACTGAGGCAATATTGGTTTAATATTTTGCCRTATTTATTTTATCTGCTGGCCATTTCCTCTCCTTGCTGTAGAATCACAGTAAGTGGAAGAATGAGTGAGGAAGAGAAATCAAGGAAAAACAAGAGGGAAGAAAGAAAAGATTGCCTATGTTTTTAGTTTTGGCATGCCAATTCCACCACTTCACAATCATTATCTTTTTTTTCAGGAAGAAAACAAAAGACTGAAAATTCAAATAATYTGCTGCATCCCAGCACTGCCATTTTCAAGAGATTCGGCCCTGTCACTACAATTTCCAAAATCAAGTTCCTTAATTAGTTAATTTTCTAAAAATATTAGATTACTTTTTTGTCTGTCTTCTGATCTTTTTATAGAGGCTTGTCTACTCCAGCATATATATGTATCTGTGCATGCGTGTATTTCTAATAATTAACTATTAYCCTCTCTCCAAAATTCTTTGAAAATGGATAATTTGGGGCCTTTGCTGATATAAGTGTTATCATTCCATGTATGTTCAGACAGAAATTTCTGTCATCATAAAGCTGGGTGATCCCTAGCCTAGAGCCTACTGTTTATAATGAACTAACGAGAGTTAACAAGAATATTTACTAAGTTTGTAATGAATCAAATCCTTCCCTTCTAACCAAATCATCACTAATTGCTTCAACTAATAGCTACCCCGAACGAACTAAGAATTAATAAGGTGATTCATTCCAATCACCACTTTGCCAATACTGCCAAWAAGGTTACTGCTAGGATGCTAACGTGGCTATTTTTCTTTAGGATGTAAATAGAAACTGTTCACTTACTTTACAACTCTTAGATAACTAGTTTTGACTGCTAATCAGTTTAGGCCAGATTAATATTTACAATCTAAAACCAAAAAATTTTAGAAGACACTACTTTGCACTATAATTAAAAGTGAAATTGACTGGATAGGACAGCATGCTTGCTTCCAGTCTTTCCCAACTGATTTCTTGAAATCTTGGTATATGAATTTACTTCCAAACACGATCTTATGAGAGCACAGGTGTATGAGAGAATACTACATAATGGGGAAGTCTAAAGATATAGGATAAAATTATCAATGGAAGACAGCATTTTATCACAAATTTGAGCATGCAATGAGATTTTTAAAAATGCAGCACATTTTAAAAGCTGTAGATTTTTGTAATCCTGGAGTATGTTAACTAGAATAATTTATCACAAGTTTGGGAGTACATTAGTTTGAAGGCCAATATTCCAAAAACAACCAGCCCCAGTGACCAACTGAGGTCCCCTTAGCTAGCTGCAGAAGCATACAGAGAAACCAAAAGGCTCTACTTGTACTTTTGACACTGTTAGTTTACATCCTTCTGAACAGCAATTCAGACTTCACAGTACACTCCTAATAGTTTAAAACTATTTTTCTCCTGAAGTTTGACACAGAGCTCCATAAAAGTTCCAGTAACAGAACAAAACAATAGTTCACAGCCAGATCCTTAGAGGGGGGAGGAAAAAAAAAATTCTTTTTCTTTCACAAGTGTTGTGAGTTAAAAAAAGAAAATGTACTGTCAAACCCAACTGCTCGCGCACCTCTTYGCATAAAGCTAAAAGGATGCTTTCAGGACAGATGTACTTTTGTGGCTTATGGCTGAGCATAAGCAGAGACTGTATATTATAAGCAAGATGTATAACAAAGTTCATTATTTAGATTGCCTGTTGTTTCCTATTGAAAGACCTCGATTCAATTCCTTGTTTCTTTACTGAGTTTTAAATATGCGGAAAGAAATTTTCCATTAAAGATATTAAAAAAAATAAATTCTGTTTCAAGGAGCAATGGAATGCATTAGGGAAACATTCCAACACCATGATTCTTATCATTGAAGGTAAGATCATATATCCAGATTTCAAATCAGATTTCAATAGGACACAACAAATGAGGCACAGCCTGAGGAACTGAATGAGAAATTACAGTGGTTCATTGCGTGTGTCCTGAACGAGACRGAAACTGCAGAAACACACAGGCGTACACTCATCACAGTGCTAGTCCATTCAGACAMAGCCACATCAGCTCCACCTGAGCTAACATGGGACTCAAAGCAGCATTACTAAACTTACACACTTTACTAGCTCTAGGAACATTTCATGCTTACTGATGAGGGCTATTTATTCTGCATAAAACAACATGCTAGTGCAGCTATCATGCTTTTGGTGCATCAACTAACTTATTACATCTATTATATAGTTATTAAACTATATGTAAACATCAAAATGTACACAAACAGCACATAGAAAACCTTAATTCCTGTATTTCCTCACTTTTGAAATGCTTGATCATGATGCTGTAATAATATTCAGTCAGTCTACATTCATAAGCGTGTAATGTTAAAAATATCTTTATGCAATATTGGCATAATTAGAAAAACGTGTACCCTAGTATCAGAAGAAAATATCAATGAAAAAGGTTTCTGAAAAAACAGTATATTTTGGAAACATCATAAATATGTGGATGAAATTATTCCTTCAACAAAAGGTTTACAGAAGTTAGCAAAGTAGACTAAAAGTAGATTAAGGGCATAATCTCATGGGTAAATACTACTGAAAAGTTCCAGTTACTACAACATATCTAAAACTCAAAGTAACAATTTATTCAACAATCTTAAAGACATAAAACATCTACTTGTTATTGTAATGAGTAAAAACAAGACAAAAATTTTAAAAAGGATTCTGAAGTGTATCTTAGCATTATAGTAAACAAATACTAATACTTCCAAATTAAAAAAAAAAAAGCTTTTTTTCCACTTACTTTGCCATCATGATTACCATGCAAAAGCAGGTAACTGTTTAAATCATCCAGACCTCAATCAAAAAGGTCAGTACCTATTTACAGTTAGACACATTCTTACTGTACAACCTAACATAAATAAGGAAACCTAATTAAAGACATTTCTCTACATGCACCACATTATCTTAAGAAAGTGTCATCTGTTGTAACACGTTCTGCAGCTTACAGTCGCTTAATATATTTCATACTTCAGATTCCATTTAATTTTCTCGATTTACCCTCATCATTATGTGAAGATGCTCCAATCAATTCTAAATTAATTGACTTTGTTTCAAATAAGAAGGCTATATTTTAGTGACGTATTATGAATGCTATAAAAGACTTTGTTTGCTGAAGTACACCAACTTCTTTGACCTCATTGTCTTCCTTTCTAGTCTCTAGGACCATACTCTGAGACTATAACAGTTTTATTTCAGCAAGGAGATAAAGGTATTCACTTTCCAGATAGTAAACATGACTGTTCAAAGCATACATGTAATTCCATTTCTTCCTCACAGCAACACAAAATTCAAACACTTTTTTTTTTAGTAGAAACCTATTATTTGATATGAACAGTAATTTTTCTGAAAAAGAAATAGCAAATTTAAAATTTGCCTTTAAACACTCCTATGTTACAAACTTATTCAGTTAAAACAACATTAACCTATAACAACAGCTAATTTTAATGTACTATTTGTTTTTTGGTATACTTTTATACCAAATGTTATTGCAACTAAATGACAATTTTCAACATTTTTCATCTTTTTTGAACCTCTGGCAGCAGTTCCTATTTGAATAGTTCCAGCATTTCCCTCATTGAAATCAGTATGACTACTGAAGAATAGCAAGCAGGTATGTCAATCTGTTAGCTGGATTTGAAAGAGTACAAGTTTATGATTTTAAGTTATTTTTCAGCCTGTTGGCATAAAGAAACATTCAACAAACATGTATTTAATTTTAAGGTTCTTCTCAAATCTATTGACTATCTATGAAACATATGACACAAAAGAAATGTGCCATTCTGCACACATAGGAAACCATATAATGAAAATAAGCATGACCAAATTAAGATCTACTACTTAAACTAATAGTTACATATGGAAGAAGGAAGCAAAATTCACAATCTAATGGACTCTCTAGCTGGACAATTCCTTCTCTCCTGCCATCATCTCAGAGAAGTACTTTTAAGATTAGTCCCAYAACACTTAGATGGGAGACTTATTACTGCCCATCTCTGCACGCCTCACCTTTGGTCAGAAGCTACCTGCCTCCTTAGGAGGGCAGCAGACATGAATGTGTGCCAGCTCTACATCTATTGTAGTTCAGTTTAACATGTTATCTCCAAACCAACTTTTACTGTTTTAACTGAAATCTCAGACTCTGAATTTCAAAGAATCTAAACAGCTGAAGCTTACATAACAGAGTTTTCTGCTACAACAGGGAAATAACTCTTACTGTGTATTAGGTTTCTTAAATTCTGTTCTCCTCTTGCCTAACTAGTACTATTGGTAAAATAAAACTAATACTGTTTCTAGTTAGCTGCCAGTTGCTGAATGGGATTTATTTATAGGATGACTAAATTATCATAACTGCCTTTACTAGGATAATATTTCCCATCACATAAAAGTGGAATAAAAAGTTTTACTCTAAGAAATCAGGCTTGTAATTAACGGCAAGTCAGCCTGAAATATCCCTTCATATCACAAATGGATGTGTGTAACAACTCTCGGTTTAGTTTAATAATTACAAATTATCTCACCGAGYAAATACCTCATCTCCAGAGTTATTTTTCATATGCAAAAGTGTTTTCATAATAGGYCGTAGAATATAAAAATGCATTTTGTTTAACACTGCTCAGGCACTTCAAAAGTGTCCTTTCTTCTCTATAGCAAATGGCAGAAAACAACCCTGCATGGAAGAAAGATGCAAAGTTTTTTAACCTTCAAGAGATGGAAATGCATTCCAATATTTCCTTAAGTTCACCATGCTAGGTGGTATTTCAGGTTTTCATCATAATTTTTATGTAGACCATTTTTTTTTTTTAAAGTTTCCAAATTAACAGTGTACCTATACTGCTCTCAGTAAAGGCAGTGTGTGGAAGAGAGGGTGGAAGAGGGGAAAAAGGAGAGGAATAAATCAACGAAGTGACCATTTCTAAGGTACTCCTTTTGGTACAGAGAAATATAAAATTAGTTGCTTGGATAAGAGATAAAGATTTGCATTTATTGAGCACACAGCTACAGCTTATGACACTACTTTCCTACAGCTATTTAGTTTCTCTTTGCTGAACATCAACACCCCACAATGGCTGGCAGAGGAGATGCATTTTTGTGCCCTCCTTTCCCCTAGATTTCTTTCTGCAGTTGATACACCTGCAGAATCCCTTCTTTTTGCCGTTCATATCCCTGGCCAGATTCAACTCCAATGAGGCTTCTGTTTTCTTAACCCCATCCTTGCATGTTTGGACAGTGTCTCTATTCCTCTTGGGTCACCTGCCCCTGCTTCTGGTTCTTGCATACTTCCTTTGTATTTTAGTGTTTTATCAGGAGCTCCTTGTTAACCCATGCCACATTTCCTGCACMGCGGGATGGACCACTCTTGAACTCAGAGGAGATAATCCTCCAGGTGATGCCCAGCCATGGACTGGAGCAGCTGAGGCAAGCCTCTCAACATGCTCCTTGTTCTGTTGACTATGCTTGAGGGCAGTAGCCTCTGGCAAGAGTACATTGTTGACTGTTGCATGCAGTAACCTCTGAAGTGCCACAGTAAGGTTGGCCAGATCTCATCTGTCAGAGCATGAAGAGGAGTCTGAAACCCCAGCTGGAGATAGCAGCAAATTTACGTTATTTTGCACCGAAATGGACTAGCATGTAGTTAGCTACAATTAGACAAAATAACAGTAATGAAAGCAGTTGGAGAGTCTTAAACTCTACAGCAATTTTGCAAGTTATTAGAACACCTTGTAATAACAAATGAGTTATATTAGAATCTACTCAACCTAAAAACAACTCAAATTAAGCCAGACAGCAACTTGTAAAAAGAACAAATGTACATGTTGAAAATACAAAAGTGGAACTGTATAGAAATATCTCATGTATCACTTTACTGAAAGAAAATTTTAGTACAGTGAAAAGAAAAGCCTGAAAAGTGCCCAAGATGGAAACACTAAGGTGCCCCACTAATACATAAAGGGCAACCTTTTTTTTTTGTTTTTAAATGAGTGCTTTTCCTGTGTTTGAACTACTGTTGATTTATGTCTTAGAAGTTTCAGCATGTTTGTAAACAGAGGAGTAATTTGGACTCAACAGACAATTAATATAGCTTTTGAGAACCAGAAGCTGTATTACACTATAAAAACAGACAGAACAGAAATCCCAGTAAGGCTGATGAAATAACTGCTCACTCTGAAAAGATGTATAAACTACTCCATCTTAAATTATCAAAATTTAAGTGGCTTAACAAGAGAGCTGCTGCAGTAAAATCACAATTTCATTCCCAGCATAACGGTAAGAATGATAATYTACAGTTAACAGCCATTACAAGTAACATTAACTAATGGACATAAAGTGAAACATTCTGCTTCTTATGAGGAAACTAAACAGAAYTTGTACAAACTTGCACTGCTAGGATGGTTACTGCCCAGTACCACCTCCGCTGCAGGTGAGACTGCATATGCTAAAAGAAAGATAGTACTGGATAYACAAGCTCTTCAGTTATTCTTTTTGGTGACCAGTGATAAACTAGCCAAATTCAGGTTAGATATTAAAGATCATCATGCTTTTACATTAAGTAGTTAAGTGACAAATGAATAAAAATAAACATAATTGAGAAAGATGGACATATTGCCAAATATTAATAAAGATATGATGAATTTTATTTTGAACAGTCGTTTCAAAGGTAATGTTCTAGAGACAAGCATTCATTATTAGATCTTTAAAAYGTCAGCAACAAATTTTGTATATTTCACCAATTCTGGAATTCTTAATGCACTTACAAAATAATTTTAGCTTGGTTGATCTATTGTTAAGACAATACTGGTTTTTAAAGTGATTGGGTTTTTTTTGTTACCTACTATATTGCCACAGAGAACATTTTTAACTTGTAGCATATTATCAGCATAAACAATAGATAYAATATCACAACCTTGCCATTTTCTTTTTCAGTGAACTAGAAATGAAGCCATAGAGGTTAACTTCACAGAAAAGTATTAGCCRATTGCATTAAAGCATAAAGATAGGAGACAGTTATTTATGGAACACTGTTCACCATTATCCTTTTCAAATTCTACAAGAAGGCTAAATATTGATGCATTCCCAAGTCACCTTTTCCCCCCTTTAGTGTTAACAAGTAGGAGTATGTTTTTGATGCTTCCAATTTGTCAAGATCAGGTGAACCGAATGGTTTTACAGAGTACACTATTCTAACTCCTTCAGGGGCTATAAAACCACATTAAACTCGGCTTGTTATTAATAATTCATGGYAACTTCCTTAGTTCACTCCAGTGGCATCACTCTTAAGGCATCATTCTTATTGAAATAACTTAACAGGGAAAGTCAGATAAACAGTGTTACCACCAAAATGAGAAGCTGCCTACCATGAACCGAGGGACACTGAAAGCCCTAAAGAATTTCAATTCTTGTAATTTTCAGGCTAAATCCAGCACTCTACACCCCTTTCTAAAAGCTGATATTAATTCAATAGATCAGTAAAAACAGCAAAATTCCTYCTATCTACTGAAATTTGGCTTATCTGCAGATTTGAAGTGTCAAATTTCCACACATTTAGATATACTGCAAAGGTATTRATGCTCTCCTTACTCTGAAATAGACCCGTTTAGCAAGAATATTTTACTTTAATTAAGGATTAAACGAAGTATATCCTATTAAACATATCTATGATGCAAAAATATTATGATTTGGAATTGGAACACTTTTTACTATAGTAAAAAAATACCTGCTACTAAAGCAGTTACAATCAACACCAATTACTMTACATAAATAAAGAACACAAGACTTAATTCTTCATGGTCACGGAATACATGGCTCATACAGAATTATGTCACATATTACTAACATATTTGACTACAATGCTCATGACACTAACTAGACGGACAGATTCAGAATAAAATGGCATTCAGTATAAACACATTAAGGTAGGGATTAGACACCCAAACTACATTTTTGTAATTTACTTACTGGAGCAAAATTAGCTTTGATGCATCAGTAAAACATCATAGAAAAAACAGATTTATACTTAGAGTTAGTTAATTCTGGCGTAGAAGGAAAGCAAGTCCACTTCAAAAGCTTAGTCTGCTGAGTAAAATAATGACCTATGCACTAAAAACTTTTAGTCATACAAAAATTAGACATCCACCTTTGATTCTTTTAAGTAACAAAACATTGTCAGTGTTTTAACTGCCTTTTCCCCCCACAAACACATTTTTTTAATCTGCTACTACACTAACGATGGATTCAACTTGTATGAGCAATAATGTTACTTAATGTAGGCTTTATGCCATCTTTTACACAGATGTTAAGAAGGAAATGAAGAAAGATGTCCTTGGACCCAGATGGCTAGGACAAAAACCTAATCCAAAGCATGAAAATAACTGTCTATGTATGCTCAGCTTTATGAGAGTCCACATCTATGTGTGCTCATATTTGGGGGAGGGGGGAGGATAGTTTAATACAAATGCTTGTCATTAAGATTTGATTTTGTTGTTGTTCTTTTGGTACAAAGCTTATCTCCTGGGTTTTGAAGGCTAACACTTAGAATAGTCAATACTCCCCTATCTTGCCCACACTGGTAGATAGGAATGGGAAAAAAAAAAAAAAAAAAAGGATRTTCTGCTTGAAGGACTGAGAAGGAGACAAATCAGTATCACTTGTCATTTCTCAGGAGTGTTGTGCTCTCATACATTTGGACAATTTAATTCTCTAAGGAAGGGTAAAAAACAAGAAAAGCCTTAATTTAAAGAAAAAAGGAAAAGTAGATACTTTAAAGCTGCTAACCAATTACTTAAAATACTGAATTTCAGAAGTACATATTACTGAAATCCTTAGTGAGAAATTTTTACCTAGGACAGTTTGAGAAACAGATAAAAATCCCAAGTACATGTCATCAATACTGTAGGTCCTTCATACAGCACAAGAGACTGCACCTTCTGGGTCACCTACTTGAGTTCCAGAAATCCTTTAAAATTTTTTAACATGAGATCTTCAGAAAAAGGCTGGATTTTGCAGATAGCAAAATGCAGAACTCCAAATGACATTAGGTTCAAAAGAAAAACTGAGACCTGTCTGCTACACATGAATTATCACTGATTAATATCCTTATATGASGTTACTCTCATATGAAGCTATACTCCTATGCTGCCATAAAAGAATGGCACAGCCGTTGCTTCTATAAAAATCTGGTAGATACATGCCTTTGAGAATTCAAAATGCTCAACAGTGCTAATTTGATGTAAAATGTCAGATCCTGGTAAGCCTCCACATGAACCTCAAAATCACCCASACCATCACCACTTCATTCAAATAARGGGAAAGAATAGTCACAATTGCCACACAGCCTGTGGAAGGGTGCTGGAAATAGGAAAAAGCAGGAAGRGTAAAGTTTATTTTTCTAAATAATATCATTATCAAAGTGATATGAATGGTTGTGAGTGAAGGAAAATCTGGAAAGCACCAGGAAGGAAAACAGGTCACCACCAGCCAAGAGGAGGATAAAGGGTAGAAGTCTCCTTCCCAAGTTCTCCGTACTCCACCACACAGAAGTACAGATCAACAGAACTCCACATCTTTAGCAGCAGCACTTAGAGAATAAACATTCTTCCCTCCAGCAAGCAGTTTCAACTCATCCACCCCTCTAGGCTTAAATAGGCCTTCCTCATCTACCATTGTAATTTTCAAGATGCTTGGGTCTGACTTTCCGGAGAAGTAGTTACAGTATTTGAAAACCTGGTATTAAGAAATAAGGTATTATTGAGTGGTTTGCTGCAGCTTGCAATTAGTGTCCAGCACAGTTAAAGGCTAAAAGGACAAAGCCTCARAGGTACGTGGGACTAAGTGTTTTACTGCTTCGCTTTCGACATACAAGAAAAAAGGGAGATTTTATTGCCTGTATAATCATTCCACAGACACATTATCTACATACTTGTAAAGGCAAATTTTATGTGAATCGGTTCTGATTATGTTGGAGAAAACAAGGAGGGTCAGGCTTTTGGGTACTGATTCTGTATCATCTACACAATACCTATTCCCTGGTGTTTCTCGTACACTCTTTGTTCAGGAATGTGTTGGTCCAGGAAGGCTGTTTTTCCYGACATAAACCCCAAGGACAAACAGAATTTCACTACTGCCTTACAGTCAAAACAGCTGACAAGCCTTCTCAAAAAGTCACTTATTTCTCCTAAGATATTTGATGTCTAAATCCAGCTGGGAACCAATAAAAGTGACCCAAACTTTCCTTCTGAAGAAATCTGCATTGTCTTATTTGACTATGCCACCACTGTTGAGTTAACAAAGTCTAATTCCCTAGTAATGATACGCAGCAAGTAGATATGCACAACAGTTTCATGTAGATAAAATGAACAAAGAAAACAAACATTTCTTGATTTTGTATCCTAATCCCCCCCATTTGCACAAATGGCAAAGTAAATCAAAATTCTCCCCATGCACAAAATATCCTCAAAGGTCTGCTTAATCATATTCATGTCTGGAAATGAAATAAGATTTCAAAAGGTGTATTCACATGAAATCAGCTGATTTTTTTGTGTGTGGCAATTGCATCCTAAATTGGTTTACAGCTGGCTGTCTGCTTTCTCTTAGTTCAGGAAACTGATTCTATGAACAGTTCTAAAATAACACAGTTGAAATGAAATAGGAATTGATACTGAATACTCATTCCACATAATGATACGCAAGGACGTGTTAGCTCCTTACCAGCACTATATCAATAGTTCCTCTATTACYCATGGAGACTGCTTAATTTTTTCAATTTTACTTATATTAAAGAGAAATGCTGATTTCTTAATATTGAAAAATCAGCAATGGAAAACATATGTGGGAACTATTATCACTGTCAGATGAAAGCAGGGAAAASCCAGCCTTTCAGAAGTGGAGTGCACTATGAGAAATATTTTAAGTCTGTCACTGAATACAAGTAATATCATAAACAAGAGTTATTTACTAGTATTTGAGTATTACTTGACATTTTGAATGTAAAAGCCTACACAAGTGAGGAGAAAAAAAAAAATCAAATCCTAAATTTTGGTGATACGATTTTACAAAGCTAGTGTCACAAAACAGCCTGCTCACTTTAACGCAAGTTACATGTCCTTCGGTCAGGATGCTACCTGGCTAAGAACCCAAAATCTCTGCGAAAGGGTAAGTATGTGAACGCACAGCAAGTGTTCACTGATTTGATATAATGTTAGATTAACTGTATGGTGTTAAATACAATTTTAAAGTATCTGATTTTACTTACTTTTTAAATGTGCAATTATTTTTATCTTCATATTAATAACAAAAAAATAGTAAATTTAATCCAGAGATGAATTCAGAGGTGCAGTTTTATAACACCTAAGCAGAGCTGCATGCTCACCACAGTAAAATCAACTGGTGTTAGGTATATGTAACTCTCAGTAATTCTCAGGTACAAATGGGAGAAGAAAGTAATGGATTGAAGCAGTTAGCTGAATTCAGACAGCACAGGTAACCTTTCAGAGCAGTGCTGGGATCAGCTGTGTGACTCCCAYTGATTTTAGCACAGGTTATTCAAGTCTCGTATTTATCCACAGAACAAGTAAGGCAACAGAAATGGCTCCTGAAGTACCTCCCTTAAGCTTCAGATGTTTAATGAGATTGATGTGGCCAAAGCACCACGCTATACTTTAAAAATTTGAGTTTTAATGTTATTTCAGAGCAGCACTTGGTATTTTTATAAGGCTGTAATGCATTTTCATTTTACCTGTATTGAAAAAGAGAATGGAGAACAGCAGGAAAGCAGCTATTCTAAGAAAGGAAGGCATAAAACRTAAACATAATGCAACAAAGCAGCAAATGAAGAAACTCTTCTTTTCCTTTATTAGAAATATGGGAAACAGATTGTGCTCATCTTGCTTAGGGCCAAAAGCCTCATTGTATGGAATTCAGCCAGGCTCTGCCACACAGCTCACTAAGGAGTTTTGCTGTGTTAAAGAGTAAACCAGATGGGATATTTGCTTCCAACAAGATAATTCTAATGGAAATTGTTAAAAGTACTGTAAAAGAAACTTTTCAGCTTCATCTGCTATTTTATTGTGTACAATGAGGGCAAGCAGAAAGAAAAGTAGACTATGAAAAAAACAGGAAAATTTAAAAATTCAAAACATTAATCATTAACGGATTTTAGAATTTATCTGCYTCAGAACTCCATCTGCTTACATAAAGCACACACCAGGCTAAAGCTAGATCTCATACAGTAGCAGAGTCAGTATCAATAAAATACCTGAAAATTATGTAAAGTGAGTAAGTCAAATACTCAACTCAAAAGTCAGCCTGTAGCTTCAAACAGCTTGAAGAAGAAATAYGTAGCACGTCAGACTGCTACACCCAGGGCCTAGTAAGACCATAACAGACACAGCCTTTTTGTTCAAGATCATTAAGACAACGTCTCATGTTCTTAAAAGACCCCGTATTTTCCAGATGAGCTACAAAAGATAAAGAAGATATTAGGTATAGTTCCTGTTCTTGACATCTTCTTGTAAATCTGACTAAGAATTTTTGAAGTCTTGTACCCTGACAGTGCTAGAGCAAAATGAAAAGTTTGTTTTTCCTTTTTTTATTTTATTTTTTAGTCAATATCTTAGGCTATAGACCCTGAAAACTGTTCCTGGCAATAAACAGCTTTTTCAACATAGGCTACAACCATTTGATCACAACAACAAATTTATTCTTACAGGAAGAAAAAAGGTAATAAAGGCAATATGTTGTAAACAAAGCAGCTTAGATACATACTGAACCTATTACTTCTGAGAAAGAGGGTCAGTTATCATACAGAGACAAGCTCGTACTTCAGTTATCCCCATCCAGTTTGCCAAGTAGAGGTATCTACAACTAAAAATTTACTGTTAAAATGGGCAATATATATATATATTTTTTTTTTTAAATCTTGCTCTCTCAGGCTAAAAACTGCTCTAAACTCCCTTTTCTTTTTCAGGAACTGGTCTATACCAGACTTAGATATTCTAAACAGTCTTTGACTCTGTCCTGCCATGTTTCTTCAATCAGCCAGAGAGCAGACTGGAATGAAATTGATATGAYTGGATAAAAGAAAATCAAATTTTTTCAACATTTAGTTTCAGTAATCTGATTATGAAGCTTTTAGTAATAGTGTAATTACTTTGAAGTTCTGAACATATGTTTCCACTGAGAGTATTCCACAGAGGACACTGTATCAGAAAAGGGAAGAAATGGAAACATAGATGTACCAAAAATATTTCAGCTCATCAAAAAAAATTAAAATTGAAAGGAGAACCATATGCCAGAGATGTAATACGATGTCCAATATGAACCACTTTCTTTTCCATCATCCACAATCCCTTTATTTAACACCAATAAAGAAAATGGAAAATACTTTTTCCATGACCTCAAAGCACATTACCAGAAAGTTACAGGGTTGGCATATTTAAAAAAGGAAAAAASACACAGAAAATGACTAAGTCAGAAAGCAGYTGAACACTGTTCCTTGAATTTTGAGGGGAAAAATTCAATGAGTGCTAATGCTTCCACTGATGCAAAGGGTGTCTTAGAGAAATAGCTCACACAGTAGCCTTGAAAAGACCAGATATTTCAATTTCTTGTGATTCATACTCTTTTGAAGTTACCTAAATATCCTTAGCTCTATACACTGAAAGTTATTAAATCTGATATATTAGATCTGACACAAGACAGTTCTATTGTCTAAATTTACTAGGAAAAAAAAAAAAAAAGAATCGATGAACTAAGAGGGGAAATTCACCACTGCGCAAAACATTTAGAAATGCTAAACAAAAGATATAGAAAACAGCAGCACAAACAACAGGAAAGTATTGGAAAAACAAATAAAAGGAACTAGTGGAACTATATCATCATGCAGAAAAGCTTTACACTTTTAACACAACAACACTTATGTTGGTCATCACAACAGTGATGAACAAAACCAAGCGTATCTTTTTTCTGGAAAGACATGTTTGCCTTTTTTATTTGTTTGTGGTTTTTATATATCACAAACAATTTACAAATGTAAATGAATTTCAGTGCTCATCTATGTCATCATAAGCAAGCTTAGTATGTAAGCCTGCAGCTTTATATAGTACACCAAAAAAATTTCAGACATTTGTAATGACGTGAACAAGTTTTCACAGATAAACTAAAGCAAACGAAGGTGTCTGACTCTTGTTATAACAAATATATTGTTCATACCACCTTCACAAATAACACATCACAACCAACACCTTTTGATGGCAACTGCTCTCTAAAAAGCTGTGCTTTCATTTCCTACTCATTAATATATTATAACCTTGCTGTCCTTTAAACTGCCATGGAATGACAAGCTCTTTCCTCAATTAGTATCTTCATTCATCTTTACCAGCTTCTGAAGCTCTTAAACAATAAATCAAACCAACTTCTAAACGCTTTTCTTTCATATACTCACATCAGGATTGCATATACTCTCAGTAGAAGGGCTTAGGCTTAAAGCTTGGAGGCAAAGACAAACTGTGACCTCAAATCATAAGAGAATGTCAAAAGTATTTCCAAAAGCATGGAATACAACAAAGCAAGTAAAAATATTTTTGTTGTTTTCTTACAAGGAGATCTATGCTATAGGGACAAATAATACRCAACAAAAGAACTTTTGACATACGCAGAAAACAAACACACAATCCCGTTGGTCAGATTTCCAAAATCAGGGTTAAAAAGGGACRACATTAATGGCAAGGCAGTCCTTCAGAATGTTCATTCGATAACCAGCTTCCTTTCATCATTTCAACTTATGTCAAACCAGCTGAGTATAGAAAATCATCAGTCTTCCTCAACAATCATAACTCTAATAAAGCTGAGAGGTGTGGGTAAAAACTGTATGCTGGATCCAGGTAATTTATTTTGGAGATGTTTAATGGGCAATGGGCCATCATTCTTTTTAGGTGTGTGTATGTGTCATCGTCATTGTCCCCCCTCCCCCCTCCCAAAGATAAATGGAGAAGAAAATAATGGCATATAATATCACAATTTCAGAGGCCATCAGAAGGAATGAAAGCTTTAAAATAGTCTTAGAGTCAGAGTTTAAAAATTTTCCTCCATTGAGATTGTTAGCATGAATAGAAGAATTTCTGCAGACGGCCTCAAATGGTTCCAAAGTCCAAGAGAGAGCTTTTGCTGTAAAAATTTACTCTAACTGCTCAGAGATAACAAAGCAGGAAAAGAGTTAATGTGGTTAAAGTCTCTGAAGCATATAATTTACAATGCCACTTCTTTTGGAAGGCATTGTGATATATTTAGAAGGAATTCCTGAAGATTTTGAGGACTACCCATGATAGGCATGTAGCCACTGTAAAAAAGACATCACTGAAATGTCCTACATAAAGGTACCATGTACTTAATGCATCATAAGTGTGACAAGTTATTTACTGAAATCTTTTGGCTGAATTAATGAGAATTCATTAATCAGACTGCCTTCTTCAGAAGAGATGCATATTTACCAGCACAAATACTAGCTACCACTTAACAAATTTCTCAAGGGCATGAAATAAAAGCCAGTCTCATGATTAAATGTTCATTAATTTCTATCCTTAAGATCGCTGAACTGGAATTTAATATTTGACTAATGGCTGGAGAACTTAAATGATTCCTCTTGTCTCGTCATTTTGACAGTGATTTTATAATAATGTCTCACAGTTATTTTCATACGTCTCAAAGAACAACTTTTGTGCTACAATTTTTCCTGGGTCAAACAGTAACAATACTAATGTAGACATGAACACGCTTATTGAGAAAAGTGATGCAACATAAGAGTTACTGCTTAAAAGTTGGTTTAGTACAATCAGGCAGACTTCAGTCTGCCTCAAAAAGTGCACAGCAATGAACTAATTCTTTCTCCATCTTGTCCAGCCTCAGGAATAAAACAGACAAGAGGGTACTGATGGATTTTTCTACATCAGATAAATCTGATGGATTTTTATCCTTATTTCCATATCATCCATATTTCCACTCCTTTTGCGCTGATCAAAATACAAAGGGACTGGGAGAGGCCTAAGGTACAACATTTGGAAACTGAAAAATTGTTATAATATACATTTTAAAGAACATAATTTACCATATTAAAATTTAGTTACTTAATGATGATGAAGTCAGTCATCATAAAATGCAAACATCTGCAAGATGCCATACACTGTAGTTCAGGAGGGAGAAATCATGTATTGTGAAATAATTGACAATTATATAACTAAAGCTTGCCTGCTAATTATCTCCAACCTTTRTAGTGGCATTCTGTGAATTCTGGGTATATAACTGCACATTTCTAACATTTTCATTTTTCCTTCTTTTAATGGAAAACTTTATACATCACTGACTACATCTTGTGTTAGAAGTTGATTTTCAGTCCAACAATACTTACATACAGTGCATCACAAAAAAAAAATCATTAAATAATAAAATTGGCTGAAAAGAATGAATTGTATCTCTTTTACATAAGCCTGTTTGGCAAAGTAACAAAGTTTACCCTAGTGGTTTTACTCTCCCATGGGCTTCTATTAAATATAGGAACTTGAAAAACCTGCACCATTCTCAGTATTGTTTGCTTCTGCGGCCTCACCACTTTCACAACTGACAGCTCCACGATACAGTGTATGCTAGTCCAATTAATTTATTTCAGTAAAAGGGGATATATGTGTTTCCAATTAAGAAAGCTACTCCACCTCTTCAGGCAATGTTATCAAAACAGAATCCAGTAATATCTTCAGCTTTCAACGTATCCACGRAAGACACATACATTACTTTAGCAGACACTCTTAAGCAGTAGCACTTGCTGTTATGTGTTCCTAAATATTTTTTAAATTTCCATATTTTGTTAGCATAGGCCTTTCCCTAATTGTTTCTGTGGATAAGTGGAATTTGAAATTCTTAATTTTATTCTCATCTCACAGATAGGCTGGACCAAATGTTTTGGCAACAGATACTACATTTACACACTACGTATGCAAGAATTTATCTTTCCTGCTACAAAAGTTGTTCTCAGTTTATCTTTCTTTGCCACTCAGAAGATAGGAATTTAAATATAATCTTCTCCTTTATAATGCCTTTTGTCCAAAGGACTCTGAAATCCTTTGTCAGCTCTGGATATGTTCCCAACATCAGCAGGAGCTGAGCAYACTCTGCAACAGCTGAGGGTGAAGATGCACAAGAAGGACTAAACAGATCAAAAAGCACCCTGCTAAAATTATTTAGTTCCATTCTTGCTATCTCCTTCTGCATTTTCCACCTATCTTGAGTCGACTTTGGTGTTCACTGGGCCCTTCTCTGAGGATGATATCCAGCAAAAATGGACAGTTTTTTGCTACAATAGCAAGTTGAATTAGTTCAACAGTCAAATTAGTAATATGGTCAGTAAAAGGAATGAGGCAGAATGCACAGATGGCAGCAGAGAACGGGAGGGAGGAGCAAAGGAAAAAGAAATGGTAGCAAAACCTTTTCATGACTGATTCAGCTAGATCAGAAGTCACTTACACAACCCTATCACAAACAAGAACTTAGCACAATACAGAGTCAGATCTTAAATTAACATACATACATATACATCCACTCACCATTCTATTTACAGATATACCAGTAGGTAACCAGATAATACAGAAAAGGACAGGGATTTTGGCAATGGGAAATAATTTTAAGACACTGCCAGATCTATATTCTACCTGTAGGGCCCTATCTGAAAGACACAGAAAACTGCATCAGAACATCCTTAGCCACTGCTTAATTAGTGTCTAATGTGTCTTGATATTACAATACTGTTATTTTGTGGCCATTTAAAAAAACAAACAAACAAAAAATCAAACCAAAACCCACTTTCCTCCCCCCTTGCTACTTTTCTTTCAAAAAGAAATCCAAGCAAAAAGTCTTCCCATCCCTCTTCAAGGAAACAAAGAAATCCAGAATGCTCACGTATATCTAACGGAAACCAGATGTCTTTTGAAGACAACCTAGTTTTTTATGATACTAACTTTCTAAAACCTTGCTGATTAAGTCATAACAAAGCATTTTGTAGGTAAATAATCAATAAAATAGAAATCCAGTAAAACGCACAATGTTWCATGATGCAGTTCTGTACATACAGTACAACACAGTTACCCTAGCAGAAGGAAAAAAGGCTCAAAACAACCCCAGCAAAACAGGTCATGCATATGAAATGTGAATAGTCTTCGATATTCTGAGATTTAGGTTTTCTTCAATCAAATTAACCATCAGAAAGATTATTCATGAAGTAAATGTAATAGTGTTCTATAACTCAAACTATTATTCTAGTGAAAAGTACATACTGTAGTGGAACTATCCATAGCATTACGTAAACTGAAATAGAACACCAAGATGACAACAACAAAAGAAACAAACTCAAAATCGCAGCATGAGATCATCAAAATGTCTAATGACAATTAGACAATTTTGAAAATGCTTTCCCTTTGGTTGCTAAGCTGGCACCATTATTTTCTAGTGTGAATTCACTCAGAGAAATTCTGGAAGAGTTTATTCTCATTTTATTTCCTCAAGGTTATTTTTGTAACAACGAGAAATAGAAATATTTATGCAGCAAGCAAAGATTACCAACACACTGAAAAAGAGTGGAACACAGAGGAGTGATCGGTCATCCAGATAGCTAAAACCTTCACCCAGGCTCCCGTTCTCCCTTAACTTGATTACTGATGTATGAATCATATTTCACTGTCAAAGCCCTTTGCAACCTGTCTCTACTACCACCTTCATCTCTCATTCACTACAGAAATGCTGACCTGCCAATGCTAACTACCTAGAGCCCATCTTCCACATTTTTAAAACAGTTTGGAGCCTTCTCACATGTTTTTTATTGTTTGAGAGATATTTCCTGAAAAACTCCACGAAGCTGTCCCAATATCTTCCTTCAAATTCAGTTTTAATCTTTTTTTTTCTGTAATACCTATTGAAAACTCAAGAGCAGGTTTTCAGAAAGGTAACATTATTGCCAATGTTGTTGACTAAGAAATAGCTCAGCCAATCCAATTGTGGGTTGTCACTTCCCTCGCACCAACACTGGTTCTCAGCTGACCCAATGGTAAGCAGATATAGGGTATTAAATGAAAAAAATAATTAAAAAAAAAATACAAACCAAAAACCTCCCATGCCCCTAAGTAAATGGGGTTTTTGACAACCCAGGTCACTTAACTAGCTCACACTGTAGTCAAATGATTATCAATGTCAGCTCAAGGAACMCATGGTTGTTGAAGGGAAGGCACCAAAATGTGGCAATTTAAAGGGTCAAGAAATAAAACAGTATTAAAGGATGTCCCTTTAGTTACACCCACATAATGTTCATGTCACCGTACTGTGAACCAACTCAGGGAATTGACCCAGATTAAAAAGAAACTGTTTCTTCTGGATTAATTTTTGACTTCACAGTGTACCTGAACAGACAGTTGCTCTGCTGCAACTGAAAGATTAGTTTGCTGGTGTAAGGGTAGGAATCAYAGAATCATTAAGGTTGGAAAAGACCTCTAAGATCACCAAGTCCAACYGTTGACTCAACACCACCATGCCCACTAACAGCAAGAGAAGCAGCAATACCTAAAGACAGCACTGCTGTAGCATAATTTTTAATATGAAAACAAAGCCTCATACTGACCTACGTTTTGATTGTACATATTAACATTCATCCATCTCCTGTGTTATACCTACAGTATTTAGCACAGGTATGGGGTTTTTTTGTTCTGTATCTATAAAACTCTCAGGTGCTGTGTTGCTACAAATAAAATGTTTAAATGCCTGGAACAATACCTTATGAAACAGATATATTAATAYGTTGAATATGCAACTTCTTGTTTTTTGTTTTCCTCTAACACATAAAATAGAAGCATCTGAAGGAGCTGTTTAYCAGCGGTGTACTTTACTAAGCAACGGGGTTTTTTCCTTGTTTGAAAATATATTTCCATAGTCTAATTTTAAAATTGTTGGAGTTTTTAAGGGGAAAAGAAGTTGGGGAACCAACTATACACTGAATTTCCACAGGATTTATTTTGCCTTTTAATTAAACCTTTAAGAAGCCTACTTAATCCTGCCATCTAAAAAGAAAAGAAAAAAAAAAAAACCACACCCAAAAAACTGGAAAACTATTAAAGTTAGAGAACTGCTACCTTCCCATGGCAAGAATAACATAAAATATCAAATATCATTAGACCATGTTAGCCTTGTCTCTACTTCCAAATTTTAACACAAGTATTTACTGAGTTCACTAGTATTTGCTTGGCATAAACAGTGAAGCAGTAATTTGATTAATTTTTATTTATAAAAGGGCAACATCATTGTGACAAGGTACCAACATAAAAGCTATATGCTGCTAAACAACTGCAAAAAGGGTTACTTGCTGTTTATGATAGTTTATGACTAGCACTTGAAGACACATTCCCTGTTACAATCTTAAACTTCTTTACCACAGGACAGAAATTAGCAATGCTGCATCAAAATATAGAGCTGTAAATTTTTGCTACTGAAAAACTTATCTTATCAAATTAACTTAGGTACCAAGCCTCTAGGAAGTTTTTGTCCAGTTCTTGTCAACCCACAAAGACTATCTTGTATCATCTTCAAAATAACACCAGTGTATTATGCTTTCTGACCAATCTGTCTTCCTGATGCTGATACCAACATGGAAGAAGTGCCAACAGGAAACAGGAAATGCTAGGAGATYAACGGATGTCTTTCAGTGCTTGATTAAAAATAAGAAGCCCTCAGCTTGATCAAACCCTCATATTTAGGTGACCACCTTTATTTTATCCTTTAAAGTAAATAAATAATAAATAAAATCCACAACTATACCAAGCAGACCACGAGCCCTATTGTTATTACCTATATTTTTTCTTTCCRAAGTAAATTACCTCTAATAATTTTCTGTAATTGCTAATTAAAAAACTTTACTGAAAATTAATCAATGAATAGCTAATTATTTAAGTCAACCAAAACGTATTTCATACGTAAAATTTTCATTACAAATTATGTTACCAATTCCATTAGTTCCCGGCTTTCAAGAACAACCACGCTCTGYTTCTAAATACATATTTAAATAGAACCATCGCACCATTTCCTCATGTCTTACTTCACGACTACATCATTAGTTAACATTGATTTCTATCTCCCCTTTTAGTCGTAGAAAACAATTGGCCTTAAAATTATCATCAATAACCATTATAAAACAACAAGAACAAGTTGTATGTAAGCTAGCTGCAAACTCATTGTGGAATACATTTCATAAATAGTTCAGGCCCTGTTCTATATTCTTTATGCGTCCTCACGAAAGCTCTCCAACATTTCGACAGAGCACTATGAACAGCTCCTTGTGAAGCAGCAGAACTATGACACTAGCAATAACAGACAAGCAGAGTGCAAAGCATCCACATGGACGTTGTACTGAGTTTATTTATCAGACGTCACAGAGTTCAGCCAATTTAAAAAAAAAAAAAAAAAAAATCAAACTCAAATTGTATAACATGGTCATACAGAACAAAAATTAAAAAATGAAGACCTAACATTGAGATCTTCAGTATAAACATTTTTTTCTGCTCTGACCAAGGCAGAAAAATGCAATCTAGTCTTATACCAATGTCACCTGTATCTCAAATATTGAAATAGATAAAAAAAAGTTTTAAGAATCAGTGAAATAAATTCATGAAAACTTCTACACAAATGGCYGAGCAAATGATTGTTTTTTTCCAACAGAACATAATTTCCAACTTTTTGCCAAATCTAAATGTCAAATTTAAAGCATCATATTAATACCACAAGTACCAGYCTTAAGCTTCAACTCATGGTCTAAACATACGTCTTTCACCCTACTGTAAAGTTAGTGGTGCTTAAAACTTGTGCTCTCTATGCACAACTCCAGTGGGTTTCTGCTGCCCTCTGAAAATCTAAGCATACTCTACCTGAGGCTACTCTCTGTACGTTAAGTCAAAAATATGATACAGTTAAGCTCTTTGAGAACTTACACGCATGTCAGTATAGTCCAAAAAGGTATGTTACAACAACTGAAACATAAGGCAAAAGTGTGCAAGCATTCATACCTTACCAATACTGGCACAGGCACCTTGGAGCCACTACTAGGATAGAATTTACAGTAAGTAATCAAATATTATTTTCTGCCAAAACCTCAGGTCTGGTTAAGATTTTATCCAAGATTTTTGCTTGGTTCTTGACCACATGACAGAGTAAGCTCTAGGCATCAGCACAGTTAGTGTTGTTAAGGGCACCCAACTGCTGGGGGGTGCAAAACAGGTCTAGTAAGGTTGATCACAATCACCGCTTTGTGTCCAAGCAACAGCATTGTTGATCAGGGAAAAAGCCACTGCAAGGAGTCACCAGCAGACCCTACCCCACATCAGCCACAAACCCTGAAAAGGTGATCTCAAGGCACCTAACCAGCCCAGCATTGCAAGAGAAAGACAGAGAAAGCAGGGGATGGCAATTCCAGCTGGTGCTCATCAGGCATCTAGGCTGATCCCTCTTCTCTCCATTGGACAGGACACAATTTACCATTACCATTAAACTCATGCTTCGTAAATTTCACTACCTACGCTGCTGAAAAGCTTTGAACTAGCTGCAACAGATAGACATTTCCCCTGTGCTTCCACTGAAGCACAACAAAGCCACTAAGAAAACGTGAATGCAGAAAAAACTGGGGGATAGGCAGCAAAGTGACAAAAAGAAGACACAAATCTGGAAATATGACATGAAGTCTCGGAAGTTTAAGGTAAATGGTAGGACAGAAGTTGTCCACAGAAATGCTTTCATCTACAGTAAACTCCTTTGAGGACTAGCTGACAGAAGACAATGAAGTACGACACTGGTCCTTCAAGCAGCGGATAGGCAGCTCATTTCACTTGCAACGCTGTTACAAATACCAAAAGTAGCATGAATTTGGCTCCCCAATGGTCAGTAATCATGCAAGGATTCCTATCTTGCATCAGTCAGAATATATACATACAGTATTCTCTAGTCAAAATGAAAAGCACTAACTTAAACACTCCTTCATTTATATAATTAAGTATTCTTCATTATTAAAATAAAATTAAATAAATTTCTATAGAGAAGTTTCCTGAAGTCCTTAACTGAACAGTCCATCAGCAAGTAGTATAAATAAATTGTAACTTCAAAAAAAGCAATATATGCATAAGCGAAAGGACTGCTGAGGAATCATTCTGGCAACTACACTTAGAAGTGAAGCACATTACAGAACAATATTCTAAAAGCATTTATAAAAGCAAGAGCTGCCTTTACCGTTTGCCTGGATAAATACTTTTAAAGATATACCCAAGAATTAAAAATTCCAGAAGCACTCATGAACTCAGTGCAATACCATGCATGTGACAGCTGCCATGGACTTTCCAGATAAATTCGTCCGTGGAATTTCTACACAAATGGACTGTTACATAATTAATTTGCTGTTATGATATTCTAAATGCAGATGTCACACATGAAAATAAATACAGTTACATATTTTGAAGGCCTCCCTCAAGGAATAACCTCTTACTGAAAATAAGCATGTGCTATATTTTTTTTTTCCAGGTAATATGTTAGCACTCAGAAATTCATTTATAAGCAAATCTTTCTCCACAAATCTCTATTCAGTCAACAAAATCTAACAAGGTAGGAGAATGGAATAAGCAGGATGGGAAGTCATATGAAGACTATCAAAAGCCAGTTATACTAGTCAATTTTCTAACCTCTTCTGGAACAATAGGTGCTATGGAAAAAAAATCTTCCTCGGCAAAATATCTTAAAAAATTTCAGGGCGGGGAGGGGGGATAAAATTAAAAAGTTCAAAGAAGAACCATGAGCATGGTCAAACACTTACAGGAAGATGGAGTCAAAAGGTTCACTTATTTCACTGGACAAAAAAATAAGAATAAAAACAGAGAAAGAAGAATAAGAAAAGATAAGAAAAAATTGTAATACTAACATGTTAATCAGGTTTGTTCTCCCTATTTCACAGCACAAGAACAAAGGGACATAAAAAGAAAGTAAGAGATAGGAATTTAAAAATTAAAGGAATTGTCACRTGTTGCACAATTATATTGCAGAATTCTTTGCCACAAGAACTCATGAGGATATAAGGCATTTCCAGAGATATGAAAGTGTAAAACATTTTGGAAAATACACCATATGCTTCATAGGATAGTTATTTAAACACTCAGGTCAAACAATTGGGCACAGATTACACAAATTATTTCACCCTTCCCCTCCTGCCCCCAATTTTGCCACAGTATTCCTAGCTCCTAAGTGTTTAGAGGGGACTATTCAGAAAGCAGGTTTGGACTAGGTCTCTACATCATATACTCTGAAGACAATTCTTGTATTTTCAGAGCGTTTTGGGTTTTTTTCCACTTTTTTTTTTCCGCACTAAAATACCAGGCTGCTGCTTAAATCATTTAAAGTTGCAACTCATGTAAATCTCTGTTTATAAACTTGCAACTAATTTGGATGTACATTTCATAATCAATATTCACAAACATTTCTGTCTGCCACAGTGAAAATGAAATTATAATTCCTCAGTCATATAAATGTTATCTTCATGTGCAGTAAGTAAACATTTAGATTTCAGTATGAGGGCTAGAGGCATCAACTCCGTAACCACATGGGCAGTCCCTTATGTAGACTCAACTTATTTTTCTAAAGCATTCAAAAACAAACACACACTGCAGTTCTGTAAACACATGTATTTTATATTCTATAGCAAGACATCAAATCAGCAGAGCAGATAACATTACAAGATGAAAGATAGTGGAATACCTGACCCTCTGTGCTTTCCTTAAGCCAAGCCTTTAAAATATTCTCTGCTACATCAGAAAAAAAATAGTCCAAATGACAAGAAAACCCAGTAAGTAAGGTCCCACAACTAGGAAGAGATCATTTACATAAATATACAGACTGAAAATACCACATAAATAACTGCTTTTAACTTTCTTCTTAGCTTTTGCAAAGCTGAAAGAAAAAGAACATTACCCAAATACTTCAGTTCATATACTGCAAAGAAAAAAAAAATATATCTAGTTGAAAGACCAATAGGATTTTTGGACACTTTCGAGATGTTTAATTTAAAAACAGTAAATATTTTGATAACAAACAGCATGTTTTTCAACTTGATCAAGTGTTATGTAGACAGCGACTATGACATCTACACTGAAGATGAAACAGCAAGCCTAAGGAAGGCAAGGAATTGTTAAAATACAAGTGCATCTACTACATTTTATAGCTTTTACTTTAAAATAATTCACAAAATTGAGAAATTGAAAGCAAGATAGAATGTGTAACAAGAGGCAAGGACTACAAAATGATCCCGTAATTTGTGGGACTCCCCAGGTATGGATTAATCTCACAAATAACAGAAGAAAACCCACTCCTGAAACAACTGATTCACATGTCATACCAGCACTAGATGGGTACAGAAGCCAACTCAAGGTCCAAATGGCCAAACTCCCAACATGATTAAGCCTAAGTTGCTTCTTTTTCAGATCACCACCAGCAAGTACCATGCCAGACCAGCAACGTCTATATATACTGGGCAAAGCCAAAAAGGTTCACAAATTACACAGCCCTTGCCCAGGAGTATTTACAATCTATATACTGAGGCTAAATAAAAAATTATTTTAAAATGACCTCAATCACAAACCCTGGGCTGGCCGTTGGTGGGTCATCCCCCGACAGAGGGGTAAAGAAGGAGAGCACTGACGCCTCAGCACTTTGACCCCGAGTCCTCTGCACGGCCCTGCCAAGTGCACCAAGTGCTTTAACCAGAGGCGCAGTAACGAAGGCGAGGAGGCGGCGAGGGCACAGCCCAGCCGGTCCCCTGGAACCGCGGCCACCGGGCGCCGCACAGTGCCCCGGCTCGTCCCGGCGGGCACCCGCCACCACCCGCAGCGGGGTCCGAGGCGCCCCACCCCACCGAGGCACCAGGGGAGGCGGCGCGGGCGGACGTGCCTACGGGGACCAAGGGGGACCGRAGGCAGGCAAACCAGCCCACGCTACCCCCCGGGGCCGATGCGCCAGTAGCGACGACGGCAGAGGGGCGGACAGGAAAAGGCGGATCTGCATCCGGGCTCGTTCCCTCTCTGACGCGCTCACTCACCTATCATGGCGGCGGCGGGCAGGGGAGGGGAGGGGAGGGAAGGGGAAGGGGAAGGGAGGAGCGCGCGCGCGCACCAGTGCCGGCGGCACCCGCCTCTCGAGCGCTCCCCTGCAGCCCTGAGCGCCGCGCGACTGCGGGCTGGCCGGCGGCGGACTGCGCATGCGCTTGGGGGGGCGCGGGGCCTGCTGGGTAATGTGGTTCTCGCCGCCTCACACCTCCCAGCTCTCCTCACGTGACCGCCTTCCCTTCTCTCCTTGTCCCCCCCGGTATTAAATACTGTCTGTTAATCTGTGCCGAGCGGCGTGCTGCCTTCCCGGTTTCCGGTGTACCGGCCTGTGGGCTGCGCGGGGCGGGGTTTGCCGCTGGGGTTTCTTTGGTTAACCCGGTGCCTCCCCCGCGCACGTGACCGCCGCCGGCAAGGCAGCGGGTTGTTGACGCGTTGCCTAGAGACGGGCGCGAGGCCGGGGACGCGTGCTAGCGCCGGCGGTGGCCAGTGCCCGCCCCCCCGCAACGGACCCCGCCGAGGAGCCTGGCGGGTGGYGCAGGGGGTGAGGCAGGGCAGAGCCGGCGGGGGGGCGCCGGACAGGCGGGGTGGGAAAGGTCCCGGGGAGGGGGCAAGAAGCGCAGGTGGTGATGAAGGGCTGGGGACGGAGGAGCGGGAGCGGTGGCGGGGGAGAGGACCGGCTGGGATGCAGGAGGGGGCTGGGGGGAGCGAGGGGCGAGGGAGGAGGCGCAGGTGAGGAGTCCTGTCAGGGGCAGGGAAGGCGCGGGAGGTGTGTGTGCGGGGGTGTCGCTGATTGGGAAGGGGACTGAGGCAGACCGACTGCGTTTTCAAACTTACTGGGGGCGGGGCGTTGATGTTTGTTTGTTTTTTCCAGTCTCTGTTTTGCTTCTTGTCCGTCGAGGACGCTGGTGGGGAGATGGTAGTGGAGAAAGCGGGCTCGAGCCCCTCAAAGCCCGTAGGTGACAGATGCCCCCAGCAGCAGGAGCCACTGGGGCACGTGAAGAAAAGCAAGCAGCAGGTCTCCGACGGATTCACTGTTAAAGCCATGATGAAAAACACTGTGGTATGTTTGCTGCTAGTATAGAGGTGATATTAATTACTTTACTCTCACGTGTCCAGGAAGCATAGCGAGTTAGAGCTGTGGATAAAGCATGTCAGGAAGGTGTGTGAGTTGCTAAAACTTTATCTGGMGTTTGCTGATTGCTGAAATTACCTTCAGGCTTTACAAAAGTATTATCGTAAGGTAACTGTCAGTGCCTGTGGAAATTGTGATGCTTTGCCTCCAAGCGTATTGCTTTCGTGACACAATTTTTCTCTATTTTGTATCGGCAATGCACGTTCTATTAAACGGTCAGCCTGTAGAATTGTGTGCAAGGCTTACTACCTCGCATTTAGCAAAATGCTGTCAAATGATACTGTAGTGTTATTTGAAAGTGTTTTCATATACTGGCACAGTGTGGTATAAATTTGATGTGAATGTCACATAGGATGGTAAAGATCTAGAAAATACATTCATTTTTTAAATAAGCTTGAAAAATAATAAAAAGTTTCCACATAGTATAGGAGAATGCTAAACTGGAAACAAACATTAGTTCTCCATCTCATAGTTCAAGGACAAAGAGGAGTTGATCCAGTACAGAATACAAATGTTCAACATGTAAGTGAATGAACTAATATGAGCATACATCTGTGCTTAAACTTCTGAATTGTATTTCTCTTTATTTGGACACTATTCAAGGTGTTAGCAAAGTCTTGTGTTCTCAGGGTTTTTTTAATTCTATATATTCTTCTGACAACAGTTATGAAATACATTATTTCCCTTGTTTTGCTGAAACAGTCTTCCTGAAGCAGTCTCTCTGGACTTTTTATCTGTAAGAGCATCCTCCTAAAAACCCAAACAAATCCATCTTTAAACAAATTTGAAATGGCATAGAAATTGCGTACATTAAAAACTTTCTCCTTGTTCGTAAAACTAAAACATTTTTCACCTTAGTGGGAAGGATACARGGCGAAAACAACCAAAAAGCCCCTTTGTTTTAAAGATTGTTTGGTTGGTTTGTTCTTAATTCTAGAGATGCGTGGAATAGACTATAACACAGCAAATTTAAGGATTAATTTTTAAAAGTCGATTCCTCTCCTCTGTACAAAATTCAAGTCATGGATATTTGCACATATTTGTTTACACTTTGATACATAAAAGACACTTGATTTCATCTAGAAGAATCAGCAGTTCCAGTGGAGTTTGAGAAATATATATTTAATTTTAAAAAAGGAGCTTTGACTTGTGAACATAACTAGCTATGAGTTTAATCAGAATTTAAGTTTTCTTTTAAATATTTATAGAGTTTTAAGTTTTGTAGCTGCAGTTCTAACTTCCTAAACATTAACAGGCTGCAGTTCTAACTTCCTAAACATTAACAGAATGTTAAATCTTGTGATACTGTCATTAAGCAACAGCAAACGGGTAAATCTGCTGCCTTTGGAGCTACTCATTGAATCATAGAAATGATGGGTTTTTGGCATGGACCCGTGGAGATCATCTAACCCAACTTCCCATTTGAAGTGGGCCTGTCACTAGCGCTAGATCAGGTCAATCATGGTCTTCCCTAGCTAAGCTGTGAAACCCTCCAAAACCAGAGATTCCATGACCTCTGCGGGCAACCTGTTTCGTGGCTACCCTGACTGCCTGTGCCCCTGCCTGCCCCCTCCACACCCTGTCAGAGGTAGGGTTAACAGTGTTCTGAGCCCTCCACAGGTTCTGCTCATAACTGGGTAGGAAGCAGTGAAACTGTTAGAGGTCCTGGGAGATTTGTAGTGTCAGCACTGTATTTTGCAAAAGCTCCAAGTGGGGACAGGCAGCCACTGGAATCATTTCCCAGGGGTCAGTGTGCAAAAAATCAGGCTAGAGTAAGGAATGTCTCACTGCCACTCTGTCTGTGCAGAAGTGGGTGTCCCTTTTCTCTTTTCCAACTACTGGTTAAATGGAGCTTCAGATTTATTAAGTACTCGTCAGAGGTTGACATCATTGATGAAAAGTTCTCATGGAAGGCTTAGGAGTTGACTGGAGGGTTGAGAGGACAGCAGGCAAATATAGTTAAGACATGGTAATTCTTTTTGTTAACAGCACGACAAGGCACAGGGTTGTCAGCAACGTATTCAGCATCTCCAGGTCAAACAACTAGGTACAGGTTAATAGCCTTTGGTGCAAGCATACAGTGAGTCTTAAACTCTTAGCACAGAGTCTAACAGCTTACCATTATGCATATATGACTGTAAATATTGCAGTAAAGGTTCCACAATTCTTTGATGTTGCTTATGCAAAGAGCATTTTACTAAGTCATTTTTCATGAAARTTGCTGGATAAAGTTTTCTTCTCAAGTCTGCTTTCATAGCCAGTAGTAACTACGGAAATTAAGTACATACAATATTCAAGACTTATCTCAGCTCTGGCTAAATCTAAAATTTACTTATTGAAATACATTACTTAATAAATATTCACCAAAAAAACTGTTCCTGAACTGAAGAAAGTGTTTTATGTTATTCCAAAACTGTAAATTCATATAGCAGTTTAGAGTAAGACCAAGATCCAATAGAAGTCTTCTACACTAACAAGCTAGATACTGTGACATTTACATTTTAATTGTTTTGTCCTCCAAGTGGAATCAAGAATGCCATGTTATATGCTCATACTTCACATGTACTGCATGGGTAGAATTAGGAATATAATTAAAAATTAATATACAGACTAGCAAGTAGAAAAGTGTCTGTACATGAATGTGGACAGCAGGAAGATACCCCTGTTCGCTTCTGATCCTCTCCAAATGATTATTTTTCCTACTTTCTGCAACTGTACATGAGAGAATAAAGTGTTAGTGCCCTCCTTTTCTGTAATAAAGTAGTGGTAAAAGCACTTTTTCAAGGAGAGGATTCCTTTTATTACTTAAAGGGAACTGTACAAATGGAATTCCAGTCTATCTCCCAACCTTGAAAAGATTCTTAACCAACAAGTTACAAGATTACTGAGGTGAAAAAGATCGCAGAGGGAAAAGTCTCCACATGTCCTCTCAAAGTGCTGTTAATGTGCTGCAAAGAATGAGGATTCACAGGGCTAGGAAGTGGCAAGGTAGAAAACTCACTAGACAATATATTTTAGTGCATACATCATTCATGCAGGAGTTTTGGAAGCTTTGGGTTTTGGAATTTTATGTCCATCATTGCTTGCTAGAATGGATCTGATGTTTTTGGAGTAGAATTGGAACGTAAGACATCCCCTCCTGAGTACTGAGCCAATAAAGCTATGAAAGGATGTTCTTCTTCTTTCTGTTTTTCCTGAACCTTGAATTCCTTACTACAAAATGGCAGTGCTTCAGCAGGAAAGAAGTTTATCTTTCCTCTACAGGTCCTCCTTTAGTAACACTATTGCCAGGTAAGTTGAAGTATCCTTCTGCATCATATGARTTTGAACTCCTCTGGCCAGGGTACTGAATTCGGATTTTCTTCCTGGCTTAGTGCGTAAACCAGTAGGTTTTATATAGAAAATATCATTATTACATCCATCTGTGTTCCTTAAAAGCAGTCAGAACCTGCTACTAGTAATGGGCCATATCCAGCCTGTGTGTAAGGGATAAAGTGAGAATGTCTACTAGATGGCCTTAGAAGGGGAGTGATGCTAACAATTGTTTTGTTCCTGGATTTCAAAAACCAAAGCAGAGCTATTCAACCTGAGAGAGTCTCAGCTATGTGCAGAAGCACAGCTCCCATCTCCTAAAAGAAGTGTAATTGCTTATAAGCAGAAAAAAAGGTTATTTAGATTGCAGTTCTGGATTTTCATCCCTCTGTTCCTAGTTTAGGAGTCTACAGTCTGTACGTATTGGAATGAGTTCTCAACCTTTATTGTTTAAACTCCTCTTTCAAGCCATTATCAGTAATGTGTGTTGTGAAGGACTTTCTTACCCTTTACCCTTCGATAATAACTCATAGCAAGGGTTTCATTTTAACCATAGAGATAATGTGATTTGTTTACATTCTGAAACTTGTGATTTGTTATTCTATTTATATTCATCCACATTGTATAACTAAAACTACTTTTGTTATTTACCTTGTAGCGGTAACAGTTTCTGATCTGATTTTAAGGTATAGGAAAGCATTGTTTACAAGAAAAAAGTTTTACCTTTCTATTATAATAGCTAATTAATTGGAAAAGGCAGTATGTTTTGGGGCAAGTAGATATCAAGTTAAAGGAATGTTTTGATAAATGTTTATTGGGCAGTAGTATGTCCATCTTGGAGGAACTGCTCCAGTTTAACAATACCAATTTTGTACAATCTACAAGTATACTTTAGTGAACACTGTGAGTCAATTTAAACTGTCAGTGCTCTGGAAGGCAGTCCTATCTTCTTCCTGTTTCAGGCTGTTTATTACTGCTGCCCCTTATTGTGCCCACATTTGTACACTGTTGGCTGATCAGGRAACTGATCCTGCTGAAGAATACTCCAGTGTATTTAAGCTAACAGTGTCAAACTGCAGTCTTTGGGATTGAGGCAAGCAAAGCTACTGCTAGCACCAGGCTCCTCTGTCCTGCCCTCCTCGCTGTCCTGACTGCATGCTTCCGTCTCCCCTTTTGCATTTACGTTGGTGTTTCTTGCAGAGAAGGTTGGATCAGCTCTAATTGTTAAGTAAACATGCAAGAAGGAGGCGAAACAGGGATATGCTGTCAGCACAAGCTGCATGGGTGGGAATGTACATCTCGTCAACATCGCGGTCTTAGTTCATTTAAAACCAGTTATGAAACTGAATTCTAGCAGAGTAATTCCACAGGCATTTAAAGCAGCATAAACTTGCACCACAATTGAAAGGTGTGATTTTCATCCCTGGACATTTATTCTTTGCGCAATATAAACTTTTGCATGGCTGTGCAGTGAACTAGACTGGGGTCCTGGTTAAACCTAGATTAAAAGCAACTCAGCATTTTTTTCACAGCAGTGCAGACTTGACATACAGTTCGGTAACAGTGTAAGCTAACAAAAGTTGTGGCTGCTACAGCCCTGCCTGCATCTGCAGTGTATTTGTACTTCCACCTTTGTGCCAATACACATAGTAATGCAACTGAATTGATGAGGCACTTCAGTTGCATTAAATCCAAACATGAAAAGCTTCAAAGCAAGGAGGTTTTTATTTCCCCTCATAAAGTTATGTTCCTTTCCAATTCCATGCTTGTTTTTGCTGTAATGACCACATTGATAGTATAATGTAAAAACAGAATACACAGGAAAAATACTGATGCTTAAGAACATAATGTCTTCTAAAAGCCTGTATTTCATATTATGTTTTCCAGCTATAACTACATGGCTTAATCATACTGGTCTTGTTATTTTGAAAACTTTAAAATCAGCCCTTAATTTTTGCAAATGTTGGGGAAGGTTGATATTGTTCATAGTTGCAGTGCTAAGATGATATGATTTGGTTAATATCCTCAAGCATGAAGAAATCATGCTGTTTCATTTATGAAAATCTGTTACACACTTGAATCTCAGTAGATCTCTTTTTATAATTAAGTCATATGACTTAAAATAGATAACAAGTAAATTATGAGTTAGACTCCATTTCATGTTTTTGATTTCTTGTTCTCTTAAATCACTTCATTTGATTCACGATATTTTATGTAGAAAAATACCTTGGAAGGTTTTAAATTTCATTCCTAGAGGAGGTAAATGTAAATTAATTTTAAAACATTATGACAGTGATGTTTCAAGACTCCTCTACTAATCAGTTTTTCATGAATTAATGAATAAAATATTCTAACTGGAGACAATTACAGAGGTAGTTGTCAAATTCTGTCAATTCTGGCATTAGAATTAAACTATTTTAAAGTTTGCAAACTGAAACTAATATAAAAGGGCAAATGTCAGACTAAATTATTTTATGTATATGAGAGAAAAGGTCTTATGTATTTACAGATTTCATACAAGTTAAAATCCTGCAGTGGTCTGAGTATGTGGGTATCTTTGGTGTTTCACTGAACGAAGTGGGCATTTTTCAGTTTTCAGATGTTTGACTGCAAGTGTACGAATTCAGAACAAAGTATTAGAAAATAGTTAATAACAGTAGTCTCAGAACAAGATTTTAAGCAGTCAACTTGCTGAGTAGGGAATTATCCAAAGTCAGCATTTCCCATGTGCAGCTGGGCATACCTCTACAGCTAGCCAATAGAAAATGTGAGTTAGTTAGAAAGCATCTGCCATACACCTTTCTCAGCACCCAGACTCCAGAACAGTTTCCAAAGAACATATGTACATATTCTTTCTTTCAACTTTTTATCATTCATTCCAGCTAAGAAAAATCCTGGCCCCTATGTAGGCTTCAGCCTTTATCTCCCTGTTAGTTGACTGGGGATGCTGTAGGATACCTGGAGTGAGTTCAGTGAAGAGCCATCAGGGCAGGGTTCTGGAGCACATGTTCCATGAGGAGAGGCTGAGGGAAGGGCATTTTTTCAGCCTGGAGAAGAGAAAGCTACTAGGATACCTAATGGTATTGGGTCCTAACAGACCTGATGCCCCAATAGCTATGAGAAGGCTGTCAAGAAGATAGAGCCAGTCTGTTCACTCTAGGGAATGATGAGGAGGACAGAACATGTGAGTTGAAATGAGATGTTCAGGATGGTGAAAAGCTTTTTCACCATGAGGATAGTCAAGCAGTGCATCAGCTTTCCCAGAGCTGTGCAGTCTCCTTTGAGGTTTTCAAGACCCAAATGGAAAAAGCCCTGAGCAACCTGGTCTGATCTCAGAGATAATCCTGCTTGGAGAAGGAGGTTGGACTAGAGACTTCCTGAGGTCCTTTCCAACGTGAGTTCTCCTATGATTCTACCTCTTCTTCCAACAGAGGGTGGTTTGTGGCCACTCCATGGCTCTGCTAGTACTAAGGTCAGACAAATTAGTGATGATTAAGTGACTCTTGAATGGGGTGAAGAAAAAGGAGAAAGGTCTTTGAGAGTTTTTGCTTTAATAGCTTTGCTGCTTTTCTGAAGATGTGATGTGAAGGGGGTAATAAATACTACAACTGAGAAGATACTTTATTTTTCTGCTAAGTCAGTCTCCCTTCTGGCCCTCAGAAAAACTATGTAACACCACATTGTTCTGGCTATAATAGTGAACTACATCATAAATCTAAGGTTAACTTTATAAATACAATTGAGTAAGCCTGCATCAGCATTTGGGTAGCAGCAACACATGCTTATCAGCTGAGATCCCTGCTGCAACTAATTCTTATATGGTCTGCTGCAACTAATTCTTATATGGTCTGCTTCAACAAGTRTGCAGTGAGTACTGCTGCCAAGTACACAGTGAATGCTGTGAGGAATTGAAGTGGCAGGCCGTGTCTGTAGCTGTCAACCTCTGGATGCTGTCCCTTGTGTCACAGTCTCCTCTTGTCACTGCCATAACTTAAATGACATTGGAAGCTTTAAGTGGGTGAAGGAGACAGGAGAGGTAGCATAGTAGCATTTTTGGCATTTGGCATGCCTGTCTTTTGTGCTTAAGACATCCATTAGTTTTGCCATTATCACATGAACTTCTTTATTATAATGTTTGTCTCACTGTGCATCTCGTTATTAAATGAAAGAACTACTTYTACGTAAGTTGCTTGGATTTACCCATGTGTTCTTGAAAATATCTGTAGGTGTTAAGTCTTCTAAAGCTTAGCAGATCTTTCATTTTTTCATTAATTTTTCAGATAGGATTTCTTTTCTGTTATTTCCGTGWAAGATTTGTCTTAATGACAGCTGTATTATTAAGCCTGTGTTTTATGCAATGAAATATTATTCCCTACATATTTTTTTTAAATTTAAGGGAGTGAGTGTGCAAGGGCTTGTGCAAGGAGCATCCCTGCAAGGGAGTAAGGGTACAAGGACCTGTGCAAGGCTGGGAGCATGCAAGGGCTCGTGCAAGGCCACACGTGCGAGCCAGTGCATGCCCCCGTGCACGCTCCCACTCCTGTGCGCACCCTTGAGCGCAGCCATTGCAGCCCCCTTTTTATAATAATATTTTAGAGGTGTTCTAAAAAATCCAAAAGCTTTTAATTAGTTTCCTTTCATTGTAAGTCTTATTGCATAAAATTAGGGGAGATACTTTGTGATCCAAGTTTTCTGTTTCAAGAYTAATCAGTGTATACTTATTTAGAAAAGACTGGTGGTTCACATTTAAATCTGTAGAAAAAATAAATTATGCCCTGGCTTTTCTTACTGTCCTGTTGCTAATGATTTAACGTGACATTAGTGTTCTGTATTGGATATCTTCTTAGCTAAAACTATTTAGGCAAACATGCATGCATACTTTACTGACGTTGGCAGCCAGAATTTGAGAAACCTTTTTTTTTTTTCCACAGAAGTTGAAAACATACATTCTTACTTCCCAAAGCAGTCTATTGACCTCTCTCTTTCTACTCTCTTACCTACTGCTCCATGCTCACTTTTTCTCTGACTTTCTTTACTTATCCTCCAGATATGTTGTTTTTTCATATCAGTGGATTTCTCCTGCAATGATGTTCAACAGGTGTTTTTTTGGGGGGATGGCAGTTCCACATGGCTAGAAACCTTTTAGAGGATGTATAAAGCTTCTCCCTAGACCGTATTAGAATATCCTAGATAACCATCTTTACTGTAAAAAAATCTCAGAGGAATGAGCTCATTATACTTTTAAATTGCAGCTTTGTAAGGTATGACTGAAAAAATATTTTTCACAGGAAGTGTACGTGTATTAGCTGATTTTTTTACATCTTTTATACAGTGTTTTACTAACTCATCTCATGCCCTTCTAATTTGTGTGTCCTTCATTTATTTTGTCAGGTTTTAGATTAACAGTTTAAGGTCAGAGGAACAATTAATACAACTTGATCTCCTGCGTAATATAGCCTGTCAAATTCAGAAAGTGGTTTCTGCATGAAAAGTGTAACTTATAGTTGAGCTAGAAGATAAGTTTTTTTAGAAAGTAATACAACCTGAAAGTAATGGTGGTAATCTGTAAATTATGCTAATGCTTAACTTAACCAATGCAATACCATTAGAAATTTGCAGTTCATACCTATATATAATTACCACAAAAAAGTCAAATTTCACTGTGTAAATATTTTAGAGTTAYGCAACCATTTACAGGGAGATACTATCTTTAAAAATCCACAAAAGTAAAGTTGTAGCATACTTCAGATTTCTACTTAAAACTTGTTTAAGTCATGATTATTTTATGAGCTTCTAGTATGCCTTTGGACATATTTAACATGTATTACAATATTATTATTCGGGACAACAATCAAGTTTTAATATTTTATTTGATGGCATCTGAAGGCTTTTGGTCATCCAATTGTTCATCCAATATGAAGAATTCAGGCAGTGTACTAAAATTGTATAACATCCATCACTTTATTTAAMAAACAAACAAACAAACAAACAAAATAAGTTCAGTTGTATCAGTGGAAATCAGTGAGTTACACATTTAACCTTGCATGAAATTTCACAAACTCTTCTGCCTACTGTTATCTGACAAAGGAATCTTTATGATAGAAATTTTAGAACTGTGTGTCAACCATTGATAATACTGTGTCTGCCAGTACTATACAACATTCAGACCTCTGGATATAAATTTTGTCGAGCAAATTACTGGGTTTTAACAGATTGTTTCTGTTGGGATTATAATTTTTCCTTTTCCCTGTCACCAGATAGAATTGAATTTTTTTTCAGCTTAAGGGAGAAAACAAATGGCCCTGTAGTAGTAATAGAACAATTCTCTATTGTACAATGTTCCATTAGACAGTAATAACAAAATGTGTATTGAGGGGCTATATTAAAATATATTTGCGTAATCACTAAATTGCCACTAATAAATCAGTAAACCCTAGAATTTTTTCCCCTGTTTGATATTCCTTAAGTTGTTCTTTATCAGGTCATCCTTAAGTAGGATTTAGGTGATTTTTCCCCATATTTTATCCTATTTGTTCTCTTGCKTCTGGCAAGTGGAACACTATGAGCTCTTGTTATTTTATAATATTAAATATTCTTCATTTTTACTGTTTTTAAGTTAATACTCTTTTAACATTGATAACAAAAAAGCTTGCCCAACAGCGTGTTTAGCACCAATGTTTAGCCAACTACATGGCTAAGCAAGCACTTCTCAGCTTGTATAATACAAGCAAAATGTTTGTTCTGGTTGCCAAAACAGTTCCTCTGAAAGCAGCTCCAGCTGAGATGTGCATATGACCTTTTCTGCTTGTAGTCACAGGTTAAAGTTCACACTTTAGAGAGGCTGAATGCACATCAGCTGAGTCCTAACTGAATGCTCTTCCCAGTATATTGGAGGTAGACTCTCTTGTGTTAGAAGTTCTTCTAAAGCCTTAACCCTTATGTTCTTAACTCTTGTGTGGCCTACTGGGCAAAGATAGTTTTGCAGCTGGATTATCAGGATATGCTGCTGGGAAGTGAAAGTTGTAGACTTGAAATTTTGTGAACTGGAAAGAGAAATGAACAAAGTCACCACCTCCTGAGCTTGTATTCTAACTCCTAAATAAATATGCAAAAGATGGAAATATTATTTAAGGGGACCTTCCTGAAAGTAAGTTTTGGTCTTCAGAAAAGAATTTCATGGTCTGCATTTTCAGCAGGCAGATATATCACTTCTGTAGTCTTGATTCAAGTGACTGAACTCCAAAGAGGAATGGAAATTCACATACATCCCTGTATTCAGCATCCTGTAGGTATTCAGCATACTGTAGGTATTCACCATCTCTTCCAGCACTTCATCTTTTTGAGTTGCTGAAGTGTCTCATTCTCTTCTCCAACTTTGAAGGAGCCTGGGTTCAGAGCCTAATTTAGTCTCTTTGAATTATCCTGATGTTGGGGGCTGGTGTTCAACTATTAGACCGTATTTTTCACTTTGGGTTTGTATCATACGTAATTCAGTGGGATGACAGTCTTTGACTAGGTATCTGGAAAATATTATAATATAAATATTGGTTATTAACTAGTGAGAGATTTTAAAAAGTTCCACTTAGTGTAATATGTTCATTATATGGGCAGATTCTGTCATCCTCTGTAGTACCTAGTACTGTCTCCTTTAGCCTGTATTTTCAGGTTTCTTTATTCTTTCTTTCTACAGTCTGTTTCATGATTTTCTTCATCCCTGTCTAATTGATTGCTTTAGATGTATGCTGACTTTAATTCAGGGTCCCCTAGACCCACTCTCAAGAGACAGAGTAGTTCACAAGGTATCTATTAAAGGAGCTATTATGGCATCTTCTTTTCTTGCAGGTTACAAACTGTCTGATTAAAATTAACATTTTGGATCATGTTTTTCCAAAGAAAGGAAATAAGAAGTGTTTTTAAGGGAGACCTTCATAAATGTTGTCGTGGTTATTGTGTTTTTAAAAAGACTTTCCGAAGCTGTGTAACATTTGCAGTGTAACCACTGGAAGATTATGCTACTAGATGAAAAATCGCAAAGTGAATATAAACCATTGCACGAGGTACTTCAATAAGCATCCAAACTAACAAAGCCTGATATCCTGCATTTTTTTTTTGTTTGTTTTCTGGTTGATTAGTATCAAAATTAAGCTTTTCCTGCTGATATTTAATAAGGTAGTTGGTGTCTGTTAACATGAGAGGCAAGCCTCTTGATTGGAGCACTCTTTTCTCTTCTCTGGTATTTCCATAAAACATGAAGGCAACTGTTTGTGCTTGAAATCTGCCTTTTTTTCAAATTCAGTTGAAAATGACCAATGAATACACATTCTTTAGGAATGAAGGCAGGCAAGTGTATACACAGCATGGATGTATAAGCCTTGTTTCCTTATGAAGCTGTTTTAGAAAGGGTACCCATTTTCCAGAAAAAAAAAAGAGATAACAAAGGAACTAAATAAAATTGAACTATTGCAATATCAGAAGTGAATCATATAAGCAAGAAAAAGATTGTGTTCCTTTCAATCAGAAGCCATTGCTTGAAGATGAACCATAATGTCTGAACACTTAATAACTGAGTTACATAATTTTATTGCAAAAATAAACTATCTTTCTCAGAGCCTATACTTCAGTWTTGGAACTACAAGAACATTAGTGACTTCAGTGGTTTTCCAGTGAAGTGATCGGTAGTATCTCCAAATTTGACAGCAGGGTGCATCAGCAGCACAATGCAGAACTTTTTGTAGGATCAGAATATCTGAAGTAGATCCTTTTTGTCACTTCATTAGAAAGTAGAAGTTCTTTTCCTACAGTGATGGAGGAGAAACCTCTGACTACCTTTCTGGCTTCCATGTTTAGCCTGTAGGTGTTATTCTACATGACTAAAGGTTGAAGAATCTGTTACTAAGTTTTGTAATTAACCAGTAAGTATATTGTTGTTTATTGGGTCCTATTGTTTAACCTCCTGATTTTAATGTACTAGAAACATGAATTTAATGAAAAGKTGTGACTTATTTCAGAAACATTTTTCAGACTTTAGTAAATGTCTTCTGATAACATACTGTTGTAAACACAGGAAGCTAGTAATCATTGTAACAATTTTAGTTTGCAAGGACACAGTCAAGGACTGCAACTACAAAGCTACCAGTAAGACTAAACATTCTAATGTACATTGAAGAGTTTATTGTAGAAAACATTTGTGTAGTATTAATGAAAACCAGCCTTGCAACAATAAGTTCTTATAAATAAAATAGAATGAAGTGGTAGATAAAAATAAAAGGCATGGAGGAAACAATTGCTTGGTGTATAAACCAGATATCTGTGTTCACATGTGACTGAGAATAAGACAAAAAGAGTTTTATCAATGTTCATTAAGAGAAAATATGGGTTTGTAATTTATGTAATCTATATGAGTAAACCTGTGAGATTAAAGTGGTTTTGCTACTTATGTAAGTGAGGGACGATTTATAATATGGAAGTACCACTTAATTTCCTAGCTCTTTTGTACAATACTGTATCTTGGGAAGAGTAATAAAACGAATTCTTCCAAGAATAGGCATTTTATGGAAARTTACCATTGGAAAACTTACTCTGTTTTAGACATAAAATGGTGTGAATGATAGAGGTAAGATGGTGTCATGGGATAATAAATTCTTACCACATTGATAAAAATCCATTTTTCATTTTTTTAAAAAAGCATTTATTCATTGATCTGTGAGTTCAGTTAATAGACTTATGGAACATAAATATTTAGTGACAACTTTAATTTATTACGGTGCAACCAAAATTCAACTATCAAAATATAACTCCTTAACCTGAAAAAAAAATCATGCTTTTGCTAAAGACCTGAGTAGGAGAAGTTTTGATATTTTCAGAACTTGTATACAAAAACCTTAATGGAATATAAAAAGACAGAATCTTCCCATTTTCACTTAAGTGAGKTTTTTTTAAGATTTAAGTGAACCTGCTAAGCAGAACTCTATGGCCTTGTATTTAGTTGTCTAAAACTAAAATATACATGCTTATCCTTTAAACTCCTAATTTTTTGAAGTATCAGGTAAAGAGCTAGAGAATGATAGACCAAACTGAATTCATGTCATTCATGTCATCCTCAGCTACAATGTTTGCAATATTCCAAATTGAAAGTGAACATGTAGATAATAACATCAATGTACAACTGGAAAATATGAAAGCAAAGATGGTAAGGCTGTGCATGTATGTATGGCTGGTGACACTGTTTGTGGGTTGATGCTCAGTGAAGAATCAGGAGGGCCTAAGTAACTTAGATTTGACCAGCTCTTCAGTCTTGCTTATGGCATTCAGAGCRTACTGGTGTTTGTGATATAAACCATCTCCTTTCCAGCACAGTCACAAGCAAGATATACATGTACCTCATCAAATGTCTCAGCAGTGTTTGGCCCTGAGTATCTTCTAATTGTCTTTTTTTCCCAGTACCACACTTTTCTTTCTCTCATTCCAGACATTTTTTAACAATATACCCAGGTTTTTCACAACGGCCTTAGGTCTGCACTCCATCTGTGCTTGCAGGAATGAAATAAAATAAGGAATCTGCTAGTTTCTGTTGCCACTGAAGAAGTGTGTTGTCTCAAGATCTCTCATAAAGTTTTGTGTTAAACAAAACAAGAGGTAGAACCAATCCTCGTAGCGTCACACAAATAAAGGCTTTCAGGGCTGGAGAGAAACCACCCATCAGAATTGTCTTGAAGCTGACTGATAGAAATTGACCTAACCAGTTCAGGGTAACTGATTCATTTCTGCCAGTCCCCCAGGCAAGTCAGCAGCACATGCTGATCTTCAATGTCAAGCACTGCTGATTGATAGGTTTAATGAAGTAAGCATGGATATCTTCCTCTTAGCTGTGCCAGAGAGGAAATAGTTTGTAAGCAAGACTAATGCACTCTGAAAGCTGTTACCAAGTCTGAAAGTCTGGCTGGCCAGATTTAGGTCATTGCAGAGAACTCAAATTCTGTAGAAGAGTATGTTGGTTTGGTTTTTTAAATTATTTTTATTATCATTTTTCCCAAGAATAAAAAGCTATATTATGTAGTAGCTGGACAGAACATTCGGACTAAAGCCTGGGCATTAACACTTCATTTTTCATGTTGATTTAAAAAATGTGATTTAGATTCAAATTACGTTCAAATTACATTAGGCTGCTCAAGGCTTTGTCCAGCTGGGCTTTGATTGTCTCAGGGACGGAGATTATACATCATCTTTGGATAACCTGTTCCAATGACGGTCTTCATTGTGAAAAAGGTTTTTCTACTGTCTAGTCAGAATTTCCTTTATTGCAATTTGTGCCCATTGCCTCTTCTCTTTTTGTTGTGCATCTCTGGGAAGAGCCTGACTCATCTCTACTGTGTCCTCATGCTGGGTAACTGAAAACAGCAATGAAATTCCCATTAAGCTTCCTCTTCTTAAGGCTGAACAAACTGTTTCTCTCAGCCTCGGCTCATGTGTCATGTACTCCAGCCCTCTCTTTGTATTGGTGGCCTTCCACCAGCCTTGGTCCAGTATATCAATGTCTTTCTTGTACTGGGGAGTCTGAAATGTAACCTTGTGCTCGAAATACAGTCTCACAAACATCAAATAAAAGGGGATACTGAATTCCCTCAACACTCTYGATATAGCCCAGAATGCAGTTGCCCCATCTCTGCCACAAGGGTACGCAGCTGTTCAACTTGTTCACAGAGCTCCCCAATATCTCTTCTAGCCGGTCAGTGCCTGGCCTGAACTGTTCCTGTGCAGAACTTTGCATTTACTATTGCTGAACTTGGTGGAATTCCTGTCAACCCATTTTGTCATCCTGTCAAGACATTTCTCAATGCCCCCCTCCAAATTTGATGTCATTCACAAAGTCTTTCAGGGTACATTCTGTCCCATGGTCCAGCTTCTTAATGAGATGTTAAATAGTTCAGTATAGCTCAACCCCCTACCAGTTGGTTGGCTAACTGCTATCCTTTGGGCCCATCAGCCCACCATTTTCCACACTCCTTGTGGTCAGTTCCTCATGGAACTYGCTTGAAGTGAATGGGATAGACTACCAAATGGCATTAGATGCCACACTACACATTTTTGAAGGTCTCCCTCTCATTAAGATCATGGATCCATGCATGAACTCATTTCTACATCAGCTCCCTGCTCCTTGAGAATAAGAATCAACTGACATACTTCTTTTATACTCTATAATTTTAAAATCTCATTCTCCACCATTTCTTGAAGGGGTGAATTGCATATCTTATCCCAGTGTGATGAATATAAAGGCTATAAATCTAATATTTTATATCACTATTATTGCTCTATAAYCAGTGTATCTTATATCTTTTATTCCTCCTGAAAGTGTGCAGGCCTTTCTGTATTTACTATATAAAATTTCAGTTAAAAAAAATTATATAGTTACATTTCCATGATGCGAGAAGGAGCAGCAATGTAATTAGTGTTAACAGGGTCACACGAATTTTACTATACATTTCTAGATTATGTAGATTTCTGGTTATGTAATACAAGTAAAATTTCAGCATACTAACAGCACTAATAAATATTACAATGCAGTGTTTGAAATGCTGTCTGAGTTTTGTACCATTTGAATACTAGCTATTTTTCACTTAGAACTCCAGAATCTAAACTGGAAGAAGTTTGTTAATGACTGGTTTTTCTGTGTAGAGAAAGACAGATGGCTAGCTGCTACCTAGCTATATTATTTTAATTATATTTGATGGTGATTAGAATAAATGTGGGCTGAATATACTGCTGTATTGTTAGGTTAGAACAAAGCTAGATGAATAAATTAACCAACATAATTGGAAGATTCAGTTTTTAGACATCAGGTAAACCAGACCTACTTTATTAAACTCCATGGAAGGAAGATAACTCTAGAAAGTGGCTCTGGTATCTCGCTCATTCTTCTTAATGAAAGCAAGCTTACTATGTTATACATGTAACCTTTCAAGCTTCATGTACTATTGTATATCTTGGCTTCTGTTGATTTTATTCTTTTGGAAGTTGGCCTTTTGCTTTTTGTCATCTTTTTGAACATGATTTCATTAGTATTTTATAAAATCTGACAGGTATAGGAACGTAAGTAGAGAAAACATGTTGAAAAGGTTGGTAAATTCTGTAACTAGCCTAAGTGAAGACTTATTTACTCTTTCTTTACTTTTTTCTACCATTACAGTCTGACTGTTACAGTCTTCTTGTGATAGTTTGACTTGATGAGGTCTAAAGGGTAGCAGTGTTCTGTATAGCACTTCGTCACTGTATAATCATATTAGCCATCTTTCATTACTATTTCAGCAGTTATAATAAGATGGTGGCAGCGTATAGATGTCAAAACTAACTTCTCTATCTTATGTAGCTTAGTTCACAGACAGTCAGTCTGCAATGTCAGTAGACAATTGGCTTGCTTTTGACCAAAAGGACTGCAGTTACAAGTGAGCAGGGGTATAACTGAGCAACAAATTACAGTGAATATGAATTAAACAAAGCATCCCTAGAGCTACATGGCAGAAGTCAAGTGTTATTAATTCTCTGAGTTATTACCTCATAATAACTAGCATCCTGAAGATGTTCTTCTGTTACTAAATTCTTGCAGAGTGAGTGTGTTCTATGAAATACTGAAAAACATTTTTCACAGTGTGTGATTCACATTGAGTACTTTCTCTCTGGTAATCAGATCACATTGCATAAAGGAAATGTGTATGTTGTTGAATCAGGCAGAATTTAGAGGAAAATTGTATTTTAATTTCATTTGAAATAATATTTAGAAGAAAAATGGAATCATCAAGCAACTTTTCTGCATGTGTTTAATGGATCACATCTTATAGACTTCTGGAGTGGCATGGTTGTCAGAAAGTTATTCAGTAAAGGGAAAGGCCAATGAGGAATCATTTTCAGTTTTACCATCCCTCCAGAACACWCTGTTTTTTATAAAAAAAAGTATTGTTATGCTCAAATTTTTAATGCAATTTGAAATTTGTCTCCAAATCAGTAAAATAATAATGAATAAAAACTATAGTTTGTAGTTTCTGTTATAAAATATTGTTGCATTTAACCAGATGTATAGCTAGTAATCCATTGCACTGTATTATAGGTTAATTTATAAGAATTAACTCTAAAAACCTGAAAATATTTAAGGGAAATAAAAAGTTTTCAAGCATTGTAGATTGACAGAACTTTTTTACTTGTCCTCGAAATTCATTGTACTTTACCAACATATTTATTCAGGCAACTGAAAAGAATCCCGTTTGGGGTAAAAATGGAAGTTAGTTCTTCTACCCTGTTCTGTTTTTAGCTTGTCTGTTAATAATAATTCCATACTGTCAATTGTAATGATGGCTTGTAATGACTCAGAACTAAATAGAGTCACCAACCTAACTCAGCAAACAGTAATCATATATACACAACTTTCTCTCACTATTGTGGATAAGGTAAAATGTAACTAAGGGTGAAAAAGCTTAATATTCTATTACAAAATGTTAGGACGTCAGAGCTTCTGTCTGTATTTTCTCCAAATGTTGCCAAGGAATGAGCTCTTTTCTGCAAACCATAAAAAATGTTTTGAGATTTTTTTTGAAGAATCAGCATGTTAAATAAAAATGTATCCTTTTCATCAGAATGTACACTTTAATTATACTTAATATAGCCTATGAATCAATAATATATTTACTATAATGCTCTTATAGTAACATTTGCTTGATCACTTACTATGCTTTTACAGGATTTAAGTGATGGGTATAGAGTTCCATCAAAGTTTGCATTTGTAGGGCTTTTGCATGAGTATTTTATGAAAACAGAAAGGAAGAATGTACATGGAACCTGATGTTGTCCTGTGCTTCATTAATATTTTTTCTTTTTTTTTCAAAAGAATCTAGGTAAAGAAAACCACATTACATCAATTACAGTTATGCTTTTGTGCTTTCACTAAGCTATCTATATCTCTGAGAATGCTTTTATACTTTAATATCTAAGATCACTTTTTGTATTCACCTACATATACATAGGCTCCTGAGCCCATGCACATTTTCATTTTCCTTGTAGAAGTCAGTTGAGCTGTATACAACCATTTGAACCCAGATCATAAAAAATCTTGGCATAAATTAAAAATTGTTTGGGATATTTAGGATTTGTCTGTAATCCTGCCATATGTCTGATTTCAGCATCAGCAGGAACATAAAACTTTATGCTGCTGTCACATGAAGTTCAGTACAGGGAACCTGCTGAGGTTAGTACTGGGGAATCTGCATGAACACTTTTGTGCCAGAAACTGCAGACCTACTAACAGTTCCACTACCTGTGTCAGCTCAGTTAAAGCTGGTATGGGGCGTGCTTACGTGTGCTGTGATAATCCTTCTGCTCACAGTGGAGCACCTTCACAACACAGATCTATCAGATTGTTAACATGTGTCTAGTTATGTTTGATATGATGTATACTAATATATAAAATATTTTACTGAATTGTAAATACATGTAGTTGCACATATACTTGATAGATACCTGTACAAATATAAATGACCTTGTGTTCTTGTATTTGCACACAGAGATAGTGATATTCACAGTTAAGTTACTTTGATACATTTCTCAAATTCTGTTTTCATACTGTTTGGATATGTGATAATTTAAAAACCAGACTAAGGCATTTTCAGATACATGGATGAGAAAATGTGTATGCAATCTTAAAGCCAATTTATCATTATTTGTTACTGTGCTCGCATAACTAATTAGGTTGTATAGATGTGCAGAGATCATTATTAAGTATTTTTAAAGAGCTTAACCTTTTAGCATAGAATTAGTATGAGAAAATTTAGCCCAAAGATTGCTTTTCCTAGTTACAAATTTTTGAAAGTAAGAGTTCGTAATGGTAGCATTTCTTGTGCTCCCTCCTCTTACAACTTTCATAGCATAGCTTGGTAGCTAATAGGGGCATTGCTAGCAACCCTAATGCTTAGATGGCATAACTTTTTCCATTTTAATAGATTCTTACATTCTTTTCTTTGAGAAGCTGTCACATTCACAGTGTTTGCAACAAATCTTTAATTTGGTGTAAATAAACCCTTCAGGCTATGGTGTGTTTTTTTGTAACATGAAATTCTCTTCAGCTTTTGCTGATATATAAACTTGAATGTTGAGATTTCCTTTGTTACTTGCAGAAGAACTGTGGCCAACTGCCAGAATAATACTGCATCAAAATTTGGAGGCAGACAGCGTCTCTGCTGAAGTGAATGCTTGAGAGCTCTCTGAGCTACTGTATATTGGAAGGGGTGGGACAGGAGCCGCGACAACCCAAGCTGTCCCGTCTTCAGAACTCAGCTTTATCCTACCCCTGACAAAACTGTCTGCAGAAGAAATAAAGCTCGGTTCCCACTCCCAGTAAATGTTTCCCCATGTCCAGGGCATTTTGTTCCTGCATATAGTTTCCCTTCTTTTTTCCTCCTTCTCTGCCTCTGACACAAGCACCATATGGTCAGRAAGGTATTTTAATATTCCGACAAAAACAATGAGAGGTGCAGGAGACAAAGAGAGCGGAGTGAGTTGTTTCATTTATCAAAGGTGGAACTGTTTGCTTGTTTGCTTTTTCCTTTAAAAGAGCACATAGCAGGGATTACATAGGAACAAATATTATATTAGTTGTAAAGCACACCAAAATTAGGAATCATTTGGAAGCATATTTTAGAGAGCATATGCAAGGAAGAGTGTCATGTTCTTTAAATATGTGCTGAAGGTAGCCCCTTCTGCAGATGAATGAAGAGCATGATGGAAGTCGAACATCCAGCAAATTGAACGGGCAGAAGGAAAATGCTACAATATTAAAAACTGTCAGAAGGGCTTGAGTTGTAAGAAAGGACAGATAACACACAGRAGCTTTTCCTTTACTTATCAATTTACCTCTTTAGAACTACTGAAGAGAAACGGAACAAGATCTGTGACAGCATTAGCCAGGAGAACTTACAGTGTAAATAGCATGAATTGCAAAGATAATCAGACAAAATGAAAAAGTCTTTATGCTATGAAGAACTCTGCATTAACTGCTGCTTTTTTGTGCATTTATAGTATGCTATAATTTTTAATAATGTTACAGTATACTAATTTTTATTATTCAGTCCTCAGGGTAAACTCAGAAGGGTCAGAAATGAGGTTGCATGTATGATATTAAATCTGCTGGTTTTAGATTACTACTTTATTTTGCAACATTAAAATCTTTTGCTCAATCACTCTGTGTAGACAAATGTGACAAAATCTAATAAGCAAGTATCTGGGAAATTAATATTTTAGAAATGTGTGTATGTCAGGTGCATTTTATTTCAATTATTTGGGGAAATTATTATTCAGGAATGCTAAAATTTATTTCATCATAAAATACTTATGATAATCAATAATGATTAATAAAGCATATATCTAACTTTATTTACCATTGTTRTGCCCATGCATGCAATGAAGACAAGAATTTCTAGTTGTAAAATTCTAAGCTGCTAAGTGTTATGAACAAAACAAATTTTAGAAAACATGATAGTGTTCCTTTTATATAAAAATGATGTAACTCAAACTCATTATGGTGATGACTACCCTTATATTTACATCCTTTACTGTATGCAAATTAGTTATATTTATCAGATTATAATAGTTATGAGTTTTGAACATTCATTCCATTGAAGCTTACAGACCTCTTTCACACTGTAAATTCTCCTGGCTAATGCTGTTCACAGATCCTGTTCTGTTTCTCTTCAGTAGTTCTAAAGAGGTAAATTGATAAGTAAAGGAAAAGCTTCTGTGTGTTACCTGTCCTTTCTTACAACTCAAGCCCTTCTGACAGTTTTTAATATTGTAGCATTTTCTTTCTGCCTGTTCAACTTGCTGGATGTTCGACTTCCATCATGCTCTTCGTTCATCTGCAGAAGGGGCTACCTTCAGCACATATTTAAAGAACATGACACTCTTCCTTGCGTATGCTTTCTAAAATATGCTTCCAAATGATTTATTGTTGATCCACCCTTCTTTCCACAAAAATGTTTTCTGTGTTTTTAAACCTAGCTTCCAAAGGGGGAGACAAAGCTAAAGTTACTGTGAGCAAGGCAAGGTCATAAGGTATGTTAAAGGAGCTGAGGTTATTGTGGTGTTGGGTACTACGGAGGAGGGTACAAAACAGTACGAAACTCCAGTTTGGAGGTCTCCTTATTCTTAGAACAATTTGTTTTTCTATATTGCCACTGTAGAAGTGTTTAAACTTGCCCTTAAAGGACTATTTAACATTCCAAAGGGCTAACTAAACAGGAAAACTAGGGTACTGATGCTTCTTCTGGAGCCCAGGGCTTAAAATACAGAGTTGTACGATTTCTCACCAAGTGTGTTAAGGCCAAAGTACATTTAATTGTTTTAAAATGCATTTGTTTTTTGAAGATATACACATAAATAATTCACACAGTATGCTCTGTGGATATTTACTGCTTTTTTAGCTATCAAGAGGCAATAAGTAATTATTGTTACAATCAACAGTTTTTCTTCTGTTGCTTCTCTGGAAATGGAAAACTATTTGATGTATATTTATATTACAGCTTGAGGGAAAAAAAGCAGTTGTTGAAATCTTCACTTAAGAATTAAATTATATACTTTTTGTAAATGTTGATTTTTTTAAAACCTGATATGCAGTTTATATACTAAGAATGTATTACTCTCTAAAATATATTTTATGGGGTTTTAAAAATAGTTATGAAAAATTCTTACATAAACTTTTGATTGACTGAATTGCTAACTAAATGATTAAATAAACTTTCTCTAAAAATATTAATTCTAAATAGAGGCAACTGAAATGGAGCATAAGCAATAACATTTCTTCTTAGAAAAGGTATCTTACTTTTTGAAAAACTGATTCTTGACTAATCTTTCATTAGTTATATCTCTATCCTCCAAATGTAAATTATTTCAATGTTGAATCAACTTATTTTGAGAATTCTAACTTCAACTTTTATTTTTTCCCCTCATCAGGCACATCAGAATGTTTTATTAGAAAAAAAAAATTGTTGATGTCTTGAGCTAGTGTTGTAAGATTAGGTAATAGCTCTGAATAGTTCAGCTTATACATTTTTTATATCCATCTATCTATCTATGTAGGTTTAGGGAGGATTGTTTGTATCATAATAAGAATAGTCTCACAAGAATCCCAATGTTAGATTGATTTCCATTGTTTAGAATTGACCAGAATTGGAAGGTTTCAAAACCAGCTGTCATGTGAAAAAAGCAATAAACTGGTTCATATGTACCTGGAAATAAGGCGTGTTTTTTTATCTGAACAATGTCCTTTCAATTTCTGCCCTAATGTCTTAATTCTATATTATGTTTCTGCACCTATACCTATTTTTTGAGTAATTTCTTTAAATTAAGATATTACCCCATAAATTGCTGTCATAAAGGAAAATAACTCAGCTGAATATATATTTATATTTCTGTACTTTTCAAGTTCTAGTTGGTGATTCTATAGTAAGACTACCAATTAAATATCTATACCTGATTTCCCAGGAGAAGGAAAGCATGCACAGCTCTTTCTTTAAACACATGCTATTGCCTTAATTTATAAAAGTTACGAAAGTTAACAACATATATAATAACAACTATGAGTACTCAAAGATTGAGACATATGACTGGCTCTGATTTTGAATCAGAATTTATTTATACTACTGCTTTGTTAAATAATAATTATTTAAAAAATCTGAATTGTTTTTCTCCCATTCCACTGTCTCTGAACCATTCAGAATAAATCTGCTTGCAAACATCGTTAAATGAATATTTTTCACATTTACAAACACTTGGTATTTTAAGGGTGCTAAACAATTGACTGTCCGAATAGCTTTTTTCCTTTGATATGACATTCTTAGGTGGTCAGTAAGAAAAAAAAGGATTATTCCATTCACTGTGAATTCTGCTACTTCTAATATCTCGATGTAGTGATCTTTAATAAGCTATTCACTTAGCTGTCTATGAGAAAGAATGAACTTCAGTTACTCTGTAGATCTAATTTCAACTTGCTGTTTTATAGCATTTCTTCAAATAGTAGTCATCCAGACAAATCTATTCTTGAAAGCTTCTTGAAGGATAATTACATATCCTATACTGAGATGCATGTTACGTCAATGAAAAAATCGTAAATCAGGACATAATTATGAAGTTTAGTAGAGCTAGAAAAGCAAGAAAAGGAAAATTGAGAAGGATTTTTTTCCTACCGCAGTTACCATTCTACTTAAAGTTCTATGATTAGCATAACTGGAATAACCCTGGTAGAGATTTATGCAAATCTATAAAAGATTAATGCTGATTCCTATAGATTTTTGTATTTGGGAAGCTGCCATAAAATACACAGTTCACTAAAACATTTCCTGTTAATTTGGTGTGGCATAACATGACTTATTCTCAAGTATAAAATGTCATTGTAATCATATGTTATTGGGATTTATTTTTCCTCATCCGGTCACAAGAGAAATATAACTTATTGGCACTTTGCCAACAATAAAGTCCTTGTCTTGAGTCTCGTTTACCCTGTGATGATGATTGTATAACTTTTTTCTTTCAAAACCCCTGTGGTTTTGCATTGCCTCTTGAACCAGGTACCAGCTGTTTGATTAGGCATTGCAATCATCAAGAGGCCTTGCAAATCCCAATAATGGATGTAGAATGCAATCCTAAATTTTAGGCTCTTGATCCCCAAGAAGGAATATGGAATCCGCGGCTTAGTCACTAAGCTCCCTGTATAGCATCTTGAGGATAAGTGCCATAAAAAGATAGTCCACGAAACTTCTGTTCTGAAGAGGTGCCTCTTGTGTCTATTCCATAGGAACTGTGAAACATATGGTGTCATATGGTATCACATCAACTTAGATCATCATCTCTGGCTTAGAGGTGCAGGCCGGTACCCTCATTCACTTGAAGTCAAAAGATTGAAGAGTTTKTCAGAGAATAAACAGCTACCGGTATTCTTTGAGCAAATGAAGTCAGGACTTGCTCCAGTGCCACTGCTACAGTTGCTATTCTCTATATAATAAACTAGTTTTTAGAGATTTTGGCTAACAAGTGGAAGGTCTAGATTTGATTCTCTTAGGCTGAAGCGATTCAGGTCCACTTCTCACAAAAGCGTCCAAATATACATATATATCCTTAACCTTTCCTATTGCTTTCTGATATTCATGTCAAACAGGAAAGTGGCCAAAATGAAAAGATTTCAGCTTTTACATTTGGGAGGAGCTGTTTTAGCATGCTAAATTGGCAGAAAAGTAACCTCTCTTTTCCCTAAAAATGAATATAGTTTGCTGATTACTTATTGCATGGAAACAGCTTAGCATAGCCAGATCTAAGGCAAGAGAGGAAAAGGAAACATTGCACTAAGGATAACACTGTTGTGGCACTGCAGCTTTGAACACACTAAAAGACGTTTTAGTTAGAGGAGTAGATATATTTATCTCTGTCTTTGCACTATTCCCTATCCTTTTATAACAGTGTTGATATCTAAATTTTCTGACATCTTTTTAAAGGTTAAGTAAAATATCATTATAAATTACTGTGATTACGCTTCAAGAAAAGCAGGTGAAAACACTGGACGTAATTAAAGAATGTTTCTGGAAACATGAATATCTTAAAAACGATAATAGAAAAAATGACTGGAGAAGTAAATTGCTGCAGTATAATTGTTTGATTCACAGCATCTGCCCATCTTACTCCTTTTTAATTTTAGAGACATCCTGGAGTGGATGCTAGCAAATTTACTTAGTATATTACTTGAGCTAATTTCCAAGTAAGTTTCTTTTATCTCATCTCAAAGCAGTGTTAGCATTCATTTACCATTCAGTGAAATGCAAACTTGCAATAGCTGGTTGAAGAAGAAGGCCAAATTAATATTACAGGTTTACTATGGTATTCTCAGCACCAAAGAACAATATTTTATCATGCTCACTTTGTTAGATACTTAACAGTGCAAGACAAAATGTCAAAGTTTAATTTATGTACAGTATCCATTTTTGTTGCTTTTATCTTGAAAATATACTGATAAATAGTTTTCACAGCACAGTTACTTGTGAATACTTACATTATCAGTACTTCATCATCTGTGCTTTTTGATCAGTACTTCATCATCTGTGCTTTTTGATCAGGTTCCGGTGTTCTAAATTTTGAATTCTAGTATATTTAAGTTTCATTCCTAAAAATACAAATTTGGTAAATATAGCACTACTAAATGGTCATACAGTCATAACTGAGAGCTCGTTTCCAGTGTACACATTAGAATTAGTGAATGAATACAGTAAGCTCTCAAAAGTTGATTTTAGATGCTTGCATCTGTTCTTTTTAGAAATCCACAAAGCTGTCATGGAAAATTTCCATAACAACCCAAAATAAGATACTCCATATAAGGTAGATTTTAAATATTACCACAGCTATATAATCCAAACAAGGAAGTCTGCAAAATAGAATAGAAAGCAGAATCTGTAATAGATAGCTCTTAATTTTTTTCTGAGTATTTTTTTTCCTTTCATCCATGTTGTATTATAGAGCAGTGCCGATACCAGTAGTCTTCAAGGATATGATCAATCATATTATATTTAATAATAATACCTACAAAACAGTCTTTCTACAATGTGAGTAGATTTAAAAACCATTATCATTTTGTTTGAAAACTGTTATCATTAGGCTTGGAGTAATCAGCATAGCAAATAAATTAATGAATATGTACAGTGAGGTACTATGGAAGATCAGCACTTGTTGAACAAAGACGGGAGTTGAGGGTGTTCCAATACTTTGTCGCAACTGATGTTGCCATTAACCATTTGTCTTCCAAGCTTTGATTTTCATTATTTTATTGAAACTTCATATCCAAAATAAAAGGAAAGTCTTAAAGATATATTTTTGCTAAGATGCTGTCTTAATGCACTCCTCATTTAAAAATGGGTGAAATCAGTCATTCTCTAAAAACAAGTGTGGTTTAATTTTTTGTGTTGCAGTTATCAGTAACACTGAGAGATAACCCATTTCTCCTGAATGTTGATGTTTGTCTTAGAGACAGTAGAAAAATCAAATGTATTTTAATGTACATTATCTACCCAAATCACAAATACCCTTGATTAATAAAAATATATGTGACAGCAAAGGATAGCTCTGCTTTTAATCTTTTACAAAGATCATAAAAGCAGTGAATGTTATGACTCTAAGATGTTTCCTGAGGGATCAAGAAGTGTGCACTTTTCTTAAGATTGACCTATCACCTTGAAAAGCAGTCATGAAGGAGAGCTGCAAATGCAAGACCACTGTCAGGTCAACCTGTCGTGGTGCTGACAGGTCTCTGATATAAAACCCAATTTACTGTTTAAGAAGCACATCCATTATCCTTCTGATTTTAAAATAGAACATACATCAGCAAAATGATAAAAGAAAGTGCTTAATAATTATGAAAGTCAAGGACTATTTCATATCAGAAAGTCACAACCTTTTTTGCATATTACTGATTAAAATTACAGTGAATGTTAATATTCATCTGTGTCTTTTTTTCTTCCAGAAAGTTAAGGGTTTGCATCAGTTGAACTTTAATCATTGTAATTCTACTTGTATTATATTGTTATTTGGATTAGTCAAACATTATATTATATTACATTAATCTTTATAGGAGTTGAATAGGTTTTTGGAAGTGTGGGTAATTTTAGGCAAACTGATGTGTCAGTTTTTGGGAAAAAGATCTGTCTTTCTGATCCTAATTAAAAGAAAAACAACAACAACAAGCCATGTTTTTCCTCTCATTAGATTTAAGCTTCATCTCCATCTGTAATTTGGAATAGAGTAAAATTCTTAAGTTTCCTGTGTAAAAAGGATCTGTAGAATCTTCTACTTAATACAATTTTAGTTCTTGAAAATGGAAAGTTTAAGGCATTACTGAATGGGCAGTAAAAAGGAAAAGCATATTAAAATTTTTTACTTGATGACCTTAATGGGTTTAAATGTTAAGTTGGTTACCCTAATATAGTAGGAGCAAAACACTGATTATATTACTGAAATGTCCACCAAGGCTGATGGAGAAATAAGATTATGGATTTCTAGTATCAAAGCAGCTTTCACCCTTCAGAACAGTTTCCAGTGTCATCTTACTTATGAAATTTTAAAATAGCTGTCTTAACTTGTGCCTGTATTTGACCATACCTTTATTCCTGCCTTTTTTTTGCTTTTATTGCTAGTTAAAGAGCTAGGGGCTTACTGCATAACTCTTAATTCTGCCGAATTACTGGGCATAGATTGCTTAAGTATAATTTTTAACCTTAAAAATTCCTTGGGAATAAATATACTATTGGTTTCATATTTTTCATGTACTTTTGATTTTTTCAAGAGTTTGTCCAGTCTGCTTGTAATGGATTTGCATTTCTTTGAACTAGTAGACCTGTAAATTTCAGAAGGGCTCTAAAATCTTGTCTGCATTTTATTTTAGTTTAACTTTTGCTGGTAAACATTTTAAAATCATTAATCTGTGCTCTGATCAGCGTAGCTATGTTGCTTTTGTCTTGAGACTCCAGATAGGATGCGTGGCAGTAATCAGGTTTTCAAAGTTGAAATACATTTAATTAATATTTCTAAAGTCTCAGGAGATCTTCATATGGAGTAATTTATAAAGGCACAAAATAATTGTAATTTCAGCCAACTGGCTCAAAATCTGTTTTGTTCACTTGGTATGCGTTTGCTGTTATAGTCTGTAATACACTTAGCATTTCCTTGTTTCTTGAAGACAGTAAGATATTAACTGATGTATTTTATTTTACGTGTCAACGAAGTTAAGAATGTTTATAATTTAAATGAACTAAGAAAAACATTTTTAGCTGTGTAGTCTATACACTATCTGGCAAGATTGTTCTTTAATTTATAATTTATGTAACTGCATCAGTCTTCGTAAGGGCATTGCAAGCAATTGTCATATAGGCTTATTTACAATATGAGTATCTTCAGGTTCATTGTTTTCATTGAAAAACAACTGCTTTCTTGCAACATAAATAAAGCTGCTCTAAAAAGTGAAAGGGGCCTTGCACCTGCACCTGAATTTAGCTAACAGGAAGCAGACCTATGTAATTAGCCATTTTTTAAAATAATTACTCTGATAATGAAAGAAGGTCATCTACCACAGATAGCCTTTAACCTGAGTTTTACTAAGASGTACCAGATAACCATTCTTTTTAAGAAGGCTTAGGTTTTTTTGGTTGGTCCATTTTTGTTTGTTTGGGGTTTWTTGTGGAGATTATATATAGTAGAGCTTTTCTGGAATTAATGTAAAAAAATTCAACTCTAGTCATAAAAGTTGAATTTCGTGCATTTTTGATTTCATGGAAAGTTTGAAGAATCTGTGTTATTATTCTAATGATTGTTTGAAGGAAAAAATCTTAGAGTGAATACTATAGTTCTTAAAGACTAATTTCAAAAGAATTTAAATAATAATAATAATAAAACATTTACTTTGAAATTTCCAAAACTTAACTCTGTTCCTGTAAAGCAAATTTTGTAATTTTTGGCAAGATATATTCTATTCCCTGTTGATTAAGTTGCTTAGTTGTGTGATTTCCTGAGGCTTCCCTACATGGCTTGTTTGAGCTATTGCAAATTTTCCAACAAAATGTATTTTTATACAGCTCAATGTAAGGTTATGCAATCTGCAAGCGGGAAATGCAGGCCAAATGTGCAGAGTAGGGTCTATATGCTGAACAGCAGGGATTCCAAAAAACTATCTGTAACTATCATGAAAGTAATAACAGATAGATAAGCAGCAATGGGCTATGGTCTTGTATGTAATGGACTAATATGAAAACAAAGTTTATAAATAGAGACTATATGAAAATTATTTTGCTCTTATGTATAATATCAACAGTTGGGGATAGGTCGTGAAGATAATTTCTTGCATTACATGTAATTTCATTGTACTGCAAGACATATTTAAAGGGAATATGTACCCCTTTTTTGTGTGCATTTTAGATTTTTCCAAAGTATAATTATTCTAGAATAATTATCTCTGTGTGCATACTCTCCTCCTAGGTGTGTTTCCATACAGAGTTCAGGATGAAGAACTTATAAGAAACAATTGTTCCATACTAATTAGTGCATATTAAATATTTTGGAAAATTTCCAACTATAGATGAGTGTTAATGATGTACCCTGCAGACTTGGTCCGGAGCCCACTGGATTTAATTCCCCTTGCTTCAATGAAATTTCTTTCAGGACTACTGAGCTAGCTTTTCATATTTACTAGAGTAGATATAGTTAAGGCAATTTGCAATTTTGAATAGGATTTAATGGGGCATTCAGATGATTTATCGAACTCTCGAAAGTGTTACATTGATTGAATTTCTTTGTAGTTGTCTTGTTCCAGAGTGAAGGGAGACATCCCTCTACTCATTAACGCATGTGTGCATTGCAGCAACTATTTCCACCAACTTCCTCCAAAAGCAGCAGTTAATCCTCCTTTCTGCAGGTATGGTTCCATGAGCAGGTGAGCTCATATAACACTTTGCTGCTGCCTAGAAGAAGTCTTGACTGTTTCTCAKTTTTTTCTCCCCTGCTCCTCATTGTGCAGCCTGTCTTCTTGCACCATCTCTCCTGTTCATCTGTCACTAGTGTAAGCTGGTTTGGCTTGCTAACCCAGCAAAAAAATATAATCTTTTTTCTCCTTGGTTAGTATGTGTCTAGTAGCAGGGAGTGGAGAAAAAGGAAGCTCTATCTTTAAGCAGTGTTGAGATGTTAGATGAGCTCATCTCATTGTGTAGAAATGTTGTGATAGCAAAGCCACTATTGAAGTTTGCACTTGACAGGGTGCAAAGAAACACTGGCAGACATGATTTCCTACTTCAAGCAGTGGATTTAAGGCACAGTGTAGGCTTTTCTATAATCACATCTAAAAATTAAAAAAAAGAAATCTATAGGATTAGTTCTAGATTAAACCCATGATATTTATAAGGAATTGTTCCTTTATCCTCTAGATGATTACTGATTCTTTTTTATTCTTTGTTATACATTCAATTTTTACAGGATGTTCTATTCAGGTGTATTGGACAAAAATGTTCAGGCTGTGTGTGCATGCACTCTCTCCCCTTCTCTCTCTTTCTCACACACACACACACACACATGCACAAAATTCTACATTATCTTTCTATTCCTAATGCACTAGGGTACTTAAACCAGTGTGTTGGACACCATGCAATTTTTTCAGTGTCATTAACTAGAAGCAGGAAAAATTATTACATTGACATGAATTTCATTTATTTTGTACCTCTTTCACATATTTGGGTTTTGGTGGATAAATTATTAAAACTTGTTTAGCGTTTTTTATTAGCAAATAATCTGTTTCTCAGTAGGTTAACATTCTCAGTATTTTCTCTAATATTGCTATCATTTTATATCTTTTCTCTAAAAATACTTGTATCAGAAGAATGTAATCTGTTTATTTTGTTAGTTTTTACTTTTATCTCCCAGTCCTGATTGGATTTTTGGGAATAACCCCAGGTTAGCTATTCTTCCTTTTTAGCATGACAGTATTGTTATTCTTTTCCCTAGCTGTTTTCAAAAAATCACCCTGAACATTTCTAGTTCTTGTATTTTTCTAGTAAACCGTAGTTTATTATTCATTAATTGTAACATCTTTAAGCTGTTTTAATAATTTACCAGGTTTATATTACAATAGTATTCCATTCCCTTCCTCCCTTTTTGGGTACAGAAAGCCCCATGAAGTTAATGAATCAATGAAAATGTAGGACGAGAAGACAAGGCACAACCAATCATACCACAATTCTTCAAACTTGTGTGTGTATTGGAACACCTCATTTCAGGCATCTTCACTCATATGCTATCCCATTGGTCGCAACAGTCGGTGATAATTACTGCAACACTGCTGATTCAGAAACAATCATAGCTTTTTCAATGTTAGGGGAATATTTTCTTCAAATTAGTTGCAATTTTATACTGCATTGGTATTGGGGCAAAGATTTGTGGTCAGGTATTTCATTTTCACAATAGTTCCTTTCTTAGCATCAAATATTCCTTACTGTCATTTTCCTGAGTTTATTCCTTAGCATTCAGAAGCGCTAAGGTGTTATACAGCATAAAACTTTACTAGTATTTTCCTTCTGAATCAGTTCCTTCCTATAAGTAAAAACAAAGAAACCCAGAGAAAGGATGACTTCTTTGTTTTCTGAGACTGCCTTGTCTATATAGCTTCTAAATCTTTGATAAATATCCATTACTGTACTATTCTTAATGGTGTTACTGCAAATTCATATCACATTATCACTAGAAGCCATAGTGAAAGAACAGGTTCTGGTGATGGCACTGTACAACACAATTCAAAATGAGAAGCTCAAGGTTATTGTTTGTATCTGTTCCTTTAAAAACTTAAATGTATCTTATGCATGTGATGATAGAAATATTTGAAGGTAATTATTTCACTGAAACAGAAGACTAGAAAGCATGGAGGAATATTCTGGAAGAATATTCTCAGAAAACTACAGAAAAGCTATGGAAATATATGTATCACTTAATGATAATTGGTAACATATTTCCATTTTGATGAAAAGTTTTAAGTTTTTGAGACAAGGTAATGAATAAGAAAAGATAAGAAATGTGAAGCAGTACTTCGAATAGTTCTGAAAACTAGATTTGGTATTATCAGCCAAAATAAGATCATGCATGGAATGGTTATCTAGTTCATCAGCTAGTGCGATGAGATTCATGCATACAGTTAAATGTAAATGACATCAGTGAAAATGGCATTTAGTCTTTGTCCTTATGCAAGACTATGTTACACTCATTCCATTTGTCTGCAGTTTTACTATGTCTAATCCAGTTTATAGAGTGACATGCTGGATAATAACCTTTCTCTTCCAAGGTTASAAGAGGAGAGAAGTGGGAAAAAATGTGAAAATATATTATTAAAGTTATTGAGGAATAATTTCTTTGTACATCACTTTTAAGCAAGCTGAATCTTTATTTAACCAAAACTTAAGCTATTTTGTCACTGAGCTGTAGTTATTGTTAAGATTCTAGATGTTGAGAGTTTCAGTAGTTTTGAAAATAAGTTTTACCTGTCATCTGTCATTGGTCTAATTTTGGATTTTCAGAATTTGCTATGCAGTTACTCAGTATGATTTTGATCTCCACAGAACCTATAGATTTATGAGTGCATTCTCTTTGTTTTTTTACCTGCAATCTGCTGAAACTRGCAAAATCACAAAAAAATGTGCATGGAACCATATTCTTTGGTACTGGCTTTTACAATCCTATTGGTTAACTGTACCTACTTTAATTTTTTTTATTTTTAAAAATACATGTAAACTTCTTTGGAAATATATTCCAGATTCTTTAGGTAATAGATTCTGTTTGTTGGTGATCTAAAGAAAATTGATGATTGAATGCTTTTTTTTTTTTTTTTTGAGTAGGCACTCCTGATTTTGATAATCCAGTTGTCTGCTAATGACTCTTGGAATGAGAATTGTTATTTTGCAACCCCTGGCGGGGGCCGGGAGAGGATGTGTGGTTCTTTCTGGATCTCAGTAAGAAAGGCCTGACAAAAAAAGACATAATAAAGTAGCTATTTTAATAAGACAGAATAAAAATATGAATATAAATAGCAAGTAAATCTTATGTCCTTTCAGATGCTGAGAACCCTCCTTTTGTGCAGCATTGAACTGACCCCCAGATGGATTTTCCCATGGCACGCTGCACACATTATGTTTTTGGAGAGTTTCCTCTTCCCTCCCATACCATGGTGCCTTTTATTTTGAGTAGCAAACAGAATCRTGTATCTTTTCCTCACAAGTTGGAATGTTATCTTTGTCATAACATTCACCAGCACGCAGCACAGGCAGGCGTGGGCCACTCCAGCAGATTCCCTTACAGTGGCGTAATCATACTAACATATGGGTTTCTCAAGCCTTAAGTACAAGGTGCAATAGGGCAGACATGGCTTGCTCAAGATCACTAACTCCTCGAATACGATGTCTTCCACAGGCTCCCAATACATTCATCTGGCCAAATGTAGATGCATACCAAAAAATGAGATAAGAAAAAAATGAGGTGTCCATAGAACTTACAACACATACTGAGTTAGAAAAATTATCAGCTCTACCTGCCTACAGTGTGATGCAGCTCATCCTAGGGCAGACATAAATTTTTAGCAATAACTGTACAATCAAAGTTTATCAATACTTTATGAAATAACTGTTTAGTATATGTGAAATCAGTATGTTTTGGTGCCACAGTTTATTCTATGTCTACTGTCTAACTCTACTCTGAATGCAGGGAATTTACCAGGAATCAGTCTTACATATTTGAAGTACAGCATCTTACTTCATTTGCTATTCTAGCTACATTTTGAAAAATGTTAAAATATTGAATTCTTTCTATTGTCCTTTAAGAGGAATTAACTTAAGAATGTTATATTTGAGAAGATATATTTTATCTTAATAGTTAAGTTAGCAAGGCATAAAAGCTTGCTTGCTTGATTGCTTACTTTCTTATAAAGTCATCTTTGGCCAGCTTACAGTCTCTGTATTTACTCTGAGTGCTAGATTTATTCAGGGACAATGAAATCTCCTTGTCTTTAAATTTCAAAGCTGTCTTTTTCCTTCAAGTCCAAGAGTTTTCTTCTCTTATCCCTGAAATGATACATGAAAATTAGCCAAGTCTCAGCAGAAGTGTCTGATCCTTCTTTGCCACTAGTGCAAATAACAAAAGTAGCATTGTTACATATAAAGACAATAATTTTTCTTAACTATGTTAACAACAATCACCAAAGGCATTCAAAGATTATTTTACCTTTGATAAATGTCCAATACTCATGGTCATATATTCTTAGAGCATTTCTGTCATTTAATTATTTGTTCTAAGATCATACCATTTTTCATTTCTCTGTCTTTTCTAGTTTTGATAGTACCTGGGTTGTTTGGGTGTGTGCACTGTTCTATCTGAGAAAGAAAATTGATAAGAAAATTGTTAGCCTCTGGCTTGTTTAAGGTCTACTCTTCGGTAAGGCATCAGATTTTGTGAAGATATGTTTAAATTAATCTGTTACTAGTCTTGTACACAAGGAATCGACATTGCATCCTAGTTAMAAAAGCATGTGCCAAAATTTTTGAAGACTGAGATTTGAGAATCTTTTATAAGTCTTATCATTTTATAACTAGCTTAGATTTAGTCACCAGATCCTTCAGACTCGTTCTTGATTTTGGAAACTAGATTCTACATGTACATTTCAACTTGTATTTAATTTCTGTGTAGTTAACGTAACAATATACAATTTGTTCCTCTTTGTTCCTTTTTGTCAGAGATCTGTAGTATTACAGATGATTTCAGTTTATTAGAAAAAATCTTCCTAAGATATAGGTACCTTCTGACTTTTAAGCGTTTTATGCCCTATATCGTAACATGGCAAAATTGCTTTTGTTTAATGACGTTCTGCTCTTTCAAGATACTTGCTGTTATGGTGACGTCCTTACAAGTTTGCATTCTTATTTACTTTGAGCAGATTCTTTCTTAAAATGGAACATGCCAACTGTCAGAAATACTCAAAGAACTATTCAGATAAATGGAATCCTTATGAGAAGGAGAGTTTTTCCTTCCACTTACTGATTTACATGTACCTTGACAATCTCTATTCTGGTTTGGTGACAGACAGAAGGTGAGAATTTTTTCTTTCTTTAATTTTGTGGGTTTTTTTCCATTTTGATATTATTTGACAGAGTTTTTATGCAATTGCAAATTATTACATAGTACAGTGTTATGTTACTTATTGCTAAATACTAGGTGGAGAGTTAAGTCAGCATTCTGAGGAAGTTGTTTTCTGAAAAGTGTATCATCTTATATCATGTTCAGTTCCTGTACTATTGTCTTGTCCATGTTACACAAAAGATATCTTTTAAAACTTTAATCTTCAAAAAGTAATGGAGAGTTTGTGCTAGTGTATATAACTTGCTAAAATACTTTCCTATTTTGAATGATATTCCTGTTCGTATGGCAGAATTGAAAATTAATTTCTCTATGTGAAAGATGAACATAAATATTTGGAGACATACAGTTTATATGTTCACATATTGCACGAAGTAACAATTATTGAAATTACTAGGCTTTCAAAATACTGGTCATATTATGAATATGCATTTTTMTGTTTATTTTTTGATATATTAGGACTTGATATTTCTAAAGAAGACACATCTAAGGCTTATGCAATATGGCCTCTGATATCTGATTTGTGCGAATATCAGTTGTGATTAGTCTGATAATCTCTTATATCCTCTTTAATCCTCTCTAAGTCCCTTTATTATTGCAAAATCCAGTCTCTGTCATCAATGTTTTTATTATGCCAGTTACAATCTGGATTAATTTAGGAAATTAGTTTTTCTAACTTATTGCATGCTCTGCCTGTGCATCTTTGCAGTTTCTTTTCGTGGCAACCCTGTATAATCCTCTGAAGCATCTTTTGCTGAGATTTTTAAAAGTTGTGATCTCACCAGTAACCATATGATTAGTTTCTTCCTTGTGTTATTAATAGCTGGACCTATTTTTTTTTTATATATAAAGCAAAAGGTGACTGATTACATAAACTTGAGATTTTAGAGCCTCTTTTTTTTCAGGAATAAAGGAAATAATTCATAGCAAGTAATTAGCTTAATGAGTTTAAATGAGTTTACCTTCTACTGTTCCAAAGTGTTTATGAGAATATCTGAATTCCCTCAATCTTATTTATTTTACTGATTTGTTGTGTAAATATTTTCAGCAACTTGGCAATGAATTTTTAATGTGAATATTTGGTTTCATACTAAAACACAGTTTCAATTAGGGGAGCCTCCTAAATAGTCTCTTCAATCCATCTTAGTCAACACAGTAACCGSCTAGCAGAAGACCATCATTGCTTTTGAAAAAGAAAATACAATACAGAGTAGAAACACTGTACGCAAGACTTCAAAGAGGAACTTAAGACTATAGCTATTTCATACTGGACAATAAAATGTGAGATTGCAAGTACTTTGGCATATAAAATGCAAAATGTAATATTTGATCAGCTGAGTATTTTCATTGTTTTTAATAATCACATAAATTCACCAAGAGATCTGTTGTTAGTCAGCTGTGTAGCAAATAATTTTTCATTAGAGTTCTTTTTCACAGAAAGGAAGTGTCCTGGAAATGTAAATGTTGTCCATACACCTTCTTATTAGAAACCATTTCCATATAAGTTTCTAGAGAATTCAATATGGAAATAAGGATAGAAAATTTGAGCTAAATATTTGTAATCAGTAAAATTAAAAATCAGCAGCAGGTAAACGTATTCTTCACAGTAAGAACAGCATTAAAATTAAAATTCTTCTTAAAATACTTTATTGTATTGAATAAATGATGAAATTTCAAAATTCCCATCAAAGTTTTCATTCCTTCTGCATCTGTATACATCTGAGGAAATGTATTCGATGAAAGGAAAGACAGTTATGAAGTGTCCTGCTTGTTTCCTTTAGAAGCTCCATCCTTCTGAAAAAAATGCCTCAGCTGGTAGGGAAAACTTTCATTTAGTGGCACTCATTTTAGTTGGTCCTGAATTAATATAGTTTTTTTAAAAAGCAAAATCACTATTTATTTTTTAAATAAGTTTCAGCTATACTCAAATTATAAATAGACATATATTTTTACCATAAAAATACTGTATATTCTGAAGAAAAATAAATGTGTGATCTGCCCTTAGTTTTTGCCTGATAGCAGAAGAAATGATTGATACTAGATTAGTCATTTATGTGTAGCTCATCTGGGTTTTTCTTCTGATCTTGTCAGTCTTAAAAGAACTATGAATTTTATTGAGGCTGGTGATGCACTTGTAGCTTTATTACCTGTTTGAGAAGCTACAAAATATTGAAGCTCTTTAATAACAAACTCTTTATATTTCCCTGTGTCAGCAAATTTCCTAGATTGATACATTCTGTTTGATTGCTACAATCCTACTGCACTGTTTATATGGTTCTAAGGCACTAGTTTTTGCAAGACCTTGAAATAAACTAGTAAAGGCATTATAAATATATCCTTTTCCTTTTTTAGTTTATGCATGTGACTTCCTTCTGTGCTATGATTAGCTGCAGTACTTACTTACTTTATTCTGACTTCCATCAGTGTTATTATTAGTTGCTCTCAGTTGACAGCTGAACTGTCAAATGCTGTTATTACCGAAAATGAATTCCTTCTTAAAATGTTAGTAGGTCTGATAAATAATAGTTACTGCTCACCTGTCTTCTACATCTTTACTTCAGAATTACCCAACTATCTTTTCTTTCCGAGATGGTGCAACAGATAAATATCAAACTAAATTGTCGGCAATTGTTCTCAATTTCTGTTTAACTTTGGAACTGCAGTTTCTATTACAGACCTGAAGGAAAGCTTCTGTTTTGATTTTGCCAGCTATACCAATTCATCTAATAGAAGATATTCACCCTATCTGCAAACCTTATTGCTAGATTCTGTGTACACCTCAAGTCTTTATATGTGTTGCTTGTATGTGTCAAGGAAAATAAAGCTGATAAAAAAATTAAATAATTGTAATAGGTTAGAAACAGAGTAATTTACTACAAATCTAAGTGTCTTTACAACCATTATTTAATGCATAATCTTCCATTTCTTCAGTTTGATTTTTTGAAATTTCTATCATAATGAGTCATTAGATTTTGAAAATGATCAGGAATGAAGGGATGGGAAGGTTTTATATGGCTGAATAGTTCACCTTTGGCAACAATATTTTTTTTTTTTTTGTGATCCTCAGTTAAGCAAAGAATTCATGCTTGTGCTTACCTTGTGGTAAGCTTGAGTGGGTTCAAGAAGAAAAGATGGATGAAGCCTAACATTTTACTTCTAGTTTCCAGTTGTCATTCCACTGTGGTTTCAGCTGTACTTTTTACTCTTCACTTGATTTACCTCTTCTTTAGGACTAAGGGAAACTAGATAGTCTTTTTCTGAGATTAGAAAGGTTGCAGCAGCAAGATGGTGTAACTGCTGATTTCTCTCAAGGACACCGAGCTGCTGGATGTGAAGCTGGGCCAGCTGCCCCCATGGCTGGCAGCAAGGGACTTCACCCTCTGTTTTGATGGGGCCCCGCATAGGTGTTGTGATAGGTACTATACAATAATTACATCACTATGAGAATGGTGGCCTTGGTGGTATCACTACGTAACTTGCTGGCAAATTTGTCATCAGCTTCCGTGTGGAGCTGTGATCACTTGAATCATGACTAACACAGCACGAACTTCAGAAAGTGGGAAGTACACCTGTTGAATAGACTTGGCTGCTGGAACAGTTACCCTGCTGAAGATATCAGAACTACTCACGTTAAAGCCTGTCCTGCTATTCTGACCATAATAAATTCTATACAGTTTCCACTTAAATCTATTTTTGCTGGGAAACAGGCTCTTCAGGCTTAGCAGTCTGTGAAGGTGAGGAGAGGGAGTTGCCCTTTATATGAGAGRGCAGCTGGAGTGCATGGAGCTCTGCCTCGTGACAAATGATGAGCCAGCTGAGAGTTTATGTGTTAGGATTAGAGGGTGACATTGTTGGATTAGAGGGTGACATTGTTGTGGGTATCTACTACAGACCTAACCAGGTGGAACAAGATGAGGCCTTCTTCAGACACCTGGAAGAAGCGTCACATTTGCAGGCCCCAATACTCATGGGGGACCTGGTTGATGTCACTGTAGTGTCACTCTTGATAATCTTTGAAAGGTCATGGCAGTCTTGAGAGGTTCCTCGGGGCTTGAAGAAAGGAAGTGTCACTGCTATCTTCAAGAAGGGCAAGAAGGAGGATCCAGAGAACTAGAGGCCATTCAGCCTAAGATTGATCCCTAGGAAGGTGGTGGAGCAAATCCTCCTGGAAACTATTTCCAAATATATGGAAGACAAGAAGATGATTGGGAGTATTCAGCATGGATTTATAACAGGGAACTCATGCTTAACCAACATGGTAGCCTTCTACAATGAGGTGACTGGCTTGGAGGATGAGGGGAGAGCAGTGGATGTTGTTTATTTTGACTTTAGCAAGGGTTTTGATGTTGTCCTTCATAACATGCTCATAGAACTGAAGTATGGACTAGATAAGTGGGCAGTGAGATGGATTGAAAACTGGCTGAAAAGTTGTGATCAAAGGCACAAAGTCCAGCTGGAGGCCAGTCATTAGTGGCATACCTCAGGGGTACTGGACCCCAGTTTAGGGGTCGATGGGACAGAGTGCACTCTGAACAAGTCTGTGATGATACAAAATGAGGAGGAGCTGCTGATACACCAGATGGTTGTGCTGCCAGTCAGAGCAACCATGACAGGCTGAAGAAATGGGCCAACAGGATTATACTGAAGTTCAACAAAGGGAAGTGCAAAGTCTTGCCCTGGGGAGGAATAATCCCATGCACCAGTACAGTCTGGGGGCCAACTGGCTAGAAAGCAGCTTTGCAAAAAAGGGCGTGGGGGGATGTGAACAACAAGTTAAACATGAGCCAGCATCGTGTCCTTGTGGCAAAGGCGGCCAGGAACTTCCTGGGCTGCATTAGGAAGAGCATCACCAGGGAGCAGGAAAGGGGATCCTTCCCCTCTGCTCAGCCCTGGTGGGACACATCTGAAGTGCTGTGTCCAGGTCTGGGCTCCTCAGTAAAAGAGAGATGGACATACAGAAGTGAGTCCAGTGAAGGGCCACAAAGATTATTATGGGATTGGAGCATGTGACATACAGGGAAGGACTGAGAGAGCTGTGACTGTTCAGGCTGGAGGAGAGAAGGCTCAGGGGGGATCTTATCAGTGTGTTTAAATGCCTGAGGTGGGGGATGGGATAAAGGAGATGGAGACAGGCTTTTTCCCAGTGGAGCCCAGTGACAGGACAAGAAGSAATGGTCATAAACTGAAACACAAGAAATTCCATTTAAACGTAAGAAAAATACTTTTTTTTTTGTGAGGATCATTGAACACTGGCATAGGTTGCCCAAAAAGGTGGTGGAGTCTGCATCCTTGAGGATATTCAAAACCCAACTGGACACAGCCCTGAAGTAACCTGCTGTAGCTGACCCTGGTCTGAGCAGGAGGATTGGACTAAAAAGTCTCCAGAGCTCTCTTCCAACGTCAGCTTCTCTGTGATTGTCATATCTGCAATTTCTCCTACCCACCAAAGTGGAGAAAACAACTATGAAAATGAAAGTAAATTTTGCCATGTAGAGAATCATGCTAACATTGCCAGTTATCTTCCAGTATCCACATTAGCTTACTGAAAACTGGCTGCTCTGACAGAAAAAATGGCRTATACAGTAGCCTATGACAGCTGACTATACAATGTTGTTCAGAATAGCCAGATGCCTTGCTGTCCCCATCCTAGTGTCTGCTTTTATATCCAGCATTGAAGATGGACATTGAAAGATGATTTGTTTAAATGACCACCAACAAAATTGCTGTGGATGTGGAAAAAAAAACATTATCATAAAGATTCTGAATGGAGGGGAACATCATATCTATTGGAACTCTGTTTTCAATGTTTCTTCAAACAGTTCTTCATTGCTCCGTATTTGAAAAGTTTTTTCATAATCATGAAGGCTTTTTCTCTTTTTTATTGCATTGTATGGGGGGAAATGATCCAGTGAGATTGAAGGAAAACCATTTCAGAAACTTCTATGACTCAGAGCCATAGTTCTTGTTCATTTATGTTCATGGGAGAACTGCCTTCTGATAAGCTCATATCTTTTTTAATTGAATCCCTTGGAACTTATGGTGAGGAAAATAATTYGTATTTCTGGATTTTGGCACTTAAAAGATTATCTCCTTTTCCCTTAACTCCATCCAGGTTATATTAACTGTGTTTCTTCTATCTTTTCGTTCTTACCCGAAGAGTCTGCCACGTCCCAGCAGATCTATGCTTTGTGATGCTGAAAATGGAAACTTTTACTGGAGTTTTCCTTAAGTATTGGTTGATTTATTTAAAAATATTGTGGTTTATGATAAAACTATAGAAATGGTATTACTTTGATTGGCGTGGTCTTCAAAGTATGATCTTTCTGTCTTGAAGTTCAAACTTGTATTTTGAAAATTAATTCTCTTCACTAAGAGATGCTGCTCTGAGACACTGCAAGGGCATACAAAATTATAGTAGACATAAGTACCTAGGTTAGGAAAGGAAGCCCCAAACAAATAATTGAAGAATTGGCTGTCCAGGGGTGTCTCAGGAAATGAGAGTCCAAATTTTCTGGGAAAAAGAAAAGTTGAATGATAAAACACTTAAACCTCTTAAAAAAGCTTTATAAACAAGGATTGTCTCTAGTAGCATGGTAAATACATGCTATTGCATCTGAATTACAGACTAGGTCACCTGCATTCTCCATCAGTTGCTGCACTGAGATTTAATAGCAAAGCCTCGAGAGCAAGGTTACCAGACTAAATACCCTGTGCAATTTCTGTGGGCTACAGAAGCATACTGTGTGTGTGAAATCAAGAATTTATGATTCATCTAATTAAAGTCTTAACAGTTCTGATGAAAAAAATTGTTATCGGTCTAGGTAAGAAGATACTTACACTTATAGTCAAATTATCCAACTAGTACTGCTTATGCCCAATAATCATAGAATAGAATCATTAAGGTTGGAAAAGACCTCTAAGATCATCGAGTCCAACCATCAACCCAGTACCCATGCCCACTAAACCATGTCCCGAAGCCCCACATCCACACGTTTTTTGAACACCTCCAGGGATGGTGACTCCACCACTTCCCTGGGCAGCCTCTTCCAATGCCTGACTACCCTTTCGGTGAAGAAATTTTTCCTAATATCCAATCTAAACCTCCCCTGGTGCAACTTGAGGCCATTTCCTCTCRTCCTATTGTTTGTTACTTGGGAGAAGAGACCAACACCCGCCTCTCTACAGCSTCCTTTCAGGTAGTTGTAGAGAGCGATAAGGTCTCCCCTCAGCCTCCTCTTCTCTAGGCTAAACAACCCCAGCTCCCTCAGCCGCTCCTCATAAGACCTGTTCTCCAGACCCTTCACCAGCCTCGTTGCCCTTCTCTGGACACGCTCCAGCACCTCAATGAAATGGAACTATTGAAACTAATGAAACTATTGAAAATGTTACACGCACGTTTTCTAGTACCTATGCCTTACACTGATGCTGTGGTCACCCTTCTAATGCATGTATGGGTCCTGAAGTCAATGGTGCTATTCCTCCTCAAAAGAAAGGGTTATGGCAAGTCATCATCATCCCAGGTTTTTGATAGGAGGAATGTGATGTTTATGTTGATGATTTCTTACCCCTCCCATGGGGGTCCCACTTGGGTTTATTTGGCATCATGATTATACATTCGCTAACACAGTTGGCTTTTTCTTCATTGATCTGCATTTCCGCATTATATCAAAATTTACTATAAATTATATGTTTTGCATATGTTGTATACTTGTTTGTGTCTGGTTGGAGATGGGGGGACTGTTACAATCCTGTTTTTATTCAGCAGCCTTTAAGCTGTGTCTTTCTGATAATCTAAATAATGTTTTACTGGCATAACCTAGTTGAGCATATATGCTTGTTCTGAGAACATTAATAGTTTACAAATATAACAGTGTCCTAGAAGGCATTATATATAAACACGTACAGAATCAGGTACAATGTCCTAGTAACAGCTTGTCACCAGTATCTACTAGTTGTGTCAATATCACTCATATGTTATCACAGTTATTTCACAACACAGTGCTTGTCATAAGCTGTAATCTAGACTGCTTGTCCCTGCTCAAGAATGAAGACAACAAACGTGGTTTAACAACTCTGCAATATTATTAAGCCATTTGGGAAATTACCTACTAAAAAACCTCCCAACCCCCCCAAATTGGGAGATTCATTTCTAAGGGTGACTTTCTGATCAGAACTAAAACATTAATATAGATGCACCCAATGAGTTAACAGTGGAAATAGTTGCAAAGTGTCTGAACTGCTAAAACACAAGTTCTGTATTTAATTTCCTGTTGTTATCCATGAAGAAGGTAAGTGACAAAATTACCTTTACAATACCGTCCTGATAAACCCACATATCAGTTTGCTTTGAGGTCTCCAACAATCCACTGTCATGTTTTAAAGGTTCCAGTGCAGTGAAATACTCTAGAGGTATGGACTTTTCACTCTTCTGTTCAGAGGAACTCCCTATTTCATATTTAATGTTGAGTTATGTACGTGATTGGCTTTGTTACTGCACTAACTGCCTCTTCAGACAGCAAACTGCATAAGAACCTGTAAAATTAGTCACCTGCAGTCACCATTGCAAGCTTCGCCAGAACTTAAGTCACTGTGATGGCATTGTTGCACGATGTCTCTATCTCTGAGATCTGCAGAGTTTTACCCTGAACTATTATTCATATTTTACCAAGCATTTCCAAAGCCGCCAAGTAGGAATTGGGATTTGAAAGAACTGCCCTCATCTCTATATACAGCGAGGAATTCTAGAACCCTCCTTCAACTAAATAGTGGCTCATGGGGAGCACAAATTGAAACTTGACATGTAGGAAAGCAGACAAAAAGGTTTTATGTTACTTGTAACTGCTGTTCTTCAAAGTATGTCAACTATATATGTTATTCACAGCCCCTTCTCAGACAAATTGATAGAATCTTAAAATTTGAGGGTTGAGAAGAATTAGAAAGAAAAAAGCATGTGCTGCATCATTGATGGACATGCATTTAAAAAAGAGCTAGAGCTCACTGCAGACAAACTGCAGAGACAAAAAATTGTCTGGATTTCACTGCCTAGTCTTATAAACACCTACAACATACATATCAGCAAATCACCACAAAGAAAATCGGTACAGGAAAATAACTTTTTCATTCATTACCTAGCCTCATCTGCTCATGGTCTGTTTATTCATATAAATTGCCATTAATGCTAGTAATTTGGCTCAATACCCTTGTGTCTGATATCTTGTGTTCACAGAAGAAAACAGAGCATTAGTCCAAAGGGTTTATTCTGACATGATTAGATACCGCAGTTCAGACAAATATGTTGTTTGGCTAGTTTCTAGTTGAGATATTTTTAGCGTACACTTTTGTTTCCCTTTACTCCGTATGGATAGTTGCTGAAAGACTCAATCCATAAAGTTTTCTAGGAGGAATATGAATGTAGTGACGCTGGAGTAGGGGAAATTTAACATATATGGTGTAATATGGAATATATAATTATTGAATCATTTAGGTTGGAAAGGATCTCAGGAGTTCCCTGGTTCAACTTTCTGCTTAAAACAGAATCAGCTATGAGATTAGACCAGGTTGCCAGGGGCTTTACCTAGTCAGATCTTGAAAATCTCAAAGGATGGAATCTGGACAACCTCTCTCAAGGCAACCTGGTAAGAAGCTGTCTTGTTTCAGTTTATGTCTCATCATCCTCTCATGATACACCACCATGAAGAAGAAATCTGGTTTGGACAAAAGAGGCAGTGAATGGGGTGAAATAACGACCAAGAAAAGATGAGCATAGTGGTACTAGCAAAAGCCAATTTATCAAAAGCCTTTCCTGAAAAGGTTCAATCACAGCACAGATCCAACAAAATAATACCAGTGGACATTGTCAGAGACAAGAATAAGTGCAATGACTTTTAAGAGCATTAGAAGAATTGAAACAAATTGAGAGAGAATAAAAACCTTACAGGATGAGTTTGGCTTATTTATTTAGGGGAAGCATGAACTGCTAAACAAGAAATATAGCAAAATCATAGCATAATTTAAGTTGGAAGGGACCTCTGGAGATCATTTCGGTCCATCTCACTGCTCAAAGCAGGGCCAAACTCTAATTTAGATCCAACTTTAAAGGTCTGCCAGGTTGCTCAAGGCCCTGCTCCCAATCAAATTTTAAGAATCTCTAGTAGGTGGAGATTCCACAAGTTCTCTGGGCAACCTGTTTTAATGTTTGACCATCATAATTGTGAAAACTGTTTTTTCCTTGGACTTGATCAGAATTTCTCACGTTGTAATTTAGGAGGCAGCTGGAGCTGCTGCCAATGTGTATATTGGTGTCATCATTTTTGGTACCATTGATAGTGGCATGACTATGACTGGCCTTAGTCTGGGAACTGCTCACTGCAGCACTGAGTGGGACTGAAGAGTCACTGACTTCCTAATGCAAAAGGCTGGTGGCAGAACYGGAAATATTTTGTGCCTCCCTGGATCTCACCTGTAAAACAGCAGTATCAGCCTTTCCTTAAAATAGTCTGAGCTCTGTTGAAAAAAGATCTGTGTATGTGGATATTATATTATTCCTGGAGAAGAGAAATTGAGAGTGCAAAAACCATGTTGCTTAAAGTAACAGTACTAAAAGTAGAAGAATAACAAAAGAGATTTCCAGATGATGTTCTTTACATGGAATTGATAAGATATGGCCTAGACATGCCAGCTAGAAGAAGAAGTGGAGCCAAATGTCACACACTGGCAGTTGGACTTCAGAGCAAATAGGATGCTAAAACTTTCCAGGGTGGAGCAAAAAGAAAAGGTTGTTGGTTTGGTAAGAAATTAAGTTTGTCTTGTTGACTTGGATTTGTTCATCAATGAAAATTAAGGGTAAAACATTCAGACATTAATATTTTTCTTACTACCAATCTAGGACATACTGATTGATTTTAGGAGAAAATATTTTTCTTCCATTACATAATGCATACATATATATTGTTGTTTCATCACAAATGTTGACTTCAGTTGCTTTTTTTTTTTATTATTTTTTCATGGGTTGGAAAGAAGAGAAATCACCTTTTCTAAAATATTTCAAAACAGCTACTTAACTTTTAGTATTTATAGAAAGGCGTATTCTGATTTTTCTTAAGCTACAGTAGAAGCTTGGACCTCCTGAATATAGAAGTCAATATGAGCTCTACCTGAAAAACAGAAAGATATAATTTAAATCAGAACTGTAGCTAAATTTTTCCCTCAGTGTCATTCATCTTTGATATGCTATAACACTGTGTCTATGTTTCTGTAGTACTTGTGCTTCCATTACAAACTAAGCAGACAACCAAAAGGTATCTTTCAAGTTGATCTCATTTCTTTTCAGGGTACAGCATACCATCCTTTCAGTTTCTGTTACTAATGGAAATAATTTACTTGTATTTCTTAGCTTTGACTAATAAATTTGTTTAAACCTTGAAAATATCGTTAATTGGGGTTTAGTAGCATTCATGTCATTCCATAAACATATGGAATTGCTGTTATTTGAGTGGAAGTACATGTGAACTCTCTAGTTTACAAATTAATGTAATCCTCAATCAATGCCATAGATTGTGAAGAGTGTTTCTGTAAATGTTATTTCATGAATATTCTAATTTTGTTAGGGTTTTTTTTAGTTATTGCAAGACATTGTAACTCTTAATTTGGATATGTGCATATCCTAATGACTAGTTACCGGTAGGTAGATGTTAATTTTACCTTATCAGAGAGAATAATCAGCATTAGCTAATGTATATGAATGCCTACACTATTCTAGCAATTGAATTGTATAACTTACAGTTTATCAAAATTTAGATAAATAGTTTTAAATTTTAAGGATCTACCAGATAAAAACCTTACATTACAGTGCCTTCCATTTATACCCTTGGTACCATGATGTTTGCATTCTTGGTCACCAATGATTTACACTTTCATGTCCTCTTCAATGTGCATGTGCTGCATATTCTTGAGATTATAGTTCGTAAGCAGTAGGAGGGTGGAGGAAAGAATAGAAATGTTAATACAGTCCCAATTATTATGATTTAACTTCTATCTCCATGGAGAATATTTGCCTGTGTCGATATGATACATCCTGAAAACCAAACAGGTAGAAGGTGTTAATTTTCAATATTAAAATATTCATGGAGTTAAAGTACAGTGAACTATAGCTGTCTCCTGAGAAGAGAGAGGAAAAACTTCATACAAATGTTTTTGACAATAGAGCTTAGTGAGAATGATTACCGTTACAGTAGAGAAAGGGGAAACGTCATCTCATTGGAGGATCAGGAATTGAATCTTTATCAAAACTACAGTATTAAAACTAGTCCTTAGAGGAAAGGGAGATATTTAAAACTTATTTATTTCCTTTGTTTATCAAACCAAACTCATACCTTTAGCTGTGATGCAAGGTATGACAGTGCTTTAGCAAGGCTTTTACAGATGTTCACTGACTTTATCAATGGTCTTGAAGTGGATGTTAAACTGTGTGGAGTTACACAATACAGTGATACCTTGGGTAACTCTTAAGATTGGTTGATAAAAATAAGTACATTCATCATGGCCCTTTTATTATTAAAAGGCAAAAGTCAGCAGGGCGTTGTGAAGAGGTAGATTATTTTATAAAAGTGAAGGAAGTAACAAAGGCTTGTTTCCCAATGATGTCTATTTCTCATACCCTTTTCCCTGGGTATGAATTCTACCTGTTTTCTCTCTTCCCCCTTTCCCAAACCCTCCTATACCTGCTAACTATTGCCTGAGAGAGAAGTACATGCTGTTGCTGTTTCTGAGCTACACGTGCTAACTGGACAGATAGTACAGGCAGACAGAGTAGCTTGCAACAGGTCAAACAGAACACTTAACTGATATATTCGTGTTACCACCCCTCCCTCAGTGGAATATTAATCGAGGTCTGCCTTCTTTAACTGGCTGCAGGTTTTCACAAATCTTCTAGGACTCTAATTGTATCCCTTTAAAACTCTGAAATTTTTTTGCAGTTGGCCAATAGTCTCAAAAGTTGCAGAAGGCAGAGTATACATCCTTATAGAAGCCTGATTCGTTTCTTTCCTTAGAATACCAGGCTAAAAATACTCTAAACATCAATTTAAAATCTTTTTTATTCTTTATTTTCCTTATGAAGTGGCGATAATAATTCTATAATTAGAGTGGAAACAATCTTCCCATCGTAGGTGTAGAAGGAATGCGATTCCCTGAGACTGCCTACTTTCCAAGAAGTTTGGTGAAACTCAAAAGAAGAGTTTTTATATTACATTATTCAATGTAATTTTAGCAKTTTGTTTTTCATGGTACTAGATTTTCTGTTGCACTCTGGTCTCTTGGTATCTGTATTAAGGAGCTAGAACTCAATAAATAAAAAATGCCCACTGAAAGTTTCCAATTACTAATTATCAACATTAGTAATCAACCTATTTATCACCCTAGTCTATAATGTGTACTTTTCAACTCTTAGTGTGGATAGTTTATTTGTTTTTGGAACAATTAGTTATGACTAACATATAGAGCCAGTAATCTTTCATTTCGATTTATCTGTACAATTTTGAGACTATTTTCTATTTGGGAGTTTTATTAATAATTTTACACTCTTTTCTAGATACTATGTGGAGCAGGTTCTTCAAAGTTCCACCTTAATTTATTTTCTTTTTTTAGTTCATTGATAAATTTCAGGAATACGTTTTTCAATAAATATTGGTTTATGGTGGTATCCTGGAGGTCAAGACACTCATCTATGATATGGAAACCTTAGATTTTTACCGAGTTATAGCACTGGAACAGATGCATTTGGGGTATGACTTAATCCTTATTTAATCAATTAAAATAATATTGCCAAGGGTTCTGGAACCACAGTGTGTTGTGGTAGATGTTGAAACTGTTGACATTTATAGGAACTACATGTATACAAAATATACAAGAAAGAAAATAAAAATAACTAGATTAGGGCACTCCCTGTTGACACCAGATACCTTCATTCCAGTCCCTGCTCAGAATAGCGTGTGTAGCGTATAAAACTGCTACAGCTGTATCAGGAGGTGCTAGGAAAAAAGCATCCCAATACCGTGTAGTCCCATGCCTAGGGCTTTCTCCCTTCTCTGCCATAACCAGCCCTTTTGTTGTGTGAGGAGTCTATTATACACAGTAAATTGGAGGTGTCAGCTTAAACTGAATTGAGCATTAATGTGGATGTTACAACACAAAAAAGTAGGATTAATTAGACATGATTTGACTGAAAAACAGCATAACATGTAAAAGAAGCACTTTTATTCTGGAAAGGGTCTGCACATCGTGCATACCTTTGTGCATGCCATTGTGCATGCCTTTCAGTTTCTCCTAAGTAAAAAAGCCCTTGTTCGTTTTTGAGAATCTTCAAATCACCAAGAAAAGAAAATTATCATTAAGTTTTATGCATTCACTGTGTAGGTAGTTATGGCTAGTTTGCTAATTAAATGTACTGAAGATACTCTCTTTCTGTCCTTTGACTTTCACCTGTGAGTATCTTCATGCTTCCTGCTAAGCTCAAAACTGGGAGAGGTTAAGATTTGGCTCCCATCAGCACCCTACCAGTTCAGCTCCTGAGATGATGAGGACTATAAGAAGAGGAAATAACCATGATGAGGAAGAGAAAATACACAGTTGGTCATATTTGCTGGAAGATAAAGAAAAAAGCTCTACATGTGTTGTGGGGGGTTCTTGGAGTGCAGAGAATGAAATGAGCTCCAAAAATTTGAAAAAACTGTGTTTTTACTAGCTAGATAGAAGATGTCTTCCTATGCAAAAAAATATCTCCAAGAAGATTCTTGTGAACCATAGAAAATCGTTGGTCAATCTTCTGTGTTATTCAAGTCTAGATGGAATAAAAGATGTATGTAATAATGAAAAAATTATATCTAGCTGAATCTATAATCACATAAATATATAGGACAGGAAGGCTAGCAAGCTGCTGAAGTGACATTTTAAGGTCTAATTATCTTATGTGGAAAGAAACTAAGGAAATTACAACTAAAGCAGTTGGACAGTGTATGTCAGTGAATGATGACAGTGCTGAAAAGAATCTGAGTCTCAGACTTCTTTTCAAAATGCCAAAAAAAGTCCAAAAAAACCTGTCAGTACTCACCAGTCTAAAACTAATCAGCTTACTGAAAAGGGAGAGATCTGTAATATTTCAAGACATTTTTGATAAAATTACAGAAATAATGGATCACAAGAACAATACTAAGATTAAAAAAAAAAAAAAAGGGCTTTGACATTCAGTAAGAAAAGTTAATCCAGCTCTACTTCACCCCATACCTGAGACATCATGATTTCCAAAGAGTTAATATCAACTCCTGCCCAAATGGTCTTTTAAAAAATGATGATAGAACTCACAGTTCATTAACTTTAGATACTTCTGAAGAAAATTCAGCAATTTCAGCAAAAGAAGAGGAGGCTTCAGAAACGATCTCAAGGCAAAGAGTGATTAAATCGATTTAAAGCCTTTTCTTAAGTCACAGCACACAGAGGTAGAGAATTGTTAAAGAAAAACGTGGGACTTGATATGGGAAAGATTTTAAACTTGTCACCGTAGAGTAACAAAAATCAACATATGATTGCCAAACTAACAAGTATGAAGATGATAACTTCATTTTAAGAATTTTTTTAAAAAGTTCAGCAAAAGGATCCCCCATATCTWCCAGACCTCAAAGAGACCACAAAATTCTCCCTGCCCTGAATATGGGACAGATTTGTTTAGCCCATAGTAACAATGCTGTATGGATTAAAAATGCTGTGTAAGAGCTTCAGCATCAGAAGTAGCTGTATTCAATAAATAGAAATGGTATTAGGAGCCCAGGGAGTAGAAAGTTCAAAGTTTTTTGTTTAGATATTTCATATGTTCTGGTCAAGATTAATATATTTCCATGCAGACTTAGTAGACGTCAGTAACAGACAGTATGTTGTCCAGCTGTGCTGAAATTATTAACATCAACATAATCAAATTTTATCACCAGCTTTTTAGACATGAAAAATTATTTTTCAAGGAAAAAGGATGCAAATGAACAGTAAGTCTAGGGGGTTATGGAGACTGAAAAAAACCCACGTTTGGAGAATATACAAAAAGTCGTTTATTAAGCCTGCATTTGCAAATATGAAAAGCATTTTGAATAACAAAATCTATGAAAGTAATAGCATTATGACCTATGATGTCTGTCCCTCCACAAACACAACCTAGCCGCTGTCAGTATCTGTGAAGACATATTCTGTGAGAGCTCCTTTTCACTTGTATCTTACTATTTTGAATTCTGATATGAGACAAAATTGACTTTTTTTCACCAAGGAAAATTTTACCTCTCCTAGGGCAACCTTTTTTAGCTATATGCAAAGCAGACAAATTGAGATTGTTAAAACCTTTTCAACTGCATACAATCTGAATTAAACAACTATTCTTTTCCTACTAGGGTTCCTCTTGTGAGGGAATGATTAGAATTTAACATAAAAAAAAGCCATTGATCTGTTGTCCTTGCAAAAAGGACAGATATCTTAGCAGGTTAATACATACCTTCATCAACAACATTAGCACTGAGAGAGAGAAAAAAAACCTGCCATACAATAGAATAGATATTACATCATGTCGTAAATTCTAATCTCAGTACCAACAAACTTTTTTGCTACTATTTTGTCCCAATAATATCTTACACGATAGATGTAATAGATTTGAATCTGGAAGAACTAAGGCAATTAGTTAAGTAGAAAAAACATTGACATAGATGAAACATAGATCTTGACAAGCTGCATGTATGTGCCTAGAAGAAAGGAATAGAAGTGAAGGATTCATGCATGTAGGGTTCCTGTGTTTGTTTCTAATGATAACAAATAAATAAATAAATTGAAGTGCTAGACTGGCTTTCAGTTAACTAGATAAAGATAAAGAAAGAAGCATGAAGATAACTCAAGTATGCTATGGAAATAAATTTTAACAGATAGAGGCAGAACCACTCTTATGTAGAGAACGTATGTGTAGCTTTAAGAATGTTGATTCACCTAAGATTTTAAGATTCTCCTAAAAGCCTTAGAACAGCCCACTAAGTCAACTGAGAACCCCACTCAGATATACAAAAAGGCTTTTCAAATATGCTTTCTGACACACCATTTTTTGAAAGCTGGTTAAGCTACAGGTAAATGTGGTGACACATCAACTACGCTGTTCTCTATGTTGTCACTGGCAGTTTAGTATTTGTATAAGGTGTACTTTGCAAAAGGCACAGATGATCAAGTGGCAAACAGCTGGCTGAGTGCTTGTTGAAAGGCTCTTTGACAGTGGCATCAGTTCATGTGACAGTGATTTCTACTGTTACTAATAATAATGTTCATAATAGTATAAGGTGTCTTCTGAGTTCTGCTCATCAAGAAAGGTTGGCAATTGGCTTAATAAATGCAGCCTACTAACACCTGCATGGAGAGTGAGCTGAGACCTACAATCCACTTAATAGTCAAAGTTATAACAGAAATTTTGTGGCTTGAACTTGAACCTTAAAAAATTTGAAAAGGAAATAAAATACACTTTGGGGCAGTTGGATTTATTCATATTCTTATATTGCTTGAAATAACATCTTTTATTTTTCCTTTAAAAATCATCAGTTTGCCGATTTCTATGAATAGTGTTTGAAATATTATTATATCTTAATTTTGTGGTTATAGCACACCAGGAATTATTTCCTACAAGTGAGATTTGCTATCTGTTTAAGACAGACAAGGAAAAGTGCCTAAATAAGCAACTACTAAATGCTTTGTAAATATTTCAGCAGTAATTCTCAAACTGAACAACAGTGGTTAAACTTACTTTATCAAGTGATGCAAAAGAAAATGACAATTAAAAACAGTTAATTTCCATTATGTTTAGAAAGAGGTGAAGTTGGGGGGGATTTTACATCTAGCTGTTAGTGTCATCTCGCTTTCAGATCCATCATTCCTCTAATTTTTTTTGGTTTTTGGAAGTAAAAGTCACACATGAAGTTGGAAAGAAAATGGAACTGCTTTGGCTCTTTAGATACAAAGTTTTTGTTCTTTTTAAGCTCAGGTTACCTTTGTCGTGGTTAATAAATAAGCACTTGATGAAGTGAATAAAATATGTAGTAGCTTTTTAAGCAGTTTCTTAATCAATTTCGGGGACTTCTGATTTCACAACTTTTTTTAATAGATAATGGCTTCTCCCAGTGGTTCGGTATTCTGTTCTACCACTTGGTTCTTCAGACTTAAAATGTAGTAGGTGGGCAAACATGTACAGGACTGTAGGACATATGAGGTCTGGACATAGAATTGTACTGTTTATTCAAGATGGGGCAAATGAGGATAGGTAGTGGGGATAATTAGGAATCTACCATTCCTCTCCTTTCCTCTTTAGCTGTTGTTTTTAGTGTTCCTATTCCATCTCTTCAGATGCAGTCAAGTAATTTGCTATTGAAGATAGATAGCCATAGGATAGGATTTTGTGCATTTTTTTAATTGTGGGAGGATGATGAGGGCCCTGTAGTAACTGCTCTGCTAGCTGAAGCCACTAGCCATGGGAAGTTTCCAGGTGCATTCTATAGAGAGCTGAAGCATGGCTTTATGAAAGGTGATAGTTAACTCGTCACAACCGTGTTTGACTTTCTGGATTTTTATAAGGTTGGTAAGTAATTCTAATCCAGTTCTAAATTGGGAAATTAGTGCCAAAATGTTGTTTCACCAAAACCATGGATAGAGTCTGTCACAATCAGAATTAGAATGCAGTGATTTTATCATCTTCTTGGTCCCATGTCTAATCCTTTAAACAATGTTCTGTCATGACCCAAGCAAGTTTCTTGATAGCTCATAGGTCAATTCAGCCTTTTCAGAGTCAATGTCTTCAGATAAGTGATTCACCTGGATTGTCTTAGGGCTAATAAACCAGTGATTCAATAGCTGACTGACCCAATGGGGCCCTGTTCTCTTTTGTGAAAAACCTAGATATTTTTAGTCACAGCTCCCAGATGGAGCAAAGAGAAATTTCTGTATTTTTAATTTTTCCACAATATGGAGATAAATTTTTTGCACAGTGCTAATAGGAGTTAGAGTAGTGTTATTTCAATATATTCTGAAAGTTGCTATCATATGGGCTCCATATTGTCATCTCACCTATTATTCTCCCTATCTAACACTTATTTTTGACCAAAAATAAATTAATGTTTAAATAATTTGAAATAATTTTTTATTAAGCTTTTGGAATTAAGCTTTCCAATGGAACATATTAGACCTACACAAGACTTCAGGGTTAGAAAACATACTTACCAAAACACATAATGAGGCTTATTTGCCACCTCCTAGGTGTGGAATAACTGCCAGGGAAAAAAAATTAACCTCCTATCAGATTTGGTTCTATGGCAGCTTAAGTTAATTTAATTCTAGCTACCATGGGCATGCCTTTCCCTCTCCTTCACTTTCAGCAACTGTGGTGGCATTCCAACTCTGTTGAACCATTTCAGTACATTCTCCAGCAAAAAACTATTTTAACAAAATAATGTGAATAGTTTCCTGGCAGATTAGAGCATTGAAATGGCTCAGTGCATGATCAGGCAAACACCAAAATTAGTGGCATAAAAGAGAGTATAGATCCAACTGGAAGGGAATGCAGGACTTTGACAATGTAGAATAACAAGAAGCAGGATCACTATATTATGGCCTTGCTTTTAGTCTCTTCCCTAGATATCCTCTGTCAGGGTCACAATAATAAGTTAGGATGTTAGGTGTATTCCAGCATGGACCTTCATAGATGTGTGTGTGATGGAAGTGCAAAATAGGCTGAGGATAACTCCCCTAATATTTTACAGTTTTACCAACTGTTCTTTACTTTGAAATACACACAGATATGCCATGGTAATGTACAGGAGCATTATAAAGAACTAAAGATTATGGAAATATAAAAAAAAAAGTAACAGAATTGTATATATTATTAAAAAAAAATAAAAGCCACGTGTTTCATTTTGTTTCCTAGCCAACAACATTCTTATAACTTGCAGTATGTAGAACTACGACATTTGTGTTGATCTGGCATCAAAAATACACATGCARCCATAAAGAATGTTGTGGTTACTTCTACATCAGGGAGCAGTGCAGGCCAATAAGATCACCAAAGGAAAAGAGCTCATGCTGAGGATATGATGTTTTACACATTTCAGGGATTTTCTTCATTCAGACTGACTGTTGTCTGAAGGGACTCCAGTTCATTCACTTAGAAACTGCTTCATGTGAACTGTAATTGGGTGCCACTCCAGAAGCATATTTGTGATCCCAGCTGAAACATGAATGAAACAGTGAATTAATATTTTTCTAAACATTAGACTGCAGATGGAAGAATTTCCACAATCAGGAAAAATTTAGGAGGCTCCCAGATTTAGTGGAATTGATGCACTGGAAAGCCTTGTGAAACTAATAAAGCAAGAAAAAAAAGACAGTATTCATCTGTAAACTGGAAGAAGGAGAGAAATATATTAGCGGTTGTCACTCTTCTTCCTTTGCATTAAAGGAAATTGCTTAGCAAGCATCAGGAGAGAAATCTAAATGATATGAAATAGTTACATTATACTCCAGCAGAGAATAAGAAGAGATGGAGGGCCTTCTGAGAACAAAGTGCTGTAGAGCAGGTTGTAACATAGGCACATCTGGCTTACCGAAACAGCTTATCTTTTCCCCAATCAAAAATAACATTTCTGAGGTGATGAAATAGAGTATTTCTGTTTGCAGCTTATGACTTTCAGTAGTGTCTCAAGGCAATAATGAGATACAATATCTTTGTACAAAATCACGTCTGATTTTTCTTTCAAGTTCTGGTGCTTTAGAAGCATTTGTAGTGTTTGCTGACCTTCTATCACTAGTTTCATTTTGGTGTCTTGAAAYTGATTTCTCTCATTTTGACTTTTGAAGCTATGAGGTGGGCTTTGATCTGTTGTCCAGATTTGTGCAGTAGCCCCAGAAGCAGCTTTTAAGCATTAGATATGGCACCATTTAAAGTATATCAAGAGAGGCACATGTGAACAAAGAGCTCCCTGTTTCTTTTTGGATATAAAAAGCTTTTGTCTGATACATGTTGATGGATCTGTTCTTTTCATATTGAATGCTTGTGATATTGATATTAAATAAAAGGAATTAATGTGGAACTCAAGAGTACCTATTGGGACATCTTACTGTGCCTCTCCTGTCATTTGAAGTTTCTCATTCAATTTTTGGTATGTCTGCATAGGAAAATCAAAACATGATTGTAGAATGTCTTAACCACCTATGTTAGTTTAATCAAATTAGGATCAGTAAATTAAGACAGAGCAGTACAGGCTTTGTTTCTTATTGCCAGTCAGAGTAGACACTCTTGGGAATGCCCAGTGCAGATTCTGATTGTTAACACTTGCTAGGATTTGTGTTTCCAAGTCTTTACTACTACTATTACTTATGTTTATTAGAAAATCTGTGGATATGTCACCAAATACTATTATCATGCTCTTGTTTTGTTGTGTTGGTAGGTAACTGCCAAAATCTTGATGTTTTCTCATATGTGATTGCTGGGCTTGTCTTGATGATGGGCTTGTCTGTGTTACAAGTATAGAAACACGTAAGGTAGCTATGTGCATACTAACTCCAGAACCACAAACTGGGGGTCATGGCTTTTGCACGTAGGCTTGCTCTCTGGGCAAGATGTTGTGCCGATGCCTGGTCAGTCAAGTTAAGGGCTCTATCACACTATATGGATGAGGACCTTGCAGTTGATGGTAGTAAAGCTTTGTATGTCAACATGGCACTGCATAGTGCTAGGTATATTATTTGGCCTTTATTCCTGCTAGGTTGAGTATTTCTTCATTGTATGGTGTAATTTATTTGACTTATTTAATATATCTTGCATTTTACTTGAGGTTTATATCAGGATTTGGCAGCAGCTTCTGGCTCCAGTACACAAGGAAATGAATGGTGATTTTTTCTGTTGGGAAATCAGTGTGTTGTCAGTTGGACTGTGCTGCGTTAGCCACGTAGAGTGTTAGTTTAATAACAGTACAAGAGGAGGGTAAGACAAAGACCCTGTCAGTGGTTACACAAACATTCCCTTGATGCCATCACCTTTACATCTGCCCTGAGACAGTAGCATGCATCAGTAGACTCCATTCTGTGGATACAGTGCAATTTTATACAAATACATTTTTCAGTTTTTAATACAAAGAAATTGGATTTATGATTTTATTTCTGAAAACTTCACTCTTCAAGATGATAATGTGGTATTATATTTTCTAGGAAGACTGCATGTTTTAGGTAAGAAAGTTGAGTGGTCATATAACTTTTGATCCCTATAGCTTCAAAAATAGATGTAATGAAATATTTTTGTGAGGAAAAAACACAAAAAGATCTGGTTAAATTCCAGTCTTCTACCTTTTGGCAGACAAAAAAATGGAAGTTTTTTTGTTCTTCCCAGATGTCATCTAAATGCATTAACCCAGGTTAATCAAATAAAGATATGTCTTTAACCATTAAATTTGATTACAATGTCACTGGTCTTTTTTTTTTTTTATATGAATCATTATATAACAACAGTAAAATCTCAGTCCATTCTACTTTTAGGAAGCAAAAACATTGGTCTCTTAATATCTTGATTCCCTACAACTTAATATATGATCACATCTTTTATTTTCCATACAGCATTTGAACAATTATTGACTTCTGATTTGAATAAAACAACCTGTGTCTGCATAGGCAGATGAGAAACTGTATATCCAATTAATTCTTGATGTTCAATATAAATTCAGCACCGCTCCTTGAAGAATCAGTCACCTATTTCTTCCTGTCCCACTCCATGCTGCTCTCTCCCTTGTGCCAGCTTAAGTGTTCACTCATCTTTGCAGTAAACCACCTTAAGGATCTAATACTTCGCAAATCAACCTAACAAAAAAAMCCTAACCAATAACACCAAAAAACAAAACAAAACAAAACCATCCCTTTGTTCTTGATCTGGTCCTCTGAATACCGACATGAAAGCTTCTGTCATTAATGGAGAGCAGTACATTGTGCTAGCGTCCAGGCTCGTGAGATGGGAAAGACCACTTATCTCTGTGTCAGTGTCAATTTTTGTCTGGCTTAAACTGCTCATGAAACTAGTGTTAGTTTTCACGAAAATCACCAGTTGTCCTGTGTAGGTATGTGTTTAGGTCCCTGAGTATGCATACAGTTTGACACTCAGTTAGGAAATTTGGAAAATTCAGTCTTCAAATAATTAATTGCTGTTTAAATCTGGCTTCAAATAATTTTTCTTAGTCATTTTCCTAATGTGCCATCACTGAAAAGTCTAAGAATGCAACCTGATACAATRGTTTTAAATGCCCATGAGTCAATGAAAGAAATATGGCCTCCCTCCTTTTTTTTTTTTTGCTTAATGGCTTGTATCTTTTATCTTGTCACATAGTTCAATGGCACAGAATTACAATAAATTAGKTTTGCAATTATCAAACTCTTCAACTTCTCTTTGGCATTTAACGAACCTCAGAAGCTGTTTATTGCTTCGTATACTTTGCCATCATGAATATTAGCCTTTAATTAACTGGAACTCTAATCTTAATCTTTCTAGCTATGTTGCAATAAAATGTTTTTGTTAGGTTGAAGAAGATAGTATTTGTTACTGTTTTTCCAATAAATGGAATACTTTCAGAATTACCTTTTTAGTCAGTAATTATAACAATATAAAATGTAAGACAAAACTCATTATCACAAGGAAAAGCATTGTATGCTTTCCTTTTGTATATTTTACTTAGCAACATAAAATCACAGAGAAGCCTCAGCTGAGAGGGACCTCCGGAGATCATCTGGTCCAGTCTTCTGTTGAAAGCTGGGTCTTAGATTTGTTTTTTCAGGTCCCTGCCAAGCTAAAGCTTGAATATTTTCAGGGAGATTCCTTCTTCTCTGGGCAACCTATTCCAGTGTTTAATTTTTCTGACGGTGAAGAACTCTTTTCTTGTATCCAGACACAATTTGCCTTGAAGAAATTTTCTCCTGTTGCCTCTTGTCCTGTGCGTCCTTCTGAAAAGAATACCTCCATCTTCTCTGTAACTCTCTGTTAGGGATTGGAAAACTGTGATTAGATCCTCCCCTGAACCTTCTCTTCTCTGGGCTGAAGACATCCAGTTTCTTGAACCTTCTCTCAAGACCTCCAGACCTCTAATGATCTTCACAGTCCTCTGCTAGACTCTCTCCCTTTTTTTCAGTTTTTGTCATGAACTGGGAGGACCAGAAATGGACACAATATTCCAGGTGTGTCCTAACAAATGTCAAGTAGAGTGGAACTCCTTGATCTGCTGACTATACCCTTACCGATGCAACCCAGGTCTCATTCTGCTTTCATTGCTACAAAGGCACTGTTCACTCAAGTTTAGTGCTGTCCACGAGAATCCCCAGGTCCTTTTCAGCAAAGCTACACCCCAACTACTCTATCTCATGTGCAAGACACTACATTTATGCAATCCTTGTTGAGCTTTTCTTCTAGTTTGTGAAGGCCTCTCTGCATGGTGTCTATTCCTTCTGGTGTATAGTACCTCTCCTCCCAGTTTGGTATGATCCACAAACTTGGTTAGCAAGCATTCAGTTCTGTCACCCGCATCCTTTATAAAGATGTTGAACAGTGTCAAACCCAATACCAACCTCTAGGAACACCCTTTATGACCAGCTGCCCATGAGCCAGTAAAAGCATATTAGTCTTACCCTAAAAGTTCAAGCCATAACATTTCTGTAAGATTTTGAAAAGCATAGTTTATGTAAGCAGCTTGGTAAATCAAATTATTTCAGCTGTCACCAGGATCAGTAGGTATTATCCCTCTGATTTCTACATTTTTTCCCTGAAATTATGGACCAGATGTGTCTTCAGAAACTGTCACATTGCAACTAGGAAGGTCCTAATGAGTTGTACATGGAGAAGTGCTAAATCTGCATGAGGAAAAGAGCTGTTAAGAATGGTCATTCAGCTGTTAGGAAAGACTGTTCGACAGTTTTCTATTGTGAGAAACGTATCTTCTGTATGAAAAGCAAAAAAGAGGTAAAGTTGACTTTGTTTCCTGGAGAACTTGACTGGCCTGAAGATTTTGAGACATATCTTCTCACTGTGGATACTCTGTTCCAGAATGCTTTTTTATTACTTTTTTATAGCAATTAATCTGAATCTGTGACTGGCAGTCCTACATTGTGATAGTCTGCAAATAGAAAATGAAAAGAAGTCTGGTCTCAAAAAGCACTACTTTTTGAGATGGTCTCCCTAGTAAGAAAGATAGGAAGGAAAAGAAACTATTTGCAAAAGGTAAATAGTATTAACTCAATGCAGCCTCTCTAGTGAATGTCTCATAATGGACTTTTATCAGATACAAACAAAAGGAACAACTTGCATCCATGTAATAAACTTAAAGCAGAGCAACAGTACTCTTCAATCATGCAAGGTACCATTTCTTCAATGCAGGGACAGTTCCACTTTCTTTGTGATTGGTGATATTTCTTTGTTCTAGGCAGATCGTAAGCTCATTCCTGTCTAGATAGTTTCATTGGTTTGGAGTCAGTTGCTCTTCCTGGTATTTAAAAGCTCTCTATGCCTATTACAGACCAAACTGACACGAAAAACATCTTCAAGACAAAGGGAAAAACAACAACTCTCTCTCTAGACTATTTTCAAGCTGCTTCTCTAGCTATACACACTACTTTGCTAGTTATACAGTACAAGAATTGAGATGTGTAAGATGGGTAAGAAACTCCATACTGAAATGGAGACAATAATGACATGAAATGTTGAAATGAGAGATATGATAATAGATTAAAGTTATTAATGGAACTTCTTAAGAAGTGGTTTTAGGGCTAACCTTATTTAGTATTTTCATTAGTGACCTTGAAAAAAAAAATTAGGATTGTATAATGAAATTTATAGTTGACATAGTGTTTGGAGTTGTTATTAAAACAGATGAAGATCACGGTGTCACACAGATGGAAGTGGAAGCCCTTGAGAACTGGTGTAATAGAAATGGAATTAAATATAATAGTACAAAGTATGAGATAATGCACTTAAAACTAATGACAAGAAATTCTGTTATTAACATAGAGCTCATCAACTGGAAAAGATAGTTGCTGTGGCAGTTAATCAAAGGATAACTATGAGATGCCAGTGTGATGTGGCCATGAGAGACTAACTGTAATGCTAGGAGATCTACCAGACAGACTGTATTGCGTGAAAAAGGGTAATACTCATTGTATTTCTGATCAGTGATAATGTGGATTTAGTAAACCTGAGTGGATTTCTCTTTCATCAGCTTTTCCAGTCACAGCTTGAATGTACAGAAACTTTTAGGATTCCCAACACTGACTTTTGACAAGGAGTTCTATAAATTCACTACTTGCTGCATGAATACATAACTACTTTTGTTTGTTCCAGACTTGTTACTCACTAGAATTTTTTGATGCCCTGTACTTTTACTAAAGGAGACAGTGGAAAATCTGTCCTTATTCGTCCTTTCCATCAAGTCATGATTTTATAATCTTTATTTTATTCCTCCTTAGTCATCATTTTCCTGGTTTATTCTTTTCTTGTGAAAGCCATTCCATACTCTCAGTCATTATCCTCCTCTGAACCTTTTCTAATGCTACCATATTTTTTTTGAGGTGGCAGACCAGAGTAGGCATGCTATTTAAGATGTGGTTTCTAACCACTGAAGTAAGGATAATGCACAACAGCCTTTCAACAGGCAAGGGACAAATAAACAGATTTGTAATAAATTTTTGAAAGACTTCATATATATAATAGAGGAATATTAGAGKAATAATAGAGGAATGGATTTGATAACCAAGATCCTTTTAGTCCTTCTAGTTTCTTTGTTCCTGAATAAAGAATAGGAAGAAGTCGAATTAACACAAACATATTTTCTAGAACATTTGTAAAAGTGCAGTAGTAAAAGGTTCACAGCAAATTTACTAACATGAGTTGGAAAGAAAATGTTTCGTTTCAGATAAAATGCAGTTTGGGATTGCATGATGATAGTCTGCAAGAAATAATTAAGATTGCATCATCTCATGTAATCAAGACAACATATTCCTTATCAATAATTTAAGTTAAAATTTAATAGAACAGTGACTCCAATATTTTAGAGAAAATAGTGTTTTAGAGGACGTGTGAAGGTCCTGTGTGTGAAAAATATACAAAAAGAACATAGATGCTTTTCTAGTGGTCTCAAATGAGCAGTGACTCATAGACTGACCTGAAATGCAAAAAAAAATTAAAGACAAGTGAAAGTACTTATACTAGTGGCACAGAACAAATTGTTCCTCTGCAGAACAATAAGTGTAGATTTATTTACATTGGCTAAATGCTTTTCTTGGAGTATTACTCTCAACTGCTGCAGATGGGTTTACTAAGCAAAGTTACAGCTATGCATATCAAATCTATTTTCACTAGACATGGTCTATCTGTGACAGTAATATGCAACAATAGGTCACAGTTTAGTAGCCCTAGTTTAAGCAATTTGTAGTAAAGTACAGTGTAGGCATATCACTAGTGGATCCCTCTGCCTCAGTCAGTGAAAAATGATGTCAAAATACTTTGGAGGAAAAATGGGCCAAGTCAGATTTAGATCTGTAGTTGTCACAGTTAAATTACAGAATAGCACAAATGAAGCAAAGGATGTGACATGTTTGCATTCTGTTCACTGGAAAGCTGAATGTCTGTGCAGCTAGAAACTAACGTAAGGGTCACTGAAGACATAGAGCCAAATAGAACAATACAAAATACTGGGTATGATTTATGATCCTTGAAGCTCTCACCTTTTTTTGAAAATGACACTTGCTATGTTATAAAAGGTAGCAAGTCATAAAGGCATTTTTTAAAAAAGAGATACGCAGAGAATTGTAGGAAGTAAATATCCCAGATGTATGGTTATAAAAACAAAACATAAAAGGCAAGAGTTTCTCAGGGAGGAATCAGTTGTCAAGGACATTTGAGATTAGTTTTGTTCTCTTAGTCTCTTTTAGCATTTGAGATTAGCTTTGTTAATTAGCYTAAACAATAGCTTTCTTATAAATACTTGAAATTCTATTATCTTAGTGCCAATTGTTAGTTGCTGTTACTACTATGTTTGGCTGAGAAAAAAGTTCCAGTGTGAGCATCTTGGARTTGGACAGTCATTCAGGCACTCAGGCTACACAGTATGCTGACTAGCAATAACTCAGATAAGGAACTAAGGGGAGCTGAATCAAATTTCTTCCTCCAAGGCAACACAGGCAGGGAGAAGAGSTCTGAGAGAAGACTTTCTTTCATTTCTTCCAGTGCTTCAGCCATCAATACTGAAGGGCTGGAAGTCATATGAAAGCCAGATCCATAGCATTTGAGGAAGGGATATGGTGAAGGAGATTAGGTAATAGCCAGAGAAAGACAGTGGAAAGTGAGGACAGTTATATTAGATGGAAACCAAGTCAAATGACTTCTATAAAGAAACAAATAGAAAAATATTTCTCAAGGASAAATGCTTAATTTTCCAAGAAATTCTACTACATAACATGAATTTGTTCTTGGTGTTTTATTCTTCCTTAAAAGTGCTGCGGTAATGGAGATAGCTACTTCGAAATATGAACAGTTTTTATGGGACAATCTGAAAGTAGTAACAAAAAAAAAGCAGTTAACAAAGCCTGTAGATCATTGCCAAAGCGTGCTTTCAAAGAAGTATAGCATGTAAAGAAGAAAGCAAACTATAATTTGCGAGATCAATGTTATTCTTCTTTCTTATCTGTTTCTATTCTGAGCCATATAAATTAGGCTTTTTCTAAAAATATATTGCCATTGAACTATGTTGTTGTTTTTTTTTGTTTGGTTTGGTTTTGTTTTTTTAAGGTAAGGGGGCCCCCACTTGCAGGAGCGTTTAAAGAAAGACCAACAAAGCCCACAGCATTTCGCAAGTTTTATGAGCGAGGAGACTTCCCAATTGCCCTTGAGCATGATACTAAAGGAAACAAAATTGCCTGGAAGGTAAGTCATGGCACAGCTGTGACAGCCAGCTGAGCTTATTGAAGTGACATCTCTCATTGTCAAACAAAGTTGGCTTATAAGTAAATAAACTGAAATAATCTCTTATCAAATGGAAGATGGTGGGGAAGCCATTAGAGAAAGGCCCCTGAGTCAGCTGTCTGCCTTGGCTTACAATTAAATTATAGGCTGCAAAAAGGAAGATGACAGAGTTGCTTTGCCTTAGAGAATTGTCTCCTGCCCAATTCATCTCTATTTTTATGAGGACCTGGCAATGCAACCTGTTTCAGGCAGTCCATCAAATGATGGAAGTGGCTGGATACAGTGAGCAGTAGCCTTTTATCTCCCCCAAATTTCACCTTCCTGCAGGACACTTCCAAATAGAAGCTTTAATTACCTAAATGGATAGGTCAAGATTGCCTGCTCCCTGAAAATGCAGAGCAGAATACAAACGAAGGCAGATTCTCATTCCACAGCTGTACTCTCAGTCTACAGCATATGTCAGACAGCGTAATCGCTGTCATACGTGCCCCTGTTAGAGGCTGACCTCCACTGCTGAAACCATTACAGCTCCGACATTTCTCTGACAAAAGGTTAATTGGCTTCAAAATAAATGTATTGCCTAATGACTCCATTCTAATGCAGCTGTGTTTCTCTCTAAAAGGCTTGGTGATGTTATTTGTAAAACTTGCCAATCTTCTAAGTAACCACCACAGACTTTTAAATTTAATTTGAAAAATGAATGCTGATCTTTAACCTGCTCCTACTATTTAATTATTTTAGTTATCATGAATTACTTTATTGTTTTGTGTTATTTATTGGACTAGAATAAGATTTTGCTGGAAACAGTGATAGTTACAGAAAATGAACATGATATGAGTGAGCAAAATATGTCAGATTTGTAGAAAGTTTTAAATTGTTCATGTCAAGAACATGATATCAATTTTAAATGTATAGCTATGTTAATTCAACACGAAAAGGAGGTATTTTGCAATCTTATAGCTGATTCTACTCCTAATGAAGCCAACAGGATTAGACCTATAGTGTGGTAAGTGGTACTATGTAATTTGTTAGTAACTAGATTTTAAGGTAGCTTTTTTCCTTGTTGAAGTATAGATGAGAGATTTGTGCTACTGTTTTGTTGCCCATAGCAGTGTTGCATCAGCACAAGGAACAATTAATAGTTCTTGCAGCAAAGGGAATCTCTATCCAACAAGACTTTACCCATGATCAGAATGAGATTCCAGTGCAACTGGTCTTTAGGCAACCCTAGAAATGCCCTTTCTGGACTAATACTCACAGGCTTACAACATAAGTCTGCACTCTCATCTTTTATCACCAGGTAAGACCCAAAGGTGATTTGCAAGCAACTACAAAAATCTGCAGAATTTACTTTTTATCTTGAGGAATTATAGCTTCTAATTTCTCCAAATTGGACTGAGAGGTACAGACAATTTACCTCATTTTAATTGCTGTTTGATGCATATACCTCCATCATAAGGACTAGCATTCCACTAGATGATGCTAGTGACTGCTTACTTGACTTAGAACACGAGGAAATGGAATGAAGCTGTGTCAGGGGAAGTTCAGATGGCACATTAGGAAAAGGTTCTTCAGTGAGGGCGTGGTCAGTCACTGGAACAGACTCCCCAGGGAAGTAGTCACAGCACCAAGCCTGTCGGAGTTCAAGGAGCATCTGGATGATACTCTCAGTCATATGATTTAGTTTTAGATAGTCCTGTGAAGAGCAGGGAGTTGGACTTGATGATCCTTATGGGTTCCTTCCAACCTGAGATATTATATGATTCTATGATTCTATGACATCTTGCTAACTTGCTATCTACAAGCCTTCCAGCCACAGCTGAGTGTCTAGAGTGTTTGTTCCCTGTATCTGACAGTTTGAATTGTTGAAAATATGCTACCTTAAGACAGTCACAATAGCAGAGTCTCTAGTCAAAGATCCAGCATGTATTTTTTCTGTAGTGGTTTAACCCAACAGGCAGCCAAACTCCACACAGCCGCTCACTTACTCCGTCCCCTCCCCCCCCCATCCCCCGCAGTGGGATGGGGAGAGAATCGGGGGAAAAAAAATAATGGATTGAGATAAAGACAGTTTAGTAGAACAGAAAAGGAAAAGATAATAATAATAACAACAACAATAATATAATAATGATAGAATATACAAAATGAGTGATGCACAATGCAATTGCTCACCACCCACCAAGCAACGGCCAAAAATAGCGATCACCACTTCCTGGACCACRCTTCACATTCATATACTGAGCATGACATCACGTGGTATGGAATACCCCATTGGCCATCTGGGCTAGCTGTCCTGGCTATGCTCCCTCCCAGCCTCTTGTGCGCCTGGCAACAACTAAAAGCATCAGTGTGTTATCAACATTCTTCTCATACTGTATCCAAAACACAGCACTAGGAAGAAATTAACTCTCTCCCAGCCGAAACCAGGACATTTTCTTAACACAATTTGCAATCTTATAGACCTAATGTCTCCCTAGTGTCCACCTACCACAGTAGAACATTGGCATGTAGCTAGTGCAATGTAGGACTGGGATGTCATGCAACAGTTGCTTTTGCTATTGCTGTTAATGCTTTCTTTTGAAACAAATTATCACTACTTCAGCATGCATGCAAGAAGGCAGCACAGTAGTGGACTATTCCATTCTTACATTAGTGCATGGCAGGGTCCAACCTTATTTCCCTTATTCCATACCACTTGATTTAGTCAAATCAATCCAGACTGAGTTCTGTGGCAGGCACTCAAGAAAACAATACTGAGGTAGTAAAATTACTTGAGGCTGTTGTTTAATTTGGCATGCAACCATCATTGATTATTGTGCAGTTTAAGTAGATGAAGCAGGCAAATAGGAGTTTCCTAGTTCAAACTTTACATTAGATAGCTTCTAAAGTCTTAGAGGCTGCCCACCACTGCAAAAGGGTGAGAATGTTGTTCATCATAAGCTAGTATTTAAAAGTGCAGATAAAGTAAGGTCTGTATTTTTCACTTGTTTTAAGGACATGCGAATAGTCAAAATATCCATCATACATCTAATGGCTAATTTTCATCAGTTCATCATATTTATTTGTAAATCTGATTAAATAAGTATTTTTTAATTTTTTTTTTCAGAAATATATTTTACTGAATGCTGCTTAAATTCATGAAAATGAAAAAATATTTTAATAATGAAATGTGTCTAGGCAAAGCGTTCTATAAAATCTTGGCTGAACTATATTTATTTGCATGAATCATGATTCTAGTGGAAGGATGAAAAGAAGAAATAAATGGTAACAGTGGTATTTTAATCCTGCTGTAACTGCACAATATCAATGTTTTATTGTGAAAGGGTTTTTTTGCTCTGTCTAGATGTAATGTATATCATGGTTCATTTCACTCTTGTTAGTTTGTCTACCAAGTGGTGCATGAGAGAAAATGCAGAGGGGTCTCAGAAACATCATTTGTTCTGACAAAGGAAAATACTACAGGATTTTGTTCTTTCCTGCAAAATACACAGTTGGTTTTTCTTTTTTCTTTGTTATTTATAATTACTGAAACAAAACAAAATAACCATAATTGTCAGACATTAAATATTTTTTTGAAAATACTTTCAACTCTTGCTCACTATATTGTAATTCCGTGGACAGAATACACTCATTTTCAGCTAGAACAGAAGAATCTGAAATGTTTTATTATCCATGAATGGTGTTAATATGTAAAAAAAAAAAATAAAATGCACAAATGACCCTTGATTTTGTAACAGTTCTGCATATCCCTAATTTTAAGCCCATGATTCATTTCCTGTAAGGGCTGGCTACATATAACTATGGTTGTAGACCTAGATAAGACATAAATTTGAAGTTTAGGAACTATTCAGAACTATTTCTGAATAACTGCATGTGTTGAATCTTTAATTCTGAAATAACAGTACTTTTTTGTTGTTGTTGTTTAGCTTAATTACTTCCAAAATGCACTAAACTTAGAAAGAAGCATTCTTACTCCAAATTAATCCTGATCTTAGACAAGATTAAACTGTGCAAATAAACCATGGTGTTTACCTTACATCTCACTACAAGATCATTATAGCAAGATGTGTCTTCTATGTGAATTCTCAGACTAAGTCTTTAAGTTTATAAAGGCATCTCTTTGAATACTCCTGTAATATTGGCATTCTGGTTGGTAAGTTACTAATATTGCAAGTTCAAATAAACCTGTTTCGACCTAATGGAAGAAAACAGATAAACAGATAAAATATGTTTACAACATATACATCATTACATATATAAGAACAGGAAATTGAACCTGGTTTTACACAATACCATCCAGAGAAAAAAATTTAAAAGCTCTGATAATACCAAACTAAAATTATCTGGTGTTAGAGGCTGTAATCATGTTTCTTTCTAAAAGAAGATGACGTGACTGTCTTGGTGTTCCTAATCTTTGTTTTCAAAACTGGAGAAAAGTTGTCCTTTTGTCATTTTCAAAAGGTGAATATAGAAAATGACTTGTTAATTATGTCTGTGAAAAGAAACCCACCATCTTTGTAACTCACTACACAAATTTCTGGTTTTGATTACAAGTGACAGAATCCATACAAAATGAATTCAAGACTTTTCATCCCCATTCAGGGGACCTACTAGCAGTCAGTGAATTCTTTGCTAAATGGCATACACTCAATGTAATATTTTAATATCTAATTTAAATTCTTTGTTTGTTTTCTTGCTCCCTCAGTGGTCATTAAATAGAACTGTATAGATATTAGTGCCTTAAAAATGCTGCAAATATATAATATTCATATTTTTTGATAAAGCAATAGCTTTTGGGATCTAGAAATAAACAGCTTCTTTGGTTTAATTATTCAGCAAATGTTCAAGGGTCTTTCCAAATGTGAAGCATTTGGTTTTGTCCACTAACAGAGAATGAATAATAATGGTATGGTTTGAAAATGTGTTTCTGATGTGTATCAGACATAAAATTTTGGAACATAAATTGCTGTTAATTTAGGTAGATAATAGTAGAAAGTGATCTTTTTAGAAAAACAATGTGTTAAAATATTTATAAGCCCTTTGACTACTTATGTGGGATCCTGCAGTTCTCTTTTAGCCTATGTATATCACAATTTTATTTCAAAATGTAGTAATATATTCTTTTGCACAATCTCATACCAACCTACGAATAATAAAAGCTCATAGTCCAGGTCTGAAAAGGATTTCCATTTTTAAATATACATTACTGAATTAGAAAAGGTCAGAATGCAATTAAACCTTTGACTAAGAAAGTTGATAACAGTATTTCTGAATTATTAAGAATGTGTTTGAAATGCAGTCTCTCTGTATCGTACAGAAAGTCATCAGAATGTTTGAAAAATTATTTTTTTAGGGAGTGGGGTTAATTATGAAAGTCATTATGCAGGGGGAAAAAAAAGCTTCTATTCTTCAAAAGAATTTTAGCAATTTCAAAGAAATGAAAATCAAATTCAAAACCGCAAACTTCTCAAGTGAAATGTCAAAATGAACATGATTTCCATCTTTTGGGGTTTATGTTTTTTTCCAGAATATCTATGTTCACTAAGGATGTGACTTTTACCATTTTTATTTCTCTTCATCCTCTCTTTCCTATATAGCTTGTTTTTTTTCAGGGGCTAGTATAAGCTATAGTAGCAAAATTRCTTCTTGGTGATAGAAACTAGATCCAGTGGTAAAACAAAGTGTTCTGCCCTTAACGTAATGAATTTAAATTGTGCATACACTTTTTCCTTGTGCAGATTGTTGAAGATTACTTTTGGTAATAGGGACTACAAATAATTTGAACATGCCACAGAACTGCAATTTTTATGAGCATCTCTCATTCTTCATTTGGTTTTATCAGCATATTGTATGTTAGTTTATATAAAATTCTTAGCAGCTATGATTGAGCTGGTACCTATACCCAGCACCAAGAGAAATCTTTTTTGKTTTTTTGGTTGGGTTTAGTTTTTTTGTTTTTTTCTTGTTGGGCTCTGTTTTGGGGTTTTCTCCATAAAATAGCTGGGTTTTAAATTTTGTTGCCTTTTCCTGGAAGTGCAACCTTTTTTGCTGGTTTGAGGGAAAAGTTTTAAGCGAGAGAAAATAGATATTTTTTACATCAACCAATATAGTTGGAAGGGAGACAAGTTTTCAGTTGCAGACCTGTGAAGTAATGTCTTTCAGTATTTTTAATTTTTGTTGCATCGTCTTGCCATTAAACCACATGAATAACACTGTGTTATTCCCTATGTAGTATTAAGTAAACTTAGGTAACACTTCCCAAAGTTCAAATCCCAACACAAATTAAAAATAGTTGGAGGGCGCTTATTTACCCTACAGAATGACCCCATTATTATACTAATGTCTTGCAATTTATAGAGGTGAGATGTAATTCTAGAAGTTGTAATTCTAGGTTTTAATAGCTTATTGCCATCAGAAGGGGAAGGTCCAACTTYCCTTCATCTCTTCTGCTCTCTATTTCTAAGGCATACTTGGCACTAGCACTGACGCTTATCAGAGCCCTCTGTCAGTAAATTTATCTCACTAACTCAGGGAAAAAAGGTGGATGTGTTTTTTCTCATTTAGCAACATGTTCAGAGTCCTGTGAACTTTGATTTCAAAAGGGTTCATGAGTGCTAAAGCTGTGTGTTGGTGAAGAAGAGACAAACAGTAGTTTCAACAGAGAGAGTTGAAGGATCTCAAAACTTTTTTTCTTTTGCCAGCAATGAACTGCTAGATTAGTTTAGCTGCTCATGGAACTGCAGCCTTAGATTTCTGAAAGCAAAGAGAACAAACTGCCTATGAAAAATAATACTTCTCTTTTGGATTTATTTTCATACATAGCGGTTTATTTCTACTTCCATTCTTTGTTAAACTAATTTTAATATCTTCTTAATAAAAGATATTGAGAGGACACTGTCATCTTAAAGAAAACTTGTAAATCGCCCACAAGTGTTGTCATGCAGAATGAAAAGTTTTTGCAACATCATATATACAAAGAGGAGTGGCCACGTACCAAGTTTAGGCACTCTGGGTACAGCACAGAGTGGTGTTAGTTTCTATTTTATTCAATGTCATCATTAATGTTTTAAGAAATAGTTTAGAATTTTCTTCTGCAATAGACTTCTGTTTATCTTCCCCAGAGGGCTCCTTTTTTTTAATCATTTCAATGATCCTTTTTAAGCCTGTCTCCAATACAATTGTGTTGGTATAACAGAAAATTGCAGTGTGGATTCAAGAGAAGGCAGCTGAAAGCAAGAATTTCTTAAGCCAGAAATAATAGATAATAATTATTTAGAGAGACTAGAAGTTGAGGTAAAGAAATAAAGTCTTGGAGAAACAAATTTTAAATGCTGCCTTTGGAAAAAAAAAAAACAACAATCATATTAACAGATTTAGTGTAAAGGAATAGTTTGGAAAATAATAATTTTATATTTTAAAGGACAGTAAAAACCTCAGTTTTTTGAGTTTACAGCAAACTTGAGATGTGGCATGGTAGCAAGAAAGAATTATTCAGTTTTAAACTAAAAAGGTAGCAATAGCTCTATTGCATCATATTAAATCAGAAATTATTAGTAATCTGTATTATATGGCTTACTGAAGAAAGCACAAGCAAACACTGTTCATAAACAGTTGTGTATAGACAAATGCCATTCATTATTCTTTGTGACTGTGATAGTAGTGCCCAACTAATGACTATCAAAAGTGCTGTCTTTGTTGATGTGCATGTGACTTCTTCTTAGAGATTGTTAAAAATTGCAATCACAAGTCTGTTCTAGTTTCCTTTTTTAAATGCATAATACTAAAAAAAAGCCACATCTTAATGACTATGACCTGATTTTCATTTAAATGAAAACTCCTTTAAATCTCTTAAGCAGTATTGTCTGTGTACTTCTTATACCCACTCTGTGACCTGAAAACATACAAAAGAGCTGCAGAATAAATGCAATATCTTTTCTAGCAAATAAAACAACAAAATTCCTATTGATTGCAATTGCCTTATTGATTGCAATTGATCCTTATTGCCATAGATGAATATTATCCATTATCTTGTCCCTTTTTGTCCCTATAATATTATAAATTTTCCTACTGATCTATTAGGTTTTTAGTCCTTGATAATGCTCGCAGGAATCCATTTCTGATCAGCTATAAATTATAATGTCCTGAGTTGTCAAAGTTATARACATTATGATCATCCTTTTGATAACAGCAGACTTAAATCTCTCTCTCACATCTRAAAAGTGTTAGTTTGTATCTAATTACATTTATATTTAATAAAGTGTGAATTTTATATTTATATTCAATATGTAAGTAGTTGTTTTTTTCTTCAAAAGTCACTATTTATATTGACTCTAGCATTTTATGTGAGTTAGCTAAGATTAACCATCTTTTGTTTACAGACTAAAATAGGGTACCAAGCTGATGTCCTTCAATAAAGGCAACATTTGTAAAGTTGTTGAGTAACTCTGGGTGCTTCCAGTTTCCATTCCATGATACATATAGTCACAGAAAGTGTTGGAACAATATATTTCTCAAGTTTGAAATTTCTACATTGATTTGATCCCACCACTAAGTAACATTAATTCCAAATAAATTTAGTCTATTCAAATCTTGCTTTTCAAAAGCAATACTAGAATTAATTTTCAATTGGAAAACACTTCATAATAGTGTGTCAATTAACTCCATGCTTAAAACTGTCATTAAAAGTTTAGATAGCCAGTGGCTCTGTAATATGCATTTTTCTGTTGGCTCACTACTTCTTAATACTAATCTACGAATGATTCATGACTTTACTCTTTTCTGTTAAGTTATTTTTCACGTCTGGAAAGGAAATTTCTTTGCACTTCTTAGAAGAAATTTGTGATGTTAGAGATTAAAAGAGAATCTTATCAAAATGCTATTTCAAAACACTGTGGCAAAACACTGGTTTTATGAAATCCCATAAAATTCAAAGTAACTGTTTCAATAGTTCTCAACATTCTCACCGGTTATGTTTAGTTTGTACATTTAAACTAATATTTTTGGTGAAACACTGAATTATGTTACATTATGTATTAGAGGTTACTCAATGCAATCTCTTCTTTCTTACCACTTGTAGCTCACAAAAATGTAATTCCTTCTAGAGTTAGGTTTTTTACAGACCTCTGGTCTTTTGCATTACTTTCATATTTATAATTTAAGAATCTAATTAAATACCTCTTTTCTTCATGATCAGGTAAAGTACCATATTTATTAAAAATATGACATGTATGTTTGCTTAACAGCTGAATAATATGTTTCCCTTAAAAAGTAAAGAATGTTTTCCTGGAAATGACTGAGATCTCCTTTCTTTTAACAACATCAGTGCTGAATCTGGGGACTAGTATTCAGCTGGTGTCTAAAACAGAGTAGTGATAGTTTACCTGATTCCTATAGTACCGAGCTGCCATATTTCAATTATTAATTCCTTTGTGGCTAATTAATGGTCGCAACTTATCCCAGGATTCTAGAAAACAGTAATACTATGGCAGTTAATTTACTGTTCCTTTTTCCCTGCATACACAATTAAAGCCATTCCTTTATTTGATGTAAATTGCCATCTCTTGAAAGCGTATGGAATGAAAACCCAGCCATGTATCAGAAATAACTTTAATTTAAATTTGCTAAATGACCTCTGAAAGCTAGATGAAAGATTTTCTGCTGAATGGGCTGGCGCTCCCTGCCTGTATAATTTATGTGAGAAATTAGTGCGAATGGTTCACTTTTATGGAGCAGTGCTGCTTGTAGCAAGCCTGCAGAAACAATTTCCCCCCAAGCCTCCATCTGTTCTTCAAACCAGGGCATATGCCATCTCATCGAGCTTGAAAGTCAACTGATTTATAACTCCTGAAAAGTGCATAGATTGAAAAGAAAGGTCGACTGCTGCTATGTGACAATGATTTGCTAGGCACTTGGATAAAGACAATTCACATTACTATGGACCCTAGAGGACACAAGTGATGTTGTAAGCTTCAGAAATTGGTAGATTGACATATAGGACAAAAACAAATTGCTCCTCCTCCTTCAGTTAAACAGCTACCTTTCTTCTTAAAAATGGAAACTTTTTAGAAGRCAAGTAGGTAATATAGCCAAGACATCTTGTTATACTGTGTTTCAGGCAGAATAAGCTTTTCCTAGCTACAGAGGTTGCCACCTAGAAGTGTTCCACTTTAATCTTTTAGCTGCAAGCAGAAACATCTGTCTTTAGGAGTGCTTCTTGTTGTTTGTCAGAAAGTTTTGTACAGTGCCATAAACACAGCATTGATGAATTTTCTGTATCTGCTCTGAAGGTGATTCTGAGCCCTATCCCAGTTAATGGATGGCTTGTTCTCTGTCCATTAGTTGTCAGCCTTCCTCCTTTTACCCACACATTGCAGAGTTCTCTCGCAAGTGACAAAACAAATGGAATTGACAACATAAAAATGAATGTGTGTTTGATGTTTTCATTTCTGGTAGTCGGATACTGTGACCGTTCTACTTTGAGGCTCGGAGACTGAATAATTTCTTCAACTACTTTGTCTCACCAAGTCTGATTTTTTTTTTATAATTTCAGGTAAAAAATGGCATATAGTTAAGTGCATTTTTAATTTAAGAAAGGTAATGTAGAAATGATGCAAATAGAATCTTTTAATGTGACAATCTGGGGGCAGATTTTGTCTTGAAAAACACAGAGGTGTAGTATAAAAAGTACATGTGAATAGCAGGAAGAATCATCCTCTACAAGTATGAGCTTATTGCTTGTTGAGTTATCTGTAACATCTGTAGGAAAAAAAATGGCTTTGTAGCTCTCCACAATCATCTGATGTTATGTAGCCATGGATATCCTGACTTAACTCACATAGATGAGTATACTTTCTGAACAGCATATAACTCAACAGAGAAAAGCAGAGCAGTGCAGATTAACTAGATCACTGTTATGATTTTTTTCTATTGTATAAATGGAATCTCAAACATTTAAGTCAGTACCCAGCATACGTACTGGGTATTCGTGTATTGTATATGCTATTGACTGACTAAAGATGATGAAAATGTAGAGCTAATAAACTGTGACAATTAAATACAACTTGTAAACATTTTATTTTGCTGTGTTGAAGAGATGTGTTAAACAGTTACAACACGTCTTTATAAAATCATAAATTGTGTAGAGTGTGAGATGTTTAAGAAAACTTCACACTCTATGCCTCTAATAAAAAATAATAGAGAAAAGTTCACTATCACTGTAAAAATATATTCTAAAAACATATTCAACAAATGACTCTGCTTTAGAAATGTATTATAGTGGATGTCTGTTCTTAGGTTTATGATAAACACTACATGTTATCCTTTCATTGTTTCATGTTTGCTGTCCACTATATGTTAGGCTTGTGCATGAGGCAAATTTTATCTCCAAGTTCCATTTCATTTCCTATACTGTTTCCAAAGCATAAATTAGTTCCTCGCCATTTCAGTGTAATTGTCTCGTCACTAGGCTCCATGAACCTTTCACATCAAATTCATGTTCACATCTACCGTGCTGCAGAGTTCTGATCTGGGCTCAGCAACTCACATTGATATGCTGTTAATTAGTAGCATCTGTTTGCTTAATGCCTAGTTTTATTGTCCTTTTACTTTCTTCCCTCTTCGTTCTTTCATTTGTATCTCCTCTTGCTTGTCTGTGAAGAGTTTGTCTTCATATGAAGTTACTCATGAAGACAGCTCAGCAGGAACTGGTTTAAGCTTTATACTCAAATAAGGAATGCTTTTTACATGTTTTGTTATGGTGTAAATGTGTCCTTGAACAGAAATCATTCAAATTAAGATTCATGAAAACTTCCTAAAACAGCAAGACCTAAATTTTAACCTTTCTTTTTTTTAAAATTCCCTCTTCCTTTGAAACTTATTGACAACTCAGTTCATTAAAATAGCTATCAGTGTGGCATGAAAGAGCTCTGTTCCTGCAGAGATTTAAGCATGCACTTAATGCCTTGTGATCAAACCCACTGAAGTGAYACTTTTGCTTATACTATTAGCAGTGGTGTTAGTGAGATGATGTACCTACCTCTAAAAGGAGAAAAATATACTTACATTTGTTTGTTTGCAATCATAATCATGTAACTTTCTTAATAAGTGCTAGTTTCAAATTAATGTTATTGCATCTTTAAGACATTAATGGCCAAGACCTTTAAAAATTCAACTCATTTAAATGTGTCTGATAAAACTCTATTGAGGAGGTTGAATTGTGGTTTTTTATGAAAAATTTGAAGACTGAATCTATATTTACATTTCAAATAGCAGTGTGGATATTTGACAGTAGTAGTAGCATGTGGTAGGTTATCATCAGAGCTAAAATAGATTATCTTAAATATTTAAATGAGATAGTTCCCCTTGGCTTTCAGCTTTTGCACATTAATGCTCAGGAAACAGGCAATTGTAGGGAATTATAAATACTGCAGTTTTTGTACTAAGTGACAGAATCTGTGGGTTGCTAGTTTTCTCTCCTGTGACTTCCTTTAATATCATGACAAAAAATGTATCTTACTTTGGTTTTAAAGGAATACCAGCTAAATAGTSTCTGTATAATGAAACAATCTAAGTGCTGTAGGACCTAGTGGAAGTCTATATTTATAATATCAGAGTTAAAACCCAAAAAAACCTAACTGGCACATTATACTTAAAAATAATTTCTTTAAATCTTATGCATTGGAACTGATTTTCTGTGTTTTAAAATTAATATTATGTTCATATGGGCAGGTAAATCCATGCCTTATTTAAAGAATTATTACAAAAAGGTAGACGAATAATAACTCAGAAGATCACAAATACYGATTTTTAAAGAGATATGAATATTCAGATGAAAATTTCCTCAGGCTAGAATAAGGCTAAAAAGGGGTGTTGCTTCCAGTGTAATCTAAACTTCAGTCTAAATACACATCTCTTTAGGAACGTGAGTTGTGTTGTAATGTAGTGAATCTCATCCTATAATGAAGACTAAAAGTGCACTGAAGTACAGTTCTCCTCTGCAGAAGTAACACAATTAATGTTGGTGTGTTCTGTTCATATCCAAAGAAATTCTATTAGTGTCAGAAGCCAGTGCTCGTACACTTAAGAAATCATAAATACCTATATCAGCCTGTACAGTAAATGATGTTCCCGCTCTGTACTTCGTATCTTGTCCTTTCAGACTCTTAAAAAGGCCAGTTCAGATGGGAGACGCCTGCTTTGCCTTGCCATTTAATAACAGCACTGGAACCTTGCTGCTCTTATTATTCCTAGGTTGGTAGACTGGGGGCCCTGGATAAAGCCCGTGTCTGAGGCAGAAACATTCCTTTTAACAAAACCCGAGCTGGAGTGTCAATTTCACACTTGAACTCAGGTGAATTTCACTTTCCTTTGAGGTGTCCTTACCTTGCACTTCCACAACGTGAAAGACAATATGCATTTTTAGCTGATCTTAGTATGAATTTTTTTCATAATATAATCACCGATCAGTTCATATGCTTGCTGAAAAAAAGCCCACATATTAACCAGGTGAAACTTGTGAAAACTGCAGTCCTTTTTATGTCTGTGCCAAAGTCTAACCTTCTGTTCTTGTGCAGCAGTTTGGGAGGAAACATGAGCAGTTATAAGTTGATACAAAATGGCATAGTATACATCAGTTTGGGAATTTGGGTGTCACAAATATTACTACTTTACTCCTTTCAGAGTTAAAGTAAACTTGCCTGTTTAAAATTCTTGCTGTCATACAGTTCTCAGGGATTGATTCAGTCTGAGCTCAAATAATAGTTGGCAATTTTGTGATTTAGCTGGAAATTTCTAGTTTAAGCTAAACATGAGGAAAGCTGCATTTCATTTTTTTCTTATAGAATTAAACCTGTATTTTATTTCTTGTTTCTGCTATACTATTTTTCATTCCTCTTATGTTTTGATGCTTTTCTGAAGAGGTGGGAAAAATAGCTGTCTAAAACTCTTCAGTAACTTTACTGAATTTGCCCCATTCTCTCTTGACAATCTATAAGCAGCATATAGCCACAGTCATGATACTACAAACCATTCCCCAAATGAGAAAATAATATTTTTTTGGTAGATAAAGATCATCTGATAAGGGAAAACCTTGATCTTTATTGAATTTGTGCATGTATTTTTATTCATTTTTAAACTTGAACTTATTCAAATCATTCATTCACAAATTAAATCAGAAATGCATAGTAAAATATTTGCAATATGTTTATCATCAGCTGTGATAAATTTGGTATATTATTTCTATGAGATAATAAAAGAAGGCCATAAAATTCAGTCCAGCTACAATATAAGTCCTTAAGCTATGTATAAGTATGAAAAGATGAGGTGAATACAGCTTCCTGTTCACATAGCTCTTGCCATCATTCTGTCAGAGATCTCTTGTCTCTAGACATTTCTGATTACAGACAACAATTTTCTACAGAGTTGTAGATAATTAGGACAATAAATCTGTTTGCTCTCAAGGGCATGGAAAGACAAACTTTTATGGATTTACCACCTTGGAAGGTGATTTAAACTATCTGACTGACTTTGCATGAAGTTAATTTGGAATGCTCACTTGATAGCATAGATAGAATAGAACAGAACAGAACAGAATAGAATAGAATAGAATAGTTCAGTTGGAAGGGACCTACTACGATCATCTAGTCCAACTGTTTGACCACTTACTTCCTGATGCATTAGTCAGACACAGCTAGTAACCATCAGTAGTAACAATCACGGAGAGCAGGAACTTCAGCCCCATACCTTTTCCCCAGGTAACTATTTATTTATACATTTAGGATCCTGGATCATTAATCTAGTTTTTTGAAACWTGATAACCTAATGTGCTGATATCACCTGATATGGTGACTATCAGGTTAGCACAATTCTCCAAAAAGTGGCTTAATTTTCAGATATGCACCAGTTGTGGTCCAGAATTCCAGTTATTGGTTAGTATTGGGTTACTTGATGAAAATTTAAAGGTAGCAAATACATGTTGGAACTGCTAGAATGGTGTTGTTCCTCTTAATCTTTTATTTTATCAAAAAAGCTTTCTAATAAACCTTAGAATGTAAAAGTGAGTTCTCTCTAAGAGTGAAGTATGTTTTCTCTGCTTTAATAATTAATTCTGTACCCATATATATTTCATTATAAAGTGGCAGCCTTCTGCACTGCTGTTACTTTTGCAAGGAAGTCAAAACTACTCCCATGTCCTTGTGCAGGATAGGCGATAATGTGCACAAGCACATTAGAATGGTTTTTCTAAGTTTTTCTTTTTAAAACATTAATATTTTCCTATCAGCTAAGAAATCTCTTCACTTATACGCACATTCTCACCTGCAGATAATGAAAATGGTGGCATAACAGGATAAGCCTCTAAAATATTATCTAGATAAAACCTACTGCCTTTGATTTCCAGAGGGATTTTTAAAAGTAATTATGTCTGATCTGATATGAGAGAGATTTGATTCAGGTCTTCCATGTCYTACCATACATATCAAATTTCACTAAACCAGTAGAAGCTACCATGACCTACCTAGAACCTACCAAGAAATATCGTCCATCTGTTTGGAATTCTTTACAGTCATTCAGCAAAAAATAGTGCCTGAGTTTGGTCAGTATTTGTTGCAGAATACTTTGAAATATTTGGTAAAGTTGTTAAATAGCCAGATTATTGGTTCACAAATTCCCATTTAAGTCAATCTATCTAAATCATAGATTTAGTGGACCAAACATTTTCTGCTAACTATACTGACTTTTTACTCCTGTTTATTTCTAACTTTAAACCTGTGTGTGGGTTTTTTCTCATAGAAATGTTTAACCTATTCTCCAATAAATGCTGCTTTTTTATGAAGAACCATAACAAAGCCGTTTTAATGACCTTCTAAAGAAAGATGTTCTAATTAAAGTGCAGCTTATAATATCAAATGTTTCTCAGTTGCCTACAACTTTATCGATTTGCCAAGAATTCTAGTAAGTTCAAAACATTCATTCCTCCTTAGCAAAAAGTGTTATATCTATATCCTGTAAAATGTTCATCTGAGTATTTATTTTTATCTTTTTTTAAAAAAGTTACAACATTTTTACCAACTAGGGGGGTAATAACCATTGTTCTATAATTTCTGGAAGGTTATTACATTTCCTGTCCATCAGATCTTTGGCCCAGTTGTTGCTATTAATTACATGTGTTCTAGCACATTAACCACTCTGTACTCCTTTCAAACTCCCACCACCTGGTTTAGTTTGTGAGTTTATTGCAGAATCTTTTTTTTGTCTTTCTCACTGTTTGTCTTTATACATTTACATATTAGTTCTTAGCTTGTTTTTTGGGGGTTTTGAGGGGGTTTTTTTACATGTGTTTTACTGTAGTTTATGCTTATTGACTCCAAGAGAATGTGATTTTTGAAGTTCAAAACTTGATGGATTTCTTTCTGGTTAAATTAAATRAAATGAGATGTTGAAGAATGACTAACTGGCTAGTAGCAGTTATACAGGAAAGGACCTGTGGGTCCTAGTGGACAGTAAGGTCATCATGACTCAGCTGTGCACCCTTGTAGCAACGAAGGCTAACCGCGTATTAGATGGCATCAGCAACATAAATTCAGGGAGCTGAGGGAAAGGATTATTCACTTTTACTTAGTGAAGGCTAAGGCTGCGTCTGGAATTCTGTGTCTGGTTTTGGGCCCCACAGAAACAGAAGACATATATCAACATACTGGAGAGGGTCCAGCAGGGAGGCCACCAAGAGGACCAAGGGGCTGCAGCACATGACATGAAGAGACACTGAAAGAGCTGGGTTGAGTTAGCCTGGGCAAGAGAAGTCTAAGGGAGATCTAACTGCAGTCTTCCAACGCCTAAAGGGGTGTTATGGAGGAGACAGAGCCAGACACTTTTCAGTGGTGCACAACAAAAGGACAGGAGGCAGCAGTCACAATCTGCAATAAGGGAAATTCCAGTTGGATAGCAGAAAAATAGTTATCCATGTTTTGGACAGGAGGTTGAGTGAGATGATCTCCAGAGGTTTCTTCCAAAGTAAATTATTCTGTGATTCTATGAAATTAGATGGATGAGGCTATTATTTTGTATTTCTGCATTACCTTTCTCTTGAAAATGTCAAAACATACTACTGCTTAATGAGTAAGACTTCCCAGTGCTTCTGAAACATAGATGTTTTACAGGTAAAGAAACTGAGGCACAGAAATAATGGTAGTACTTTAAGTGTTGTTAATGGGCTTAATTTGTTGCATTATATTCTTAACATTCCTTTAACTTAAAACCACGTTTCTTCCATGTGCAGTATTTATACATACATATGTATTTATTCAGTATGTAATTGTTATCACTTTCTAGCCATAGCAGCTAAATTTACAATTGCATTCATAAGATGTCTGAGACTTGTATTCATGTTCAGTTTACCATAACTAAATGTTAAATGTAAAAGTACTTCCAGCTTTAGATCCTACAGTCAACACACTGTAGCAGCTCTCTAAACTTGTGACAGTCTGATTCTTCTTGAAGACTTTGAAATTGATGTGGCTTACTGAGGAAAATCCCTTCTTGATGCAGGAAAGCCAGAAATGTTTAAAATTACTATGATTAGTCTATTGACATTGTACAAAGTGCTTTGGGCCTCTAGATTTCATGTGATTTAAACAAAAGTAAAAGAATTTTAACAGTACCTGTCATGTTGTATTAGATTCTAAAAGTGACTCAAGTAGAGAGGCTTATCTGTTTTCTTTTTAAGTTTAAAAAAAAATGAGGAAAAAATATGAAATACCTCACAAATCTCCTACAGAACTATTGAACACCAGAACCTAGAGGCAATAGATGAAATAATAATTAATTTATCTGGTAACCATCTTGGTAACCATCAACTGAATCATCTCTCCAATTCCTCAATGTATTTCTTAAGGTGTGGTGAGGAAACAGGACATATAGTCTCACCATTGCCTATCAAAGGAGGGTATTAAATTTAACTGCTGGCCACATTCTTTTTAATGCAGCCCAGGATCTGATTTGCTTTCTTTGTGATATGAGCATCACTGGCTGTTATTCAACATGACAATGACCATAACCCTCAAGGGAGCAGGACTGCTACTCAGCCAGCCAGTTCCGAAACTGTACCGGTGTGGGGGGTTGCTCTGTCCCAGCTGCAGGGTTTTGCACTTCTCCTTGTTGAGTGTCACAATGTTTCTGTTTGCTTAGTTTTCCAGTTTCTAAAGGTCCCTCTAAACTTAAGCTCTGTTATACAGTCGCTCATCGTTCTTAACATCAGGCTTTGACTTTAATGTTCTGGGGGGAAGTAAAATGGAAATATAAAATCCACATAAAATCAATAGTCATTTTAGGTGTTGCTACGAAAATATCTTCTCCAAGGTCTGTGGGTGTTGGTGTGTGCACAAGTGTGTGTGTATATGTATATGTATATATACACACACACACATGTACAGACACAAGTAAACTATGCATCCCGGAGTTGCTTGCTGTTATTGCAGTAATGAGGGTTCAATACTGCAGTTTAAAAACTTTTTTGGATAAGGAGCATCAGAAGGCAAAAGATGTGAAATATCCTTCTGTAGTGAAAGTTCACTCAATAAAAAAACAGGAGAAAATATTCCAAGCAAGTAYCTAAACTACTGAGGTAGGGTTGAAAAATATTTCAAATAAATGGGAAGAACTTGAGACAGACAGAAAGAAACTATTTTTTTTTTAATAAATGTGAATGTAGAAAACTGAAATTCTAAAATTCTAACATCAGATTTTAGCTTGTTTTCTTTTCTATAAAAAAGTGGGAAATTGAAGGGTGGCTAATGGGGCATCTGCTTCAGAGAAGTCTTGTATACATGGATAATTTTACTCATATGAAGATTCCAATAATATCAGAAAAGCAATATGGCTTTTTGCAGTTAAACAAACAAAAGTATGATTCTGTGAACCTCCCATTTCTCCATTTGTTTACGTTTACTATTTTACTGTCTTCAAGTGCTTAAATATCTATACGTTCTTTCCTCCTATTAACATTTGGTTCATTTCGGTAATTTAGAATGATCAATGTAAAGATGAGTTTTCAAGCATGACCTGTAGAAACTACACAACTATAGAAATGGCTGGAAAGCCTCAGAGATGTTGTGTTGGACACGCAGACAATATCTAACCCATGGGATCCAAAAATCCTTCCAGGCTCTTGGATCTGCCTGCACTCCTTTGGCTGCAGTTTGTTCATTTACTAAGGCTAGAGTAAAGTAAGCAATATAAATCCAACTGCCCTTTAAGAATGATACCTGGGCATAGTTATCCAGGCTGATAACATTTTGGCCCCTTTTACTTGCCTGTAGTGTTATTTGCAAGAATAACTTGTGTTTTTAAAAACAGACTTCTTCAAATGGAGATACTGGGCTAGAAAGACTAGGAGAGTTATGGTGGTGGTCAGGATTTTTGAGTCTCTGTGTTCCGATGATACCACTGGATTTCTGGGAAAATTTCTGTGTTCAGGTACTGTTCTGTTCTTCCATACCCAAGGATGATGACCAACAACATATCCTTATTAACGTGGAAATGGTCACAGTTTTGGATGACATGTTCTCTCCCTGCTCATAAATGTTCTTGGTGTTGGTATGATGCCACATAAATCTTAAATTTTCATTTGCTTTTTAAACAAACTAGGAAACTCCATACATCACAACAAAAACTATTTTTTGATTCATTATTATGTTCTTTAACTACAGAATCATATCTTTTTCCCTTAGGGTCTCACTTCATCTAATATGCAGGATGGATAGTTCACTTGGGATAGAGCTACATGAACACCTGATGTTGCATCAGAACCAGATTAAAAAGTTCCATCTGTTTGTTCATGTCCTGTGCCACAGTTCAATGCTCCCTCAGTTGCACTTAGGTTTCATTCTATTAATCAGATCACTAAAATGGTAGATCTTAAAACCAGTAAAAAAATGTTTGTCATGTTTGGGGATTTTTTCTCTTAATTTTATTTTTAATCAGGTCATTACAGTAACCTGAGTGCAGCCACACAGACATTTGCACTGGTGCAACTGAGAGGAGTGTGAGCCATGGCAACAGAGTAGGAAGAAGCAGCAGAGGAAGGGAGTTCAAAATGCAGCTCCTGCTGACTTACACAGTTTTTATGAAGGCTCTAATTGAACAACTTTAGAAACTAGTCTTCAAATTTTTAAATTAAATGTTTTAAAATTGCTTAGAATCAAAGTATACTATTTCAGTAAAATGAAACAAATGTTTTCATTAAAAACCTAGAAAATGTGCTTTCCAGCCAGACCTGAAACAATCTTTTCCTTTCAAAAGCAAAGCAAAGCAAACTAAACCAAACTAAACCAAAAGAAACCAAACCCTTTTTATTTTTGTACTTGGCACTTCTGCAAATCAGATTCAGGACTCTGAAGTATGGTCCCTGGAAAACAAGGAGTGGACATTTAAGAGGATATATAAAAATTTTAAAGTAAAAACTCTATGGGCTTAGATGTTAGCTTTTTTTCAGAGACAGAAAGAGGGCATCCAGGGCCCTCCAGCGCGTCTTTCAATTGCACCAGTTCGTTGTTTTCCTGAAGTTCTTCTTTCTTAGTAAGAATATACCTTTCAGCTTCTTTAGCCAAAAAATCAAAGGTTTTGTAGATGCCAAGCTGCTAATAAACTTACACTATGTTTCTTTTCTGAGTAGGATCCTTCTAGAGAATATGTAAATAAATCCTATTGAGGGCAGGAAGGTTGATTCCATAGTAAAAAACTTTATGACATTATTGTAAAAAGCAAAAGTCACATTTTAGATTGTCCAGCAAGTGTAACAATTACTTCTCCTAAGATTATAGTGCTCAATGGTGCAACTTCAGAACTGTCCTGTAATTTTTGACTACGGTATTTGTCTACCTATCCTACCTGTATTTATCCTATCTTTATCCTAAAGATAAATATGTAATATTTTTCTATACTACACTGTGCAGTGTACACAGGAAATATGTRTGTGACTGCTATGTTGAACCATGCTGGAGGTGGCCAACTTAAAATCAAGTATTCAGCTCTAACTATACCTCTGTGTGACACCAAGCTGAGATAAATCACTATTCCTTGTCTACACTGGGCAGTGAAGTGGATTGCCATATAGATGGAAAAAGAACTAGTTAAAGTCTGATATTAGTATACAACAAAAAATAAAATTGGTACAAAATCTCATTTTTGTGGAACCCAGAGTACAAAGTAAACTGTGCAACATTGTGTTTATGCAACCAGAGGGCTACTCAAAGGTTCAGGTCATAATGGTTTGGGAGAACAGTTTGTCTGGAATAATTGCAACTGAGAAGAGAATCAAATAAATAAACATACTTGTAAATATTTATATTTATGCAAATATATATACTTACATAAAAATATATGTATTCTATAGCCAGCTCAGAATTCATCTCTATTCTGTTTTCCAGAGAAGGCTGCATGCTCTCACTTAGCTGTACTTATATAACAAATATCACAGAATAATAAAGCAAAGGTATCTAAATTTCACTTTAACTTAGTCTTTGTTAATAAACTTTACAAAAAAGCTTTTAATAGCAACTGAAACATTAAATTTCACAAATTTTCAATAGCCATACAGTGGTGGGAAAAACAGCAGTAGAGTAAAAGCAAATCTATCATACATATCATGGAAAAATATACTGAGACAGCAGAAACTGTTTCTTAACAAGCTGACATCCATTGCAGCAGAATCTCAATATTTAGGGAGAAGGCGATGTGGAATATCACTCATAACAAGTATTTCATCTTTCTGAGCAAAGTTAAGCACAGGGCATAGGAAGAATCCTTTAACTTCTTCACAGAAGGAGGAATAACTTTAAGATACTCTTTTCCAAAGAGTTCACAAACATGCCAAGATTTTTCTTTTAATGGTTACTGTAATCTTATTTGAATGGAATATGCAAATCCCACCCTGCACACTTTTTATTTAGATTGCATGGGAAATGTGAACTTAATTCTTCATATTTTGATGACTTTTGATGCAGAAGAGTGTTAAAATATTTTGGTGAAATATTGTCATGATAAATGTTTATGGAACAGGTTATAATAAAATGATGATTCATTAATAATTTGCATCTTATTCCATATTGCTATAATTTAACCAATTATATTTTATGTAATGAGCTAAAAGATTTTATTCCACTTATTACCTTTCAATTTCAATGGAATATGTTCTTACGTGTACTGGTACGAAGAATTTAAAGTGTTTTTTCTCTAGTGATTACCCAAAACATCAGTCAAATATGGAGGATGAAGTCCTAAAATCTAAATTAAATAGTAAAGAGTGACATAAATCTCATTGAACTGAGAAGAATCTCTTTCACCTATTTCCTTTACCAAAAGTTACTTAAGAGGCATGGTGTAGAAGTATCAGAAACTCTTTTGTTTGCTTCAGCTGACCAACAAAACTAAACCCAAAGAAAGTAGCAACACTTCTCTSAATGGCTTGTCTCTATTGTTAAATGTTTTGCATATTAAGGTAAGGGGATTATTCAGCATGGTTGTTTACTGAAGGGCAGGAGGTGATGTTGCAATCTTGTTAGGTTTCTAATGATGACTTCAGAATACAAATACCCTCATAGAGTTTTTGCAGCAACACACAACATACCGAGATGTACCCAAAGGGATAAAATGGGAGAGCAACTGCAACGGCAACAGCTACTGTCACAAAACTTTGAGTCTGTCCTATTTGCTTCCCTGATTTCTGTTTTTTCTAAGGTAATGGAGAAGACTGATGGGACGGAAACTTCTATGTTGCTAGGTGCCTTTATGTGGCAGCTTGCTGAACATTGTAACTTAAAAAGTATTTGATATTCTAATTAAAACAGTACTGKTTTTTTCAGCATCTGGGAAAGATTCTTCAGCATGGACTGTAAGGGTTGACAGGGAAATGGTTGCTATGGAACTATTTTCTGAGCTAGTGTGGCAGAACAACATTTAGCAGGATTTAATTTGAGTCTCTTCCATGCTGCAATTTCTTCAGGATGGTCTGACCATAGATTTCACCAGTCTCCCAGAAAGCATAGCTCAGCACTGAAATTAGTTGTTTTCTCAGAAACAGTACAAGTGTCAACCCTCCCACCACAATATTTAGCAAGATTTCTAAAAGTACTGCAGATCAATCTATAAAATTATTTAATATGTAATCTAGTAGTTATCACATTTATTAGTTTCAATAAATCCTGAGCTTTCTATTTTTTTTCATGAACATGTTAGACTTATTTTTATGAGGGAAAAAAAGGTGTTATGTTAATTACAACAATTCACAATCGCTGACTCAAGACTGTAAGAGTGAAACACTTGGACCTTTCATTTCTGCTATATAGGTAGAGACACCTATACATAAAAAGTCTTTTCTATCTTTATCTTCCATGGGAATTATGTGAATTTAGTTTCATGCTAATTTGAAGGGACTTTATACTTAAATATTTACTTAATCTCTAGTTTATTAATATAATTAACATTATTTATTAATAATACTCTTAATTGAATAAAATATTATTGTGAATAAAATATTGCATGGCTGTGCTATTAAGTTGGAGGATCTGGGAACAAGAAATTGTAGCAAGAAAATAAACTAATTTAATATACTGCATTAAATAAAAGTAATATAATTTCAAAATGAAATGTATTAACAAAGCTGCAAGCCTATATGCTAAGCTATCCCAGGCTGTATTTACATATTATTGTTTCCTCAATAAACAAAAAACACCATTAATACTCATTATTCAAGAAAGTTTTGGGGATCATACAAGTCAAAATTTCATTTCAGTCCAGAGGTGCGTGGCAACTTAAGTAATAATTCTTTATATTTGACGTTTAATGCAGCTCTGAGACTTCTTCTTACCGAAATATTGCTAAACATGTTAAAAAATTAACTAGATCATCGTGCCCAGAGCTGCGGTCGTCAAAATTCATGTTTTTCCACCTGATTCTCTGCTTTGGCAGAGAATAAATTTGGCTGTCACCCAGTGCCGATTTGCAAGGCTGTCTCCCACAGGACCTTTTGACTGGAAATGAAAAGGAGCAAGCGTTTTGCCACCATTAGGTGGCTCACTATGAATGCATTTGTGGTGCAGCTAGCTGCGCCACCCCTCCTCCGCTTTGCCTGGCTCTCCGCCTCTGGGGCTGTGCCTGCTGCGATGAGGTTTTTTGCAATGTGTGAGTCATTTACAGGACCGAGGAGAAAAAGACCCTGTCTTTGAGTTCCAGAATTGCCGAGACCTGGGTCTTGCTCTGAGGAAAGTGCTCACAAACTGCAGTGTAAGGAGAGGTCTATTTGCCTCCCGTTACTGCCAGCCCCTTTGTTCCTTGTGTCCTTGGCAGGGGCTGAAAGAGCTGGGCCTGTAATACTTGGGCCCTGCTGTGCCACTTAAAGAAATAATAAGACATTGTCTTCATTAAGCGAGCCTTGTTTTAGCAAACAGAATTCAGATACTAAAAAGGGAACATTTTTAAGGAGGGAGAATTAGAGACAGGGATGCTTTACAAAATTCCCTAGAGAAACTGCTTTGTTTCCACTATTTTATTGCTGCTTACTGAGAAGATTCATATTCAAATAGGTTGGGGTTGTGAATCGGTCGTTTGCACATTCTCATGCACCCAGGAAGGCTATGATTATGGCTAATTACAATGACGAATGAAGTCCTAACAAGAGTGCTCAATCAGATTGCTGTTCATGCATGAAGCAACTAAGACTAGCCAATGGAGGTGTGATTTTGGTAATTACAAACAATGGGGCTAAGTTGAAGAAAGCTTAGTAAATCTGCTCGAGACAAAATAAGGTCTAATTAATCACTTTAAGTTCTGAATTCTCCCGATGATCTGCATGCTCTGTTCTCTTTAGCATTCTTTTAATAGACTTAGTCTAAGGAGTAAGAATGCTTCCTTTTTGCTCATACTTTCACTGGATAAAATGCAACTGTTTCAAAATATTCTGACTTTCCTTTTGTGACAATTGTGTTGCAACCTGTTTTTCAGGCAAGTAGATGGAATGTTAGAGAAATAAACACGCTGTTATTTGCCTTGCTGGCAGTGCCATTATCTACGTTGAGAAAAACGATGAAGTTTGTTTAAGTTGTCATAGTATTATTGACCTCATTCCCAAACATTTTATTGAAGTAAATGGGAATTTTGACATCGCCTCCAAAGACTGCAGATTTTAGATCTGCTTTAAAAGGCAGTTGTTCTAAGGCTAATGTAAATAAACTACTAAATAGTCATAATTTTAAAAATATTTATTACCTTATTTTTGAATAAAGAAATATTAGCAGCATATATATAAAGTCAAATTAAGTCTAATTTTTTGGCAATGAAACTTTGAGGGCACAGCAGTTTTTCTTTGATGTATAAATAGTAATTCCAAATTTTATTTTAAAAATTATATTACATGAGCCAATATTTTCTTATCAAAAATCCTTCTATTAGTTTGTCCATAAATAAGCACTATACTGAAGATAATAATATGCAAGTAACACGTAACCGGGCTTCAGTACATTAGAGAACATTTGAGGAACTATTTTTTTCTTGTAGATTCAGTTGGTGTGAAGGGATCACCTGTATGCGTGACTTCAGTGAAAACTTGCTTTGACATAACCTTTGAGAGGAGCCATTTGGATTTTGAACTTTTAAGAGCACCAGTTGTTTATATTTGATGTTAAATAATAATGATTCTTCATATTAAGGTTTCCAGCATATTTCTGTTCATCCTCAGAAAGCTATCTGTGTCTGTCTCCATCGACATGTTTTAAGTATGAAAGTATTATGTACTCAGAAAACCTATAGAATAAATTCCTTTTGGTTGTACTGCCATGTAAAAAACCACAAACCATAAAGTAAATAGCATTTGTTTTGGACCATTGATGTTTGTATGGATAAGTCTTCACTAGTTCTATTGGGTCTTTTTCTCTCATTGAGACACGTCAGCAGTTTGTCCAAAGGCCCTTTTTTACTAGAAAGATCTTTTAGTACACAAAATATGTTTTCCTTGCCAAAAATATTGATGAGGTTGATGCACGGGTTCAGAATTTTACTGGATATATCAGATGACTAGACAGTTTTAATCACTGGTATTTTGTGCGATCTTGGTGTTAGAAATGATAAAGTTTAGATTTGAAGGGTTCTATTGGTGCTTGTTTCACATGATTTTATAGATTTGTTAATAACCTTGCCACTAAGGAGTAAAACTTTTGTCCCTGATTCTTCTGAAATAGATGTCATGTTTATACCATGCAACGATGTATTGCCTAAGTTGCTGTACTTTTATTAGTAGTTGTCTTAAAGCACATGATTTTCATAGCGCGGTTTGGCTGTGTGGAGGCCTTGGTAGCAATAAATAGGAACTTTCTGGTATGCCCCATAACTAATTTGGTAGGGATTCTGTCAAATTATGAATTATGAATGATCCAGTAGTGCACAAACCTCTTATTAAGGATCATGGAACCACTGCTTTCAACCAGGCCCAGACTTGCAGACTTCTCCTGATAAGCCATGATCCATCATGCTTCATGAAATGATTGAGCCAATTAAATAGCTTGCAGCTGCCAAAATGATAATTTGCTCCTGCTGGATCCTGCTGCTTCCCTTGCATAAGTCCTACTGCTCAGCTAAACCTGAGACACAGTGTTGCTCACTAAACCAACAGTGGATGTAGTATTCTGCTGGTTTGGTCAGCTGAATTGATCAGCAAGGGATCGGGACAATACCGGAGCAAGCAGAAGGACAGAAAGGTAGTACACATCCAGACATGGAGATGGAGAGAGAGAGGAGGAAGTGGGACCTCWCCATCTGTGTCAGGCAGCTAGATTGTTTTAGTCATGTCTTGAAACTATGTCCTATGTAGGCCTTGATTGTATTTAGTACCTTTACTTCTGTTCCCTCCATGAACAAAATTGTCCAGGGAGTGTCCTTCAAAAGCTTTTTACCTCCTTGGATTGCATCTAATGTGTCTTAAATACCTATGCTTTTGTATGGAAAGTCTTTGTGTAATCTTTTTATTTTATTTTCCAGTAGTCCAGCCAATTAAAGCCATCTAGGTCATATGCCAAACACTTAGACATCCTAAATTAATTAGGTAATCCAATTCATAGCTCGGTCACACACACTCTGCATAATCTAACAAAAGAGGAAGTAATCATTTTGCCTTGCTGCAGTTTCTCATTTGACATAATATAAATGAAAAACTAACTTGAATATGGCCATGTGTTTAACTTGAAAATCTTATGAAAAATTCTGCATGTGATGCACATACAGTAATCTCATCTGTGGATTTACTCACTGGTGAGACCAGTTACTTTTGTCCCTGCTTCCGTGCATCTTCAAATCACTACTACTTATTTTGATAAGAATACAGGCGTAGGAGTAAGAGGAGTATTTCAACCTTTTCTCTCCAAGAAAGGAGTCTCTGTCCTTCACTGTTGTAAAAAACAAGATAGGAAACAATAATTCCTGCATCAAAGAAGTCCAACAATGCCTAGATCATTGAGGCAGGTAGGAATAAGGGTTTTCTGCTGTTAGACAGCCATAGCTATCTATCATCTGCTCTATTCCAGTGGATCAAGGTATCTTTTAGCCTTGCTAGACTGTGAAAATTATATTAAAAACTTATATGAAATAATATTTTAAATTTATTTGATTTAGTTATTAGAAGATCATTAAAATTTTTTGAAGATGTCGTTAGTTGTAATTTGAGTCCTAAAGGAATGTTATAATTGGAGAGAAAATAAAATTAAAACTAGTGTATTTGCATTACTAGTCTATAAAATAGAATTTATTTATAATATGAAACATTTATAGAATACATAGTGGTATGGTGCAATATAAAGGTTTAATTGACATTCATTTTTGGATGACCTACATATTGCCTATAAAACCTTTATTTTCTCAGCATAATGTTTTTTCATTGTAACAACATGGAGCTATAGTAGGGCAACCTAAATAGCTCTTTATCTTATCAAGAAATGAATTTAGCAAATAGGCTTATGTGAGATGTTATTTGAAGTAAGTGGAAAGAAAATCTGCTTTTATTTCTGTTAACAGTATATTACAGAATGTTGTAGATTTCAGCTTGTTGTCTCCCTGCATTTGGTTATGTATCCTCCATGAAATCTAAGAGTAGTTTAGAGAGCTTCTCTAATAGGTTTACAGTGACTTTTTGTATTGTTAATTGAGTTACTGTAACACAAAAGTGAAGCATGAACTACTATATGGAGTTACTTCAGATATAAACTATATCTATGCCCAGAAAAAAAACTACAGATGCTTTATCTAGGCACTCTAACTTAGTTAATTTATTCCGCTTGTCAGAAACTTTTGGGATATAGGAAACTCAGCTGCTCTAATGGCACCTCTGACAATTTATTCCCACAAGCATCAGCTTGGATATTTCATTTTTGGAACAGGAGGCACTTAATTGACAAAGTATCCTGGAAAATATACTGAGGTTAGAACAGTATCCTATGCTTTCCAGTGGCAGAATTACTTATGAATCAGGGAGCTGTATCGGTTTGCTATCTATACGACTCCTGCCTATCTCAATGACACTTAGGGTAGGAGGAATTAGGGACTTTCATATCTGTGTAGGCTAACGTGTATTATTCATATATTATATAAAGCAGCGTATGAAAGATATTCTACAGGTAATGAATAAAATTAATCATTACATCTTTGATGTTGCCAACCATTTCCTTCATAATTATTTTCTCACTATTACAGTAACATTATTTTTACACTTCGTTTCAGTCTAATCACAATACCAATGCCGCCTTCAAATTCTTTGACAAGTGATTATTTGATAATCTTTTTAATATTAAAACTTGATATGTGTTCCATTAATTTGTAATAAAATGTATGTTAGAATGCCATAAACATTTAAGTTTCATGTATAAAATAATCAGAACAGCAAAGTCTGTATCCTTTTGCTAAAAAAGGACTTTGCTTATCCTTTACGTAGTAATGTTACAAGAAACTATTTGAAGATTGTTAATGACATATACTGTGGGGTTTTTATAGAAAACGTTGTTGCAATCTTCAGGCAGAACAGATTGAAGTATTTGTTTGTAACTAGGCACAATCTTTTTCAACTGATCTGTTTAGAACTTCATGTATAGTGTCTGTAGGTTCTGCATTATGACTATGAAACAACAGTATTCCCTTCGGAAGAGTTTAAAAGAAGGGAAGAAAGAGAGAAAGGCAAATAACTGATTTCTTGCTCTTGACAAAGGACCCAACAGGAATTGATATGAACTGGTTGCTGGGTAACCTACAGCTGCTCCAGTAAGAATATCTTACGGCAAGCATTCCTCTGGGCAGTGATATTTAGGACCGTGTCAGGTATTAGAACAAATGTGATCTAAACACTAGTACTCAAAAAAATACCCTATTTTTGCTGGAAGTTTTACAGGACATATTTATGATTCCTTGGATTTTATTATTAATTTTATATTAATATAGTTTAATTGAACTAAAGTAAGGCATATGTGTCACCGAGTCATGCCAAATCAGTTGCCAGAAACAATACTGCCATGTAAAAGCACACAGGCATGGCTTAATCACCCGCTTTATGATAGTTTTTAAAGATTTTTAGTGATTAGCTAGAACTGTCATATGACAATAAATACTATTTTAATTACTACTATATAGTTTAGAAGCTAAAAAGTGATACATTACAATCAGAACCAGAACTGTATATCACTTTGCTAAGAACATTTTAATGAATTAATTTTAAATCACAAAACTATTTTTCTACTTAATTTCATATTGGGGKTTTTTTTCTCCATCCTGCTCAATATCTCATCCTGAAACTTCTGAGAAAATCCTGCCATAAGAATTAACTTTTTAAATGGAAACTGGTCTCATTGACTGGTGAGTGAGAAGAAGAAAGCAGACCTATTCAAGAAAATACTTTTGCATTTCACTTTTAAAATAGTAATTTTCCAGAAGTAGATACCAGTTTCTTCAAATACAAAACACTTTCCATGCAACTTGGAAAAAGTTTATAGTACAAGTCTAATAGTCTATTCAGACAATAAACCAATAGATTAAGACAGATGTTAAGTCATAACCTAGAGAATGATACAATTCTAAGAGAAGTCTTAAATAGAGACACCTCAAAATCATGTGTATAGAATTCATTTTATAATGTCTCTATAATACATTTTAGAATGTGTGTTGTTTACTGAAAACCCAGGATGCCAGAATGCTTTTAACGAGATTTAAAACAGTCAAGGAATACATATCTGACAGGAGAAAGGAGTTTAAAAAGTACTGGGCTGCAGAAATGAGTAGTTGGAGGAAGCCAGCACTGCCTACCATTCATAATACACAAACCCATTTACTTCCTTTAGAAAGTTATAAAGTAGCAATGCAAAAAAATCTCTTGAAATGAGAATATGCATTGTAGCGATGCTTCTAATGCCTTTCTGTGATAAATATAGCTGTGTAAAACAAGACTTATTTCATATTGCAGTGAGTGAATACCATGTAATAGTTCAATACCAAGTGAGAGAGATTTTAGTGGCATACCTAAATTTTTCCCTTAAGCAATGTCGCATTGTTTTTTAAAAAGTCTTATTATTCTTACAAAACAGGCTTTATTTACCTTAAAGTAGGGGTATTCTTAATGGTTAAAGTAGTTGCCAAACATASTTCTACCTCTGAAATATTTCTGACAAGCTTTCTTCTGTAAATGAAGAAAACCCATGTATTAAATATTACTGTTAATGAATTTTGCAGTCAATTCAGTATTCTAGTATCATTAATTTCTCCATTATTTTGTCCATCATTTCTTCTCCAGTAATTTTCCTTCATTTTGCGATTAGTTTCTGTGCATGGTAATGAAGTGATGCTTATGTTTTCTGTTAGGGAGAGAGGTAAATAAGTTTAATTGGTAGTCTGTTTCTATATACACTTTTTGGTATATTATATCTTTAAAGTTCCTTTGACATGTAAATAGATGTCATTTGCCTAGTTGCAGGAGTAGTACCTGTTCTATTTCTACTACTAAATTACATGGAGAAAGAATTGACCTTCTCTCTTTAATTTTTCATATTCAGCTCATATATTTGACTGACAATTATACATGTCACTTCAAACTGAATTTCAGGCCTGTTACTGAAGTTGATAAAAAGCCTCCCATTCATTTTAATAAGCACAATCCCAGCCCTGAATGAGAACAAAAAAGATTACACTTGAATTCAGTGAATATTAAAACTTTAGATTCATTGTTGTTACCCAAAGTAGATTTCAAATTCCAATGATCATATTCTTTTTTCAGTTCAGAGCCCAAGAAAATTTTGTATCTTATTATTCATAAGAACAAGATATTCTCATGGTTTCCAACTATCAGTGGCTTYGTAGCTTCCTAATCGGGATGTTGAATTCAAATTTTTGCATTTAGGAAGACTGGATAGACCTTTCCCAATCCTGTTAAATGAATTTATTAATTGATCTCCATAATATACTTTGCCAATAAACTCTGCAATTTCATTATGGATTGTATGAAAAAAAATGTTTCCTTTGATTTTAAATTTATGCCTKATTGTTTATTTTTCTCTAGTATTATGAAAAAAAGTAGAAGTATTGTTATTGATTCACTCCACCTATACTGTTCATGATTTCTGATGTATCCTGCTCAGTCATCACTTTTTCTAAACAGAATAGTTCTAGCCTACTTAGATCTTTCCACTATGAAAAAATATTCTGTACCTCTGATAATCCATGCTGCCCTTTTCTTTGTCTTCTCAGCTACTTTTACACACTCCTTAAAGTCATATGACTACAAAATTTTGCAGCAACCAAGCATCATGGATTTGCCGTCTGACATAATGAAGTTTTATGACCAATATTTGATGTTTAGTAATAACTGCAACCATTTTATTTGCCTTTCTGACTGTCACCAAACACTGTGCCTACATTTTCAGATAACTGTCCGCAGGGGCTTCAAGATCTCTTTCCTGAGTAGTACACTGGTATAATTAGGATTGTTTGCTTGTTTTCCCTCATATGTATTACTCTGCATTTACTGATAATGAACTTAATCTATCATGCTATCACCCTTTTCTAGTTCATTTTTAAATATAATGAACAGCATGGGCCAGCACATATCCCCTTGGAATCTTACCAGTAACTTTTCTACATTTTGGAAACTGACTGCTCAGTTCTATCCCTCATTACTATGCTTCAACAAGTTACTAATTTATGAAAGGATTTTCCTTATTATGAGTTTCTTTTCCATAAGAATCTTGTGGTGGATTTGGGGCTCTATGCACATCTGCAATTCCAGACACCTAACTTAGCCAAATGTCCTTAGTGGGCATCCTCTGTAGACAATGGAGAAAGAGGAAAGTTTCCCGAGGACAAATTCAAGCTATCACCACCTTAGCAAAGAGTATGATGCAATAGAAACAGGTCTGTAAAACAGTTAGTAATGATAACTCTGCATCCATACTGTGTGTGTTATGGGAGATTTATTCCTGAGTAGCTGTGGTTTGATTTTGTGGATTGAATACCCATCAGCAGTTGGAATAGACTAAGTGTGCTCTTGGAGCACATCTTTTGATTTAGCTTTATCTAAAAGGAATGCAATTCAAGCACTCCAAGACCACTTTGTGATATAAGTGAGGATGATCAAGAGATTTGCTTCAAAAGCATACTTCTCCTCCTAACTAATGCACTTACATAGACCTTTCTCACACGGAATAAGCTAGACTCCTATGCAGAATCACCCCCAGGAAGAACCTCTGTTTCTCTTCACTATCTATGGTGAAGTCCAGAGATATTACACTAGGGTCCTAGAGGTATGAATACACCATTTTATTGAAGGTTTCTAGAAATACCGATATAAAGACAGAATCATCCTTGTTCATGTACTTGATGGCTGTTGTATGGCTTGGCTGTTATATGGCTTTTGAGATTTCTTTGAATCCTTCCTAATAAATCACATTTATATATGTATCCATTAATTTTATGGTCCATTTTACCAGTTCCAATGCTGTCACATCTGTCATGTTCTGTTCTGCTGCTACCAATATTGGCTTAAGTGATAGGATGCAATTTCATAGTTGCATTTTCCTTTAAGATGAATTGTTATGAGTAGCTTTGATACAAATAAATTATTATTAAATGTAGCATTAAATCTATAGAGCTTCTGGTATATCTTCTTACAGTTAATATTTATTTCACTGTATTTGCTTCCTTTAACATGTAACAGCAGCCCTCCAACAGCAGGAATCAGTTATAATTTGTACCTTGATAATACCTCTCACTGATTTTCTTCCTTCCACCACATTTCCAAGGTATCTATTTTTCAGTCTCCCACTCATCCCATCCATTACTTTGCAAAAATGCAAGTATAAAGCAGAGGCAAACATTTCCAAGTTCAGTATTTATAATCTCTAGTGCTTCTGAAGAGCTTCCCCTAGCAAAATAAATAAATAAATAAACCAACCAAACCAAAACAAAACACTGCTCTATGTTTCTACTCTGCTTTATTCTTTTGCATAAGCATGGTTGCTTAATGTAGGGGGGCTTCATGAGCTTGTGAATAACTTTTGTCCCTCCTACTGCATCCTCTATATTGTCCAAAGTTCCGGAGTAATTTTATCTCTCTTTATTTGTTTATGATTTCAAACATGCCTTTACATACAGAGGAATGTATGATCCATGAAAAAAAAAACCACCATGGTATCTTCAGCTTAAATGTTAGGACTTGCACCATAATGATGAAACAGATACTGTATTTCCTTAGATGTAAAAATAGCATGTCTTCAATGCTTACAAAAAGATTTAAGTAAGTAGAATATAATTGTCTGGCATTTTTGCTTGGAACATGACTTTTATTCTGGTGTTATGTCACCACTACGAGGAGATTTAGCAATTAGAAGCTACTGAAAAAAAATGGTTTCTAAAAAATGCATGGAAGTTAAAGAAAAAAACTCTTGGCAAACTTTTGGAAGAAGAAAATGGTTCAAAATTTGAATTAGAATTTACTATATTAGCCATGACATGCTTAAGAAAAAAGTTATATTAAGTATGGTTTCATGTCTGCAAAAACAGTTTTTATAACAATTACTCACTGGGACATTGGCAGCAAAGTAGGAGGCAACTCTCTATTCCATGGGGAGGTAAGCACTAGAAAGGGTTCTTTTTCTCTTACAGTGCTGAAATACAGGCTGAGATAAGTGTAGTTTAATAAATAAACTTCCGTTACTCATACTGGGTTGTTGTAAAAATAAATTATGCTTTATAATTGGAAGGGTCATCTAAAGGTCATCTGGTCCAAACACCTATACAGAAACAACTTGGGTCAGGTTGCTCAGAGCTGTGCCCAAGTGAGTTTTTTTTAACATGTCCCAGGATGGAGATTCTGTAACCTCCATGAACAACCTATTCCAATATATGACTGTCATCACAGTGAATTTTTTTCCTTGTATCCAGTTCAAATTTCCCATGATGTGACTCGTGCCCATTGTCCCTTGTCCTATAGTAGTGCACCTTTGAGAAAAGTTTGGCTCTTTCTTCTCTTGGATTATGTAGCTGAAGACAGCAAAGATTCCCCTTTAACTTTCTCTTCCTAAGGCTGAACAGACGTTCTCTCAGCCTATCATCATGTGTCRTGTATCTCGGCTCCTGACCATCTTGGTGGCCTTCTGCTGGATACCAATGTCTTTCTTGTAGTAGGGATCCCAAAAATGGACACAGTATTCTAGACATGGTCTCTGAAATACAGGATAGAGGAGAGGAATTACTTCTTTGACCTGCTGGCTACACTATGTCCTTTGTCACTCATTTCCCTGTCCTACTGTGTGTTGGGCCCACATTCTCCTGAGTTTTCTTTTTGCTGCTAACATGCTTGTTCAAGCCCTTCTTGTTACCCCTCAGATTTCTCACTAGTTTCAACTCCCGGTGAGCTTTGGTTTTCCTAACTGCAACTCTTCACACTCTATATTCATCATGGGTAGTCATCATGGGTCTCTGTAGTCATCATAGGTAGTCCATCTTTGCTTCCATTTACTGTATACTTTCTTTTGATGTTTGAGCTGAGACAGGAATTTTGCATTCATCTATGCTGTCCTTCTGCCATGCTTGCTTGACTTTGAAGAGCTTGACGTGCTTTGAAGGGGTTGTCCAGCTCTTTTGGCCCCCTTTGTCCTGCAGGGCAATCTTCCATTCTGCTGTATTCTTATTGAAATTTTTGATCCATCTGTGATGGCACATAGATTCTTTAAAAGTGCATTGGCACATCTCATCAGAAAGAATATACCGTCGATGTAAACTGTCAGCTTGTACAGGAGAAATGTATTGTAGGCAAAATTGTAGTTTGCTCATCTCTAAGCTCTAAAAGATTATGCAAATTTTGAGGAGAAAAATGGAAAATTGAAAAGAGATATTAACTTTAAAACTATTCAAAATCACACACAATAATGGGAAGTGTATTCTTTTCATATAATAGTAGAAAAAAGTCCCGTGAAAATCACACTTTCTGAAAGCTACTGATAATTCTGACTGTACTGACAGAATGAAAAGATGAGGTACACAGGCTAAAATGTTTCCTGCTAATTAGTACTTTCAGTTAGTGTTAAAATGTAGTGTTAAAATGTAGTGTTAAAATGTAGCTGTGTGAACTGTGTTTAACAGATGATAATAACTATAAAACTTAAACCAGGACCCTTTCTATCACTGACTGTCAGGCAGCTGAAATCTAATTTAGGAAATGTTTTAACTTAAATTTTTACTCTTTAAATTGTTTTACTGCCACATTGTCATTAATGTGTTTTTTAACATTGAGTTTGGTCTTTCCTAGTTCTAAATATGAAATCTTTTAAGAATACTGTTTTTCTTTTCTTAGTTGTGTATTTTTTTTTCAGTAATGGGCAGTTCATATTGAGTAGCTGTGTAACATATAAACCCTTCCACTCCTTTCAGTTCAGCTGTTGATAGGTACTGTATATTTCAAATGATTGAGATATTCTACTTTTATACATTTCAGGACTATACTGTAAAGTGGATAAACCCTGAACCTTTTTTCCTGGGAAGGCACAATTGATAATTTCACATACTCAAAGAACAATATTGGTCTTTAGCAGCACAAGATGGAGTATAACCCGTAACTGCTACTAAAGCTCATTCCCAAAACATGATTGGCTTTTTGTTTGCTTTTTTTCCTATTGAATATATATTTTCCCTCCTGCTATTAATTGTTGATGTTATAGATGATCATATTGCTTTTTTACATGAAAAGTTATAAAGTTCTAGGTGACAGCCATCTACAGTTTGTATAACTCTTCAGAAGGGCAGCTTTTTTTTGTTCTAAATACCTTGAAGAATACATGAAAAACAAAGACTCAGTATTACCTTACCTGAAGCATTGTTTCATTGTCAAATTCCTTATCCATACTCTAGCATTACTTCTGCACCACAACTACTAAACACTGGAATTGTTATACTAGATCAGAGAAAAGCAAGGCCAGACCTGTTATGTAGTGGATTCTGGTTCAGCCACAACCAATAGAAAGTAAGAGAAGCCCCACTGCAGAAATGTAGAATTATCTGAAAATTTGTTCTTGTAGTTGCAAATTGACCGAAACTCTGAAGCACAGGGTATCCTACACTCCTAACTTCAAAAATAATTTTTAAAGGATTGACTCTTATGTCTTTTGTTGTGTTATTGTGTTACATTATTTAATTCATGATTCAGTATGTTTTCAATAAAATAGTCAAATGATTATTCAGTCATTTAAATCTCCATTTTTTTTTGCAACAACATTATATGATGAGTTCCATGCATTAATCATGCACCTTATGAATAAATATTTACTATTTAATTTTTTTTTTTTCATTTCTTAATTTCACTGACTGCCCCACTGTTCACTCAGCAGGAAGAACAGAAGTTCCCAATCTATCTTCACATATACCATTCATTATTTCATATACTTCCAATATAATCATTTTTATTCATCACCTTTTTAAAGTAATCAATCACAGTTTTTCAATTCCTGAGATTTTTTTCTCAATCCTTAACCAGTCTCACTGTTTCACTATGTCTGAACTCTCTTTAATCCTGAAGTTTCTTTTGAAGGGAAGTGATCATTACTTCCTACAATATTTCAGATGATTGGCATCACATTTTTTTTCTTTATTTCTTTCTATTCCAGGTTTTCCAAATTCTTTTTGTTTACTGCTTAGACACGGCTCCCTAATAAGCACAGTCTTTTTTATTTATTTGTGAATGATTGATGAGTTGGCCGCTTTTTTGAGGTCATTGAGCCAATTTGCTGGAGGTTTTTTTTTTGTTCACCTGTATGGCTTGCTTTGCATTTAGTAACACTCATTACGTTTCAGGTCATGTGTTCATTCAGTTACTTCGGTAATGAGCAGGATGCAGGTTACTGTTAACTTTTTTGTCCTGTTCATTTTGTAGAATTTTTAAGGAATTCGGTAGGAGAGGGATGTCCCTTTTTCTGAAAATTATGTGAAAGTCCGTTATGAGTTAAGCAGGTTAGACTGCTGGAGCTCCTGCATCTAAAAGTTCATTTACATGCGAATTGAAATAGCACTTTACCATACACGGAAAACCAGTTTGCATTGGAAACCAAGTCTTTACACAATTCATACCATAATTTTCAGTTTGATATAAATTTTATAATCTTTCTAAAGTAACGATTTTCTTTAGCACCTATTTTTATTATCCATAGAATCATTATCAAACTTGTGTAGAATCTTTGTCCTTTTGGGAAAAAAACAGCATATGTTTTAGGGTACATGGATTTTGAGTTTGTATTTCTGAGAAAGGCCTGAAAAATGCCAATAGTAAAACTACAAGTCTGTAACCTCATATTATTCTCAGCTACTGCATTAAGCAATAAAAAAGTGATTTATTAGTTTTTAACCTAGATCTCATAGATATCTTTCCTGCAGTAATGAATGCAGACCATTGTTTACTATCTAAATCAGCCTTGTCAGAGAAAAACTCTCCAATAATATTTTTAAGTCAAAATAAACTGATGAATTCTTTTGTGTACTGTGGTCAAACAATCATGGATTGCTGTTTTCTTTCTTATAGTTGCATATTGAATTTGAATAAGACACAAAGCTATCTAGGCTGAAGTACCTTTTTATTAAAAATGTATATTTGACTTGCAGTCACTGCTTAAATCAGTATCTACCTGATAGGACTTTTATATTCTGATTACTTTCTATTTAAAAGTTTCTTTTAAGATGTTTGGAGTTTGTGTTTATGTTTATTATATCAAATATTAAACCTAGCCTTATCTGTAAAATATTGGAAAGCACCAGCAATGCCAATATAATTTTGCATATTTTCTTTGAGAGATCAAACTACAGCAATAAACAACAGTCGCATGGAACTTTATGGCCCAAAATAAAAGAAACAAAACCTATTAAGGAGACCTGAATACATATTTGAAAATTGGCAGACATTTAGGAAAGAAATTGCTAGGCACTATTGCCCAGATACCCCACGAAATTAGAAGATTAATATGTATTTTACTGTGGGGAAGAACTGTCATAAACTCTCAACATGAGAATTCAGTATAAAACAGAGATTTTTTTTTATTTCACCCAGGTAAAGGGTGCAATTTCTTCCATCTTACATAACTGATGTGATATAGCATATGAACAGCCTATTGAATATCCTACTGATATTCCATAGGTTTTCTGGGGGTAACATTAAAAAAAAATTTTGGTAGGAAAATTTACGTATCATACTTTAATTGTGAAAGCTGGAAAGCTCAGCTAAAGTTGCTATCCTGACATAGGTAGAAAAAAAAGTTTGTAGAATAATTTCTGAAAAGAGGAAAAGTATCAAATGGATTAAAATACCAGCGAAGGAAATAATTTTCATAGCAGTGTAATAGGTAACAAAAGGATTGATTAATGTACTTGTTTCTTTAGAATATTTTGAGTGAGGTACATTAATTAATTTGAAGATATGAAGCTGCAAAGATATGAAGCTGCAATCCTAGACCCAGGCTTAAAAAGATATAATGGTTTACAAGGTGAAAAGTGGTATGACAATGCATATTGTTTTGTATTTCTGCATTCCAGTTTCTAAGTCTTTGAGAAAGCTGATGTGATTTGAATGGAGAAAGTAAAAGTAGATCAGGTGAACATTTAGAGAGGAGAGAAGATTGGAAAAGTTGTACAGAAAAGAGCAGGGAGAGTAAAAATGGATTAACAGAAATTGAGAAAAGGGGTTTGTAGAAAATATGAGATTTAAAACTGCATTTTAAAAGCAATGAAGAAAAAGAAAGAGAAGGAGGAAATAGATTCCCAGCAAAAGCCCACCCAGGAGAAAGGGGCTGAGGATAAAGGTCATCTGTTTTTTTCTAGGCAGAGGTATAGGGATGCCCTCTGCTCTTGTCTTGGTCTTGTAAATCTTTTATTTTAGTACTTAAGTGGAATAGACATAGGTTTAATATAGAGAAGTGGAAGAAATAAGATAAACTCTCACTAAATGAGTTATTCCACTCAAGAATTTACTGGTTTTCTCTCAGCCAATGTAAATGCATGTATGTTAGTTATATTCTGATTGCTATATCATGTTATTTGTAACATTAGAATGTTCAGTGAAAGAAACTCCATTGAAGTGTTTACATTAAATCTCATTCAATTTCTCAAATAAATTATAAAAATATTTGTTTGAAGCTGCAGGAAGTCTTTATTTATAGAAATCTAATGATATGGTTTTATAACGAGAGGTGTTCCCCAGGGCTCAGTTTTGGGGCCCGTCTTGTTTAATATCTTTATCAATGATCTGGACGATGGGATCGAGTGCACCCTCAGTAAGTTCGCGGATGTCACCAAGTTGGACAGCAGTGTTGATCTGCCTGAGGGTAGGAAGGCTCTGCAGAGGGATCTGGACAGGCTGGATCGGTGGGCCGAGGCCAACTGCATGAGGTTCAACAAGGCCAAGTGCCGGGTCCTGCACTTGGGTCACAACAACCCCAGGCAAGGCTACAGGCTTGGGGAAGAGTGGCTGGAAAG
>JASVER010000016.1:5469490-5654070 GCA_030449065.1 Oceanodroma leucorhoa
ATTGGATATTAGGAAAAATTTCTTCACTGAAAGGGTATTCAGGCATTGGAAGAGGCTGCCCAGGGAAGTGGTGGAGTCACCATCCCTGGAGGTGTTCAAAAAACGTGTGGATGAGGTGCTTCGGGACATGGTTTAGTGGGCATGGGTACTGGATTGATGGTTGGACATGATCTTGGAGGTCTTTTCCAACCTTAATGATTCTATGATTCTATGATTCTATAATCTTTGAAATTGTTGCAAAATAGTGAAGATAGATACATATATTTACATAAGGGTAGTGACTAGAGAGAAAATTGCCTACTCATCTGAGACATTATGTTTGCCAAAGGAAGAAGACTTACTTTTATATACATATATATGTATGTGTATAATAAATGTGTGTGTGTGCATATGTAGAAATATAAATATATTTCATTTAATCATTTTGCAATTCAGTATCTAGGCTATGTATTTTTCCTGTCTCAAAACATCTTTCGCATAAAGTAGAAATACCTCTTGACAGCATCAAAATAAACATCTACTCTGAGAAGTGATTATATAAAAATGTCAACTGCTTATTTAGTAGATCTATTTCTATTGTGGCATTTGAGTCATATCTGACAGTAGTGACAAAAATATTTTTAATTTGGTTACCCAGCTTCAGTTACAGCAACAGGGACCCCACAAAGAAAAAAAGATTGAATAACTTCAGTCAGCATATATCTTGAAAAGTCTGTATTATTGGGGGGTGGTGATTGATGGGGTATGAAAACTGATGAAATTCAGACTCCAGATCACATTTGTTCCTCCAGTAAACTTTATAATCTAGGAAACAGAGAAATAATTACCCAAGAAGAATGTGATGATTTTGAGAATACTTTCATGTACATTTCAAAATTATTTTTTATTTCTTTAATTCCGCTTTCTGAATATCATCTCCAATCTGGATTAAAGTTTCCAAATTATGAGAGAAGATGGAACACATTTCCATATCAGAAGTAATACAGCAAAGGTCATCAACAACTGAGCATCATTAGCCAAATGGTATTTTTGAGTAACAGTTGCAATATCTTGTTGAGGTTCACAGGATGGACCATAAACTTTGAACATTCTCTGAAAGCAGCCTCACTTGAACACAGTGAGCATGAAGAATCCTGGAATGAAAATAACGGGAATTATCAGGTGCTTATTTTAGAGAAAATGGGTGCTCTGTCAGGTCAGGGAGAGACAGAAGCTTAAGCTGGATGAGTGTAGGGCACCAGCGGGAGGAGCTGTTTCAAGATCTCAAAGATTTTACAGGTGCTGAAGACCATGCTGCTTGAGGTCTGCTGTAATCTGGCTATTCCATTCTTTTTGTACACAGCCTTGCTGTACATGACTTTCACAATAGATGTAAAATCTTTGGTGTTAGAGGTCCTTTGCATATGCAATTTATTTGCATATGGACTGGAGCTATTTTTCTGTGTGACTGGAAAAGTGAATAGCTGCCTTGAAAATACAGAAACTGTGCCCCATGTGATATTCTTAAAGGATAGATTTGATTCCACTGACACTTCATTCCATTATGTAGGATCTATGACACTGCCAGGATTGTCTGATGGCTCTTGGAGGGCATTTTATAGTTAAAACTTTATGATCTCTTTTTTTAAAAGGGTCTTTCAGTGGGAAGGAAATAATTTGCATATGGATATTTCTTGTTTTGCCTTGGTCTGTGCAGTCTTCATTAAAAAGTAATACTCATATATTTTTTCCTACATTGACTGGATGAGTGATGAGTAGATGCAAAACTGTTTTTTTGGGAGGCTGTACTCAAGATACTCAACACAGTACTGGTTTTTACCTTTGCAGGGGTGAAACACTGTTTCAGTGTATAAACAGCTGGACATTAGAATCGTGTAAGTCAGGAGATCAGACCAAAGGTTTGCACTTAGAAGGTGCTCCTGAATAATCCAGTTCTCAGAGCACTGATCAGCCATAACTCAAATTCAAGGAGTTTATTATCTTTAGGCTGCCAAAGTATTTGAAATAAGAGCATAACTGTCTAGATAGGAGTACTGAGGAAGAGCTGTAAAAAGGAACAAAAGCATCTCAGACTCTCTAAACTTGTCAGTAAACCTATTAATTGGCTCAAAATGATGTGGAAACATTTTTGAAACAATATCATAATAAAAAGTAGTGCTACCATATGACTTAGGAACAATAATTTACTATTATCAGCAGTCCAGTGTATATTAAACAAATCTTTTAAATACAAAGATGAGTTCTTAGGTGGTTTTTCTAAAGTTGTTTTTGTATACTCTGTAATTTTATATTCTCTTTGTTGTAGAATTTTCCCTTGTAACTATTTGTAAAAAATAATGCTATAAAGTAAAAAGAGTTTTTTGTCAGCAATGTAATGCAGCATTTCACTAACAGGATATCTCCTACAGATACTATGTTTACAGAAGCACTGTATGACCCCAAAAGCAGGACCAGAAGGAAAATATTATGTAGCTCACCAAGTTAACTGAGTTTTCAACTGAGCATAAAGTTTGGGCAGAGAAAGAGGTTTCATATAGAACCCTTAAAGGAGAGCAACCTGTTAACGTGTCCCCTTTTTTTCAGTCTGCTTCGTATTTGATCAGCCTAATTGAATGTGGTATTGTGGTGTCAATAACACTTTACTCCCTTAGGTAAAGATTTAAGCATATATTTGAAGTTTAGCTTTTGATTATTCAGATTTGCAGAAGGTATTTCAAAATAAAATTGACAGAAATTTTCTAAAAAAATGAATTTTGCCAGAAAAAAAACTCCAGTTTTACTCAAAAGTACTTTGTGGAAGCATTGTCAAAATCAACTTTTGAACCACAGCAAATTCCCACTATAAATCTATCCAATTTCCTGGTAAGCCACTGAGAAGCCCAATATTTGAGCTTCCACATCCCTAACACACCTATGTCATGTGGACTGTGTTACAAAATCTTCAAAGATAATTGAAACAGTATGACTATATTCATTCTCCAGGACTTGAAGGGGGACTTGAAGCTTCCAAAGTCCACAGTTACTTGTTGGCAATATTATTTTAATTGCAAATGTTAGTTTTAGTTAGCAACTAGGAACAATTGCTGCTGTTGTTAAACAACATTCTTGTGGGTGAGTAAGGTATTTTTGCATCACAGAAAATGTCAGTATTTCCCACAAACTGGAAGCACACACAATCCTGAGAAAATAAGCGTTAACTCCATCGAAGTTCCCATTTCAGTCTCCCCAAACTCCTCACACCAGGATCCTTCTCCAATTAGTGCAAATTCTATTCCATTCCATTCCATTCCATTCTATTCTATTCTATTCTATTCTAAAGGAAAGAATGTCTAAAAAGGACAAAAATCTACTTCACAGTCTTCACTACTACGTCACAACAGTCCCCTGGTTAAGGTTGTCTTCCAGATCTCATAGATAACAGTTTCTCAGCAATTTTTAGCTTAAGACCAAAATCACATTATACGCTTAGTGTAAGTTTTAAAGACTTAATGTAAAGAAATAACTGGCTATTCCATGATTCACAATGACCCCTGTATTTTATAACACTTATGGCAGTGATACTTCATGATCTTTGTTTATTACCATATTTTGCCCTTTTTAGTAAACCGTCCATTTTAAGTATGTAGATAATCAAATAACTTCATGACTAGCTACAATATGGAGTAATGCATAATAAAAATTCTAGTACTAAAAATGTCATCTCATGGGACTACATATAACAGCTAGGCTGGAAGAGTATTATTTGAGATATAACTTTAAGAACTTGAAAGTCAGGAAGTACTAGACTTACAGCTGCCTGAATAACTTAAATTCTGATTATTTGCATGTTCTTTCTTTGCATTGAATGTCAGGTTTAAAGTATGAAAATCAGGAGTGCAGTGGTGCAGATACACAAACGGGCAGTTTAACATTGTGCAGACAATTGAATCCAATGTTTTCTGAGATGTTGACTTTTCAATCTAATGACTTTCTGAAATAAGTTTATTTTAATATTTTTAAAAGTAAATTCCTTGGGATGTGAGTTTATTTTATTTTTTTTAAGGAAAGAGGTAAAGTAAATAATTTCTTTTCTAAGAAAGTATGACAATATTGCATGTCCTTAGCAGGTCTTGCACACTTAAGTCTTCAACAATATGGTACAAACAGTGGCAGGAGGAGAGTCTAATACAGCTTTATTTTGTTTGCTTTGTCTGCTCCACAACACCTTCTTTGGTATTTTCTAAGTATGTCTTTTGTGGCAGCTTTAGCCCAGACTTAGAAAGTACACATTCAACTAATTTGGCAATCCACTAATATTTGTTTGTACATTGCAAATAAGAGAAAGGAGTTTATAATATTTAGTGATTTTATACCTTTGCTAAAGCTTGAGTTTTGCATCACAAAGGAAAAGCACTTTTCCAGCCTGAGTGGATTCCCTGGCTAAATATATTCAATGTTATTTCCTGCCTGTACGGTCTCTCATACAGCATTCTGTGTTAAGTGTTATGAAGCAGGAAAAGGTTCGTCAATTACTATTCATCAGGGATCATGTTCATTAGAGGTCAGAGACATATTTCCCGAACAAATCAGCTTGCAAAATGATATTTATGGAAAACTTTAGATCTTCAGGAATCATACTTGCAGAAGTATCTAAACAGGTCAGTTGATATCCTCTTCATATAAGTCGGCTTCAAGAAGAAGGCCATTGCTCATGCTAATTTAGAACCTGTTATCACTAAAGGTAGGTAAATACTACTGATGATACTGTCTCTGTATATAGCTGTACATATATATCTATAATTACCGCTAATATTTGTTTACTGATTAAATAATTATAGGTCTACTTGTAGTAACAATTTTGGAATGTTAAAGCTGTGTACATTTTCAGATGCTATTATCCATGATATTATTCATCTTGTAAACAGGAGATTTGCAGTTCAATCTAGGGAAAGTAAAAGGATGTCTGAAATGGCAGAGGCAAAGAGAAGTCTTCTATAGGGATGAAAATTACAAATGACTCCCCATTTTCTAATTTTAGTGAATATGCACTTCTAATCTGTTATTCATATTTGTTCCTTGATCTATCCCTTTCAAAGCTGATGCAGGGCTAAACTAAGAACATAATGAGTAGCCACATTACATGGCTAAAATCACACTAGGAAGCCAAACTAAAATCCTGAAACCTCACTGTTTCAGTAAAGCAGGTTTTTTTTTAGAACTTAGACACTAACCCTAAACTAGATCAGCTTGACAATATCATGGAAGAAAATAGAGAAGGTGATAACACAAAGCATGATTTTATAAAAAAAGGTCATGTTAGACTAACTGCATTTTTTTCTAATTAAAAAACTTCTAAGTGTAATGCAATGAAACTATTCTGTCTTGATTCAAGTAAAGCTTTTGATGTAGTCTTGTTTCAAAAGAAAACATTTATTTTTGCATTTGGTTATTTTATATATATTTATGTAATGTAGCAATAAGGATTAATACAAGAATCTCAAAGTTGATGAAGAAATGGGTAAAATGGAGCCTGGTAAACTGAAAATTATTGGGATGGAAAGAGTTTTCTAATAATATTTGTCAGGTATCAGACCTAAGAATGATATGTTTAATGAGTCCTGTAGCAACCAAGGGAGAAGAATTAGAGAGTGCTGAATAATGTGAAGTTGAAGGGTTTCAACATTACTGAACAAGACCAGATCATCATACCAAAAAAAATTGGATGACCTTGAAAACTCAAATAATTAAATGGAAATGAAATTGAATAGTAAGATCTCTGGCTTCAAACAATGGACTCTTCTTCTGGAGAAAGCGAGGAAAATAATGGGGGTCAAAGTGTGTTGCATGATTTTGTGATGACTGCAAACTGCCAGCATGATTAAAAAATGCTAGTGGACTTCTGGGATGTGCAGGGTGGTTTTGTAAAGAAACAATCATTATATAAGGCATTGATAAGGCCTCACAGACCAGGTTGTATTCTGCTCCCAGAATCTCTTTCCAGAAGATATTACTTTTAACCGGAACAACTGCAGAGAAGACTACTGAAATGGGTGAGGGTATATCAAGTCTATTTTAGGAGAAAAAAAATCCAGGAGTTTTCTTTAGCCTAGAAAAATAAAAGATGAAAGAGAATATTGACAGTGGGATGTTCTCAGTGATTTTAAATACTTCTTGGCAATTAGCACATCATCAAAGTCCACTGTTCCACCTAAAACTTGAACTGTGTGAAATTGCAGACTGTGATTAGGAGTGCTAAATTTTGTGTCACCTGCAGATTTTTCAGTGACTGGTGCTTAGACTTACGTCACTGATAGTTGTCTGTCCCACTGCCTGTCTAGAACTGCAGGAGTGTTTGACTGACAGCCCTTGCTGTCTCTTATTCTGTCTCTTCTGTGGTCCTACCAATGAAGGCCAATTATTCAAGTTTAAACAGGAAGAGATGACACCTTCTATACTAAGAGGTCATTGCATAAGCAATGCATTTTGTTCTGTAGTGTCTATTTCTGTATTTTCAGAAGTACCCCAAACAAACTGCATTACAGAATTGTATTTCCTTGGGAAAATATAGACACTATCTCATAAGGCAGTGGGAAATTAAAGTCAGTGTAATTTTTAGTTATTATAGGGAAAGCTTGAAGACCTGTGAATTTGACGTGTCTCTGAAGAAACATAACCATATTTTATGCTTGGAGAGAAAAAAAAAAGAACTGGCCATATGACCCTGAAACTTTCACTTCTATTTGTCATTATGTTTTCCCAGCTTGTTAATATAGGATGCTAGTTAGTCCTGTGCTCTGTAAACTGTTCAGTGTAAAGCTTGCTTCCTCTAAAACACCCTCTAAAATGTAGATTTTTTCACTCTTAGCTGCCATGATTAAGATAAAATGACCCCCGTTATGCTATCCAAGTAGTGTTAATGCAAAATTCAAAGATCTTTCATGTGCCAAATGCTCAAATGCCAAATATATTTGTATTTTTAAATATATTCTTTCATTATATACTGACTTTTTTTGACCCAAACCTTTAGCAAAGAACCAAAAATAAAACCTGGATTTAATGCATTGTTTTCTGCAGGAGTGAAATAGAGGGGTGATGAAATGAGGTCACCTTACTTTCTTGTGTGTTCAAGCCCCTTGCTTGAATTCCAGAGAACCAATATTCAAAACCATTTTTATTAATTTTTTGGCAGAGATTTCTCCATATTAGAACAGTTTTGGAAATTATGTTTTAATGTGCCTGATGGAAAACCTATTATATTTCTAGCAGTATCTGTTGTTGTCTGTGTAATAAATCATAGTATGTATTCTGTAGTTAGATCCCCACTGTAAATTTATTTTGTTTGGAAAACAAATATATTGCTTTTCTAAGTATTCAAATAAATGGTAATGGTGTCATGTTTTCCATCAAACTTGTTAGACAGTAGTTTATATAAAGAGTAATGAACATTTGTATCTTCTTTTAGTAGCTGCTTGCTTTTTCACAGGGAATGATTTCAATTCTTAGCAAGTTCTATAGCCCTCATGATCTGCATGCCCAAGTCCAGCTCACTGTCAATGAACTAGTTGAATGCCCATACATTCTGAGAATTTTTGCTGATATCTGGCTATATCCAGGGGACAGACCTCCATTGATCCTCTTCTAGTCAAGATCTTTTCTTTCCTTGCCTTTCTAGATTTCAGGTGTATCCTGGTTCATTCCAATTGCTGTTTGGCCACAAAACAAACAAACGTTCGAACAACACCCATACACACCCCCCATACCAGAGTTTAGCCCTGGATCTAGATAAATCTGCATTGGGGGTTCTTTTCTGTAGAATGACTGAAGCTGGCCACTCAAACTGGCTGGAAGAAACTTCCTATTTCTGTCCATCTTTTCCAGCTGTTATTTGTTCTGTGGTATTACAGTGATCCAAATCAGCCTGTGTTGTTTTTTTCTTTTCAGAGTTAGTGAGTAGGGTTTTTCATTATACAAGCCTGAGAAATGTGAATTACAAAAAAAAAGGTAGAAGGCTTCACTGGGGTGATTGCACAGGAAAAACATTTTCTATACAGAGAAAAGCTGACTTAAAGTGAGAGATGATGCATAATATAAAGGAACATTTTGTATCTTCTTACTCAAAGATGTATCTATTCAGCTTGAATTTATATGAATCCTTTGATAAGTATATTGCATGACAGTACAGTGTTACGTGAATGTGAAAATAACCACTGGGCTATTTCATTTGCCTATGAGTATCCTTACTGTGTTCCTCTTCAAGTATATTTACATGTTATGTGTAACATAATTATCTTTCAGTTAGACACATTACTTGTTTGTTATATCTTCTGACCAAAGTGATTAACTAGAGTTAAAGGTTTTGCACATCTTTCCAGCTAGGAGGAAAAACTGTTAACGGAGTTCATGTTTTTAATGCAATTTTGTTTATTTACAAGAAAGTGTGAAGTCCTGCTTTCCTAAACAGGAGGGGAATTCAATAACTAGAAACAGCTTCTACTCATGACACCTGCTGTTTTAGCCTTCACTCTAAAGCCTAATTTCAAGCTTTCTCCTAGAATATATATGCCAGAGTTTTTGTCCTTTTTCTAGAAGTTGATTATTTCCTTCAAAAATTGGCCTGTCTCATTCACACACAAACACAAAACATACTCTGCCCAAAATGATACTCAGAAAAGCTGTTAATTCCACAGAGATCATAGTTTCTTAGAAGGAAATAGCTTAAAAATAAGAGTTTTTCTAAGGCTTGATCCAACCTATTACCTCATCTTTAACATCACTGTGAGTTAAAAAAATTATTAAAACTATCAAACATAATAGCAACTGAAGAAAACAGCATGTCGATATGTGTATACTTGTGTTTTTTTCTTGATGCATTTAAGCCTTTTAGATCTTGTCGTTGTACGACATAGTGTAACTGCAGGTATAGAGCGTTACGACTGCAAAAGTTATTCTTACCTTTGAATGGATTTTTTTTCTCAGACCTGTATGACAGAGGGTCATATTATACAAATTCCTTTTTTTATCAGTCGCAAAGTCTCATTAAATTACTGGAATATGGTTTCTTCAGTGAATAAAGAAGTGTCTTTCAAGTGTTGCTAATACTAACTAAAAGAAAACACTTGATTTTTAAAACTATTGCAACCCTTGAAGGCTTACTGTCAAATGCATATTGAAGCTACAGAAATTTTATGCTATGTTGAAACCTATTCTTTAACAACATCAACAATGTTGTTCATTTGATATGGGAATCACATTTACAAAGCTGCTCATTTTGCTGTTCAGATTTTCAGATTAATTTCAGGCATTCAAGTTTCAGATGTCTGAAACTATTAATTTCACAATTTAATTTTTGTCTTGTCACATTCACTGTCTGCATGCTAGTAGTTTTAGGAGAATTTTATTAAGAGGCTACAAAACCAAAAACAAGTGAATTAAAGGAAAAATTAGATGAGAATCACAAAGTATGAACTCAGTGGTGCAGAGTTCTACTGATAGCATTGAAGCTGGCACCTTTCTCTAAAACCTCTTGAATTTCAACAGCATAAAAAATAATGCTGACAGTATCAACTCTCAGAAGGCATGAACAATCAGATGCCTGTCATCTAGCATTTACATCCACAATGTGTGGAATAAAATTTGTTGAATTAATCTGTTCCTGAAAAATTGGGAATTTTTTTAAGGGTTTGGTCAGCTAGATGTGTACTACCAGATCTAGATCTTTCTTCTGTCAGTTAATACTATAAACGGTTGGACTTGATGATCTTAAGGGTCTTTTCCAACCTAAATGATTCTATGATTCTATGTGGGAACAGATGAATTAAAGGTAAACCCTTTGGACATGGTGGGTGGTTGGGGCAGGCTGAATAAAACTAGAGTGTCTTATTAGGGGTGTGCCATGGCTAATGAAGATTTTTCTGGAGATTGCAGGGCTAAGGATGTGAAACTATCTTCTTCAACAGATTAGGTGTTTTCTTCCACTTTGCTCATGTCAGTGGTTTCCTACTCTCTCTGCCATTTAAAGAGTATTTTATAGCATGACTGGAAGTCTTGATTAAACTCCTTTCCTTGCCTTCTTCTTTTGTGCACTGTTGAAAAAAAGGAAGGAATGTACATAAACATCTATATACTTATACACATGGGCTTTTATGGGCTCCACAGTGTAATGGTCTTCTTGGTATAGTCTGGAATGTACCATAATTATTACTCCAAAGACACATTGCTCTTGGACTTACAGAGAGATTTTGTCCAATGTCCTATGCCTTATTTTCTTTCTCTATATGAGCAGAGAAGAAAAAAAAATATTTTGCATATTCAGGTAAATTTAAAAGCTACAAAAATGAGGTAAAATGAAACTTTTACATACCACCTACTTTTCTACAAGTGAAGATATTTAAACACAAATATATGACTTTTTGAGTTCTGAAGTGTTCTGCAACAAATACTTAAGTAATTTCAGCCTTCAAAGCCTGAATTTGTATTGCTGATATCTGGCTATACCCAGGGGACAGACCTCCATTGATCCTCTTCTAGTCAAGATCTTTTCTTTCCTTGCCTTTCTAGATTTCAGGTGTATCCTGGTTCATTCCAATTGCTGTTTGGCCACAAAACAAACAAATGTTYGAACAACACCCATACACACCCCCCATACCAGAGTTTAGCTCTGGATCTAGATAAATCTGCATCGGGGGTTCAGGTTGCAATGTGTTCAGGAAGCTGTCATTGCAAATATGTTTACAAAGCAGATGTGAATGCAGATAGTAGTAATATGTCACATGAAAGAACTGGAAGGTGAAAGCTTAGTTCAAGATAATTTCCTAACTCTGCTTTCAAAATGTAATGTTTAAATGTGGAAATGTGAAATCACAATTCAGTTGGAAAGGTTTGAAGTTTTGAATTGTATATTTAAATCATCTTTAATACATTTCCATCATGTTTGTTATAGTAAAAAAAAAAAACAGGTTCAGGTGACAGAAGTAAATTGTCTGTCTCTGATATTTTTCATGTTATAAACTTAACCTGTTGTGATGATCTAAAAAGGAGTAGTTAACTGATCAGACGCATGTGATTTCTTTGATTTACACTGTTAGAAAACAGTTTTCATGACATGCTGATTTGGTTCAGCTCTCACAACAGCTTGTAAGAGATAAGGAGGTTGTCAGAAAGATATCGTTGGATGCTCAGGGACTGCTTTTGAAGTTACTCTGAGCTGACAACTAATGAGAAGGTTTTTTTGATAACTTACCCTTCAGTGTAGATAGATGTTATAGTTATTTCTTATTTTGTTGGCAAACTGATGGATTAAGTATGGCTTTGTTTGTTGTCTGTCTGTAATACAAAATCTACCCTACCACCAAACAGATAGTTTGTTAATTCCCCTTTTCTGTTTTGTGTTTTTTGTTGGTTCTTTTTTTTTTTTTTTTGGTGAGTATCTTTTTTACTATGTGTAAAAGGTAAACAGCAATGTTTTGGCATATTGAAGATGACAGGAAGTCTGAATTCAAAACTGAAGTGTTAGCGTGATTGCAGTGAATGTGTTTGGCATGACAGCAAGAAATTTTTTTTCCCACAATGGTAAATACATTTTGTAAGATTAGCATACTCTTGTATGTGAGGAGCTCATAAGGTTGTGACAAGGTTAGTTATAAGTAAATGTTTCTCTTGACAGAGGTTACTTGGGATGTATTTGACCAAAGTTACATGAAGAAGCAGCAGCTGGTTTTGCCTCCAGATGTATGTTTTAGTAATCCTGGACTTTTTTTTTGTTTACCTCCTAAACATGGTATTTAAGTTACTTTTGATACCCATGATAAAATGATAAAATAATACTGTTGGGAGCTGAAGGCACTGTGACATGGAAAGAGTTATTTTTAGAGACTTAGAATTGTCATTCTGAGAATGTATAGGAGATAAGGAAGTCAAGGAAACTGTGAGTGAAGGAAACATGGAATAATACAAATAGCTTAGCTTTCAATGTTCTCATCTGTTATCTTTGGAAAGATTAGTTGTTCAAGAATTTTCTCTTCTCATGCAAATGAGTAAATGTATTTATTAATACGGTATCAACCATGCARAGTTTAATTAAAAAACAGGCCTTAAACTTTGTACCTGAAACTTAGACCTGGCTAAATGATTCCAAAAGACTAGTTCTGATAGAGCCAGTTCTACTCAGGCAGTTTTACCACAAACAGAGGAAGATGGAATGTGAGTTCTTATTGTTCTGGTCTCGCAAAGAGTGTGAGAGCTCTCAAAATGAAATTTATTAGATACCATATCCATTTTCAGTGAAAGATGCTGGACTGAACCATGATGGAGCTAGTGCTTGTGTAAAATTGTTTCCTTTGTACCATGAAATTGGTACATCAGGGTATTTCATCAGTTTGGTAATACATGACAATAATCCATTATTTCAAAATTAGTGGAGCTAATGAGCCTTTGGAATAAGCTGAGGATGTAGGTTCTGACCCATCAACAAGGATTTCCATAGACTTCACTGGTCACTGAAGCAAACTGTCATTAATACAATGGCACGATCTTAGGTTATTTCTGAATTGTGAAATAGGTGCTTGCCACAGTATATCCTGGGACATTGAGGGACCTGGCTTTACAGAGGATGCTTGTTTTCAGCCTTCCTGTTTAGGTGCCTTTCCCTCTGAAGGAGGATGGAAGTTGAGAGAGGAAATGGTACGTATCCTCATACTTTTCTCCCTAACATGGAGTCTGGAAGTAGCTAAGAATTATCAAGTGCTGAGGAGCTGGAAGCTATTCTTGTTTCACAGGCAGTTTAAACCACACCTTGGTCACAGTCTCAGTGTGATTACTGAACAGGCTTTAGAACTTAAGTTTGGTGATTAGAAATTGAAAGATTGGGTATTACTGTCACAGGCCTGAAATTTCTCTCTTGGAGTTTTATTTGAGGGCATACTCCACTGGCAGACAAAATACTTCTAAATAGTGATGAGAGAAATTACAATGCTTACAAGTTTGAAATTAAGAAAAGATCAAATGTTGCTGATACAATGCATAAGAAATCCTTATGCAATGAAAAGTATCCTTACAGGAAACCACTGAGGCTAAGAAATTGTTCATATCAAGAATCAGAACTTTAATAGTTGGTTAAATAAAATTTTGAATATTTGAAAGATACACACATCCTGCTTATAAGCTTCATTTATCAGTGTTGGAGAGGAACATGCTTTTAACAGGCATTTCTTGCTCATTCTTCTGAAGTATCAGTGTTAGCCAGTATGAAACATGAGATAGTTTGCTGCTCTGACTCAGAATGGCAGATTTACATTTCTCTTTTTTAAACCTGCTAGCTATTATCACTTTCTCTTTTTCCATTTTTTCCACTGTCTCCCTCCTCTTCACAGAGCTCATATGCACAAATAACAGTCTTTGGAGTTACAGTGTGTGCCAAACTCCTTAACCATTCTGCCTCTCTCTGAAATGGAGACATGGCCTCTGGTTTTAGAAAGTAAACTCATTCTCTGAAACGGTAGGTCAATACTTACTTATCATCCTTTGACTGCCAGACAAGTTCACTTTACTGGTGGTGGTGAACTAAGAACATCAATTGAATTTGCACAGATGACTATTGAAGCTTTAACTGGTGGCTCAGTTATAAAAAAACAAGCTTCTGTCTCCAGTTCCCATAGCGAATTGCCCTAATGTCTTGTCTCCTAATTCTTGATTGAAATTTGAGACCTTGCTTATGATATAATTTTCAATTATGAAAATGGAATAGAATGTTTTTTTACACTGGAAACTGTTGGTATCTAAATATTAAAAATCTTATTTTGGTCTCTTTAGGTATTCCCAAGAAGACATCTTTTCTTATGATGACAATGCCATGGGAGATAAAACCAGAAATATCAATCTTAACAGAGTATTAAGTCTGAAATTTTATTACGATCACTTAAATCTCAATATATTTAATTATTTTTAGTATTCATTATTCTATGAGAATATCCATCTTGAATTTTTGTGTGATTAGGTGAAGTTGTTATATCATAAGGTTTAATTGATCTTTCTGAATTTCATACTATAGGAACTAAGCTGTAAGTACTCTAGCAGCCACTGAATGGTCTATCAAATATAATTTGGATTATTCAAATAATGAAAACATTTGTTACTCTTTTTAAAAAGTGATTAAGAGGATTTTGAGTGATTACCCACTTAAAACTTTGTTGGATTCCTGCAGAAATTTGGATAATTGTGTGGCTCTTGAGGTATTGTTAGGCATAACTGGTACTTAGTGATGGCATGGGAAATAATAAAAAAGAATATTGGGACTCAGTACACGGTAGCCTGTCTGCTTTTATATTTTTTTTTTCTCTAAAATGAGTACAGAATTCGTAGTAACATTGCTAAGACTACACTATACTGCATGGCAAACACACCACATTATAATGATTGCTAAGGAAATAGGTCTGTGGAATAAAAAGCACAGGAATTTCTTCATTTTATGATCGTTGTCTACTGAGGCTTTTAAAAAATTGAGATTCCCACTGTATTAGTGAAGTATATTTATACTTTAGCAATGTTTCTTATCAAGCTCTACTGTGCAAAAACACTCTGTAATATATTAGCTTAGCTGATCAGTATATCTACAATTTCAGTCAACTCAAATTGATTAGTGATAGTGTATTTAGTCTCCATGTATTGCCTTTGAACTATTTTTCCAAAAAAAAATTTTTAACACGTTTCTTCCCAGTCTGATTATACTGCAACTTATTCAGACTATAGTTTGATTAGGAGATATTCATAAAACTGGTATCTGTGAAGATTCTGCACTTGATGTTAGCAGTACCTGAATTTAGAACAACTCTATTGACAAATTCTCTTGCATTTTCATCTATTTTTGAGGAGTTGAGCTCTCACGTTAATTTCCTGTATCAAAACCTATCTAGGATATCCCAGTATTCAAATAAAAATTCTAATTTCTTAGCTATCTTTAGTTGTTTACTTCCATCCTGAGACCTTTTTTATCTGTCCATTAGAATCTGYACTGTAGCAGTGAGCTTTTCTACTGGTTTCAATGATCCTGCCTTGCTAGTCAGAGGTCTTTACCATCATAATTAACTTTATTTTGAAGATTACTTTAGAAAAAAGAACACCCTCCGTTTACTTTGCATGGATTTGCAGAATTTATATTGTTAGGATTTAATGGCTTCTGGATGTTTGTATTTGAGAAAAATTAATTAAATGGATAATGACCAGATCTCAGTTGTTGGTCTCTGCTTTTCAAAATTACTTTCTTTTCCCTTTAGAGATTGCATAGGAATGATTGCATTAATAGGGCTACCCCAAACCCTATTAACAAACAAAAATACATAGGACCTGAGAACTGAGAACATGACTATAAATTGGGCATAAAACCATATGTGCACATAAATCAACTGTGAGTACTGACATGAAAAACTAGTCCAATATAGGACTTACACACAAAACAATGTAAACCCAACCAAAGGCAGTCGCTTATTTTACCTACATTAACTTCCTTTCTCCCCCTATTATATAATTTTATTTCATATGACCTGAGAACCAAGTAGGTGTTTTTTAAGCTTGTAATCTTACCTTTCTATTTGACATTGGTTTTAGTCCATTTAATTTTTATGTCCAACTTGCTGATATTACTTATTTATCARTGCTACCTAACTGTGAATGAATGGCTATGGCTAACAAAGTGTTTGAAAAGAAAAAAAATCACACCTATAAGTGTGATTTCTCAAGATTTCTGTGCAAAATTTATTGACATTTATTCTTCTGGTCAACGTGAAAATGGAACAGCATTCCTAGTGAATCTAGGAACTCTCTTTTAAACACAAAACTCTTAGAAGTACTGTAAGAAATCTTATAAAGTAAATGTATAAAGATACATATGTGGAATGCATATCAATACTTTAACTTACGGACAGATACAACATGATGTGTTGATCTCCTCGGTATATTTTTTTCAAGGACAGTTTAAAAATCCAATGACCTGGTCACATTTCATCTAGTAAAAACTATATTATAAAAACCTGTTTGTTTCAAATTCAGTTTGCAACACGCTGGAAGACACAGTTCATCTTTCACTGATAAATTGAACAGAAAAGACAAAGAACTAGGCAATGATCCTGTGAAATACACTCTGACTTGCTATACTGTATGATACTGGATTTTGTATAATGTAATTCTTGAGGTTTGCAGAAATAATAAAGCATAGTGCTAGCAACTGTTTTGCTGTTAGTTATTTTACTTAAGTTCAGTTTACTTTCCACAAATTTGTCTTTGGTTTACACTTTTTATTACTTTCAAAGAAAATAAAAAATCAACTAGAACTATCATTGCCATAGTCTACTGTTGTTATTTATCTGAGCCTCTGTGGTAGTTTTTCCTTTCCCATAATTTTCAGAAGAGGTAGCCTGAAAAAAAAGAGTCAGTATGCTGGATGGTTCAAATTTAAAGCATTGCTGTGGCAGACTGTTGGCATACTAAATAACCTTATTAAACATGATCCCCATATTTTTTATGGGGAGAAGTCTAATTTTGAGCTAAGAATGCAAGATTTAGCTGTTTTCTTAATGGCTTCTGCTTTTGAAAGGAGTTGATTAGGAACAATTTTTGTTTGCTATAAAAATTCAAAATATTGTTATTAATATATATTCAAAATATTATTGTCTTATCTTCAATTCATTGTCTATTCACCTCTGTATGTGAGGATTTTATATTGGCAACCACTGCCACACTATCATCTGCAGTATGTTCAGACCTTAAGTACATATATTTTACCTATTTCCATAAAAACCATAGATATGCCTACAAAGTAGATCCACAAAATGTAAGGATTCTGGGATCTTTGGAAAAGAATTTGGAATTGTTTCTTTGTTGTTTCAATTAATAAAGAGCACTATTAAAGTAGAAAAATGCACTAATACGATATAAAAAAAGCTATCATGTTTCATATTGGCAATTCTGATGTGCACATCAGTTACACAGAAAAGAGAATGTAAAATGGCATACCTTACAATATTTTATGCTTTCTAAATACATACATGACATATATCACCTTATAATAATAAGCATAAACTTTAATTTTCCTTCTTAAATTTATCTAGTCTCTCAATAATATGGACTCTGTTAACAAGAAATTAAAAACATTTAAAACTATACATTTCCAGCATTCAGGGTATTTGAATATAAATTTTCAAGATAGATTTAGCATTGAAACAAAAGACATATAATTAAAGAACGTAAAATGTATTATGCCAAAGAGAAGAAGACCCGTCCTCTGACATTTAAAGTAGGGTTGATAGTCATGGTTTTAATTAGAAAATAATCCTTTACCAACTCATTCAGTTGCTAAGTAAGAATAACACATTTTACTATAAGAAATTTCACTTGAACTTAGGCAAATGACCATTGGGTTTACCCACATTACAGAAGCTTTTTTATATTTTAAATTTCAAAGACAATTTTGTCTGTTACTTTTCTAACCCAACAAAATAAAGCCTTGGGTATTGCAGTATGTTTTAATATTTTCTATCCAGATTTCACCAAAACTACTCCTTCCTTCTAGGGACTTATTCAGTCTTGCTGAAATGAATACAGTTTGGAAAAAGGTTTTCTTGAAAGAGCAAATAAATGCTTAATAAAGCAACCAGAACTACATGGGAAAGGGTTTCTAAAYTGAATGTCTTAAGTCAGTGTTTGATCAACATTTGACCCCTTTGAAGTGTCATATTTTTATATACCTAAGTAGATTTGTTATGGGTACCAAATTCAGAAAGATCTGCAGAATTATCTGATTGGTATGAGTGTACTCAGTTATCATAACACTAACGTGTCCAATATCTGGAGAAAACTTCTGCTTGGGCTGGCATGGCATTTTGCACAGAAATTCAAATGACTATTGCTAGATAAATTATCACAGGTAAATGAATATACCACAAAGAAGCAAATGAATAATTTCAATATTTAAGTTTCTGTTGAATTTGTTGGCAACATATGATCTCAAAAAAAATCAGCGAAGGTCATATGGATGTATTGACTGAAAGTCATCTGAAGACTTCTTTCCAACTGTGAAATGCCATTTTCAGTGACGCCGTCAATGTAACAGTTATGTTCAATGACTCATTTCACAGAGACCCGTGTCAGATGCCACAAGCAACTGTAATCTTCTCCTGGAGTAGGGTTTATTTTTAACTTTTTGAGAGTAATATTGTCTAATCAACTCAACTTGCTTAATAGTCTTGAGTGATACATCTGCACTAAACATTTTGCTCATATATGTTTTGATATATTTAATATAATATTAAAAAGTTATGCAAGCAGACTTCTATTGATTTATTTTTTGCAAGTGTATTTGTGTTCTTCACTCCACCTCAGTTTGCGTAAGTCATGCCAACCTCCACATTTATCCTGGGAAACTAACAGTGTCATAGTATGGCCTTGAGCATTGACACAGCACTGTTAAGCACGCAGATAGCACAGTCCCTGGTATGATTTTGTCCGGAGCTTATTTGCCTAGATAATGCTCATCCATGATTCAGGGTAAGCAACTACCAAGACTATTCACAGTATACAATTTAAAGGCAACCACCCTGTTTTGTACATCAAAGCATTTAACTGTACAGAAATGATCTCTTCCACACTACTGTGCGTCAGGCTCAGAGAATGACTGCCGCCCTGTTTTGGTCTTAAGTATAGATATAGTTCATGCAAATATCTATTAGTCGTGCTGTAAATTATCAGTTCTGAAAATTATGTGCTAGTCTTCAGTTTTGTCTTATTTGGAATAACATTGATTTTCATAAGGGGAGGATTTTAACTTTTCTGTGGTAGCCCAATCTGTTTGTTCCTTGAAATTTACAATAATATCCTGGCTATCTTGTTTCATAATTCACTCTTGAAATAGAGAGGACAACACCTTCACAGTGTTTGGTATCAGCCAGCAGATGGTGCAGCATTCCCTTCCATTTCTGAGGCTCTGTCAATGTCTGGAATTGGTTCATTTAGTATTTGATTCACCTGTCTGCAGTTTACATCTGGGGACCTTTCAGCATTGCTAGCACATTGTCTCAGGTATTTCATTCCACCGGACCATGACTGAAAAGTATGAAGTAACTTCAGAGATATCTTCCAGGACTCTTGGAGGTCATGGGACAAAGGATTTCTGGTGGTTGACCTCTTCTTCTTAGACAGTCCTCTGCTCCAAAACTGCTCTTGGTCCATGCTCTTTCCCAGACACATGTACAGGCAGTGAGAATATTTTGGTTTTTCTCTGTATTATTCCTGAAGTTAATGAAGGTTCACACATTGTGGCCCTGCTTTCTCCAACTTGTTTCAGGAAGATTTGACTGCAGAACTTCTTTGTTGGTAAGATGCAAGGGTTCCTGGCCTAGATATACAGCATTCATGGTAACTGTCCCAGTAGATTTTAGTGCCTTTCTGGATTCTGGATGGTTATCTGGAAATGTTCAGACATTGCTCTTTCCTGGGGAGGAATGTCATTTTCATACGTGGGAAACTGAACCAAACAAGCCTATTGGGCCAGTGTAACAGATTCCCAAATGGATGTATCACTAAATCACTTTGAAAGTTGGTGAATTACTTTCAAGAGTTGTCAGTCAAAAGACAATCAGTTATGCAATTACTTTGTCAACATATGCCACAGACCTCTTACAGCTTCTTGGCGCGCTCTGAAAATCCCTTGGTCTCAAACATCAGTAAGGGTTTAAGCAAAGTTTCCCCCTTTAAGAGAACCTGTTAATCACTACAGAGCTTAATCTACTTCCTGTGGCTCTGAAGAAGCCACAAGGTAGGTCAGACACTTTTTATKTATGCTTGACTTTACCTTGCTGGAAATGTGTTTTTTCTAGTGTCTATAATCTATTCCAGGAGAGTGAAGAATTCAGGTGTTAGAGACACATACACATCTTAAAATATTCCAGTTACTGGAGTAATCTTATCCACCCTCACGAAAAACAAGTGTTTTTATACATTTCACCATATATAATATCCTAAATAGTATGAAATATTACTGTGAAGCCTTTTTACAGGAAATACCATTAAAATACATATACCGAGCAAAATGTGCTGGGTGCAAACTAAACATTTCTTGAACTTAGTTGAAATTTGGTTTGTTACTTAGTTATATGATCTCTAGGGATATACAATTAGAAGTCCTGAGTAATTGGGTCACCTTTATACATATTTCTTCTTTAATTAAGCTTAATCAGTATGAAAATAAAGTTCTGTTAGGAGCCCCATACTAGGGCTTCTAGGAAGTGGAGGAATGTCCAGTAGTTTGTGCATCTTACTTACATTTGGATTTTTACAATGGAATAGTTTAAGTCTGCAAGAGATTGACTAGATGTCAGTGTTTTGATTTTGAAACTGATATTGTTGTGTTGATTTCCTTTTAGAAGTTCAGCAAATGTGCTGACAATAATAACTTGCTTTGCCATATTTTATGTAACACAATTTGCTGTGACAAATTATTCCCTTATCTGAATCCATACTATAAATCATTTAGATTTTACTATATGCATTTAAAATATTGTAAATCTCAGCTTCTGTATGTCCATTGGATTAATCGTGGAAGGGGTATAACCAAAAGTAGCAAACTTAAATGCATCCAAAATTAGGTGAAGTTGCCCAACAACCTTCCATGAGGAGTACTCCTCTTTGTGACAGCTCAGATAATTCTGTTCAGTTAGCAGAAACTTTTATTTAGCTCCAGACAAGAACTCCTAAGTAGGCCAATGTGGCACATTGCTGAGCCAGTGTGGCATTAGTAGAACCAGAATGAGTCATCAGAGGATGACCTGACCTTCTGTGGCAAACACCTTCCTCCTGGAATGGTCCCCTCAGAGAGGAGAACAGACAAGGTAGGACTCGTTCCACTGACAGAGCAAGCAGAGAGCAAGTCTCATAAGGGGAGCTCCAGACCTAGAGACAGAGAACTGTTCTCACTATTCTCATTTTCCTCCCAAATAAGCCTCATTTTTTTATATGAACTTAATGAACTTCTCCCCTGAAGCTCTTGGAGAAGATTGTGTTGCTAGGGTCCATAAAAATCTTCACCATCTTTCCTTAGCTGTCACTGTATGTATCACTTTAAGTCTTCTTACAAAATGGTATTCCACAATCCACAAGAATGTTCTATGGCTTCCAGAAGATTCAAGATGGTAGCAGTTAGAAAAGAGCATCACAAAAATTATATTTTAAAAAGTGTTCATTTTTTTCACGGCTTTAAAAGGTTTTATTCAAGAAAGTACCCATATTAGAAAGTAATCTTTCTTAATACTGCCTATGTTGTTGACCTTTGCCTCAGGCTGGGCTTTTTACAACTCAGACCAGACTGTTAACTGCAAGTCTTTGAAATAAAAACCACCTTTCCTATACGTTTGCATAGTTATCGACATGATTTGGCCTTAATATTAGTCAATGCAGTTACCAGAAGTTGCAGCATTATAAGTTGCAAAAGTAATTTATAGTTTTCACTTTTTTAGCTTGCATTCTATCTTTACCACATTGGCAAATCATTTCATCAGCCAATTTCAATTCTTTGCAATATTCCATAATTTCTATCATTCTGATTAATAATTTTAATTTGAAATTATTGTGGCCTGTGATAATATACTAAGCAGCATCATTTCTGCTAATCCCCAGGGCACTCCACCGTTAGCCTTTTTGCTTCTTCTACTGTAACCAGCTTTTAATTCATGAAAGGATTTCATTTTGCCTCCTATGGCTACTAACTTAATAATCTCCTGGAAAGGACCCTCTTGAAAGCTTTTTGAAATCCTAATTCAATATCTACAGAGACAGATATCCTTTATCTATTATTTTGTTAACTCTTAAAACTGTGCCTTAGATTGCTTTCAACAAGCTGAATCTGCAGAGTACAGTCTACAGATTTCTGCTCTGTGTCTAGCAAGCCTATTCCATAACAAGATACATATAAACCCTTTAATTTAGTGTTGTAAACCAGCTTCTCAGTTCTTGCTAAACTTATGAGACAATATCAGTTCAGTCACTGGGCTCTTGTACATGTAGGATTCTGATTATACTTCTGAGAAGTATAGATTCTTTCTAAAAAATCAACCTGAAAACTAGGTTCTTCTCATTATCCAAATGCTATCTGAAATCAAGAAGATTAACTGTATAATAAGAAATGAACGAATAGACTGTGAACTATGTCTTCCTTCCTGTTTTGTACAGTTTTCCTTGATTAATAATAACGTTATCCACAAACATACAGTTACATCTTTGGAGATAAATGTGAGGGGAAAATTTTTCCAACGTTGGTGGTATAGGAGTAAAACCTAAAACCTTGCAGATTGGAACAGGTGTATGATAGGTAGGATATTTTTTTCTCTGACAATGCTCAGAAATCCCCCAATGCACTTGGCAATGCGTTTTTGGAATTTGTGAGCAAACGTTTAACATGTCTATTCCTTTAGAGAACCATCAGTAACCCCTTTACTTTGCTCAGAGTAAAGGAATAATGGGAAAGGCTTAAAAAAAGAAATAGCTTAATCACATTTATATACAGAAACACATTTATTGCACATTTGCTTTTGTTGCAAAATGCAACTATTCCCTGTTTGGAACAACTTTGAAATTGCATAACGTCTCCAAAGTAAGATATTAATGTAGACTCACCTAAAATCATTTGAAGAAATATCTCTTCTTCTTTTCTGTTGGGGAGAGTGAACACAGTACCACTATTTCATTCTATTTATTATGGCCATTCTGCCCACTTTCCTGCCTAGAGATAAATGTCAAGAATCAGAAGGTGATAGGAACAAACTCGTAGAATGCTCTTAATGTAGAAAAATCACGATTTTAATTTGCCTTTGAGCCATTTGGTTTCATCATTTTTATTGTATTTTAAAAAAATATTGTGTGTGAAAATGCAAATGATAATGTTTAATGACATGTTTTTTAGGCTTCAACAACTTCTAAAGCCATAAACCTGCCAGTTTTTCACTATGTGTATATCTGAAACTTATGACAGTATTGGATGGATGGACAATTCTAGTTATGCATTACATTATAGGTTTTCTGGTATTTTATGCTATGGTTTAATTATTAAAACAAAAGGAATGTTCAGATAGTTGTCTTTAACTTTTCCCACAGACACTTTTTTCTATGGGCCTTTGTCCCAGTGTTCCTGTTTATCTCTAATTTTTCTGTTTTGTGTTATTTTTATTAAAACCAAAGAATTTCAAGTTAATTTGACAGACAGCTTTGCATGAATATTTGGCAAAGAGAAAGGAAATGAATGCCAAAAGATAAGAAAACGATTACTTGTCCACTAGCTTTCTGAGTGGGATAGAATCAGTTGACACTCTCTCCTGATTTACCTTCACAATTAATTCTGGAAAAATAACATGAATGTTAGGTTTCATCTTATTAAAATGGTAGCAAACGTTCTTTGAGCAAAAGATGAATATTTTTTCCAAAAAGTCATTTTTAGATTAATTCTATACTGACACAGTGCATTGTATGTGTTTTGTTGGAATGGACAAATTGGTTCTCTTTTCTTCCGATGAAGTTTAAAATGAACTCCGTATTGCACAAAGTAAATGAAGATCAATATTTCTTCCTCAAAAAGGTAGTGGGAGAGTCCTGCAGCCACCTCCTTATTGTCCTTCTACCTTCAAACTCTGCCTCGGAGGATGGGGGTTTTAATCTTTACCTAGCCTCCTCTCCTTGCCTATTACAGGGACAGTATTATCTCTGCTTTCCTTTTTAGTGAAGATGTATCCACTGGTGTCTAAGTATCTGCAAAATTGAAAGTTTCTTCTTCACAATGATAATTGTTTTGCGTTCTATAGTGAAGGAACAGAGTTTGTCCTCTGCTTCTTGCTGGTGCCTATGTGCAGCTGTGGGGRATTTCTCGAATGTTGCAGCTGAGGGTGGAACTTAATTAGCACAGGGCTATGGACCCCTGAGGAGTCATTAATTCCCATTCACCTCTCAAAGTGCGTGTATATGATACATATAATACTGCATGGCTATTATAAGTGCAAATTATCTTTACACATCATGTAATGCTCATATTAGGCAATTGCAAATAAGAGAGTTTAGCAAAATGTAGAGAAATAATGCCTCTCTATCTTAATCTAAAGTTTCACATTTATTGTGCTTCTGGAACTCTTACAACATAATAATAAATCATGTAAGGAAAAAAATGGAACAATTGGGTGTGTCTAACAAGGTGTCAGCAAGTCTTTGAGCAGCAAGAAGAATGTAACTAGATAAGCATTCATTCTGAAGTAGTGGAGATACTTTTGTCTGCCATTGAGGTTATCGTGTGGTCCATTATTTGTTTCACACAAACAATTCTCGAGTACGTTCCACATTTGTCAGAGTCATGTTTACAGAGCGCTTTTCTCAGGGTGCATTCATCTTCTATTTATAATGCTTCCCATCAATTAAAGGAAAGAAATCTTTTAAGCATAGTCTATGGCTATTTGCTGTATTAGAAAAATAGTATATTTTACATGCTCTCTTACAAATCAGTTGACTCGGATAATCTAATATGATCAGAATCCAAGTAAATAAGAACAAGTTAAAACCCACTTAATTTCCTTTACTTTTTTTCAGTTTGGGGTATTCCTGTATATCAGTTTGTCCCTGTTATTTCCAATGAAGAATTAATAGGAATAAAATATGGATATTTTATATTAGGGCAAATTGTTGATAATAACAGGTGAGCTCTCACGACTGCCTTGTGTAGTAGCATTAATGCTTTTCTATCTATACTGGAAATATGTCATACATTTTAAATAATATTTGCCCTTTTCATATCTGCATCATATTGGTGGCTCATAATGATTAATTAGTCTGCTCAACTCTTTTTCCTGTCTTACTATATCACACTGATGAACTCCTATGCTGTAGCAGAAATCCTTGCTATTAGTCTGTCACTTTAACACTGCATGTCATACTGTAAGGCCTATATCTCATAATCCAGTTTTTTTTTGTCATCCTGATTTTTCCTGTATGCTACGCTGACCCTCCTATATATTGGCAAGACCTGCCTGATCTGTATTATCAGCAAAGTGTATATTTATAAAAGCTAAATCCAGGCAGTACAATTAAAAATGTTTATGAAAGTGCAAGGATAGAATCCCCTCCCCCCAGAAATGCCCTAGATTATCTTCTGGATGGCATAGCTCACAGACTGTTAGAGATTCACACATGTAGCTGAGAATCCATTTCTTAGATAAAAATTAATTCTTAGGTTGCATTTGTAGGAAGAGATTTCAGGTTGTTTTTTTACCCTCTCTCTAGCTGGGGAGGAGTTTACACAAATTGTATCTTCCTTCTTCTTTCCCCCATTTCTCACCCAATCAATGATTCTCTAGTTATTTAGGAAATAAAGTGACCTTCTTCTTGACTATTAATTTTCCTCACCTCAGTAACCCTAGTAAGATTAGATTGTCACTTCAGGTGTGGCAACTGCAAAGAAAATGTTTTGGTTATCATATGCAGGACCATCACCATTGCTAGTAGCAATTGCTCTCCAAATAATATCTGTGGAGTRTGTCTGCTGGAATAACATAAATTTGAGTATTTGATTTTCAATAACATTACAGAGGTCTTGATCATATCCAGTTATAGCCATTGTTGCTTACAGTAGATTATGAATAGACTGGTTTTGCCATATTGCCAAATAATTTTGATCAAACCTTTTCTGTTTCAGTCATGCTTCTCATTCATACATATCAAGCATGAGCCAAAAGTAAGTGGATGCATTTTATTATGAGTGTTTCCCCATAATTTAAAAAGAATCCACATGGATTAGGCAGTAGTGCCAGCTGAGAGAAAGCAGTGGAAAAATGAGGGAGGGGCAAACGAGGCAATTAGTCTGCAGGGATAAAGACTTGTATTGCTTCATTTTGGAGCTGTATGTAGAAGGAACCTCATTGTGCAGGTAGGAATAATAGCTAGAAAATAATTATTGATTATATGCCCCTAAAATGAGAAAGAGAAAAGAGTTTAGAACTATGTTTACTTTAAGGTGTGCATTATAGTTGGGAACCTTTTCATATCATACTCCTCTTCAGTGTTTTCAGACTTAAATGTTACTGTGTTCCAACTTCATTTGAAGGAGCAATAGGACATCAAGATATAGAGAATACTATGGAAAATTGAATTATATCTTGCTATATAAAATAGAACAATATCTTTCCATAGCTTTTCTCAACTATTTTTATTGATAACAGCCTTTCTCTTGTAACTAACATGGAGGTAGGGGATAGGGAATGCAGTAAACTGAAAATTATTATCTATGTAACATTTTTGTGTTTTGTTTTTTTTTTTTTTTTTTACATTAAGTGATATTTCAGAGCTGAATTCAGATAGCCAGTACAGTAACACTCCAAAAACATTTCTTGTTATTGCTTCTTTTAATTGATCCATGGGAGGCAAATATTTTCTTTCGTTATTTAACTTCTTGTGGGAAGTTAAATATCTACAGAATGTGTTAAAAAGGCTATAAATTCAGTTTGACTGAGTTAAACGATTTCTGTTGGGGTGTTTATCTAGTTTCCCCCTTGCTATTAACTGTTTCTCTTCTAGTTTGATAATCTTCCACTTGCTTTAAGATAAGTATTTTATCATTATCGGGTGTACTCTTCGCTGGGTAGAAAACTGGCTGGACGGCTGAGCCCAGAGAGTTGTGGTGAATGGAGTCAAATCCAGTTGGCGGCCGCTCACGAGCGGTGTTCCCCAGGGCTCAGTTTTGGGGCCCGTCTTGTTTAACATCTTTATCAATGATCTGGACGAGGGGATCGAGTGCACCCTCAGTAAGTTTGCGGATGACACCAAGTTGGGCGGCAGCGTTGATCTGCCTGAGGGTAGGAAGGCTCTGCAGAGGGATCTGGACAGGTTGGATCGATGGGCCGAGGCCAATTGCATGARGTTCAACAAGGCCAAGTGCCGGGTCCTGCACTTGGGTCACAACAACCCCAGGCAAGGCTACAGGCTTGGGGAAGAGTGGCTGGAAAGCTGCCTGGTGGAAAAGGACCTGGGGGTGCTGGTCGACAGCTGGCTGAACATGAGCCGGCAGTGTGCCCAGGTGGCCAAGAAGGCCAACAGCATCCTGGCCTGTATCAGGAATAGTGTGGCCAGCAGGAGTAGGGAGGTGATCGTGCCCCTGTACTGGGCACTGGTGAGGCCGCACCTCGAATMCTGTGTTCAGTTTTGGGCCCCTCACTACAAGAAGGACATTGAGGTGCTGGAGCGTGTCCAGAGAAGGGCGACGAGGCTGGTGAAGGGTYTGGAGMACAGGTCTTATGAGGAGCGGCTGAGGGAGCTGGGGTTGTTTAGCCTGGAGAAGAGGAGGCTGAGAGGAGACCTTATCGCTCTCTACAACTACCTGAAAGGAGGCTGTAGAGAGGTGGGTGTTGGTCTCTTCTCCCAAGTAACAAACAATAGGACGAGAGGAAATGGCCTCAAGTTGCGCCAGGGGAGGTTTAGATTGGATATTAGGAAAAATTTCTTCACCGAAAGGGTAGTCATGCATTGGAAGAGGCTGCCCTGGGAAGTGGTGGAGTCACCATCCCTGGAGGTGTTCAAAAAAACGTGTGGATGTGAGGCTTCAGGACATGATTTAGTGGGCATGGGTACTGGATTGATGGTTGGACATGATCTTGGAGGTCTTTTCCAACCTTAATGATTCTATGATTCTATGATTCTATTTCATTGCAGAACGCAAAATATAGATACAACTTCCCTCACTTTTTTTGATAGGACATGAGTAATAATTTAGACTAAAACTCTTTCAATAGAAAATCTTTGTACTATGAGCCTGTGCAGTATGTATTGAAAAGTGAAATACAGCAGACTAGAAAGAGAGTAATTTCTTTCTGGAAAACTTGTAGGGACTAAATGCAACAGCAGAATTGAGCTTTGAACCATAAGTAAAGTTACCATATTAAAAACTCCATCATCAATGCTAGAAAATATTAGTGAGCATTGCTTGCTCCATAGTGAAGATTAAAACTAGCATCCCCTTATGAATCAAGAGACAAATATACTAAAAGGAAGAAACCAAAAACCCTGAAATGCAGAGGCTTCATCTTGGCTATGGGTAGAGGATATTGGAAGAAAAAAAGAACCCTTGAAAGAAGGTTGAAAGAAATTTTGGAAGAAAAATCAGAAAGGAAGTTCAAAACTGAGACTATTCAAGAATGTTTCTGCTTTTCTTTTTCCATTAACCTAGAAAATAGAGATGAAATAGCTGGTATAGAATGGAAAACAAATCTTAAAAGGAACCATTATTTTATGAAACAATCCTTACTATCACTCCTGTTTGTCCTTATCAAACCAACAATTCCTGAGTTTCTTTACTATACCTCATTTTAATGCCTTAGATAAAGACGTTAAATGAATACATAAACAGATATAATTTTTCTAGGAGATACAATCCAATTTTTGGATAATCGTATCAAAGACATAGTATTATGTAATCAGTTGCATGAAATGAGATGGAAAATTAAGTTGTTTATGTACCTTAAACACTACCTTCTGAAACTCAGGGTTGCCTTATAGATTACCAGATTACTTTAAATATTATTATTTAAGAAAGGCCAATAACGTCCTTATTGTCAAACTTCTACCCCTTAAGTTCTCTCAAATTATTTGCTTTCTTCATCTAACAGGCAGATTGACCACGGAGCTTATTTTTACTATTTACAACCTAGACTCTTTATCTGGGTTTTCATTATCTTAGCAGACTTGCCTCTCACTATGAGCTGCTTCATAGGAACAGATTTTCTGCTGGGCAAATTAACGGTGATACTGCCATTAGTTTCCTCCCATCTTGTGCATTGGTTATACATATTGATAAAACAGCAATTATAAACTGTATATTGTTACTTTTTCACCTAGGGAGCTTGTAGTATACAAAAATGGTGTGGAAGTTTCATGAGACAGAAGATTTTACTGATTATAATCAGTTGTTTTTGTTGTGTGATTATATTTTATAGTAATATATGAATTTTTATTAGTTGGCCTATTTACTAAAAATTCAGAGGCTGGGTTCTCACAACTTAGAAACCACTAGTACAAAAGTTCATAATAATTATTGTGAGATTTCTTCTTAAAATCCATAGTTGCAGCATTATTGTCAGATGTGGACAAGTTTTGCCAAGAATTTGAACTTTAATCAGCATTTTTTGTGGGTGGATGTGAAAAACAAAATAATTTTGTGGGCGTAAACAGAAAAATCACATTTTTCTCTGAACAGCTGCATAATAGCCACTTTTAAAATCTAAATAGTAAACACAGAAGGAAAGGGTTTCACACCATAGAATGTAAGGCAAAATATTTCTGGCTTCCATATTGTGGGAGTTATTATAGAGCACAAAATGTTAAGTAAAAATTGGCTGTATGCTTGGACAGCTGACACCTCAAGAAATGAGTTAGAAATCAGAGTCCTTTTCAAAGCCATGCCAGTTGCCAACCGCTTATGGCTTTGAAACTAACTGAGAAGTGAGGAGTACATGCAAATGCTTTATGATCTACAGCTTGTCATACCTATATTTTGTAGAGATTTTTTTCATAATAAAGCTTTTGTGTCATGTGTAAAAATCAGATTTGTTTTTAAACCCAGAAATCATATTGACCTTAAAGTTAGTTTATCATTCCTATGTATATGTAATGTATAACTGTAAGACAGAGTTGGTAGATAAAGGAATACCTTTTGTTGACCAGTTATTATCACTGAAAAACATTGACAAGCTTTTGAACACATGAGCTTTCTTTGTATCTGAAACAGAAAAAGCATATTTCAAGGGCAAAGAACAGCTGAGAAAAATTGATCAGAGTATCAGAAATATCACATGTTTGAACTGGTAGATACAGGTAGAGGAGATATTAGTGAAGAGTGTGAGAAAAGAAATGAGAGATTCTACTATATGTGTTTTGAGCAAAATAGTTGCAAATCCTGATTCAGTAATCTAACACGGATGTGTATCCTTCAAGGATATTTTTCCATGGAAATACTTTGTAATTTTGAAACAGTTGTCAAAAACCCATGTAAGGAAGGGATTCTTAAAAAAAAAAAAAAAAAAAAAGACATAATCTGATAAAGGTGTTTTTCCTGGTGAAACACAACCTCCCCAGTTTAAAAAAAAAAGCCCACACATTACTAAATGTATCTCCCTTTTTAACATCCAAAGCTTTCCCCAGACACAAGTAGCTGTTGTAAGATTTGTTTTCAATTTTCTGAAACTAGAACATTCAATAACAAAAAATGCAATCTAATGATTTTATAAACTACAAATTAAAAGTTAAAAAGAAAAATATTGAAGGACATCTTATTGTCCTACTGACAGACAACAGGAAAAAAGTGTTGCTTCTTGGTCCTGCTTCTTACCTGATACAGGTTTCTCACTGTAATGAACAGTTTGGCCTCTGACTTAGGCTTGACACCAGAAGTTTGTAGTTGCTGTATCACTGTCTAGTGTTCTCAGTGACTTTGTGGGCAAACTTCTTCTACCATCTCACAAGTATTGTCCATAGCGTGCTGAATGTTCTCAAGAAATACAAAACCCATCAGTTTAGGAATTTAAATGTCTTCTGATTCTTGTTTTGTAAAGATCTTTATACATGGTTGCTTGGTATAGTTGCTCTCACAAATTGACCCTGGGATATTGATGCTAAAGGCATCTGATAAAGGCATTTTTCCTTGTGAAACAAAAAGCCAACAAACAAAAATTACAGAGAAGCCATCATATGGTGGTGTGAAAATAGGAATTGTGGGTTTCATTTGTTCCTTCTTCTGCATGATTCATTACAGGGACTTGATTTCATTCATGTAGGTGAATAGGTATTATGCAATTGTTCTTTTTAGTATCCTATAAGAGATTAACAATCTGTGCATGTGAGACTATGTAAGTATGTAATTGGCACTATGTCTGCCAATAGTGAGATGCTCACAGCAAATGTAAAGGACTTACTTTCAAGTATCTGTTCCAATTAATTTTCATTTATCATATATGGATCAGTTTCAGCATGAAAGATTGAAGCAGTCAAGTCAGTAGCTAAAATGCACAAAACCAGGATTCAGATCTGCTCAGAGACAAGCAGGGATAAAAATGAATCATGGTTGCAAACAGAGAATGTATGTCTGCTACTTGCTGCCTATGGGATTTACCTGAGAAGTGTAAAACCCAAGTTCAATTCTTGGCTGCTTTATTTCAGACTTTTCTTCCACTATTCAAGTGAGAATGTGATTACTGGCCTGAAATCAAGGGTTGGGTATTTGTTTGCTTAACCTGACAAATTTTTTTTAGGATATTTGGAGCTTCAGCTTGGTCTATGTGATAAAGCTTGTTAGGTGTGAAGGAGGAAACATCAACCCAATTCCAAAATATAATCTCACTGGAAAAATAGGGTAGTATCTGAGCAGTGTATCAAAGATGGAAGTGGATACCTAAAAAGATGGACTGATCTCCAAGTGATTTTGAGGATCATATTCTGTTCAAAGCAAGTGTTTTGCTGTTGAGTCACTACTTAGCTGTATTCAGAGCTTTGACAGGCTGAAAGCAAACAACTTCTGGTTCTCTCTGGCTCTCCTGAGTGWGTGTAACATCAGAGTGCTGGTGGGTAGAAGAAGGAAAAGGGAAGGAAGCTAGGATAGAGTGCAAAATCCCTCACAAAGTCTGTAACTTGGGAAGCTTAGCACACTTCGTATGTTAGGATTGGAGGGAGATTCCTATTAGAAATAGGTACCTAATTTCTCTACCTTTTTTCACAGTAGAGACTCATGGAATTTCTTCAGAATTCTGCTCCTGAAATTAATAGGAAATAAGTCAATATTCTAGAAAGTTGGGAATTCTATACAAATATTGATATTTGTGCTGTGCTGCATATTTGTTGGTTACAGGATTCTTTCTCTTATTTGTTCCTTTGAGTGTCCAAGTGAAGATGTAAAGATCAGATTTTTCTGAAGTAAACAGAATGTTATTCTTAAAATAGCTGGTTTGATTCCTATGGGTAACTTACAATGTAAGGTGTATAAGCAAGAATATCAGAATCTGGTACTGACTTATCAAAAAGTGAAAATATATGGGAGCATATTCATTTTCATTCTTTTCTTTAGGTCTGATATTTCTGGATTTCAATATCTGGCCATAAACCATGTTTGAGACTCAATGATATTCTGCAGTGATACAAAATGAATTATTATTTACTAAACATACCTGTGTAGATGGCATGAATTATCTGTTGGCCTGATCACATTGTATTAGTATTGAAAAATTGCAATTATTTGTTTATTTTTTTTGTATTTTCAGGTAGAGATTGAAAAGCTGGACTACCATTACTATCTGCCATTGTTTTTTGATGGGCTTTGTGAAATGACATTTCCATATGAGTTTTTTGCTCGTCAAGGAATCCATGACATGCTGGAACATGGTGGAAACAAGATTCTTCCTGTCATTCCTCAGCTCATTATCCCAATAAAAAGTAGGTGAGCATGTGGAAAAAATAAATCCCCCAAATTGCATTTATATAGTGTAGATTTTGGCAAGTTGCTAATTAAGCAATAAAACACGACAGGCTGTACATTTCATGGAGATTATTGCAAACATGAGTAAATTGTAAGGTATAAGGCCAGAAGGCTTATGCCTTCAATCACCTGGTACATGCAGTAATCCAGAAGAACAGACTGTCTGGTTACTGTTTGTCTTATTACAATGTGGCTCTTGGTTTTTGGAAATGTGAAGTGACATTTTCTTACCTGATTTTGTGTATTTATTATGCAAATCCATTACTGTATAAACCCGTTCATCTAAAATGACAGGAGAAATCAACATCTGAAACTTATGGAATTATGKTTCTTGTTGTCCTTTTGTTTATTCTGCAATTGTCTTATATTTATTCACTAGATATCTTTTCTATCATCATTCTCATTACTTTGCATGTACATATATCTATCTAAATTGGGAGTTCTGCCTGATTAATTCATGTTCTATGGTTCTATGTAAAATGTTGGCATTTAAAAATATATTAATTTTGAAGTTTTTACATATTCAAACATAGTTTTTTGTAGAAAAATTATGTTAAAGGTAATAAATTATTTTAATACAAGTGTAAAACCACTAAAACTCCAAGTGTAATACTGCTAAAACTAAAACTTATTTTCTTGAAACACCTAGTCTTTCAGATATATTGTTTTGTCCTTTCCTGTTTCTTTAGATCAGTACCTTGAAGAGATATTATTCTGAACCATCATCCTTCTTTAGTTAGGTATTATCATTTTAAGTCTGCATGCTACACCTATACGAATAGATGCTCATATCTGTTAAACTTGGCTTCTGTTTTATTGTTGATCAGTAATGGTATCATTGCTGTCCTTTGTCCTATTTTGCTGAGATGATTCAGCATCCATGCTAATACAGAACAAAATGGATACAGAATGTATTTGTGGTACAGAATGAATAGAGTCAAATACAGTTTTGGAGAAGGGGAAAGGGAATGTAGTTTGGAGCCTGATAATACTGAAATAATAATGTTGGAAGGGTCAGAATTGTGGGATTTTTTTTCATTCAATTTATTCTTCATTTAAAAAGATTAATTGTAGTTGTCATTATCTCTATCTTACTGTAGATTTTGAAAATGCCAAAAGGAATATATAATATTCAGAATGGTTGCGTACAGAATGGTACGTGTAAATGACACCTGTGAAAGGTTATGAAAACAATGTTACATTTTTTTCTCTCTAAAAGAGAAACACATAAAGAGAGGAATCATGTCATTTTTTTAAATCTGTATTTCCAACACGACTCAAATATATTTATAGTAGTATCATTTTTTTGAAAGCTGAAATAGTTTCTTCAGAAAAGACTGCAAGTTTATGATAGCAGCTACTCAGTTTAGGATATAAAAGTCTTGCTGAGACCAGAATCTAGCTTAGGAACAATTAGCTGGAAGCTTTAGCTGTTACACAGCTTTTAGCATTAGAAAGGAACTGCTAGGTAGGGATATTTATAAGGGTTTTAAATCAAGTCACAATTTATTATGCTGGAACACATTCAAGAACCTGCTAGCTAAATTTAGTTGTTGGTTCTGCTTCATTTTATTGTACAGTGCTTATTTTTTTTATGTAAAAAAAGCTTCTGTATCGGCTTTAATCTGTGAAGAGTCTAAGTATTATCATCAATGATAAAGGCTTCTTCCTAATTAAAGCCATATTAATATTAAAAAAAGACACCATCATCTCAAGGAATCTGAAAGTGTGTACTTCTAAAAGTTTTTAAATTTGCTATGACTGTGTAATATAGCAGTGTAGTCAGAGCTATACATTTCTGTGACTCAGATGCATCCACAATAAACTCAGCTGCGTTTTACACATATTACTGTCTCTGAAGTGTCCCACTGGGTGAATTATATCTGATTAACCAGTCTTCTTCTAGACCACTACCATATTTCTATTGTGAAAGAGTGAATCAATTGATTATTAGGCAGGGTAATATATAGGATGGAGGGGAAAGGGATAAAAGAAAGACAGAAAAATAACTCTACAGATAGAATGCTTTTAAAAGCAGTTTTCTCTCCTGCATGTTCATCAAAGGAAAACATTAGTAAAAAGCTGTTCTCTAAAAACATTTTAAATTAAATATTAAAATTCTGGATTATATTTTAATAATTTAAGGAGAAATCTATCCTCCACTCATCCTTGCTTAAAGTTCACACTTTTTGAACACTATATTATTAAAGGTGAAAATTATATTATTTAATGAATCTGTGGGTTACTGTATGCCCAAATCCTTTCAACAAATTTTCTTCTGGTTATGCAAAGAGGCAATGACTAATAAAAGGCAGATAATTGAAGTTAACAGGTCCAGTTTCTTTCCTAAAATACCTGAAATATGATTAAAATAATATGGAAGAATGCTATTTAGTTGAAAAATAATTGCTTATTTTTGTTTGTCACATTGAAAGGCACTCTTTTTTTTTTTTTTGGGGGGGGCAATTCAGAGGAAGAAAAAAATCTCAGGTTGGAGGCATTGATTTTTCAAAGAGAAAAATGTTCAAAATATATTTTGATTTCTCAAAATAAAAATTCAAAATATATTATAACTTGCAGTGGCAAAACATGATAAAATAGCTTATAAATATAGTCATTGGATGGCATAAACCCCAGCAGAAACAAATTACATGTATATGTCAAACTCATAAGGAATCCAACTAAAAATAAAAAAATGCAAAATCAGAAAATGTGAACACTTTAAGGTGTTAAGACTTTTTACTCCCTTTCACAGAAGGTGTAGGCAAGCCCATTGTCTGAGTTATTTAAACTGGAGCAAAGATTTGTAAATTGAGATATATGGCCAATAGCAAAGTAGAGGTATTATGAAAGTTCTGATGCACAACACACAGCAGAATATCTTCTTTGCCAGAAAGATCTGTATTGTTATTTTCATGTTGCAGGCAGGTAAAGAGGTAGAAGGAGGCTAATTTTGCCCCACATCACAAACTGCATTGGTGGCAGAGAGCAAAACAGAACCCAGACACACACCCCTGGGGTGGCAAGCAAAGCTGCCTGTAGTTCACGTGAGAGTTTCCTTATTTTTAGGGAACAGAGGGATCTGTCTGGCCCCACTATGTCTTTCAATAATGCACTGATGTATCTTAAAAATCACTTGTGGCCTACCATTACCTATAGCCAAACAAGAATAGCCAGGAAAAGGGGTGTGAGGGTGAGGGATGCCTATTGTACGAGGTGCTTGTCAATGGAAAACTCCTCTTCTAAATTCTGTGTGGTCATTATGGGAATGTAAAATTCCTTTTGATACTCATTTTTTGGGGAAATTATTGCTTTTTGTATTACATTTGCCATAAACAAATGCCAGATCAGAAAAGCTGTAAGTCCTTTTACTTGCTTTCATTAGGCTTCTCCAACTCTGAGATTCCTGATCACAGAGTTCCCCAGATTCAGCATGAGACACACATGCAGAGATAAACACTGAGGGGGCAGGAAGTTTCTACACCTTTGCCTGAGATTTTTATGGGTAACATCAGGGACATACAACACAGTGTGTGGAAGCACCTCCTCTCCTTTCCAAGGCAGAGAGCATACTACCATTTACATCTTCTTTGCTGGCAACGTAGTTGTGGGAGTTTCCAACCCCTTCACACACAAAGTGACCAATCGTTCCAGCTCCCACACTCCAGTTCATTGCAACTGACTTTTGCTAATGCAATTGTTTGTGGAGCAACTCAGTGAATCTCACATCTAGACCTATTAAAAAACAAAAACCTAAAAAACAACACCAAACCTGAAATAAAACCAAAATATTTTCAGAGTGGCATTACTTCTAAAGTCAGATCATTTCAATGGTCTAGTTTATAGCTGCACTGTCACAAACGAAGGAACAGTACGCAATAGCACAAAAGTTGAAGTGAGTAGAGATTATCAGTAGGAAAAACTTGATATAGTTTTGCTAATGAAGAAAATAATGTGGAATTAAACACTTAAGGATCTTGGATCACCCACTTGCCTGAATCTTTTCTGTTCTGTGCTGTGAATCCTAAAATGGACACAGGCAATCTGAACTTAGGCCTATAAGCCAATAAAGCTTACGTCTTTGCACTTAAGTTGTAACTTAGATGGAAGCATTGTTTCTACACAGTTGCAGTCAGCAGACCAGCACTTCTGACTGAGTTCAAAAAGAATAATTGCCATTTTAAGGAACATTGAAGTTTTCCTCTTCGAGGCTTTTCCCATGCTGTTAAAAATCCCTTCTGTGACATAGTAGATCAAGGATACCTTAAACTTTGTTGAAAATGTTTCATTAAGGGAAACAGATTTTTTTGTGAGTCAGATACAGAGAAATGCACAGAGCAGTCCTCCCTCAGTGTCACCTACAGAGTCCTTTTTAATGTTTAATAAATTTCTAAATGAAATTGATTTCTGTTTTCTTATTCTCCACATTCTATTTGCATGTAAAATGTGGATTGTTGTCTTGGACAACAGTGTATTTAATTCTCATTTAATGTCAGATCAGTGTCACTGTTGCATTTAGGTAAGTAAAGTTAAATCTGTTGCTAGCAGTTGTTCAAACACATATATATTTATATTTCTCCTCATATATCTTCACTGTATTTAAGAGTATTTAATAGTTATTAAATACTTCCTTATTTCACAGAATGCTGAAATATCTTTATGGAATAAATATGGTTTTCTGGGCTGTAGTCTTTTTCTTTCTGTAAATCATGTAAGTTGATTTCTGTCATCTACAGAAAGTAAATTAAACCTTTAATGGAATTGTTATCTTCCTCCTGACTGACTGTTGCTTTTGAGAACCAGTTCTAGTTGTGTTTCTCATTCAATAAAGATAAATCTCATCCCTGTTTACAAAGTGAAATCTGCAATTAACATCTCTCACTTTTGAAGTTGGAGTTAGAGCTATTCTCTCCTGAATTTATTAATTTATTAATATTTAACATTTATTAGTACTGAATTTCATCTGGCATTTTATCACCTAGTCATTCTGTATTATAAAGTCCTTCTGCAGTTCTTTAGAGTCAGCCCTTATCTTTGGCATCTGAAATAACTTAGTATCATCAGAAAACTTCGTTATTCATTAGTAAACATCTCTTCCAAATCACCTATGAACCTACTGAAAAACATGAACTTCAGCACAGATTCCTGCAAGGCTCTACTAGTGATACTCCTCTGTGGCCATTTATTGTTGCTCTCATGTACTACCTCTAAACAATTATTTATATGGAAACCATGGCAGTTAAGTGTTTCAAAAGCCTTCAGTGAGGGACCTTATCAAATACCTTTCGGAAGTCTAAGAAAACCGTACTATCATCAGGCTTTTCTTGCCCACATTGTTCTACTTCAAGGACCTACAATACATTTAGAACACTATATAAGTTTCTGTAGTACAGATGCCAATATTACTGGCCTTTGGTTCCCCAGATCTTTCCTGAAATCATTTTAAAAAATGGTATCACATTTCATTGATAACAAAGCTGTTTTCACTGAGAGGGTGGGTACTCAGTGCAGCTTGAAGCAGCACAGGGGAAGGAATGTACACCTAGGAATGGATGGAAACTCTGTAAACTGGCATAGCCACTGAGAAGGTTTTTGGGACTCTATTCTCAGTATATTCTTTATACTAGTTAATTAAAGAGGGCCTGCAAATGTTAATAGAAGTCAAGTTGTATAGGTGCTGGTCTAGTAAAGCACTACAATACAAGCACAATTAAAGCTGGAAAAAAAAAGCCATTGACTTTCTCTTCAGTATTCTGCTAGATCATGTTTCTTGCAAGTATCAATGATTCAGTTACGGATCTCAGCCTTTTCTGCACCTTAGGGTTTGACCTTACAGGACAAAGTCTTTGTTGACAAAATTGGCCTAAGGTTCTCATGCCTAAGGTTTTCATGCCCCTATTCCTCCTTCCCATCACCTCACTCCAACACATCACTCCTTCAGTTGTACTGGAAGAAGTACCTGTACATCTATATTGTAAATTGGATCAGGATCTTACCTGACTTTAAAAAAGTACAGAACAGAAGGTTGTTATTCTGGTTTTTATTCACTCTTGATTGAAACACTGCATTTTGTAGCAGCCTTCATTGCTGTTCTGTAAAATTAGCATAATACTTCTGTTATATCAGTTCAGGGAGTTAAGTATTATTCATTTTGAAAGTTTTGGACAAAATTCTCTGCGAGAGAAGTATATATCACTTTAATCAATTGCTTTTTGAGAACACTTCATGTTAGCAGTTCTTTAAACCTGACTTTGTGAATGTAAGAAAAGAAGCCCTTGATCAACAAGATTAAGTAGATCACAACAATCGAAGCATCTTTATCCCGAGTGCTTGTTGCCCTGCAGGAGACTTGCTCTATGTAGCTTGTTCTGCTTCAGGCAAAGAATTTTCTAAAACAGGTGCCTCATTTACCAATTGAGGGGGAGATATGAATGCAAACTAAATTGGTTTTAATCTTTGGTTGTGAGACCTAAATAGAAAATGGAAACTGTTGGTGCATTTCTAAACATAGGTTCACAGGTGTATTTGAAAAAGGGGTTGAATATAATTAAAGGCCAGTGCAAATTAAAGAGAGTTCAATTATCAACATAACTTTAAATATAACTACCAAAATCTAAACTTTAATATTTAGAGAAGAGATGGAAGTTTCGTCAATCTGATTTGATTCTGTAAAGTTTAGACTATCAATGTACTATCTGGGGAAGAACGCTCTGATTCAATCTCTTCTGTGAAAATACATTGTGTCACGGAAAAGATCCACTGTATACTGGGAGAAATGCTGTCATGTTTCCTGGCTTATAAAATGTATCAACCCCAAAGATGAGAACTGTGGCTTCTATTATAGGCAACATCTGAGACTGAGATAGGATTTTCCAAATTGCCACATAAAAAGAAAATATAAAAATAAAAAATATCAACTTACATAGCTTCTAGGTCTTTTTCCTTGAGATGTAGAAGTGTTACTCAAGGAAAAGACTTTAATGTTTTAAAATAATCATTTCTATTGCTTCATATCTAAATGGATATGCAAACAAGTGGCATATATCTTAAGAAAAGTGTGTGCTCTTAAAGGAAATTAATGAAAGAAAATTCTAAATTTACATCAATTGTCAATAAAATTTAATGAAAAAAAAATTCACTGAAGCTGTCAATGAATTGGTATTGTATATCAGCTCATTGCTAACAATCTTTAATAAACATGACTATGAAAAACCTCCATCCCAAAAATGTTCAGTGTTTGAAATATGCTTTCAAATTTCATAATTATCTGTTACTGTGGCTTTGAATGGTAGAAACACAGAGCTGACTCAGATACTGAGCTTTTACACCAGATATTTAACCTACTAACATTTTCAAATTCTCTCTCATTTAAGAAAGTTATGATGAACTTCAGAAAATACTTCTTTGGAAAAACTGTAGCAGTACAAATAAAATATCTTTTAAGTAAATACTTCATTATATGCTTGCATTGAGCAATTATTTAAGCTGGARCATCTCCTGGAAAAGTGTGTATCCTCATCACAAGCAAAACTGTCAAGTTTATGTACCATTAAAGGAGAAAACATCAGAACTACCAAGCAACAGAGTCAATTTATAGGGTTGCATTTTTTTTCAAAGTTGCTGCTTAAAAGAATTGTACAATGCATAACATGTAGACTAGATGACCAAAAGGGAAATATATACCACTGAGGGAGGGAAGTCGTCTAAAAACCCTTTAGGGAGTGGAAAGGTATCTTTAACTGAGAAGCAAACCGGTCATTCATTTTGCTGTTATTGTGAAGATCCATGTCTTACAGCAAACTTCTAGGTCAAGAGGTAACAGCCTCGCATGCTTTCAAATTGGAATACTTTGGATATTATGCATGTTTCCTTCTTTAGGGGTATGTAGCTGCACTGTGCTAAGAGTTTTAAATGGTCTGCTTTATTCCTGTCTAAGGATACTAGTACTTTCTTCCATTTCTGTTAACCTCCGGGTATCACTGACATTTTTCAAAATGTTGAAATGTACTTATTTCATATACTGCATTAAAATTTTCTTCCTTTGATTCATGTGGGAGAATGGTCTGCAGTGATGGTAGTACACAGAAAATAATTACCAGATTTTTTAAAATATAAACATATGTTTGAAATTGACGTATCCTTGGGGCAGGGACTGTCTCTAATTAAATGTTTATACAGTTCCTAATATAATCAAGCCAGGAGCTGGTTGACTGCTATGCATGCCACAGTCCAAATATTTAATAATAATAACAACAGTTCTACAGTCAATTTGATATTACTTTTGATATTTACAAGTGTTTTCCTAACACACACTGCAGATTTCTGCAGGCTTCAGGCTCAAATTCTGCAGTCTGTTTGATTCTACTGTATCCATCACTTTAGCACTCAAAATCTTGATCCAAATTCTGTCTTTTGTTTTGTGTGTCAAATGGAGGATGGGATTCCCCTGTTTTTGGACAAGTATCCAGCTGATTTTCTAGCATGCAGATGAAACAAGTGCCAGTATTACTGTTTAAAGTTCCAGCAAGCATCCCTACAGCACAAGTCAGATGTAAGGAAAACTGCGTGACAGGTTCTGTGATGAACTGTTCTTTGAAAACATCCTTCTGGATTCAGAGTTTGTTCAGTTTGCTGCATTCATTGGAACGCCTTCTCAGTCATGAGGCATAATTCACACCCTTGACTTTATTAAGGAATTAATCTTTACCAGGACAGTCTTGGCTTCCACTCAAACCAGGGTTGTCTTCACACAAGACAGAACTCTGAAAACAGGAAACTCACTCTGAAAACCTTTGGGAGCCACCATCTGCAGAAAAAAGTTCTTCCTAGGGGTGGTTGGACAGCCACTTCCACTGACATGACACCTTCTGCATGCCTAAAAATAAGGTCTCTCATGCTCTAGGACAGCTTCTACAGTCAGGAAGAACTATTGCTGGAAGTGGGTACAATATGTTGGTTAAGAATTAAGAAGCTGTGATTTCAGTCGTTGATTAATTTTTATGTCTCTTAAGTTAATTATTAGTGTTTGTATGAATAATTAATTTTATTCATTTTATTCATGTTTGTATGAATTCATTCATACAAATGAATACAAATATTCATTCATGTTTGTATGAATAACTAATAATTATTGTACTGAAAATTACAAGTGTTAATGATAATTTAGTTCAGTTAGCTACTATTTCTGTGCATGACAACTTAGTCATGAATAAACCTGTATGTTGGAACCCCAGAGCTTCCTCTTCCAGTCACTCCTTTAAGAAAATGAATAATGCCTTTCCTCTGTAAGAGAATATTTTCCTGCCTGGGATTTGGACCTAATCTTTAAAATTTTATCTGGGGGTCTCTCTCTGCTAAAGCAGCCTTAGAACATCTACCCGTGAAAGCATAATTTGGAACTTAGCTGGAACTTAGCGTGAGCATGCTGTATTGATGGACTTCCTGTCCACACGCTAATATGCTCAGAGACAATATGATATTAGGTGTAGCCTGGAGACTACAGTAGGGAGTGGCAAATAAGAAGTATGGAATTCAGTCTGTATTTTCATTTAACAACACTTCTTTAACTTGGAATCACCCTATGATGCACTACAGTACCTTTATACCTTGGGCTCTCTAACTCTGTTGTTTAACAGTAGTTTTAGTATGCTGTTCATAAGCATGTAAAGAGGCATAAAGGGAGGTTGCTTACTAGTTGATTTTCAAGATTTGTCTCTATGCATTCACACAACCAATCTGCCTTGCGCTTGCTTCGGAGCTCTAGCTCTGATTTTTAACACTTGGCAGGCATGCGATAAGAAGCAGAAGCGGGTGGGGCACGGTGCATTTGCATAAAGAGATGGAAGAACTGACATTGCTCCTGTGTGAGGATACTACTTCATTCCCTATGAAACAACATTCCTATGCACTGACAAAACTTAGTGCCAGAAATACTGAATCTTATTACTTCAGTGTGAAGAGTCAGTTCTTGAAGAAGTCCTTAGTAACTCCTCTTCAAATTTTGGTGTGTTCTTTACTATATTTTTTTCCAAGTGCTTGTACTTACATTATGTTATGTTGAATCACATACTTATATACTTCTGTGGTTATAAAACATATAACATTGAATATGAGCTTATCTTTTATGTTTTTTTTTTTTTCCCAGTGCAATAATGTAAACGTCTATGTAAGCAGGCAGAACACTGGAGAATTAGACCATATATAATGGCGTACCAAATTTGACAACTGCTTCCAGCTGCATAATTTCAGAGGCGGTTTTATAACTAGAGGGATTTTGCAAGAAAAAAGAATATATATATATTTCAAGCATGACTCATTTTTAATTACAAAAGAGAATACAAAGTACTTACTTTTAGTAAAATTAAAAGAGAAGAGAAACAAAAGGTATTTATGAAATGTCTTAGTGTCATAAGATTAGAAGCCTGACACTGAAAGCTAACAGAAAAATCTAAGTAGGCAAGACAAAATCTTTTTTATTTTCCAGAATGTTTGTCTTTTAAAAAAAGCTTACAAGGTTTTTTTGTAGGTTTTTTTTTCTATAAACATTTGTTTCATTGTACTGATTCTCAGAATAGTAGGAATTGTTAGTTGAATGAATAAAATGATCGTGAAATAAATGAGTACAAACATACAAACACTGATTGTTGCACTAGAATGTATCTGTTGTCAACCTTTGCAGGTTGTCTTGCAGTTGTACAGTTCCATTGGCCCCAAATGGTACTTACTGAACATTTATTTTTGATTTGTTTGGACCATGCCAGTATTACACAGACAGCATGGGGGAATAATGAGCTGCATTCTTTGGGTTACTGAAGAGTCAGCACAAATTGTGGGAACAAATAACAATCAGACAAGGCAGTGTTTTATAACATCAGGACTGCAATCCATCTTTGGGATCTTTCAAAGCTGGACTAATAAAGGCCCACTTACAATCCCCAGCAGAGTACAGTTTAATTAAATTTGTCCATTAGAGGACTCCTCCCCCTCCCTCTACATTTTAGAAATTAATTCTGCTTTCTGCCTGTTGTTCTTTCTACATCACAGATGCACTGAGCCTTCGTAACCGACAGGTCATCTGCATCACGCTGAAAGTCCTCCAGCACCTGGTGGTGTCAGCTGACATGGTGGGGGAGGCCTTGGTGCCCTATTATCGGCAAATCCTGCCAGTCCTAAACATCTTTAAGAATATGAATGGTGAGTTATCCTAACAGACGCTGTGTCTTTCAACTCCTAAGGTAAAAAGGGGCTTGAGGCAGGGTTAATTAACAATGTAGTTAAGATTTATTACTGTATATAAACTCAAATCCATTTGGAGCTCTAAATAATGTAAACCCCCGCTCTTACTATTCCCTAAGGATGCACTGAAATCAACAATTTCATTTATTACTCCTTGCATGTAGAGTTTATTTAACGCAGTACAGAAGCACTGAAGCAGTTCTATAATCTTCCAATAATTAAATTGTGAAGTTTTGTAACAGTCTTTTGAATACATTAATAAATTGCAAAGCTTTTTCCTCCCTCCAAAACATTAGTTCAGTCTAGCCTCTTTATTCCATTCTGTGCTCTTCACAAGCAATGCACTGCTACCAGCAGGCTTAGGAAAGAATAAAAATAAAAGTAGCAATCAAACTAATTAATTTGAGGGTCAAGAGAACTCCTTGTTGTAGAAAAATTTTAAGTTACATAACGTCTAGCAGAACAGCGAAGTTTGAAGTTATTACTGCTCACTTAACAGGTTTTATTATAGAGAAATTTAGAACTAATTTGTATCTACAGTTGAGTATGTCATTTTCTTTGTAGTGCAAACCTCTATTGCCAGTTTCAGTCTTTAATAACTGGTACTGTGAGTACTGTGAGTACCCTATACTGTGAGTGCGTTTACACGACAGTCACCAGCTGAAATCAACATGATGTATCTTGCTTTTGCCAAACTAATCTTTAAAATATTTTTCTGTAGTAAAGCTATCTGTACTTATCTGTTCAATTATCTACCAAGTTACGGACTTCAAAGTTTCTGTTATTGACATGCAGCCATATAGATCAAAAGAAGTTAATTCCTCACAATCTTGCAAAAGAGGTTTTTCATTAAATTCATGGCATTTTAATGGTTATCTACAGGACTGCTTCCTATTATATTTTCTGTTTGCATTACTGCAGAATGTGTTATCTTATACTCACTCTTTACACTCTTTAGTGAGTATAAGATTCACCTCAGATGATTGAAAAATGCCTGTCTAAAGACTGACTTGGAGACTCAAATGAGATTTAGATTTTAGATCGCTTTAAATACATATATGTCTGTGACTCTGTTTTACTTAGTGAGAAACTTGCAGTAACATATGAAATTCCACAAATGCAGCATGRTTCAGATGACAACTGTGGCTTTCGAGAAGTTGTGGGATGAAAGGTTATGAATAAAATCTGTAGGTTGAACTTAAGTAATTTCAGTAAGGCTCCTTATGAATTAGAAGATTTCCCTTTAACAGATCCAATTTCAGTATTGGGAACAAAACAAGACTGTAAAAAGAAGAACTCTCATTGATTAATGAATATACAATACATGCTTTTTTCCAAATTTCAGCATGAAGCAGCCCATAAATTCTCTTGACTAGGCTTTTCTGCAGTCACTTCAGATGAATAATAGGGAAGGCTCATGTGTAACCAGGTACATAGCTTAACAAGGCATTAAACACGTTCTAAATATACCCTAAGTTTTGATTGTATTGTGAGCAAAATAAAATATATTTTCAACATATTTGCATGACATCTGTGCTATGTGAATTTGTGCCTAAATCTTGATATTTGGCATTTAAGAACTAAAAACCAAAAAGAAATTAAAAGTAATACTACAAAATTAATACATTTTATTAAAGCATTACTTTTTTAGGAATAAAAGTTTTGAAAGTTCAGTATTACCAGCAATGAAATGGATACTATTTGTAAGGCCTGCCATATGAAACTGTTCAACTTATTCAGTACTTGCATGCACTTGATAGGGAAAGATTCTTCCACTGTCTGCCCCTGCCTCAAAAAGCTTATATTTCTTTCCTCCTTCACTGGTGGCTGACAGAAAACATATGCTCCCTTCCTCCTCCTTTCTATCTCCCATATGCTTAATAGGCAGCTGAGGTGCAGGTCTTCGTTCCCAGTTGGAAGGAAGGTGTAGAGTCTGATCCAGGCTATTTTCTCCACTGCTTGTTCATACAGGTGAAAGATGGGGTGAGAGAGTGTACAACTTCTTCCTTCTTTTATGTATAGCTTGAGAAAGGAGGAACTGTGGTACATCTTCCAGGAGTAGTGTGAATTGCAGTCTATTAAGTCTGACACTGTGGAATTTTGTCCAGAATTAAGGTAGCTGGAAGGAGCCATGTTTTAGTCATTGTCACCTCGCTAGATCAGTATCTACTTGCTGAAAGGAACTCTTTCCCAAATTCAGCATTTGTGAATACCACTCTCACACTAAGTAAGCTTATAGTCAAGAGAACATTAAAAAAAAAAAAAAAGTATTAATAAGACATTAAGGTCAACTTACCTTAGGTCAGGTTACTTGGTGATCAATTCAGAACAAACCAAAGAAAGTGATTCTTCATGCAGTGTGTGTGATGTGAAGCTCTTGAACTCCTAACCCCAAATTCTTTGGACACCAAAAGTTTACATGGGTTCAGTGGAGGCTCAGAAATGTCATAAAAAAAGAATCCATTGCTTGTTTAGTAAAACACATAGATCATCTCTGGCTCATGACATTCCTAAAACAAAACATAGTGGAAGCTGTGGAAGTATTAGGTGAGGTACCATAAATGTTTGTCCTACATTCACATTGCCTAGTCATCTCCTTTTAAGAGACACACTTCTGGACTAGACAGGCATTTGCTATTATCTAAAACATCCATCCTTATGTTCTTCCTACACTGGTCCCTAGCAGACTTGCAGAAAATACTCAATTCCCATTGAGTTTAAAAATGGTCTGGAGTATAGGTTCCTCAGAAATTTTATTCCTACTACGTACCTCTGATTTGTCTGAATCATGATTCACCTCACAATATTCCACAGGCTTATAAATAAAACAGTAAAAAACTTGCATTGGTAAGATCTTAAGGATAGGATATCAAAAACAGGTATTTAATAAAACAAATATAGAACGTAGTCTTAGCTTCAGCTTGTTACGTGCTTATCTCTTGAGTTGTTCTTCAGCTGACAAAACTGGTAAATCATTGTTCAGAGTTCCCAGTGTTACCTGAGCTCAGAATATAACAATAGTTTGAGATGCTCTCAGTTCTGTCCCACTTAAGTCTAAGCAATTCTTTCCAAATTCCCGTCTGTTTCCCAACACCGAGGCTACAGTTTCACAGTCAACAACAGTGTTGTTTAGTTGCCATTGCCTTCAAGGGGCAATGTGAAAAAAGGAGGTAGCCTTGATGACTCTCCCGGTAGGCAACCATTTAGTGCAGCTGACTGTGATTCCCACTGCAGATTTTTACTGGATTAGCCAGGGAGGCTCTGAACTATGTAAATCCTCTTTTCTGGGTCTCATGTCTTCGGTGCTTAAAGATGATATCTCTTCGCTCCTATTCAGCCTGCTGGCAAACTGCTTCTTAGCCAGCCTCAGGTGTTCTTTTATGCAGAGTTATTAATGCATTCTTTTTAATTGTATACAGAATATTGATTATTCACATAAACACAGTTTATCATATGTTCCTTTGCTTTTCCATTGTACATTTGACATTTCCACTTTTTTCTACTTCCATCTGTTACCTCCAAATCACCCTGTCATTATTTTGTAAACATAGCCCTTTTTGTAAATTAGCAGGTTCTGATACTGATGTCTTTTCCTTTCTTATGATGTCTCCCAAACATGCTTGTGTCTTCATAATGATTATGTTGTCTTGATAGCTGTATAATACCAGCAAAAGTGGTAAAGGACTACTGACCTTTTGGAACAGAAGATAATCTCAGTATTTAATTTTAAAATTTTAGCACCTGTAATAGAAATCTCCATTAAAAAATTTTTGGTCAATGCTTCACAAAGTGTCTATTGACTTCTTCTGCATAATGCCTTTTAGTGAAGTACATTTTTCTTGTAGTTTCATATATCAAAGAATTAATTTTAATTTTGTTTTCTGAATTCTCTGTAATTTTAAAGCAGTCTGTGAGAACACACAGTATAGATGGAATTGCTGTTAACCAACAAATTAAGGTATGCCAAATATATTTTACCATTAGAGTTTGTGGGCCACACAATAGACATAGTTCAGGTAAGTGATTGCCAGGCGTATGTAAGTGATCTCTGGAATTACAGAAATGGAGAAGAAGGTCTATTGGTTGGATATAGGCAAATTCTGCCATCTTCTATCCATTTGTATTTCTTATGTACAGATGACTTCACTATTGGTAATTTTTGTAAATTAAAGAAAAAAGGAGAGTCTTGATGAAAAATAAATTAGAAGTTTTAATTATTGAAAACATCTAAAACATGCCATCTGAGTTGTAAGATACAGTTGAAAATAGATCAATACAACCTAAGCTACAAACGCCAAGGGAAAGAGCCAAGCCTCGTAAGATAGTCTCTCTGAAAGCCAGAGGAGAGAGCTCAATGAACTTCTGAAGAGTCTCAGTAGTGAGCAAGGGGCTTTTTGGTGCACAAAGCATATTTGGTGTGTCTGAATTCGTGCCCTCTCTGGAGCTTAAGGCCCTGACTTGCAGTAGACATTTCTTTCCACTTGGGTTCCCAAGTGCTCTGTTGCAGAACATTAAGACATAAAAGAGCAAAGTTCCATTGTTGGTGATGCTACCACTAGTGTCTTTTTATTGGTGGAGACAGTGATAACATCCTTACCAACTGGCCATGGTGTGCTCTGAAAAAGGGTTGAAGCTTTCTATTGAAACTGTTAGCCAGAGTCATAAGGCTGGCAGGAGAGCAAGAGAAGGGAACATGAATTCATCCCAGGGATTGGGGAATACTCCTGAGATGTAGGAGCTGTTTGTCTAATCTCTGCAGACTGAGGGGGGACTAGCAGTCTCTAAGCAAGCTTCCCAACATATGGACTATTATGCAAATGTGCTACTATATAATATAAGAAACAAAAAAGTCATTATAATGCTTACTAAGTCTGTTATGAACCCTGTAATGCCACTGTAGTTTTCATTTAAATGTGTAAGTTAAATGTACTGTTATGAAACTCATTTCAATCTTTGAAGAGGGAAGGAAAAATATGTATAGTCTCAAATGAAAATATTCTTTTTTTGCATCACAGAACCTTTTCTTTTTGGGTGCCTTATTTTCTAAGCTGTCTTTTATAAATCTGTGAGTTATCATCTGAGGTAAATACAATTTAAGAACAAATAGAATAAGTTTGTTCTTTTATAAAAGCAGGCAGAAGATAAGAATAAAAGAAAAAAAAAAGGGAGTCTTCAGAGCTTGGAATATGCTGTTAGGGTGTATGTATACCAGAATACTGTCTGAAACAGAAATCTGTTTATAAAAAAGATTAGACAGTTATGAACAGCAAATTTCTCTTGTTTAATTTACCTGACTGGTAAATGAAAATTTCATTGACTTAGTTTAACAACTATTTTATGCTGCCAAATCCAAGCAGTCTTAAATGCTGTACTAAATCAATTCAGATATACAAAAATATTTTCATGTCATCAATTTAAATTATTCAGTAGTGATCAAGAGGAGCTTTGCAGATGAAATAATGTACAATAGATGAAACCAAAATATTATTAGGATTTGCATGCCTCAGACAGAGAAGTATGAGGAGTGGCACTGCACTGTGGAAGGTACCTCTCCAGCATGGTAATTTCATCTGTGACTTGTTTCAGTCACTGTGAGGCAAACAGTGGTAACAGACTGAAGCCCAAGTTTCTTTTGGCTGCAATAAAAATGCTTTGACACTATCAGTAACTTAAAGCTAACATAAACTTCTGACAGTCTCTATCTATCTAGTCAGTCCTTTAAAATAAAATTTTAGAGACATGACTGAGAATACCTGATGTAGCTGAATTGTAGCATTCAACAAAGTGTGAAGCCACAAAGCAGAATTACACTTCATGCTTTACAGAACCTGAACTTCACTTGGGAAAAAACATTCTCTTGTCTGAAAGGTACTTCATACTTTGGAGAACTCTATTTTACAAAATACAATAGTACTACATAGACTCTAAAGGAAGAAGCAGAACTTAAGTGTTTAATTGCAGAAGCAAGAGACTCTGCCTACAGGTAAAAGTGTTCCTTGTATTCGAGTTGGAGTATTTTCAGAACTGCTTGTGTATTCCAGGGGCAGCAATGCTCCTCAGAGTGGTTCATGGTTATTAGTAAGAAGCAGCAATTATCCTTTAATGTGATTGAATATCCTCTAAAGGAAATCTTTTGCCCAGAACTTTTCAACTGTTTGCTCCTTCCGCTGGGAAATCCAAAAGTGCTTTCACAAAGAATGTCAATCCTGTTCTAAAATACTTTACAGTTTGCCAACTCTGTTCAGAAATCATGTTTCAGATTAAAAAAAAAAAAAAGGATGGCTTGAACATCAACTATTACAAAGTAATGTATTTGAGGTTCTCTTCAAGTCTCCTCTGAACTTTGAGATTTCAGATTATTCTCAGGCAACTTTTCTCAGGGTTCCCCTGCTACTAAGAAGATTAGATGCTTTACCTTTTCTTTTTTTTTTTAATGGAAAATGGAGTTTCCCACAAAATTAATTGATTTGTCGTTGAGATTTGGATAAAAACCACCTAATGCCATAAGGTTATTGATAAAATAAGGCATGTCAGTATACTAGTTGTATCAGAGCAGCAACATAAATTGTGTACTAAATCCAGTTTTCAAATTGTTCTTATGCTTCATTGTGACACTTATTCTTCATATTCCTATGCATATTTTGCAACTTTTTCATTATTTCCAAGCTTTCTTTGAATTCCATTTTCTGAAATCAGTTATGATTTCTTAAGTTTAAAAACAAAGGTTCTGAAATGGCTTTAAGGATACACACTTCAAAGGAATAAGACCACCATGACAACACAGATCTGAGTGAACAAATTAGTTTTGATGCATTTTCTGTTTTTTGATATACACCTTCAGCACAAGAGGATTCAGAATGTTCTGATTCATCAACATTTAATGAAAAATATTGTGGTTTTCTCAAAATGGAGTCTCTTGTGCCAGTAAATCACCTTTTTAAGGAGATAAGGGTAAATTGATTGCACTCAAAAAAAATTATTATCATACTGGTGAGAAGCAAAATATATTTTTGTTGTTCCCAAGTGTAATTAATGATATTATTCCAACAGGCTTCCTATGAATTATAGTTCTAAGAATATTTATTTAACAAATATACTTGAATGTTTTTAAGAACATCAAAACATTTTTCTTCTATGAGATCAGCTGATGATCTTTTAAAAGGTATTTTCAAAAATGTCTTGTTTTTTTGTCAGAAATCTCATCTTGAAAGCAAAACTCTCCCAAAATAATGCTTAATATATTAATTGAATATGGACTAGCAGGAAAGTGATCCTCATCAGTTAACAGCCATTGTCTCACATATTTTGTTGCACACTGGCCGATCCCAACTTGTTTCAATGACCATTTTTGCATATGGAGTTACAAAAAACCCACTGGAACTCTGAAGTACGGAAATTAGAAGTTACCAAGATCCACCTGTATCAGAGCATTTGTTGCTTTAGTATCTTTAATACAAAGCATGTGATTTTAAGCTGATGATACAGTAAACTTTTAATGTATAATCAAAACCCTGTCAGGTACTTCATAACACGTTTAGAGAATTATCACACTTAGATCATAATTGCTGGGTAATTTCTAATTACTATCTAATTTCTTAGCTGAAAATACAGCACCAGTCTGTGTAAAATAAAACTGACTCAGCAGTGATTAAATTGATGTTATTAACACTTAGCACTTACTTTTAATGTGTTAATAGCCTCATTAATTCAGCATCTTGAATTCTTGATAAAAGAAAAATGAAAAGCTTCCCATGTCAGAGGGTGTACATTGCATCCAATATTTTCTTTTTCTTTTTTCAGTTTTTAATTTTTTGAGTATGTTGGCCCAAGGAAAGGAGGGTTGTCTATTGGATGACACACAGAGACGAGAGTTAGGACTTCTAAATTCACGGAAATTCATGGACAAATAAAATAGTGGAAGTGTCAAATTCTTTCTGTGCTTCAGTGTAAACGTCTGTAAAATGGGTAGAACCTCAAAGGGCTTGTAGGCCTCAGTCAACATTTTGTTTGGCAATTAAACAGAACTTTTACAAAGTTCCAGGAGTRTGGGTATGTGTGTCAGTGAAACATCATTTTCATAAAGTTAAGAGTTCATATCATGCTTTGCTTTAGTACTTTTGTGGGATTTGTGTTCCTATGGGAAATAATTACCTTTGGAAATCCCATGTTTGAGGAAGATTTGGACATTCAGGACTGGATTTATGCAGAATTACAATATTATCTGTAAATCTGCCTATTCTGCATACTTACACCTGTCTTAATATCAGCAGGTAAGTATCTGGTCTCTAAATGAGACAAGGAGGTGCTTAAGTTACCTGAGAAGCCCATGTTGTAGGCATGCTTTGAGCAATTCTAATGCACATCTGCAACATTAACATTAAAACACAGCAGGCATAGTAATTTTAATTTCTTTTGCTTGCAGCTTTATTTCTGGCTTGTTTGGTGTTGGATTGCCCAAGGCGGCCAATAGCATCCTGGCCTGTATCAGGAATAGTGTGGCCAGCAGGARTAGGGAGGTGAKCGTGCCCCTGTACTGGGCACTGGTGAGGCYGCACCTCGAATACTGYGTTCAGTTTTGGGCCCCTCACTACAAGAAGGACATTGAGGTGCTGGAGCGTGTCCAGAGAAGGCCGACGAGGCTGGTGAAGGGTCTGGAGCACAGGTCTTATGAGGAGCGGCTGAGGGAGCTGGGGTTGTTTAGCCTGGAGAAAAGGAGGCTGAGGGGAGACCTTATCGCTCTCTACAACTACCTGAAAGGAGGCTGTAGCGAGGTGGGTGTTGGTCTCTTCTCCCAAGTAACGAGCGATAGGACAAGAGGAAATGGCCTCAAGTTGCGCCAGGGGAGGTTTAGATTGGATATTAGGAAAAATTTCTTCACCGAAAGGGTAGTCATGCATTGGAAGAGGCTGCCCAGGGAAGTGGTGGAGTCACCATCCCTGGAGGTATTTAAAAGATGTGTAGATGTGGTGCTTTGGGACATGGTTTAGTGGTGGACTTGGCAGTGTTAGGTTAACGGTTGGACTTGATGATCTTAGAAGTCCTTTCCAACCTAAATGATTCTATGATTTTATGTTTTGTTTTKTTTTTTTTTTTTAAATACAATGCATGTACAATTGTGCGAGCTGGAACTAGAACCCACAGTTCTCAACTGCTGTTTAAGTGTGTAACTGCTAGACACAGACTCTTGTTTCAACTATAATTTCTTCTTTGGGGAGGAGTTCTGAATTCTTTGCTGAATCTAACCAAGCTACAGCATGAAGGATGGTGCAGACTGGCATAGATTTATCTAGTAAAGTACTACCCACAGAATCAGCTAGTTCAGCACATGCCTCAGTATGGTGAGATTACATCTCCATAGGTTCACAATTCCCCAGCTGCCCCAGGTAGATCATAACTGCACTTTCCATTCTGCAATTCTGATTAAGGCTCCCTAAGCTTTGGAGGAGTAGGATTTCAGACGTGCACCTGCACTTCTCATTTTCAATTGATTTGCTGTAGGCAGCTCCCTATGGACTTCTTTGTCACCCTTCTGAGGCTCCTGATTCAATTTGCAAAGAGCTGAGACACCTACATTTCCTCTCTAGATGTTAAGGCTTTCTTTGGATCTGCCCCTTACAAGTCATCTATGTTGTTAAAAATTTGACTGCTAACCTTCCAGTTAGGAGTTTTTCCTTTCCTCTTGGTAATTTATTTCTACGTTTTTCACATAGTTGGTTTGCATATAGTGGGACTGAGAAGTGATTTCTTCAGTTGGACTGGCACTGCCTGTTTCATTTAGAGCTACTTTCAGAGTACACGTTAAATAATTCTGAGAAAATATTTGTTTTCTGCATAATTCTTCGTTTTTTTATGTAGGTTTGCAAACAAATGTGCCTAAGTTTGAGGGGACATATGGTTTCAATTTGTCACATTTATTAAGGTAGCATTTTTTTATTTTAAATATACATCTGAAATATGTGTTCATTTAATAGTTCTAAATGGATTATGTTAGTTTATTGCAGATATTTTTAATTTGTGTGCTCAATTAAGATTTCTGTTCTGAGAAGACTATTTCTGTGAAAGTCAGTGTGAAGTTGYCAAAATTGCAGAAATTGGCTCTGTACCTGGCTTTCTGTTTTTATATCAAATAATAATAAAAAAAAACAGGTAATGGGGAGAGAGGAGCTTGGGAGAGAGAGGGAACTCCTTGCCTGGATGACAATTTTCCTGGTGGCATCTCTCTCTTGCCCTCAAGGAAAACAGATTAAAGCCCCATATAATGGAATGATACTGGTGAGAGCATAAATACTGCACTGTGATTAAACTACCAAAATACTCAGGTGATTAAAGTGCTTCAGGTCCTTCAGTTATTATTGTTATATCATTTCATCTCATTTCAAGACATTGCTTTTTTCATAGTTTTTGAAGAGCACTCTAGGCAGCAAAGTTGATTTTGTGAGGCCCATATCTTTGGACTATTGATTCCTTTTTCTATATTGCACACCCATCATCCTCCTTTTTAGACACACCAACAAAAATATGTATCCTTGTTATAATATCATCTGTCCATCCCAATGCTGATGCACTTAGCACATGAAAATCTCAGCTTCTTTGACAGGACTGTACTAGCTGACAGTCCTGTACTAGCTGACAGTCCCTTTTGACTTTTCTCATTTGAGAATTAGGTGAACTAGATTAGACACTTATGATCAGAGCATTTGAATACTAGTGTCTGTGTCTAATCCAGAAACTTCTGATTCAGCTAGGAGTTATATTTTTGAAAACAAACAAACAAATAAATAAACAAATCCCCAAAACCAACCTCAAAACACCTGTTTTAATATTAAGACTTTCCACTTACACACCACATTAGGTTCCCTGTTATTTTCTCTTTGAAAGCTAAATTAAGCATTCAGGAAAAGGTAAGAAATGCCAAAGCTAACATTCAACTCTAGCTGTTCTCACTTAATTTTATGTATTATGATACAGTTTTTAATCAAGTTTTTACTTACTGTTTATAACATAACACAAATATTTTGTACAATTTTTCACAACCTCGGATAAATGTGTAACACTCCAATTTCTTTTTACTGCGTTGTGTTTTTCAGTGCTGTGCTAATCCTATACATTTTACTGACACACAGTTTCTGCATTTATTTTCTCTCTGCAGTATGTATCTAAATATCTTTTCATTATTTAACAACCTTTGCTGCAATTTGTTGGCCAAGTGGTTATGAAATTGTATGTATCAGAACATATTTGGGAAAGACCACCTGGGGAGCCATTGGCAATAAATTCTTCTTTCCACAAAAGATGTATGCATTCAAGGGAAATGAAGTGGGGGATTCAAGGGAAAAGTAGCCGTGATGAGGACAATATGATATTAAACACTTTTCCTTATTTTAAAAGATATGAAAGTCTCTTTAATAATTGCATAATGGTCATCTGTCTCTTTCCCTGACAAATTTAAAGTCCGGTAAAGAGGAAYCTTACCAAAACTTTTGAAGTTGTCAACGATACATTTTTTTACAAAAAGTGTAGACATTCTATTTAAAAAATAGAACACTGCAAACTTTTTTCTGGTCTTGGGCTGAAAATGAAACAAAATAAATCATCAGTTGGCACCAGAAAATATTTGTCTGCGGTTCTTCAAGTTTCATTTGATGCTTCATGCTCTCATTCTCCACTGTAGCCTGAGTTTCCATCCACATTAAATTCCCCATTATACTCTTCATCCAGGACCTGCACTGATCACTGCTTAGTCAGTGGGTACCTCATGAAAGGTGTAAACAAAATGAAAAGTCTGTGAAGCTGTAACTTCAATGAGCCACGGTGGCTGAATTTCCAAATCAACATTTTCTTTTTACACAGGTGAAACAATAACAAAATATTTGTTCCATTTTCCACTGAAAAGTAAATGTTTTCTGTGGAAAATTTTGGCATCAAAATCTCCTTAACAAAAATATTTTTCAAGTAATTCTATTCAAAAGTACCAGTTTTCATTACAACTAATACATGAGGATTCTTGCCAGATTGATGTTTCTCAGCCTTTTGAAGGTGTTGGAAAGAAATCTTATTTGGAAGAAATCTCAGAATCATTTAACTTTTTGAAGAATTCCACAACTCATCATATATGGTTTTGTCTCAGCAATTTTCCATCACCTACATTTAGGCTGTGGTTTGGAAACTCATGTAGTACTTTCATTTTCCCCTATTTTGTATGTCTGCTTGGTTGCATGCATAAAATCTGTGCATTTTAGCTGTTTATTTATGTATTTATCTATCACAGTTGTTAAAAAGGTAATTATAGAAGATCAGTGGTTCTCACAACACAAGATAGTTCTTTCTGGCCTTAATATTTATTACCTAGATCTTGTTTGAAATTTCCATGCCACGTGACTATASTGTTAGGGTTTCTAATAAGAAATAAGAAATGTTAGTAACTGAGGAAACTCCTTATTCTTCTTATTTTTAATTCTCATGTTTCCTAAATGTGTTATCCAGATTGTTACTTTAACAAATGATCAAAGATCATGGGCTAAGTGAGCAAGGATGAAAATCTTGTTGTTCTGGAATATTTTTTTCCCGTTTTATCTTTGAATCTATTAACATCTTCCTTATTTTTTTTAACATACAACTTCATAGAAAATTTATCAAGTCTGTTTTAAGGATTAGGATGATTTTATGTGAAATTTTATTGTTAACGTTATGGTTGTGTAATGTATATTTTTTCTCTTTGTATTACATACTGCAACCAATTTGAACAGTGATTGACCAAGTGTTCTTACAAACAATAAAATCTTTTCTGTACACCGTTTCTACCACAGAACAGTAAGAATGCAATCAGATGCTAAACCAAGAAATGGTTGCTATTTTATCCTGAAATATACAGAAATTATTTTTGCCATTGCCTTAACATTTACTCTGTTACACTAGAACTGTTTACCCCAGCTGATCTTGAGGGTAGCTTGACAACTACTAAATCTGAAAAATTATGAACGTCCTTAATCATATAAGACCATTGATGTAATTTCTTCTCATGCACTGTGTCAGATTTTTGTGATATTTTATTTTTAAACAGAATTGAACTTGAAAATACCTGTAATATTTACCAGAGCACTTGCCAAGTGAAAAAAAAATTCAACTACAGTAATTCTCACAAACTCCAGTAGATGCTATGTTTCATACTTCATCTTTATACCTGAAAAATTTTGATTTCAATAAAAAGTATAACTTAGTACGATACCAAAGCTTTCTTAAAGCCTATAGAAAAACAGACTGGCTTTAAAATGAAGTCTAATTATTAAGCTTGCTTGTTGAAAAGATGTCTAGGTTTATTTCTCAGGCATAAAAATTGTTCTAGGGATCATACAAGAGAAAGTAAAAGAATACTGGGGGCATAAATTAGATAAGAAAGCCTATGTTGTTCAGTGGCTGCCACAGCCCAACATTGTAGGTTAACATTATTTTAATACAAGGCAAACCAGGCTGTGACTCCATCTAGAAACTGCTTCATAACTTCTAACTCAAAAAGACAGTGTCAGCTAAGACTGTGACATCATGTCAAAGTACACTTACAGAACAAGAGATTTAATAGTCTTACAGTGAGTTTCCAAACCAAATAGAAGGAATTTAGGAGCATGTTAAGTATTGGTAGCTACACATTATTAGTAGGATGCTGTAAAAAAAACTTTTTAAACAAAGAATCGTATCATTGCCCCAAATCCATTATTTAGAACTCATGAAAGAAAGCTGGTCAAGAAAAAAAAAATAAAAGAACTATGGTTTTTTGGTTTTTTTGGTATTAGTTTGTCAGTAATGCACAAGCAAAATAGGAAAAGTCTATAGATTCTGAAGGCAGTGTTTCAAAGAAATATTAACAGCAGTAGCTTGTAAAAATAGATATGTAAGCAGGACAAATACAATATATAGCACAAAGTGTCTTATGTTCTCATACTGCTTTTCACTTGCTTCATTCTTGACTTGTTATCTAGACTAGATCAGTGTTTCAACTTGGGCAAGCAGTCGTAATTGTACATAAATTTGTTCTGTCTGAAGGATCCTTCAGATTACAACACATATAATTCATAACTATATATAGCCATTTTATAACAACTGTTTTACAGTAAATACTAAATTAACTTGGTTAAGGTTATGCTTAAAACATACTACTATAACTACTTCAACTGTCTTTTGTATTTGCATGTGTCTTTAACAATATATTTAGACAGGCAGACAACTACATACTTACGGTTAGAGTTTTGATTCAGATCACCCAAGTCAATGTCTCATCAAACTAATGTAGATAACACATACCAATTTTCCTGGCTGGGGAACACATGACAATGATAGGGTTACCTGTTGCTACTGTCTGCCTTTGCTTCTCCATTCCAGTGATCAGAAACTCATTTACGGCTGAATTAAACAGGAAAGGCCTTTGGCCAATATAGAGAGCAAAGGTTGTCAAATGGTACAGTGCCTCATATGCCACTGCAAAGTGTCTTTTCTACTTCYGTAATGCTGGACATTGGTTAAGACATTGATATTCTGAAGCAATTTCCTATAGTGCCAACAGTAATTGTATAATTTATTCTTTTTCACTCCCAATAATCCTTGTGTATTGATATGTTGTTTCTTGTTTTTTACTTAATGTTCAAGTTCTCTGAGGCAGAAGCAGATGCATTTCTGATGTATTTGTATTGTCCTATCAAGGATGAGTTCATGATCCAAGGTCCCTGACTAGCATTCTTAAGCTCTACAATAGTACAACTACATACCAATGATGTGGCGTTGAACTGAGCTAGGGATTGTGATTTGGAATTAAATGTAAATGTAGTTTTGTATTATATAATACTCCATATATTTCTATTATGAGTATATTAAAGTATAGGGTAGTACAAACAATGATGATCGATTTATTCCTTGATGCACTTTATGTGAGCAGAAATTCTAATTACACATAAATATTCAGAATATTTCTGTAATTAACAAAGTAGAACAAACAGAACACAAATTCTAACAGATAACTGAGGAATGAAACTGGATCCATAAAATGGAAATTTTTGTTCAAAGAATTTTCTCCCTCAGCAAAYCTCACTTTTGTGTCTGTTTGTTTGTCAACCCTCTCTTTTTCTTCTAATATTTTTCCCCATGTTTTATTCATTTCCTAATCCCGTTGTGCTTTATGTCAGCCTTACAGAAGACTTGACTCCTGTTTTTATTTTTGAGCTGTCTGAGAATAAAAAATTATTTCAGTTTTACTTTTTTTACTATTATTGTTGGTGTCTACGTGTAAGAAAGATTCCTTCAGCAAATGCCACTGAAAGAAGTTAAATATATTTTAAGAATTAACTTTTCCTCCTCAAGCAAAGCAAATTGGGGGGGGGGGGGGGGGGGGGGGGAGGGGCAGTTCCAGAGAAGAGAAAGTTTTTTTAAATCTCTATCCAGTATAGCATAGTCTTAAGCTACATGTTTAATAAATCTAACCTTCCCACTATGGGAAGTATTATGCAATAAAGAGTTAGAAATCTGTTTTGAAACTGAGAAAGAAAATTACCTAAACTTTTCATTGTAGAGGAAGTTCCTAAAATTACTGTAGCTGAGAGATATTTCTGTAGTGTCTTCTGAGGGTGATTTTACTCCTACAGTTGTGCTTCTGTTGTGATTTGTCCCTCTTGTTATCAGTTTAGTACTCAGAAATTTCCATCTCTTGTTATTTTCTCAGAAGTTGTCCATCTGTGTGTGTTGTGATTTGATTAGCAAAGCAAGTACGCTTTTCAGTCATGTTAGCTTGAGTGAGTGAGCACCAGAAGAATGAAAGATTATGACAAGACATATGCAAACACACCTGAATCTCTTTAGGTGGCTGTATTTTGGGTTAACGAGAACTGTAATCTAACAAAAAGCTACATTGACAAATATAACAATGCAATGTTAAATGCTGATCTGTACTTTAAACTGTAGATTATATATTGTATTCTGGCAATGGAAAGACATACAAGGTATTCAGAAAGGCTGAATATGTGAAACTAAGTTTCATCTTTGGAGGAACCTATCTGTCTCCACTGACTGCAGGGAGAGCCTGGAGAGGTTAGCCTTCTAGGCGCAAAGTTAGCTTTGGTGAAGAAATGGTCCGTGTGTTAGATTTCAGAGGGAAGCGGACTGTCCCAGTAGATTCATCTATTGCCACAAGGCTGCCGATTGCAAATCAAGACCAAACAGTGGAGTGGTCATAGCAGGCAAATCCTCATAGATGTCCAGGATTACATAGTAAGGAAAATAAATATAAGGCAAAAGGGTAATTACAGGCTCTGTAACGAAATCATTGTGTGGTATGTTAATTGAGCAGCAGGACAAATAGTTACAGTAGGCATTATGAAAAGGCAGTTTCCCTGAGGCACAGGAGACATGCTCATTGGTCCCCAGAATCTCTTCTTGAAAGATCTTAAACTGGTTGTGTTCTTTTTTCTGTAAAAAGAACTCCCCCACACCTTATTTAATCACCTACTAGTAATGCAAACACTTTGGTGAAACCAAATATGAATGTGAATGGTTTTGTTGCTTTGGAATACTTTTTCCAATGTTCCTTGAATTGSTGTAAACAAATACTTGTTATAAAGAGAGTACTGTGTCACAGGCCCCCACAAGGAAGAGATACGTATCCAGCAAACTTAAATGATCAGAAGTGATTAGCATACACATACTTGTCTGTGAACAGGAAAACTGAGAGCCTATGATCTGGAATATTACACTTGTAGGGATGGAACCAGAAAAAAGGTTTTTCTTTAATTTTTTTTTTTTTTTTTTATAGTGAAGATCCTATTGCAATATTCTTAGGGGTTTAGCAATGCAAGGTTCTGTTGAGGAGATGCAATGATTATTTCCTATCTTCTTGAAAACTGATTTCTTGATATAGAGACTTGTTTATGGAGTCTAGAGAATAGGTCAGATACAACTGAATATAGGGAGGGAAACAAAGAACCAGCAGAAAATAAATTTAAACCTTTAAGGTCCCCTTTTGCAGAGGACCTCTTCTTCTACTTATACTTATCAAAGTTATAGAAACTATTCTTGCTACTCTGGCTGAAACAAGTCGGTAGTGAAGAGTCAGTATTTCTTGTATAGAAACCCAAAGAAACCCATGAAACTCAAGGTAGGAGCAGAGGTTTGTTTGTGGAGGCCAACTGGGGAATAAGAATTTGATGTGTAAGTTAAAAAACCCAAATGCTTGATAACTGGATTTCAAAATATTACATAACTTGAACGGGATTTATAATATAGGCGCATTGCAGATTTAAATATGTCTTATAGTAGAGTGTGTGTTCGTGCAAGAAGAGTATTCCAAGCCTTTTTCTTTTTCAAAAGGCTTTTCTATTTGGAAAATAATAAAGTGGAAAAATTCTTTACATTTACATTRTAATATGCTTAATTGCAAGACAGATACAAAATAGAGGTTGCCTATTTCTTTCAGGTTCTGTCCTCTGGTGTAGCCTAATAGTTTCAGAACTTACTGTCCTCTTTTTTGGGGCTCTGACATATAATTCCAGCCATGTCCCAGATCTTTAGGACATCTCTGGATCATATACTGCACATGAATAATATTGACTAAGGGCTTCAGTGTGTAATCACTATGCAGATACTAAGCTCTGGAGAGCTTACTCAGAATTGAGGACTGTGAAATTACCCGAGTGTCAAACTCTCAAGATAAAAAGATGACATCACTGAATCCAATGAGATTTTTTCCATTTTTTGGAGTCATATTCCTTCCAAGTTAAACACCATATTTGTCAGCTGTGGTCTGTTTCTACTTCGTTCTTTGTGTTACTTCTTAGATGGAGCAAAGATTTTTGTGAACTATAATTCACAAAGCTATCAAAACAAATAAAGTAGAAATACAGTCCCAACTGTTATACAATACGTGCTCAAATCTCTGTTTTGATAAAAGTAATTCTGAGGAGTAATATATGATACATGGGTGCATTTTTAATGTCATGTGATGAAATGTAATATAGTTCTCTTACTCAGATTTTGTTCAACAAAAATCATGCCACTTCATACATTAATTTTGTTTTTTTGTTTACTTCCTAACCCCACAATACATGAACTCACTAGAGAGTTTTGAATTGGAAGTGAACTGACCAAGTTCTAACTTTTGTGGATTTCTATTTCTTAGTCCTGAATATATACTGCTTCATCATTTTCAAAATTAATGTAAGTGATCACTTACCATATTAGTTCGAGTTATTTATCATTTATGGTTAAAGTTTATTTCTGCTTTGCTCTTATCCATTGTAGCTGTATCTCTTCTTGTATCTTGCCTCAAATATTATTACTATTTTTTATCTTATTTTTTCATTACTAAATACATATTTTAGCTCCATCAGTTTACATAAACATTTCATATATTGCACAAATACTGAACGTGAGTTATGTGAACAATCAGTAACTTATTAATTCAAACACTTCAAAATGGTATGTCTCTTTAGGAATATTTTCAAGTGACACTTTTAACACTAGCAAGATTAAAGAGAACTGAAAATGTGAATGTCTACGTAGCTGACGTCGTTATGGCTGTGTAATGTAACATATCTAAACGTCCATGTTAGTATGTGCTGATGTGCAAAGCTAGCAGGATAGAAATACCCTAAACAAAGCATTGGTTGTGTACCACAGCAAGTCTGTTATTGTATGAACCTGAATTTGGTAAATCTATATTGCAATACAGACAGCAAAACCTATCAATACTGCATATCATTGCATATTATTTTATTTTATATGAAGTATTTAAAACAGAAGGTTTGACTAGAACAAAGTTGCTCTGAAATATATACTGTATATCACATTTATGCCATCCTCTCTCAGGTGATTTTGTTTTTTGCAAAGATGATTGTGGGTTTCCCTAGAGAATATTTTTTGTAAAGTTATTAGTGATTACAAAATAATCACTATAAAGTAGATATACTTTAATTCCTTGCCTCAGGAAAAAAAAAGAAAATCTAAAATCTCGGTATTAGAACCATGTTTTAACAGCCTGGGAATGAGTAAATACTTAAAAGTCCAATGAATTCAAATTAGTGAAGTAGAACAAAAATGGTTTTATTCTCCCTTCATTTAATAGAGAACTGATGCAGTTCTACAAAGAAAGATTTAGGGTGCTATCACTATCATTACCTCACGTGCCTATGAAAGCAATAATAGAGACATCATTGTTCCCAAAGATGAATACATTAACCACCTGTATTTAGGACAGGAATATTTTAGGCAGCAGGACAAAGTTTATTGCTATATGTGATTTGATAAATAAAAGTGAACTTAAATAATAATTCAGAGAGCCTGGAACTGTATTTCCAGACTGGAAAACTGGCTGGACGGCCAAGCCCAGAGAGTTGTGGTGAACAGAATTAAATCCAGTTGGCGACTGGTCATGAGCGGTGTTCCCCAGGGCTCAGTTTTGGGGCCGGTCTTGTTTAACACCTTTATCGATGATCTGGACGAGGGGATCAAGTGCACGCTCAGTAAGTTCGCAGATGACACCAAGTTGGGCAGGAGTGTTGATCTGCCTGAGGGTAGGAAGGCTCTGCAGAGGGATCTGGACAGGCTGGATCCATGGACCGAGGCCAATTGCATGAGGTTCAACAAGGCCAAGTGCCGGGTCCTGCACTTGGGTCACAACAACCCCAGGCAACGCTACAGGCTTGGGGAAGAGTGGCTGGAAAGCTGCCCGGCGGAAAAGGACCTGGGGGTGCTGGTCGACGGCCGGCTGAACATGAGCCGGCAGTGTGCCCAGGTGGCCAAGAAGGCCAACGGCATCCTGGCCTGTATCAGGAATAGTGTGGCCAGTAGGCGGAGGGAGGTGATCGTGCCCCTGTACTGGGCACTGGTGAGGCTGCACCTCGAATACTGTGTTCAGTTTTGGGCCCCTCACTACAAGAAGGACATTGAGGTGCTGGAGCGTGTCCAGAGAAGGSCGACGAGGCTGGTGAAGGGTCTGGAGCACAGGTCTTATGAGGAGCGGCTGAGGGAGCTGGGGTTGTTTAGCCTGGAGAAGAGGAGGCTGAGGGGAGACCTTATTGCTCTCTACAACTACCTGAAAGGAGGCTGTAGAGAGGCGGGTGTTGGTCTCCCAAGTAATGAGCAATAGGATGAGAGGAAATGGCCTCAAGTTGCGCCAGGGGAGGTTTAGATTGGATATTAGGAAAAATTTCTTCACCGAAAGGGTAGTCATGCATTGGAAGAGGCTGCCCAGGGAAGTGGTGGAGTCACCATCCCTGGAGGTATTTAAAAGATGTGTAGATGTGGTGCTTTGGGACAAGATTTAGTGGGCATGGTGGTGTTGGGTCGACGGTTGGACTTGATGATCTTAGARGTCCTTTCCAACCTAAATGATTCTATGATTCTTGGGATTCTGATTTTCAAATTTGAAGTGCTGATAGTTGAAAGAAACTTGCTAGACCTCTTTTTCCTGTTCTATTTAGACACTTTAACGTGTTCTGCATTGCCTTCATAAAGCCATRTCTTTCAGTCTCTTTTGCTCACAGAAAAGGAAATTTAATTTTTGACCTTCAAAGGTGTAGAAGTTAAGTCTTTTTACTATATCATACAGAAATTAGCATATATTATTCATACACTGTATGATATTATGCAGTATTCCCTGCTTGGTTTTTTGTTGCTTAGCTTCTACACTAAAAACAAGTAGTGACCAATTTTTTTTCCAGTGTTTAGACTCAGGCTGCAGGGGAGACAGTAAGGCTATATCCTTACTGCTAAATAAAAAAAAAGGAAATATTGAGCTCACGCACTGGATCCCTGATCATCCATGTCGCTTAACTGTTAGCACCGTGCGTGGCATGGATTTGACCTGTGCCAAGTGGCACAACTGAGGCACATTTTTTGTGTCTTGTCATATATTTTTGTTTATAAGGCACACACAGGATCATTCCTCCAGCAGATAGTGAGGACAAAACTTTGGTGACTTGGGTACCTCCTTCTCACAAAGTTTTTCAATACCATTGCAGCATATTTGGCACCATCCTCAACCCCATCCTTTTTCCACTCCTAGTTTGCATGCTATGTAAATGCCACTCTGCTGGGCTGCATTACAGCCAACTCATTATTTCAGACACTTTGAACTTAAGAGAGCACTRAAACCATAATAATCTTTTTCTGAGGCTCAGATGGATGTCACCTGGGGCTCAAAAGATGATAGTGCCAAGTGCTAGGCCGCATGCTTTTGCCAGTTGGCCCCAGGAGGACAGACACAGTCCAACAATTTATTCCTTCAGTAACTAAAAAGTTACTTCAGTTACTTCCAGGACAGTTTTAGTTTGTTTTAATGATTGGGAAGTGAATCTGAGATAGCTTCATACTTTGCAAGTATTAATGTACTACTGTGTGAAGAATTCAGTCCTTTTTCTGTGAATTTAGCAACCGACATATCACACCCTTGCTTTGTCCCTTCCCTACAAATGAAACAATTCGGCAGCCACCTGCTACCAAAAATAGATATGCTAGGGTATGGTTGGATAGCATCGAAATGTAGATAAAAATTGGCACAGAAGGTTACTCTGTTATTTCTGCCACTGTTATACTGGTGGAGATTCCTGGCACTCATAGAGGCTCTCCAGGGGTAATAGCCAGTTCTCTTTGCTGTTGATTTGCAAATCCCACAGTGCAACAGACTGGTAAAAGAAATCAAGACTCCCTGTCAATCTGAGTTGTTAAACAAGCAATGGTCCTTGAATATCATCCTATCTCTAAACTGTCTGCATATCCTATAGCAATTAAAAAGGTTTGTCAAATGGCTGGAATATATGCAGATTCTTCAATGATTTTTTTCTGTTTCTGTGTTTGCATTAATTAGATACAGAAGTTCAGACTTAGCAAATATGATAAAAAAGTTGCATGGTAAAATGTTTGACCTTTTTTTTACTAGTAAAGACAGCTGTATTTCAGTTGAGAATCTGGATACTGCAATAAAAAAAATATATCAAGCCTTTTTTGCAATAGTTAATTTTGAAAAAAAAATGGTCAGTTAACTTACTGTGCTCTATGTTTATTTTTGGGTTTTTTTTCTTTTGATCTAACAAAAGTACTTCTCATTACTGCAGAGAGAAATATATTTGTTCTGCTCAGATGAGTGTCACCAGAGGTACATTATTCAAGGGCAGGATTTTGCACACATTTACTCTCCTATGATTAATATTTAGCATGTTTTGTCCAGTGCAATTGTTCACCAACATTACGAGAAAAAGGTCCCTTTTGTTGCATTATTTTGTGTAGTTAGAATGGCATGTGATATGCTGTTTACGTAAAGAAGCCATTTAGAGGCCATGGGTCCAGTTCTCATACCCTCATTCACACTGAGGCAATACTTTTTATAGTTATTGATCCCAAGGAAACAAATTGCCTGGGGGAGCCAGGGGATTTCATAAAGTGAAAGCCTGTTCAAAATCTTAACGAGAGCAGAATCTSGTGCTAACCGAAGCAGAAGTGTTTAAATGCAGAAGCCTACATTATCAGATGCAGTGACAGTCACCATGCCATAAATTAATTTATCTGAACACTAATTGTATTAGTTATGCATATATTAATTATATATTATGTTTATACTTATATTATATTATATATATTAATTATATATTATGTTTCCTTTTACATAACTTTATCTTCACGTTGGAAGTGGTTGTCAGCATACAATATTTTTTTACTTCCTATCAGACTTCTGTGTAACATCTGTCCCTGGACCAGGCCAGGAACAGACTATACCTTTTCTACTGTACTTTGCTGGGCAGAAAACCCATTTAGCTGCTGCTGTATCATCATTATATCATTAAATTATGACTGTTTATCTTCCACAGTAGGACTGCCTGTGTTTTGAATATGAACAAAAGTAGAATTTTGTGAATTCTCGCAAAATGGCAGACAAGTCCTTCATTGGTTTCAGCTCTGTCTCTACGTAACTCTGGTCTCAGGAATTTTTGTATAATTTACCACTGGATTACTTCATCGCTCTTCTTTCAAGTTGAGAGTTCCTTTGGAAGTAATCTCTTCCACAAATTTGTGAGTTCCCACTGTGGGTTGGGGAAGTCTCAAGTATAGGCAGAAACTGGGAATGCTCTTAAAATCTGTCAAACATTTGGGATTGAGATGCAATGTTTAGCAGTTGGGTGAGTACACATGTGATGAAATGATATTGTGAAAATTGAGAGTTTCTTGCACAACATGTATGAAGTGTACAAATTCCAAATATTAAAGACTATAAATTACAAGAAAATCTACAATGATGCATATTGATCCGTAGCACAATAATTATTGTTAAATGTAATTTAGTCTTGAGAGAGGTGTTAATTTTATTTCAAGACCTTATTCAGTATTGAATTTATTTTAATTTTAAAAATGACATAAATGGCAGCATTATTGGAGGGAAAATATTTTTGAAGGGACTCATATTAGACAAATAATGATCTTTAAGTTGCAGTGCAGGAAATAAAAAACAGTTTTCAATAGTAGAGTCTTCTATTTCAAAAGTAACTCTCATTTCATGTCCATCTCCTTTTAGATTTTTTTTAAACTTTTTTCTAAGAAGTTACTCTTCTCTCAAGAAAAGAACAGAAACTGATTGCAATGAAGAATGACATTTTGTTTTTCCTTTGGTTAGATCTAACGTAGACCTAACCTACATCTAGAAGCACAACTAGAAACACATTTTTTATCCCAAAATTTTATGTGTGACCTGGAAGTGTATAAATTTAGTTTAACTTAGATGTTTTCTACACATCCAGTTTGTTTTCATCAGTATTTATGCTCTTTCACTCCTGAGGACTTGCAGCTATATCCTGAAGTTGTAGTTAAGTGCAGACTTTTTCTACTTATTTCTAAGAGGAAAACATTATAAAATCCAGATTTCCTGCTTTAGATATGACAACACATAAAAAATCTGGGACATTTTAGAAATCTTCCTTAAAACTCAAAAAATTATTACACTTTATGCTGTTTCTATAAGCATTGTAGTTTTGTAAACRTTATGGGATTTCACTTACTGAAAAAGTTTAGTTGAAGGGCCTCTTTGGTTCAGTTTAAGTAGCAGCTTTGTTTCAGAGTAGAATAATACATTAAGTTTAGGAGATTTTTTTCTTTTTAATTCATGASTCTTTGGGTTATTGTTTAAAATCTAGTGCTGCTTGCAATGGCATCCRGGAAAGAATGTGACAAACAATTCCCTACTGTTGTGTAATAAACTTAGTTTCTTATTTATACATCCTTAGTACTTGTTAATTTTGTTTTATATATTTGCCATTTTATTTGCGAATGTTTCTRTAGCAAATCAAAATAAATATAGTAAATTGTTATTTATCTTGGGCAAAAAATGTATGTTTGAGAATCTTTATAATTTGTATGCTTTTATTTATTTATTTATTTACAGAAAACACATGTAAGCAAAGCCTAAAAAGATTATTTGCATTTCTGTATTCTTAAGCTATTGTTAATTTTCCTTTGTCCAATGCTTTTAATTGTGGTATGTGAAATTTAAAAATCTGCTGCAGCAGCACTGGAAGATGAATTATAATGGTACTTTAGCCTTAAGTAAAGAATTTTTTTGTGCACAGTTTTTTTAACATTTATTTGATATTTCAAGTGTTTGCTCAAATGGCAAATGGTTTCCAATCACATTACATATCTGTACTTTGTTCTGTAGATGATGAACAGCAGGGATTAAAATTAAACTGTGATATGATTTTACATGATTAATTGCAGATGAAGATTAGAGCCGTGATAAACTAATTACCAGAGAAGCTCCTCAATGTGCCATTTTGCTATGCAGGGTCTAATAAATAAAAAGTGATTGGGGAGGAATGGTGATAACAGATTTTACAGAGATTACATTTTCCTCTTGTTTTTCAACGCATTTTTTACTAGCTTTTGTGGCTCCTTGCCTTACATTTCTGTCAGTTACTCATGTGCACAGTGTTTAAGCACTGTCCTACTAGTTGTGATTGGCTGACAGTAGGAAAAGATCTAAAACTGKTTTTGTGGACATTATTTGTATGTATACATATGTGTGTGTATATATACTTACACACACACACACACACATATTAATGCACATGTACAGATGCTACCCTACTCCTCTGGAATAAATTTATTATTTTTAGCTTGCAAAAGTATTGTAAAACTTGCTTATTTGGAGTCTGTGCCATATCTCCTTTGAAAAGAACATGCTGATGTCAGTTGGGGAGTAGAAAGGGTGGTACTACAGTGTTGTTTCTGGGCTATGGACAGTTTTCCTCATGTTTTGGGGGCTGGTGGGGTCAAAAACACTGGGTCAAAACCAAACATCTGTAATTCCTTATGTTCATATAGCCATCTCCTGCAGTAAGCAGATCTCAAAAATTAGGATTAATTAATTTCTATATGACAACATAGATATTATGTTGAGAATCTCTTTATCTTATGGATCATTGACAGCAGTGTAACATAAGTTGTGCATCTTAAAAACCAGATCCTTAAGTCATCAAGGTGACTGTTTTTTCAAAGTGCTGTTTTTTTTATGATATACTGCATAATGGAAAGGAAGAATGATACTTTTCAAGTACAACGTCCTCCATAGCACACCTTGACTGAAATCTAGCCAATTGTTAAAGTATTTATATCTGTGTTTGTGCATTTCTTATTTGTCTGTAATGTTTTTTTACTTTGATAAGTTGTATCTTTATAAACTCATATCTACTGGTAGTTTCAGATTTTAGTAGAGAATTCTAGGATTACCTACTGCAGAGAATTTTAAAAGTTTTATACATAAAGAGAAATTGCCACAGAATCCAGTTGCTCAGTCTTACAGTGTCTTTCAGGCATCCAAAGCCATTATTAATTGACCTTGGTAGCTTCATTAAAAAGAGACAGAACAACTTTCATGTGAGTGTCAGTACAGATGGTGATAGCCCCAGAACTGTTGCTTCAAGCCAGAGATCACAAGCTATTTAAAAAGGAGCATATCCCTCAATATATTTCCTACTGATCATGGTCCATTAACAGTACTAAGTTCCAGTGGGAGAGGGGGCTAGTCAAGAACTCTGTTTGGCTGCTTTAGGGCACAGCCTGTGTTATGCAGTTTACTGCACTAATTATATACTCTTGATGAGCTCATTAGAGGACAATAAAGGAAAATGAAAACAGTTTGCAATATGTGTGGTCAAATTAGCCACACAGAGAAATTATGTTTTGTACTTAAATGCTGTTTAGAAAGTGTCCATTAAAAAAAATGTAGACACTCATGTATGTACACTGTAATGATGCCTAAACTAATTTTCTTTAATGTGTTTATTTTTCAAATTGGGAATTGGACCCTGTTTCTATCTGATTAGAATGCAAAGGAAAGATTTAAATGAGACAGGCAAGAGGATATCTACAGCCATGTATTTCATGGAAGTATACTTCATGGAAGTTGTTAATTATGCAGATTGGAGTTGGTGGTCCATTTGCAAAGTTTTTGTTTTTAACAAAAATTACGGTTGAAATCTTGTTTCCATTTAAGAAAGAGACTACTCTTAAATTGCTAGACTCCACTTAAGACTATCAATTTAAGACTATCCATTTAAGTCTCCRTTTAAGACTATATGCACTTAAGTGAAAATAAACTGCACTTAAGTGCAGTTAGGAATCTATTTTAACTAATTCATGGTAATTTGAATAAAAGACATTTTAAAGATTTCGTTAATAAACACTGTATATATATACACACACTATTTCATATACAAAATATCAGCATGGATAGAAGCTGACAGTGGTACTTAAGTTTGTAGATTTTATTGACCTTGAAACTGCAAAGGTTTTTTCTTCTCTGTAGGTGTACAAAAGTTACTGCAATTTATAAATGGGGAAAGTACAGTAGAGGTAGACTTCTTTTATGGCTGCAGCCAAATCAGATCAAGATGCTGCTACAAAAGACAAATGAGGGATCTTCCCCCAACTGGCTTAAAAGTTGGTATAGTTGCATATGTCATTGTTCCTTGCYCCAAGTCTGTCAAATAACTCAGAGTTTAAAAGTCTTTAAGTTAAYCTGGTTCATTCTAATAGGACTTGGTTAGGAAGCGATTCCATGTGTAATCATACTGGTAGACTTGATGGGGGGAATTACTTTCAGTGAGGRTTGGGTATGTAATGGGTATAATGGACAACTGAGGGCTGGCAGCCTATCCGCCAGGCTCAACTTAACCAAAATGGAGTGTGCCATTAATGCATTAATTGCTCAGGATTACACAGTCAGTGGCAAAACAGATTCCTGGTGCTTTGACCAACCAAATGAATTTCATGTAACAATTTTCAGCAAAATGCATTTGAAATTTCAGCCCAATTACAAGTATAAATTTCTAAATGAGCTCTAATGTGCCTTGACCAATGATTTTCTAAATCATTGTTATGCTGAAACTTTTCTATTTTGTTTATTATAGCTTTTTCACTACAATTGTTTTCTCTCTCTTCTGTTTGGTCTGCTGTAATCAAATTCTTTCAGCATAAGCTAGAAATATCACATACTTATGGAGTCAATACCAGGTTTTAAGTTTGGTATCTTTATTGATATAGGCCTCTTTCATTAAAGGAAATAACCTGATAGTCCCCAGAAATGCTTTTTTCTGTTATTCTTTCTGAAGCAATCCAGTAATGTGAAAATTTGCGATGAACTTGTATCAAGAATTCTCACCCATTTATAGATTTGATCATTTTCCAACTACTTACTGTATTTGTAGCCATAACATTGACACTAGAGTAATGCTTATAAAAAAACACTTTTCAGTTTTCAAGTAAGCTATCTCTCTTAGTTTCTTCTTAGGACWGAAATAGGACCAACTTTCATGTTAGAAGAGCTAATTCTTTCAATTAAATGTAGAGAAGTACTATTTATCATTTATAAGTTGCCCAACTGTAAAATAAAAATCTCAGTAGATGCTTTGAGGATTATAATTTATTTTCAGAACTTAAATATAACTTGAGAAATAAATGTTGAAAGAAGTAAGATATTATACTTTTGTATTKTCATGAACACAGAATTATGTCAGTGGGAGGACACTGAATTGCATGCAGGATGGAAACAGATTGGATGCTTTAACCATTATTATAACCAGACGTTGGGTTTGGTTTTGGAGTGCTTTTGTTGTTGTTATTTTTTTTGCCCCCCAAATTAAAATTGATACAAACTAATTGTCTTTATTTATTATTACTTCTAATACCTAAAATTTCTCCAAAGCAAAACAGATGGAAAAATCTGTTTTATGAAGTGAAGTGAAACAATGGGACACATAGCCACAGCTGGATGAGTGCAGTGGGAATTAGGGCCCCTAATTCGCATGAATCAGGTACAGATGTCCACCAGTCTTAAAGTTCAGACAAGCAGGTGAACGAACTTCTGCCATTCTATAAGGTGCAAAGAATCTCTTTCTGATCAATGCTATATACAGTAACTCTGTTTATACAAACAAGAATATAATAGAAAGCAACATAAGCAGATTGTATATTGTCAGAAATATCACCATTTTGTATATAATATATACATTTTTATATACAATATCTAGATATACATCAGAACTTCTCTTTTTTTCCCCTGCTTTTTATAGAACTCAATCTAAGAATTACTAAAACATAAATAGTGTAAAATTATTTTTAAAATGGCTTGTGGATGCAAGTGGTATGATAGCTTATTGGTAAGTTGTAAACTTTTTATTTAATATAAGGCATAGGTATGATATCATATACCTCTCTTCAACAAAACTTCATATAATTTAATTTTAATTATAGCTGTTATTATCAYAAATTTATTAAAGATTAATTTCAAAACAGTAGACTTTCCAGGGTATGCACTATTGCACCTTGTCAGGGTGCATTATGACAACTTGTGGAATAGGTAATCAGAAAGTACATCCTTAAAAAAGGACAGTCCAATTATTTTGTGTTGCTCCAGTACAAATAACTCAACTTCCATTTGTAAGCTGGGAACAATAACTAGGCAAAGCTTCAAATGTTTTTATTGCAAAAGGGGTTTTTCTTAAACCTTTAYGGTTATGGGTTATCAAAGAAAATTGTCTCAGTTTTTATTTGGGATAACTGGACCATTTCCTTCTCCACTAGTTACCCAAAGTTCTTTTAACCTTAACTGAGCCCTACTGGATTCCACAAACCAGAAAATTAACTGCACAAAAAACTTGAGAGCCTGTATGAAGAATGCAATGTATTCTTTAAAACACCTTTCTGTTACCAGTAGACTAATTTATTGCCCCTTTTCCATTCCTCTGCTTGGTGCCTGCTCTGGGTGGCACTGCAGTCCAGAGAATTCTTCTTTTCCGTGGTGACTGGTTGTAACTGCAACATTAGTGGACTTTGTGGACTTCCTTTAGAGGCGCAAGTGGGAGTCAATAGAGAGAGAAGGAATAGGGCTACTTCAGAGATGAACTACCAGAGAAAATGGCTACCTTATACTGCATAACTTTTTACAACTTGCTTTTACTAGATTTCTTCTGTCAATGTTCTCATAGCTTTGCTGCCCATCTCTTAACAGCTTTAACAATTTTTTAAACTTAGATCATAATATCCTTCCAAACTCAGCAACTGGAGAACAAATGTCAGTCTGACCCAGTTCTGAATAAGGAAGGATTCCCATTGACTTTAACTTAAATGAGAATTGGATCAGCCCATAAATGAACAATTTGTATTGCCTTTTAATTAACTGAAGTGGCCAAGTTAGTCATCGTAACAGAATCACAGGACTATGCGTACAATTGGTGGTTCAGCTCTTCCTAACTGAAGRTCTACATGTGCTATCAGAGGATATAATTCATCTTATCAGAGTGTAATCTGAACTATTCTCCAAATCAATAATCATTTGAAAAGAAAGAAGAATCCTTTTTGCCAGACTGCAGAGAACCACAGGTTCAATAATGAAATGATTGACTCTGCACATCTTCCAAGAAAAAGAAGTTAAACTGAATGCAGTTTACTCTGTACTTGTACAAAACATTAAAGTCTGGAGTTGTATTTACTCCAAATGAAAATTGAAGATTCTGTGAACTTGAATAAGAAATAAATCTTGATTTGATACTGTAGCCAAAACCTTTCCGTCTGTACTGGAGCATAAGTGTATGAAGCTGTTGTCTATCTGTCTGCTACATTTTACTGTCCAGTTTTTGTATTCTAAGAACTACACTGTATATCTAAAGTTTTGAAATTCTTTGGGGGTTCTTTGAGACTGAGTCTTCAACTGCTTTATAGTGATTTTTATAACTAGAATAACATTAGTAATACTAATTCAATTATTATTACATTATTTAAAATAAGTTAAAAAATTAATTATTGTTGTTATTTTTAGTTGCAGTTTGAGTTCTGAATGCAAACAAATCTCAGCAAATATCTAAAGTGAAATCATCAGCCTTTCCTCATCTGGAATTAAAGACAATACAAAAATCTTTTGAGGTTTACGTAGGTTTCATGCTGATTTGCAAAGTACCTGAGGTCCTTTGTAATGAACAAAAAGTAAGGTGAATAAATAACACTAGCCAACCCATGAGTTTTACTTGGTCCAGATTCTAAATTCTGCTTGAAGTGATATAATGTAAGCAGATGATTATGTACTAAATGCTGTAATTTTTTAATACAAGCAGAAATCAATATTTTATATCTACTGAAATCAGTGACTTCCATTGACTCCAGGGAGTATAGAACTGAGCCTGGAGCATAAAAGATGGTATGAAAAAAAACAATATATCATATTAAACGTTGTTAATCTTATGAAGCAAAGTGGTTCATGCACTGGGAACATTTTTAAGTCTGTGCTTTTGTCACTTGTAAACTATTTGCAAACTTCAGTTTGCTAACCAGTTTTAGTAGAAAAATAGAAAAGAATTCATAAATAAAAGACTGACTTAATTATAAAATTAGCAGGGAGCTGATCCTCCTTAACCTGAAAGTCTACTTGTTAAAGCATCCACCATAACCTGGCAGGTGTGGATTCAAATTTCTCCTTGCATATAGAGAGTAGATCTGAACTGTAGTACGCTGTGTACCTTCTGACAMTGTTTTTTCAGTTTTTTTCTCTAGGTGTTATTCCACTAAGTACAGCATACTTAAATATTTCTTAGTGCAAGGACTTGAGTTTCAATATCTTATGTTTTTTATTTAGAGATTAATATCCTACATCTTATCTGTGTCAGCAAGCATTTAAATAGCTGATGMAAACCAGAACAGATTTAACAGGAGTGGCTGAGAAAACACAAACTAATGCATAAAACACAGGCTAATGTATAATATGATGATCAGAGCCGTTTCAGTGGGAAGTAGGAAATTGACAGGACAGATATAARTCCTGTCAATCTGAGAAGAAAACCTGAATGTTTCGGTATGCTGGATGATTCTCTACCCTTTTTCTAGGTACAGGAGAAGCTACCACCATTTCATTTCAATTTGTGAAGTTGAACGTCTAGACYTTAGTTCCATTTGTTTCCTATAGTTCAAAATGTCTAAGATGGAAATAATAATTTTCYGAATTTTTATTGCAATGACAGCTTTTTAAGAAGATACAGATGTGCTTTTTGGAGAGATAAAAAGTGAAAGGGAARGTGTTTTTTAATTTTTTTGGCCAGAAGGAGAATCAAAAAACCCATTTTTCATGCASCTTTAAGGCAATTTTAAGTCTTATGTAATCTAAATTTTGTTTCACTTTGCAACATTGTCTAACCTTACTCATGTATATACTATAATGTATATGGCTATGAACATCAAAAAAATCTGCTTTCTTTTTGCTGTTAAGTTAAAAATCTACAGGTTAAAAAATTACGTTACTCATACTGGTCATCCCAGGTTGAGATTCTGAGCTGTGTATTAGGGAGGCTTGAAGCCAAATTTACACTCAACTTCTTATGGGCTATTTTAGGAGCCAGATAAACGTCCTTGCATATGGTCACAATAACTTGTCTGAGCTTCTGTATGAATTTCAGTATTATGTACTAAAACACCATTTCTCCCATATATATCTGGTTTGCCTCCAAGCCCTGGATTGACTGAAGAGGACCTCGGAAAAAAAAAAMCACAGGCCTCATTTCTCCAGGAATTACTTCCAATCTCTGACAATCAAGTTCCATTTTCAATTACTGAAATGTGGGCTTAGACACCTGATTTTAGATCCCCAAAGTCTAGCAACTTTGGCCAGAYAGTCGAAGTATTTTTGTGAAATTCTGTAATCCCAGTTTAACCTCATGACATCTACAAATTCTATTTTTCTCATAAAACAAAAAAGGACTAAATGTTAGAACTGAGAAGTTCCATTTATATTTTTTTTTTCATGTTCTAAGGCTATTTGTCACTTTAAAGTGCTGAACTAGGGATTAATGCATTCAAAAATTCTCATAATTCTGGCAAAGTCAAATTTGTCAGGAAGCTCTAGCAAAGGTACGCCTACCATTATTATTTTAGAATCTGTGGTAAAGGTTATATGGTAACAAAAGGTAAAAATCCATTCAAGGCTGACTCGTATTCTAGCAAGACTCCATCCTATGCCCTTTTGATGTCTTGAACTATTTGTCAGGTGCATTCTAAAGTAAATTTTATTGGAACGTAAACTACTACTTATAGTATGCTTGGATGGCTTCTCATGGAGAAGTACCTATGCTGCAGGTAACCAAAATAATTTGAATCTTTGCCTGTATATGAACCCTTATTTTATTTTCTCATATGTGGTATAGATTTTAAAAGCACACTTTTTATTGGCTTCCTATGCTTATTCAGTGGAAGAGGTACTCTTTTTACCCACACAAAGTCCAAGTAGTAAACTCATATTTCTTTTAGCCGGTCTGACTATGTTATGTAATTGCCATTAGTTTCTYGTAAATCATTTAACATTAGATCGTATTAGTCATCATACTGGTACATGTTAATATTATGATAGCATGCATTCCAAACACAATGATCTAAAGGTAATCATAAAACTCGGACAAATTGTATTAAATCTCCCAACCCATCCCCAGCTAGTGAAGGTCTGCTCCCTACAGTTTGTTAGAGGCATAATCAAGAGTAGTAATAAAATATTAATAGCTTTGTTTTTCACTTCTGAAATATAACATCCATTTATAAATAGGCTATGCAATGATATTAGATATTAAATTTTCCCATGTGTTTTCTTTCTTAAAGTAATAATTAATTTAGAAGTAGATAGGGCTTGTAAGGAAGAAAAACAACTGCAGAGGTCTAGCTTAAAATGTGAAGTCTTCCATGACTATAAAGTAATTATAATTGCGGAAAATGAAAATGCTACTGCTATTTTTTATTGGACCAAAATAAATTTGGGAAATTCTGTAGCTATTCCTTGAGGTCAAATGAGCAGATTTATTATTTTTTATACTACTCCCTCAGTATATTAGCTAATGTAAAGTTCAAAACCTTTCAAAAAAGTAATATAAGAAGTTAAATACTTTTTAAAGTGATCATACTTAATATCATTTCATTGAAAATATTTAAACAGAAAGGACATTAAAGAATCTGAGTCATATACTATGYAGAAAATGCATGCTCGAGCAACTCAAGAGGTTGAAAATGCTTAAAGAGTTTCTACATTTATTAGAAAACCTAAATTACATTGGCATATATACTATTTATAACAACAATGCTACTRTATCATCTATAGTTACTACAACGCAGCTGAGCATTTTGTTATTTGTGTAAACATGAACAACAAAAAGATTGTTTATTCCCAGATAAAAGTATTCTAATTACAGTTCGCATTGTTTTGCCTGTGGGCTCCCCAAGAGCCAGTCCCTGATGGGAAGCTGCTGCCTCATATTCAGTGATGCATGAACTCAGGCTCTTTGTTCTGCAATAGGAAAAAAAGTATCTGTGCAGTGCTATTTCTTGACTGATGCATGTAAAAGGTTATTGTACTTGATTCCTCTGCATCTGCACAGAGCTGACACAGAATCTGTCCTTTTTTCTTTCCACTTCTGCATGTAGCTATTGTTAGTTTCTTTCTTTTATCATCAAAAGACATAGGGAAAATAGGGTAGAATCAATCTTTTATTTCTCTGGCAATGAAAGGATTATTTTGTGAATTTATACATCTATACCTGAATAATTGCTTATTATGTAAACTATTCAGAATATGTAGATGAAGGGGAAATTAAGGTCATAATCACCTGTTCCTTTGGGCAAAATACATAAGCTAAACTAAGTGCAACGAAATGTTATATTATGTACATGTCATGCAAATTTATTTTCTAAAACRTATTTGACAAAGTATTGAATTCACTTATGAGTATACAATAGATCCCACTCATACTGAAGCTCTCTTTTATACTGTTCTCTGAATAATTAAATCATATGGAAAAATGTCAGAAGGCAAAATAAAATGTATTTATTCCAGCCATATCTTCCCACAGCATGACATGTCGTCTGAAAACAACACTAAGCATTTTACGCCATCTGTGCTGGTTGGGGATACATTTACAATGCATGTCAATGTGGAATATTTCCTTTCGAGTTACACACAGTCGGCTTATAGCAATAAGCACCTAAATAGAGTGATCTGCAAAAACAGACAGCCATCGAGACTTGGTTCACTTTCATCCACTCCTTGAGCTTTGTTTTATCTTTGGGAGATGGAGCTTGTTCATCATGCTGTCATTCACAGCTTTATACAAATACAATGTTAAGACAAAACTTTGTTTCTGTACAGTAGTAAACAGATTTTTATGAGATAAATTCTGAATACTAAATATTAACAGCACTTAAATAAAATACTAGTGTTCCTTAAAAGAGGTGGTTTGTTATACATTTTTAAATGTTTGTTTTTAAAAGTATTAAGAAAATGCAGGAAAATGTTCAGAAAAATAACATCATTTCGCAGGGACTGTACATAAAGCATTTGGTAAATGTAAGAAGACTTAGCTTCTAGCTGTACATAACTGATAATGACTGTATACCAGATCTCCGTAAGTGATCTGTAGAATCAAAGAAAATATTGTTTGAGTCTGCAYGTGTTGTGTAAATTGCATCTTTCAAGTCACTCTCTGAAACAAGGCTAGTGTGTATTTGAGACTTGTTACATGCAGTTATTACCAGTGAAATTACAATAACTTGATGTCTATCTACATTTTTTTCTTAACTTGTTAACAGTTAAAAAATAGTTTTATAACACAAAAAAATTGCAGATCAAAACGGTCTTGATTCTCTATTGTATCCAAGCGGAGCTTTGACACTTGTGACAAAGGGTCTACGAAGTAGCTTGAAGTTCCCTCACTCAGAAGGGTCCATCTTCAGCGTCATGTAGAGCTGCAGAGGACAGAGGATGAGTCTGCTTAAGAGAATTTCTTTTTGTCATCCTACATTTAGATTCCCAGCATGAGCTGGGGGGACTATCCCCTYACATGCTGGGGATTCTTTTCTCACCTACCTTGCTTATTGTGCAATAATTTTCCTTTATTAATTAGYTAGATATTGTTTTTCCCTTAATCTTTGTTAAGCATTATTAGTTTTTTAATCTTAATACYTTGCTTGTGTAAAGTATGCTGCATAATTTCACAGTAATGATGCAAAAATTTCCATAGAACAATAGGAAAGGGTCAGAAAGCTACTGTGTATCACAGGAAAAATGTATGCATTTTGATTATTATGAAATCCTATTTTCTTGTTATGGCATTAACCACTTATCTCCTGTTYCAAAATGCCAATTATCAATGCTGATTATCAATGCCAATGCCTCCTTAAAGGACATTCAACTCTGAAACATTTAGGAAGCAGAATCTTGGACACTAAGAAGTATTCAGTCTCCTGAGGAAAAAAACAAAACAAAACAAAACGAAACAGGATACATTGATTATTGCCAATTTCTGCTGTAAATTAATTTATAACTAAAATTTGGTTTCCCCTCATTTTGTTTAGTTAAATCTGTCTAGAAAAAGTTCAGGGTGCTTAGTAGCTCTGTCATTTGTCTCAGTGATGGACTCTCAGCTTATACATACTGTGTATAATATACGTGCTAACATCTGAACAGGAACATTTTAAAATGTATTATGAACAGTTCCATCTGGTGGAATAAGCTGTCAAAATGTCTTTTTTTTTAATTAGAGTTGAGTGAAATTGTAACAAATTATGATAGGCATTGTTTGCAGAGAAATATCTCCTTTATTAAAGTAAAAGTGATAAAATTGAAGAAAAAGATATTTTCTGATATTCAAACTCCAGGTTCACTTCAGACTGTAATATATTCTGAAATTTTTGAAAATGTATTTTTTGTTCTACACCGATTTGCTAAATTACATCTGGCTTGAAGTTTCAGAGAAGATTTCCCAAACACTRTATTTCATAAAGACTGGTCATTAGAATGGCCATTAAATATTTCTTCTCCCCAAGAAACACTCCTGTACATGCAGTTTTGCAACACAGTTTCTGTGTAAACAGTTCTTGCATTTARCCAATCTACCCCTCAGCTATAGCCTTAAAATCTACCTTTTAGATCTTTATACTTAGTTCATTTCAAGAAAATGYCATGTGTTTCTTCTGCATCCCTCTGTGGCCTGCTACGAGCAAAATTATCAGCCTACTACATTCCAAGTGGTGACAGTGCTATGCTACTGTTTTCTGTTGCTTGCAGATTGTTCGATAGAATAGAGCATATTCCAGACAGATTTAATCTTAAAATATACAGTACTAATTGTGAAAAAGGCAAGAGGAAGATAAAATCAGTGGCAACAAGGTAAACTCCTGGTAGATCTCAGTCAGCAGTTTTCTTTTAACAAGGACACAAACAAACAGTAACCTTTGTAAATGTGGTAAAAAATTGAAAATGTGCATCATATATCAAAGGAAGAGAATTATTGGCCAAARTGTATTTTGATCTGAAATAACACTACACAATTACCTTGTGCTATTTTATTTAGCAGTTTTAATAATGGCTCCTGAAGATCAAACATACTTTGTTCGTGTTGGAGGAAATAAATCTAACTGATGAAAAACTGATGATAGGTAACAGATTAGACAATTTAAAGTAATGTAGGCTAGGTCCAAAAAATATACGTGTTTAGTTAAACTAGTTTCTAGTCGTAAAAGACCTTCATTGCTTCAGTCTCTAGGTAAATACTGTCCATATCCAGACCACCTAGTGGATAACAAGTTGGTTCTGCTCTTAGCTCTGTAACAGCATGGAGAAGATTGTTTCCAGCAATACAAATCATATACAATAGGAGTAACAAACACAGAAATATACTTAATCAGAAGCATTTATGCCATCTTCTTTTTTTTTTTCTGTACTGCTGATTAGGCTCAGGAAGAGAAATTAATCTTCAGCCTTAGAGAGTAAGTCCTRTATTCTTTAGTAACATCTGTCTTTCTCCCACATTAATGTTTTTTAGATTGAAGGAAGCATTTGCACTTCTGAGTCACCAGTCAGTGGTGACAGTTTGCTCATGCCTCAGGATATTGAGTCCAATGGTTTCACGCATATTAGTCATCTCATTTGCAAGATTCTGAACATGTCCTCTTCAGGCTTACCTCAGTGCACAGATTTTTTGCAGAGACCAGTTTGGTAGACTTTCAGAAACCTTATAACGACAGGATAAATGAGATGCTATGGGAACCTGTACTTGACAGCATATGAAAAATAATGGAAAATCTCATTTTCTTTTGCAATTTTTGAGAATAGTCCCTTTTATTTCCTTGAAAAGTCAGCTTGTCTGGTTTCAGTTTAAATTATACGTGCTTATTTACTTTTCTTTTAAACACCCAATACAAACTCCTGAGTTTTRAAATTAGCAGAGGTTTTGCTATCAACTTCAGTGACACTCAGTTTTCTCTCTACATGTCTCTGTGCCAAATCTTGTTTGTGATGCAGACAGTTGACATTTGCTGTTGTTAGGATCTGGCCTTCTGCAATTATTGTACTGTCTTTATTTATTTATTTTCTTCTTCGTTATTGAAACAACAGGAATGTCTGGGTGGTGTAAGGCAAAAACATTTCACATTTCCATGTGAGCAAAACAAGTGGGTAGAGAATGGATTTACTATTTTCTCCTATAAGGAATTTTCTAACACTTGTTAACATGACATGCAACTGAAGAGTATATATATGTGAAAATGATGGCATAGTATAGAGGCTGATAAATATATTTTCCAGTTTGTTTAAATAGCTTGCTTTTTGCATAGTTTGGGTGAGTGGCAAAAGAAGGTACAAACAGAAGAATTAGGCAACAAAATTCTACTACTATTGAGAAAAAAAGTAGTAGAGAAACGAAGATGTTTTGATTTGCCTCYCAGAGCTGATAAACCAATTCCACCTGCTGAATTACAGGTTTAAAAAYTTAGTGTTAGCTGATATACCTTCAGGGCTCCCTGGCTACTCAAGAAAATTCACCAAAATCTTGCACTGAAAAGAATGCTGCAATATCAAATAAAAACATCATTCCATCAAAGCACATAGTATGTCACAACACATTCTCTTTACATTCCACATTCTCATTTCCATTCCACACAGTTTGCAGATGAATCACTCAGAATAGAAGTGCAGGGAATCACATGCTGTTCATTATTGATTTAGGTATGAAATGTTTCAAGCGTGTATCCTTAAATCAGCACCAWATAGACAACAGTGTCTTCATTTAAATTAAAATATAACAAATCCCATGTACTCTGATAATTCTTCAATATTATGGGAGCTTGATTCTCTATAACATCGCTTTGGCTGTAATGGAACATAATRAAAGAAGTGAGACTTTACCAGAAATTTCATTGTGAAAAGTTTGCTGTAACAATGTTTTATTATATTCTTATTGMACTTCAGGCACTAGAAAATAGGATCTTCTCTCCATCCTTTGAAATGAACTACAAACATGAAGCAAAAGATAAAATCAATGACCAAATTTGCATTCTAGTTTCTTTGATTGCTACGACTACAGAAGATGTGCTAATATGTAGTTAAAGTTGCTGATACCAATTTCTAAATGAAAACATTAAAAACCCAGAGCATCATGAGCTATGATTTGTTCACCAATTTAGCAATCATTAACTTCTAACACATTTGCATATGTAAGTTCAAGTAAGCAATCCAAATTTATAGAGCAATCTTTATTGTGATTGCATGTATATGTATGCATGGATGTTTATTACTATGCATGTGTGTATATGTATCTCTCTATACATACATATCTCCTACCATATGGCTCTTTAGAGCATCGGGGACCAGACTGAGGGCAAGTGAAACATCTGACAAGTAGCAAAGGGGGCTGGAATATGCAACATCAGTGGGAGTAAAGGTATGGTATGGATTTGGCTGTAAATGCAAGATATTTCTGTAAATCTTTGTTCTCTCACTAGTTTTAAGATAAGTAGCAAAAATATGGATAAAAGATATAGAAATACTTTATGTTGTTAAATAAACACCCAGCCTGTCTAGGAGATTTAATCAATATTTACATATATTGTAAATGAGGCATTTATGAAGTTTTAAGTACTTAAAACTAGAGAAACCCAAAGTAACATATCATGCCACTGCTTTGTTCTGTGTTGTTTTAATCAGCTATTTAAAAGATCTTCTAACTTCAAATCTTTCATTTGAATCACAGAAAACATTCACAAATATTCAGTCTAATAATAATTGATTTGAGTTAGAGAAGAATATATTTAATTATTTTTTTACCTATTCAAAAATCAACAAAATTAATTTTAATCACATTTTCAGCACACCTGTAACTATGGATTTACAACTAGCATATCCAGAGTAATACTAATTATTCTAATTCCATGAAGAGATGATTTTGACAAATAAAAAATGGAATAAACAGAAAGGGTAAACTCTCCCAATTAATTTAAGACTGTTAAATTGATGTTAAATATAAACAGCATTTCTTTWGCAAACAGGCCATTTAATGTTGCATGTTGACATAGTATACATGGATCTTTCAATTGATTTGTTTTGGTGATGTATGACACTTTGRTTAGAAGTGTAATATATGGAATTAATCAGATATACTAGGTGTATTAAGGACTGGCTTACAAGCAGATGTCAAAATGCAGTCATTTGTGGGACGATACCAATGGCCACAAGGGAAGAGATCTCTCAGAGGGAATTATTTCCTGATTTGGTGTTCATCAATGTTTTGACTGATCATACAAGTAATGTTACAAAACCTTTGCAGACAGAAATGTCTGGTAAGGTATGAAGAAAGTAAGACAAATCAGAAGTTACCTTAATTACCAGATAGTAGTGAAATAAACTTGTTTTAATATAGCTGGGTGCAAAGTAGTAAACTCGGAAACAGAGTATACACCTTCTACTTACATAATAGAGCTTGTCTTTGAAAACGGTGACTCAGGAAAGAACATAGTCATTGAAGATCACTGCCTCAACAGGARTTCTCAGTGCAGTGCTATGGTTAAATGGGATAATACAATGTTTATAAGAGGAGGACTATCAAGTAGAGGTAGAAGGTGTCTGCGTACATTTCATTACAAACTATTGTGACAGTGCTGTGTTCAAAGCTGATAGTCACACTTCAAGAAGAATATGAAATATTGGAAAGATTTCAAAGTGTTCTACAGTGAGGAAAGATGTCCTGAAACATGAAATTTACAGGCTTCAGTTTAGTCCTTTATACACTACAGAAACTGTTGAGAGAGGACTTAGTCATTTGACATAGATAGTTACTCATGACAAAAAAGGGTAAAAGCTCTTGATAGCTCTTAATTTTACCAACAGAGAATAATACAATTTCCAAAGACTAAAAGTTGTTAGCTTCAAACTCAACTTACATTAAGTTCTAGTTGCAAGTGTAATTATTATGCCCTAGAACAATTTACGTATCATATTGAGGATTCTGCAATGGCCTTTAAGATAGGACTAGATAGATAGATTTATTAAAGAGATATTTTAATCCAGTTCTTAGGGGAGGAAATTGTCTTGTATGTATAACGTTAGATTCTATGGCTRTGTCTGTATTAGCAAATAAAATATCCCAAGCCTGTTCTCTAAGTGGCTCAGCATTTGTGCCTGGATGCCTGCTAACAATTAAACAGTATGGGCAGTACTGGAGCAGTGCTTGGCCAATGCTCTGGCCCTGTTTGATTCATTAATGCAGTTGCAGTCTGTATATTTTTGCTGTGGGAGAGATGCACCAAATGTCCTGAAAACATCTAGACTAGTAAGTCTCAGTTTTCTTGAATTGCACCACAAATTTTGTAGTTATTATATTCATTGACATGAATTAATAAAAGAGCTTAATTTTGCTAATGATCCTGGTCTCCAAAACCTTAACAGGCAACAAACTTCATAACCTAATAAGGCTTAGTAAGTTCTGTAGTTACTAAGCAATATGAGGTAGGTAATCCTTCTACTTTGCTGCAGATTTGGAAGCAGGTTTTGAGAATTCAGAAGAGTTAATGATATTTTAACTCAGTACTTCAAAAGAATCTTCTGTATTAAACAGCCAGCCATTGCACAAAAACTGTGGAATCAGGAGAAGAATGCACAGGCAAGATTGGTAGAACTGAGGCCACTGAGTTGCTGAATGTCATGAGATTCACAGATTTCAAAGCCAAAGAGATAAGCAGACCAACTGTGAGGTTGATGACTGATAACGTGTGTTTGAATAAAACATGCCTCTTATTGAAAAAGAGAGMGCTCAAAGGTTGACTAAATTTTAGCTTCCACAAAGGCATCCACGCCTTATTTGAAACCCCTGTTTGGTTTGCATTTCTTCTAGTGACCAGACGTTCTTACTGTTGAAATTGCATCCCTAATCTGCATTGAATTTTCAATTCGCATTTGAATTTGACTTTGGTACTCAGCATTTTGTTCTAGTGATATCCCTCTTCATAAGACCAAAGACCTTTTTAGTAGATAATATTTTCTTCCCATGAAGATATTTATGTACTGTAGTCAAGTTACTTTTCAGTCTTCTTTCTAAATAGCTAAAACACATTGCAATTCTGAAGTCTCACACTGTATGGTGTTTTTGCAGGCCTTGTGGTTCTTTGCTGTACCTCTGCCAATTTTTCACCATTTTTTTCTAGCAAGACACAGGATCAATACAAATATTCAAGAATTAGCCTCACCAAGACTATAAAAATTCTTTCTGCTTCTCTTGCTGCACCTTTTTAGTACCCCATAAATAACTACCAGCTCCTTTGCAGTGGAGATCTACATCGACCATAAAGCCAAATGTGCAAGGCTTTACACTGAACTTAAATATTTTTCAGTAATATTTCATAAAAAAAGATAAATCCATATAGGAGAATGAGTGAAAGAAGATAGAGCAGAGATGAGAATAGGAAAAAGGTATGGTTGAAACTGAAATAAATACAGTATGAGATAAAAAAGAAACAGGCTGGCATGAACAGTAGATCAGAAGGGACCAAGTTGGGTCAATTAAAACAGTAGCAAATAAYCTGATGTCATCAGTGGCTGGAGATYCTTCTTGATGCTGATTTGGTTTTGTCATGGTGGACTCCTTCCTGGAGAATGTTTCAAGCSTGGGGGAAAGAAGAAAGTGCCATATCTAGGCCCTATGTCCCATGAAGTGCAGTGGTCTCCCTTGTAGARTTCTAGATCCCTGGACTCCTTTGTCACCACAGCGCAAACATGCTACAAAGGGACAGTCCCTGCCCAAAAGACCTCACAATCTAGAGTGCAACTCTGCCATTAACAGGTGGAAGAAAACAGACAGACAGGGGAAGTACAAGGAAATTACCAACCAGCTCTGTTCAGTATGAAAACAGTGGTCAGGAAAACAGCCATCTAGCAGCTGTGTATGTGAGGATTTTGTTGTGTTTGTTTTTATCGTCATGGCAAACAAGGATTTTAAATAGGGATTTGAAGGTGGACAGTGAGCCTGGCTGTGTGGACATTTACAGAGTACTCCTACTTTGTATAAGGGCAAAGTGTAGCACATTTTTGGACATGTTYTTACAATTTGTTTTTGGTGACAAAAAATCTAATTATTTTAAATCTGGACCTATGTATTTTTTCTTGAGTTCACTGGAATCATTAAAATAAGACATGCATTATGGCTTAATTTRTATGTCAGTTGTTAACTATTATAGCCTTGCATTTGTACCTTTTCATTAAAATCTACAGTTTATTATTTAAGGAACTAGTTTTAAATGATGCATAGTTCTTGGAATCACTTTCAATTTTATATTAATCAGGGTATGCAAGATCTGATAAGACTGGCATTGGAAGGCTTGGCTTTTTTGTACGTGGTTGGTGTTCCAGAGTAGCCCAAGCTAATCTACGTCCTATTTCCATCTTTTTCCACCACCAGCAGTTGTACATTCCTGACCATTCTCATGGGCCAGGTCTAGTATTTGCCTCACCCTGCTGTTTTTCCTACTGGTAAATATGGTCCAACAAAAAGAAGATTACAATTTGTTATCAGGCTAGCATGCTGAAACGGCCTAACACAGTATGAGATGATCAAGTCAGAGTTGATAAAATGAAGACAGTGGGAATACAGAGTGAGTTGGGAAGAACAGGTAAAGTCAAAGATAACAAGATTTCAAGAGACATTATTAAAATGGCACAGTCTGCTGGCATGGGCTAGGAACCACAGCCTGAATGACCAACAAGAAAGCCAAGAAACTGGAGAAGTTTTGTTGGCTAAGGGGGGAAATCCCTTCACTGAATCAGGAACAAAACAATATTTCCCTATAGTACTGAGGGCACCCTGTGCTTCTGRATATGCTCAGTTTCCTATGAGGCTCGAGAGCAGCTGTACTTACCTCTAGAAGTTCATAGCAGAAATTGTCCAGCTCAAATGCTTAGCCAAATTTTCATTCTGAAGATGCTGGTGTTAATAATTGTTATTCATAGCCTTTATTGTATTTTTCAATAATAGATATCAGAGCTGTTTTATCACATTTTACTGTGATCTTGTGATGACTGTAGTATCCTCTGACGTTATTATGGTATTTCACTGGATGATCTGTAACTGTTTTAAAAACATAATATTGACCTACTTAAATATGTGTATAAAGAGAAATTGAGTCTCTGAGATAAATATATCCACCTATTGACTGTGCCAAGAATACCWCTCTTATTGTGTACTCCAACCACTAAATTACTCTGTTGCTATTACACCTACCACCCTTAATTTCTCCTGAAGTGCAACAGGTACAATATAGAGTAATTTGCTTTCATAATATTCTAAAATAGTACATCCTGTGCTTTTGGGTGGTTTCTGCAATTTACTCCAGAAACATCTTTTCTATAGTGCCAGAAATCTGAAAATCTTGCAATTATTTGGAATGACATTGTCTAGTAATGGTAAATAGGATGGCAATATTTAAGATAGATCGACATAATAATTTTTCTTTTCATTTATCTTTTAAAACTGAATTTAGCTAAATATTTTATCTAAAAACTGAGTTATACTTGATTTTGGTTTTCCTTACTTACAGGATTTATAGTCCAGCATCTCATAAATGGAAGCCACATAGTTTAGAAAGGTGGAATTTATTTTTTTTTTTAATCAAAATCTATGGATTGGATTACAACATGCTACCCCAGTTTAATCAAAATACATATTAGCAATTTTATTGATTTCCTATTTTTCTGCAATGTTATATAGCTAAAGCCAACCAAATGAACTGTCAGACTAATTTTGATGGGGCATATAACACAGTAGATAATTACTTCACTTTGTTTAATGTAATATAAATCCATAAATAGACATTTGTTTTATGTGTAAAAACTGGGATGCCTGGTAGAGAACAGGAACAAATAACAAGCAAAGAAGAATACTCAGTGACAAATACAGACTAAAGAATATAAGTTGATTCATTCAAAAATTTTATGAGCTGATTATTCATTACGCTGTAGTGCCAAGTACTGCACCAGAATTTCTTTTCAGTTGGATTCAGTTCTAAATCAGAATTTTAGAACATTGTTCTCTTCCGGTTTTGTTTTCCACATAGAGTGCAGCACTGTATGTTAAGATTTTTTGCAAGAAAATGTTATTTGTCCTGTATGTTATTTCTGTAGTATCAAAAACCCTAACAGAACTGACTTTAAAGGCTAACTCACATTTTAGTGTTTACATCGTCAGCATCTGGCACTGTAGAAAAGGTGTTTCTGGACTAAATTGTAGAAACCACCCAAAATATATATTCCTTCCAGTGCTAAACACAACTAGTAGTATGTACAAAAGGTAGCGCACACATTGTCATTCTAAGATGTTAAGCATAGCTAGGTTGGCAGATCAGTAATTGTACCTTGCAATGTCAAGTACTCACTTCCAAAGCCAAATCTTGACAGCAGTAGAACATCTGAAAATCTGAAGCAATATTACTTTTTGTCCTGCAAAGCTGTTACCTGTACATCAGGAAATTCTGTGAATGTCCCGAAGACAGATAACATGAAAACTGATTTTCTGTAGGGCTGAATAACTCCCAGAGCTCCCAGTGACAAGAGTGTGTATCTGACTTCTTAACATTGCTGGGGTAAAGAGAAAAGAAGGAAGAAGCATAGCATAGCCAGTGGTTCAACAGACTAAATATTTGGAGAAAAGGCTGCTGTAATTTTTTCAGAGAAATAAATATCCCAAGTGGTTTGATGATAGAAGAATGTAGTAGTTACCTTGCAAAAATACACATCCCTGCAGCATGATCAGGTAGATGTGCAGTGTTAAGATACGTTAGAGGGGCAACTAAAAATCTTGATCTACTGGATCAAAATATTTGGCACTGTCATTCTGGTGTCTTCCAGCACTAGCAGAATGAGAGAACAATCTAGAAGAGACTTTCCTCTGTTCTTTCCAGCCTTTAGATATTAAATCAACATGCTTTCAGTGCTATGTCATGCTTCAGTAAGAGAAGAACATTAGGCCAATAGATGCCCACAGTTACAGAGGAGCACAGTAGGATGTTGCAAACAGACAGAAGGGATCCTTATAGGAGGGTATTCTTAGGCCTTTATCAACCAAATCRACTTGCCATCAAACATTCTTCCAATCTTTTGTCCCTCCACTACTTTCCCTCTTAGTGCATCAGTCCACTTTTACAATTGGAAAGCGTAGGATATCTATAGCAACCTTAACTTGATACATTGCTTAAACTATATATTTCATGGTCTATGAATAGTTTACTTAAGCATAACAACAGTATATTCAGGCAAAGAAGGGCCAAATGTACCTCTCTAGAGTAGATCCTGCCAGAACACCAGTGCATTCACAAAACTTGAAGTTCTGAAGGTTTTGTTTCAAACAGGGGCTGTAATCCTCCCATATTTCTTTTAAAGATAATTTGATTCAAAATRTGAAATTTTTCTCCCCAAAAAAGGAAGCTGTAAGCAGACTTTCTAACTCAAAGCTAAAAGTTTAGATGCCATGAGCTGTTTTTGTAAAGTATTAGAATCATTTTATTGTGGAAAAGTGTACTTGACTACTGGATCAAACACAGTATTTACACCCAGAAAACAGCAGGAACTTTTGACTTTTTTTTTAAATTATAATTTCTAAAAGTCAAGCACTGAAAAATTTAGCCCTAAATTTAAGACCCTACATCAATCTTCCCCATGTGACAGATTTCCTGTCTTTACATAATCAATCAGCTGTAGGTTAACCTGGTTGTCTGATGAAGCTCCTCTCATTCTCCATTCATTTATTACTGTTTCCCATGAGGAACTTTGTGAAATGCTCCCTTTATGCTGGTCCAAAGTAGCATGATTCTCTTGACATTTTAAAAAATCCTGCAAAGATGCCTCTTGGGATAAATCTGTATGCAAATGGGATTAATTTATACTGCAAATATGTGGTAGCAGTAAAGACTTAACAATACTTGTCTTCTCAAAAATAACTGGAGTAAGCGTGGGAGTTTGAGGTGCAGAAAAACTGCTTTTTTCATTATATAGTTTAATTTCTCTAGAATACTGAGATACAGTTTAAACATAAATCAGATTGAACTTGGTATTTTGGGTAGGTATACCCTTGGCTTAGAAGCTTTGACATCTGGAACARATATATTTTAAAAGTAAAAGAAGAATAATAAGATAAAAGGATATTCTTTAAAAAAAAAATTAAGAAAACCCGTAAGTTATTTTCAGATTCTCTAGCATTTGAAGGCTATAATTACTATCTGAAAATAGAAAAAAAAGTTGCTCTCACTTTCTGTCAGCAGATGATCGCCTGTGTTTTAGAGGCACTTTTCTCTATGTTTGTTGAAAAGAAGAAATGAAAATAGCATAATGTATGTTTTGTAACATACTGCTCTTCAGATCCTATCAGTTTCATACTAAAATACATTTTAAAATAATTAACATTTAATTTATGAACAAGTTTTCATTTCCTTCACATTGGAATTAAATTATCTTATACTTGCATTTGCATTTCACAGAATAACAATCAAAGTATCAAACACACTAGCAAAGAAACATTTCTTTAYCATATGACCTGTTCTCTTTCAACAAAAATAAACTTATTTTTCATCTAAATTTCTGAAGTTACCAAGTTCTATTGCAGTGTAGATTGTTTATTAAAAGTTTACCTTACCTTTCAATGCTTCTCTTAACAAATCTGAATCATCAAGACTAAGAGAGTAGCTGTGAGAAAACAGGTTCTTTGAAAAGACTTCCAGAAAGAAGTAAAATCCTCTAAAATCACGATTTTTCTGTGGTATGTTAACAATCCCAGGAAATGTCAAAAGCAAAATTTATATTCCGTTTAAGTCAAGCTTTGGAAAMTATTCACTTTGGATCATATTTTAATTTGGAAAATTTACTTGTTCCTAACTTTTCAGCCCTGAGCAATTGTTTTCCCCTCTGAACCTGTCTGTAAGCTGAATAGAAGTTATCAGAGTACACAGAGACATTCAGGGCCAAGACACAGAAAAGCCTAACCCATGTTTTTCTTCTTTGAATATGTGTATGTTTTGTAGAACAAGAAAAATATTTGTGATGATGAAACTTACTCTCAGGAAATTTTTCTGTTGTTGCCAAACTAACATTTGATCATCTTCAAAAGCCGTCTAGTATTTAACACACTTTGGCTGAACTTTATCCATTCCTTCTACTAGCAGTTTCAGGTTTTCAGAAAGAAAGAAAACATAATACATGTTCACAAATTAATTCAGTAGCCATCTCATACTTATGATGAAGTCAGTGAGTTGATAGGATAATTTCAGGATGGGATTGCTGGACTAGGATTTCTGTACAGTTTTTCATCATGGGCAGTAGAAATTGTTACTGGGAGTGTTATATGCTGATATATGCTGATTGCCTATTGGCAGAGGTCAAAAGCTTGCCTTCTTGGTCAGAGAGCACAGCATTTGCAGTTGTCTGAAAAAAAGTGCTGCGGGTTAGAACATGTAAAAATAGTGGGGGTACTGTTTGTCAGACCAGGTGCAAGAACAGAAAAAATCCATGCTTCGCCAGAAAGGGGAGGAGGATAAATAGAAGAGAAAAAGCACACAGAAAAGGACAAAAACATTCCTTCTGCTAAATACTAAACTATAGTCATTGGAAAGAATACAAGAGGTTATTCCAGCTCCCTTGTTGACTAAATTTATGTTCTTCCTACAGATAGTTCCTAAAAAAGAACTGTTCTTTGTTTTCCTACATACAAACACAGTATCTGTTGTTTCTGACTATAATCATAGCACGCATAGTTTAAAATGTGGGACTATGGGGTAGGCTGTGTTTCTCTTTCTGGTTTGTCAGACACTAAAAACCATGTTCCTTATTTATTACAGCATTCTTGTGATTTATTAACAAAATTTCTGTCTTTAAACTAATTTCTTGCCTCTACTACCCTGATCTGTTTCAAAAGCATTGGACTATATTTTTTCATGCCTTATATTTAGGCCAGATGTATTTTGTCCACCACCATATTATTTTTTTTTTACATATGAAGAAAATTCTCCCAAAATTTGTGGAGACAGCATATCTCTAAGTTCTCGGGGTCTGTTTTGTTGAAACCCTTTGTCAAGCTTTCGACAGGTGCAGACAGCTGCAGCTTTATAAAGCTCATGGCTGTCACAGGATTAGCCGTTGTGGAGAGGATCTCAAACTTTGTTAGCTCCTGGGGTCTCAATTTACTGATTCTGCTAGACTACCCACTACCCTCTAGCTCAAGCATGTGTACAGAAATCCAAGACATGAATGCAAAGTTAGTTATAAATCGAAGGTAGTTGAAGGTTTACCCGTAAAAGAATCATTCTGACTCATTTGGCAAAGCTCAGATAGGTGATATGTAATGTAGCGTTCATGTTTTCCTTTCCTGATACTTTGTTTGATAGCCACTCTACATCAATGGCCCTCTATGTCAATATATACTAGTGTTTTAATGCAGAAGCACACTGAAATAATACATGCAGTGTCTGATTATCAGAGAAAGCTCTACTTAGGTTTAAGTATATTCATAAACTTTTAAGCATTTTATTGCAGAGTTGAAGACTACATTCTGACTTTATTATGCCTTGGAAAAAAAMCCATGATTTTTATTGTTCTATGTCAGCAATCCTCATGTTTGCTGACTCCATTTGTAGGATTATGGTCAGGTTACTATTTATTACAGCACTGGAATTTGTTGCTTCCTTTTGTACTCATGCACAAAAGCTCTTGTCAATTTTTGGAAAATTGTGAGCTAAGCAATTTTGCTTGTGGGTCGTCAGAAAAGTGAGCATCTGCAGAGCTCTCCTTGACAACTGATTATCTAGATATTTGACAATAGCCTCAGCAGTATTCCTCTGTGGTTTTGTGTTCATTTGAATGAAGGGAAAAGAACCACAGATGTGATTATTTTTGTGTTTGGTTTTTTTTTTTTTAAAATCCACCTCTCTTTGGACATTGCTGTTTAGAACATCAGATAACTTCCACAACATAACAGCTTTCACAAAATTACATCAAAAGAACAGAAAACTAATGCTGTGCTACTGCAGCTAGGAATATAGTGTTATACTTGCTTTACGTAAACCAAGACAGAGATTTTAGTCAGAATAGTTCAGAATAGATGAGAGAGAACTCAGTTCGTCCTTTCAAGTATCTCCTCTTAGGTACAATGGAGAAGAAAAGCTTTAAAGAGTATATCTGGTCTCTCAGCTTAAATCAGTTGGCCTAGCCCACAGACATAGTTTTGTAGCCTACTCTTTGTTAAGAAAGTATGTTGCGTGGTAAGTGTGGTCTCTTTTCAAGAATTTCTTATACTTAGGAACTAGGTCTAGCTGTTCATCGGCATACTAAAAATTATTTTGTTATTTTAATAGACYTATTAACTCTTCTATAACTAAAAAGGCTAAAAACGTTACCACCAGAAAAGTGCCCTGAGCTTCAAGTGGAGTTTTGTTATTGATTTAAAAGGGAGCAAGAGCGAGTCTGAATCAGCTGCGTAGTAGACAAGAACATATAGATACAGGAGAGTACAGTGGATTAAGGGAAAAAAAGAGCAGAGCACAAAAGGAGGCAGGGCAAGAACACAGCATAGAAGGCTTGTCATAACTTTCTGTGAGGTCTGGTTTCTAGACTTCAGACTGGACAGATTTGAAGACAGTCTGTACCTAAGGAAAGCAACACAGCTTTCAATTATTTCTAGTATGAAGCTCATACCTACTACATCATAACAGCAAATTGATGCTCAGTTCCATTATGCATTATGAGCTTCAAAATAAAAAGGTATTAACCTTGAACTACAGATGGCAAGATCACAGGCTAGACTCTGTTCGTGCATCAAACGCTTGTGAACCCATGCGTGCTTGCATAACGGCACACCCATGTCTGGTACCAAAGAATTGCACTCCATGTATGCTGTTCAAGAACCACTGATAAGAACCAGGGCTCAGCAGCAAATGCCAATCACCAGTGTATATTTCTCAAGAAAAAAAACCAAGATATAAATTTGATATGAATTTTGATAACAGGTTACGTCTTTCCAATATAAATGCATTAAATATGAACATATGTGCATATTTTTCTTTCAAGCTCATCCTTTCAATTTGTTTCCCTTTTCTTTGTTCTCTTGACATCTGTCTTTTTCCCCTCTGTTTCTCTAGGATCATAAACAAACATTGGCAAGTCAAACAACAGTGATTATCTTCATATCTTAAAGGCAATAATAACTTACTGTAAATCTYATACTGTCACCGTAAGCCAAATCATTTTACAATAGACAGGATAAACAGAGATGAAAAGAGTCTTGAAAAATTAAGTAGTATTAAACATGCAGAGATGGGCAAAGTTTTTAATGGCACCCCATTACACTAAAACARTTTTGACCACCTGAAACTAAATGGTTTACACAAACACAAATCCAAATACAAATACAGAATTGGTCAACAGGATTTAGAAAAAAAGAAATAGACCATGGTTAGTTCAAAATATTGAGGTTTTCTCTAAGTATGACCTCATCTTTGAATTTTCTGCCGTCTTAGTACTTAGTTTTGGACAATTACTACATCTTTATTATGCTTACATTTGACAAATATACTCTCAGCTTTATCTYCACTTAATATAGATTTTTCTACCTGGGAATTAAGGTACTGCGAGGATTTTGTTGGTGGTTAAAAAAGGATTTCTTCTTTATAAATTCATTCCTTCACAGCACTTGCTAACAAGGGATATGGTACTGCTGCCACAGATGTAAATGGAAGATTTGTAATTGATTTGGAACATCATTATTAAGGATTTAGATGACACATTTGTAAGCTACACTTAGCCATAAATATGTATTTTTCTGTTTTGAATATCAGCATTTTTGTTTTGGTTATTTTTTTCTTATAACATGAGTGAAATGTTATTTTCAACTGTTAAGTGGGAATATTTATTAGATTTTATACTTCCATAAATCTCTCCTTACGCTAGTCCTGATATCCAACAGGAGCAGTAAAATTTGTCAGGGTTTTTTTTTGTGACTGCCAAGTAATGTTTGGACTTTGAAATGGGACTTCATTGAGCAAGTGAAAATGCAAATCTGTGCAGTTAAACAACTACAGTTGTAGCTAGACACCTATCTCAGTCTGATTCTCAGAAGTGATGCATTCAGGCAAATAAATCAGGATTTAAGTGTCATTTAAAAAACTCAGCAGTCAGTTTTATAGGTGCTTTTATACCATGATTTAACACTGAATGTATATTGCTTTCTTTACTATATAAAACATAGTCAAAAGTCTTCTAAAATACAGTCATCAGGGAATCCATTCAGTTCCCTGAGTGTAATCTATTGAGTGGAATAATTGGCACCATACTGAAAAAGAGGAAATAAAATGGTGTAAAATTAAAAGCCTCCARTTGTGTTTATAATGCGAACACAGAAATTCATAAGAAACTACAATACAGGTACTTTGAACATTTTCATTTAGAAATAATTTGATTTTTAAGTGTAATAGACATCCTTCCTAATCATTAGATATGGCATACACATATTAAAACACTTGGCAAATGTCTTGCTTTCCAGTAGCTGACAGACAATAAGGATGTTTGTTACCCAAAGCAGTAAGACAAGCCATCTCTGAGCAACCTAGTTCAGGTACTGGGACCGGTACAGCCAAGTAAGCTTGCTCCAGGAACCTAACCCTGCAGGAGAGTGAGACAGTCTTAGGCAAAATGCCACGATAACTTGTAGAGTTCAGGTGTCTCCACACAGCACTTCAGTGTGCCGTGCAGTTACTACCATATATGCTAAATACTAAAAAGAGACAGGTATTATTGACAAAGCAGCAAGCTGGAGCATTAACGCAGAAAATTTCTATTTACATGTATATACTTTAACAGTAGCAGTATGCTACTGTATGTACAAAAATAGTCATTTTGCCATTCAATCAGTAGGTACTCTGAAATGAACTACAAAATTAATTTTATCTGCTATTGCTTGATTCTCCAATGAAAAAGCAGCTGTTGCTTTAATTTCAAGCCTTCCCAGTAACATTTAAATGATCATCCAAATCCTGAGGCAGCCTCAAAAGCCTGTGTACTCTCTGAATTCTTGCCATATTTATAATCTCTTAACATTCACTGCTATTACCGGGTGCTGCTCCAGCAATGCGAGCGATGAAGGGAATGCTTGCATAGGCTGGCTCTCAGCATTCCTGCTGCCATGGCGTCTCCRGCTTCTGAGACCAAAGCCAGCTGAGATGCATGACAAAACATCTTGTGGCCTCTCTGCACTAAGCTTCCCACCGCTGTGTGACACAGGAGCAACAGTGGCAGATCTTACAAAAGAGCTATGTAGTCAAGGTTTGAATGCTCTGTTATCAGGGAATTTGAACCCTGTTAGGTGTTTCAAGTCAAGCTGGGTGGAGCTGGGGTATGACAAACACTCCACCATTCAGGTATTTTGCAAATGGATACTTTCTAGCTTTTTGTTGTTTCTTTTAGGTTTTTGTACTACTGAATAATGTTTTTACTGACCAAAAGCCTCAACACTGTAAGCTTCATTAAAAAAAATAGTTCTTAGAAGATGCTCTGAGCAAGAATCTTTTACACAAGCAGTCTGTGAACCCAATTTTTTTTTTTTTTTTTAAATCATACTATTACAGCTGACAACAGAGCTGCTTAGGATGAGACAGAAAACTCACTCTGGCTCACGTGCAGCTTTAACTAGAGGGCTGACTTCTCCACCCTGCCCTTCTGTGACCAGGAAGGATATCAGTCCTGCTGGCAGTACTTACTGATTTGGTATCTGCATCTCTGTCAGGGAGCAGCAAGAGCAGTACAGCTCCATGAAGGGGGACAAGCCAGGAGCCAAGGGTGACCCCAGCACAGGCTGGTGACCCTCACCAGTGGGGCACAGTCCCACACAGGATCCAAAGGCAGCAGAGAAAGCTGGTAACAGGGTCTACCAAGAGGCACATACAGCACTGACCCGGGGTCTGTCCAGCAGTCCCAGCCAGAGCCAAGGCTTTGGTGTCAGGTGGGACAATTAAGGAAAGATGATGGGCCACCTAATAGGTACAGCCTGTTGCATTTTATTTATTTACTCTTCTTTAATATCTACTTTTTCCCAATACCATTTTATGATATCAAATAAACTCTTTGCCCTAAATATGAAGGGTGTTTATTCACCTTGTTTTCATATAAATGACAGGAAGAAATAGCTAACAAAGATAGGCACAATTAAGAAATTTTGAATTAAATATTGGATGTGCAGCAACTTGTAYTGTATGTGATTCTGTTTTGATACACATGATGTCCCATATTTAAACCCTGTATTAAAATGATCTGTTGCTTTTCCTTAGTCTTTCCTGACTCTCTCACCTCCCTGTTTTTTCCCGTGACTTTTCTTAGTATTTCAAAATGCTGTAGGCATTCATGGGGAGGAAGCAACATTTCTGATTTCTTTTCCACTTATTGTCTACACTGAGTATGTCATGTACTGGTCTACAGCTTAATTATTTCAGAAGCAATGATTATGGCTGTCTAGTATGACTTGCATATAATTTTGTTTATGCACCTTGATTATAAGAATTGACTATATCATAACGTCCTTGTTATCTTCATGGCAAGGCATCAAAGGCATTTCCTTGCTCGCGGTGTGGGAAAAGGATATGCCATTACTGTCAGTGACAATGACTGGATTACTGAGTTGTTCTGAAAATATTGGGTGTGATTTAGATCCACTGTGCAATGGGCACCWTCATAATTTCAAATTTCTTCTCTTCTGATGCAAAAGAGCCATTTCCAGACTTGAAGAATCACACAGTGGAGTTCTTAAAAGGATTAAGAGATCACAAGATCTATGAGAAGTCTAAAGGAAGCAGAACTGCTTTCTCAAGATATTGTTCTCAAAGTTGTCATGATTTGAACTCAAAAAACAAACAAAGCCCAAGGAGGATACAACAGAAATAAAAATTAGAACATTCCTGATAGTTAACAAGTAGAAAATTCAAGTCAGTTTGAGAAAATTTGAGACAGATAATTTCTGATGTAAACTTCTATATGAAGCCATCCTTGGGACAGCCAAGTACTGGAGCAGATTGTCCAGAGGGGGTCTGCAATGTCCATTCTTGGAGGTTTTTGAGACCTAACTGAACAAAGACCTGAGCAGCCTGATCTGATCTCATAGCTGACCCTGCCTTGAGCAGGAGGGTGGACGAGAAAGCTCCTCATGTCCTTTCCAACTTCAATTGCTCTACAATTGCATAAATCTATGATTTTTGTGACTCAGACAATTTTCTTTACATCAGGAACAAAGCCCACCACAACATATTTCACACCAAATGTAACTCTGGATTTCATGTAGACGTTTGCCCCATAACATTTTTATTTTGGAATAAAATATCAAATAGAATTGACAATTGCTTAATACAGTTACATGCAGAAAATCAGACCACAGCTTTTACTGAAGGGTAATGTCAAAGCTCTATATATCATATGGATGCCACCAAAAGGAATTGTGATTTCATCAACACAGCTGCGAGCTTTGTAATGACATATGGGAGTAACTTTTTTTGATGAACGCTCTGACAGCAATATTTCCTCCGCCTTCTGCATTTTTCCTGACATCATGACTTTAAATATGAGCACAGTTTAAAAGGCAGTAGTAATTTCTGACAAACTCTTTGTACTTGTTTTAGCAATCATCTAACCTATCTCTAGAATTAACATTGTCTCAAATCTACTATTTTCTGAAGATCCAGATATAACTTTAATTTATTCTGTAATTGCGAGATAGATATTTTAGTCTAGAACCTATTTTGTCCTGTACAGCTGAATGTGAATTTAGACTTTTATACATACATAGGTGAGTGAAAGCCTTTCTGGATTCTACTTCTACAGGATAGATTAGGAAAGAAAAATAATTATTATAAAATAATAATATCAAGGATCTGGCAAGGATAGCAAGGATCTATCGAATGTTATTTCAAATAAAATATTAGTATACCAAATCAATATATATGATGACAAAGACATAATAACAGCATAATAATTTTTTATATGCTATGCTATATTTGATGTCATCTTGGGCTATGTAGGTGCTTCCTAAACTAAGATAAATCTGTACAGAGACAAACTTGCACAAAGGCAAAAGGCCTCTGTACAAAAGTACTCCTTATGATGCAGTGAATCTCTGATTTATGAGGAACAAATCAAGTATTTCAGGTATTATTTTTAAAAATATGGGAAAATATAGTGTGATTTTTATTTAATTGATGAACTTAATGTGAAACCACTTGAATTATCATCTTTCAATAAGTATTTTGTGCTGCAAGAGGATGAAAAAGAGAGATGTTACCTTTCCAATTTAAAGAAGTATATTTTTTCCATGAGAGGGTTTAAAGTATATATGAACAACCTAAATTAGTTGACATAAGACTTTTTTTTGATTGAGAAGAAACAGATTTGAAAGGCAGGCTCATTTCTGTACAGCTAATAAAAGCAAGAGTCTTACATAATCCACACACAAACACTTTGCAAGTTCAGTTACTAGATAAGGCAGTGGGATAAATATTGTATACACTTTCTGATATCCTTCCCTTATGACAATAGTCTTGGTGAATTTAATGAAAGTAGTAAATACTGAAACATGAAACATTTAACAGAGCAATTGATAARGAGATTTGTAATTATCAAGATTGTTATAGGTAAGAGTTTTCTATTAGATTCTAGTAAATAAAGTTCAGTGACTTTAAATAATACTAAAAATACGGTTTGAATTAGTAGTAGAAAAATATTTTTCCATGGGAAAGTTAATTTATGTAAGACTGTTACACACTTTTTAAATACAAATATTTTATTAAATGGTTGCACTTATAATTACACCTTTATGGTATGCATTTTATTTGTATGTAGTTTTTGCTTTGATAAATGAATGGTGTTCAAGGACATGTTTATGTTATGCTGACATCTGCTCTACATCTTGATAAATTATAAAAGCTCCATCCATACAGTTATCTTCCATAACTGAAGATGAACTAGCAAATATCTAATAACTGCTCTAATAGGACATGGTATCTCTAGCATTTTTTTATTTCTTTTTATTTGCTGTATTCATATGTCATTAACTATACCTATCTCAGAGACCTTGTGGACTATTTCATGACCAAAGGGCAAAACCACCTAATGTTAGCAGTCAGACTGAAAACAGTGAGGGAATGCATTTCAAAAGCCCCAGATGAGAAGGTCTCTCGAACATATGAATGCTGAGATTTGCAATGAACAACATAGATACAGAGATGTAAACTGACATAATAAATGAATAAAATATATACCATACCAATAAATATAAGTTTTAAAATTCATATTTAGCTGTGAAATTGAAAAGTCCAGTTCTAACTTTTGAAAGGGTATGGGGATTGAGGAGAGTAATACTGTATTAAACTTAAATATAAACCATTTACTTGAAAAATGACTATATATATTGTGAACTCATGCAAAACCTTTATGCTATTATGAAATATCATTATGGATATCAAACAAGTTTCAATTCAAACAAAATACGTGTTAAAAGAAGTGGAAGTCTTACTCCAGAAGTGGAATCAAATGTTAATAAAAATTCAGCTTTAATATTCAGTCCATATCAGGGAATGGGTTAATTTCATTCCTTTCCTGGGACGTTCCTTCTTAACTCCTGGCAACCTTAACACTTGCACTGCTTGCATTGGTCACTAAGGCAATAAAAAGTCCGACTTTTTTTCCTTTGCCCCCTGATTCCCTTATGATACAGAAAGGAACCATAATTTATCCGCGTAAAATGGCTATTTTCTATTTTTTTTATTTTTTTTTTTTTTTTTTTTGGCTGGGTCAGGACCTTCAGAAGGGTCCCGTAACACGATACACTAATAAATGCATTTTGAACAGTTAAGCAATTGTTGCATAACACCCAAAATTAATTAATTTTGAGCACTACTTTAGCTGACCAGTAGCCTTCACTGACTCATTGAACAGCTATATGTAGTTTGCCCTTGCTATCTGTAGTCACTGTTAACCTCCAACAGGGCATTTATTTAAATCAGCCATTCTGAGTGACACTGCCCTAACTTCCCTCCACCAGTGTCAGAAGAGACTCGTAAGCTCACCTTTCTCTGCAGCAGTTTCTTCATCAGTTTCTTTGTGGAAGTATCTTTATCCCCAGTTGACGTCTGTGAGAGCATTACGTGAGAAGGAGTCAAGGATGGCCTCTGGGGAACTGGAATTGAGGTTGAAGGTCTCACATTAAAAAAGTCATTTGCTTCTGGTTTAGTTTTGCTCTTAGGCATTATTCACAGCTTTGCTCTGTCTTCAAAGAAAAGGAGCAGTGGCCCCACTAAAAGAAAAAAAATCTGAAGCTATTGAATGTGCTTAGAGTTAGTAAATATTAACTTGGGCTTTCAGGAGTCAGTCCACAGTACGTCTTTAAAGCAAGAGAGCCTCTGTCTTTCATTGCCATTGCCTTATTGTTGCTGTACYATTTTCGTTTCTTTCTTACCAGACAAGGTATTTCTAATAATACTTTTTCACGGCATATGGTTTTATATGTCTCTGGAGTAAAATTCTTCTTCCTCAGTTGATTATTGCTATGATAAGTTGTTTTCTTGTTGGTACTAGCTAAAATAAAATACAAATGTTTACAATGAAATGCAGAAAAATATTTGTTTCGATACTTTGTAGTTCTGGGCTAGACATGTGAAGCTTCAGTATGTATTTTAACATATCTGGTGCTTACTGCAAAAATGTTCCAGAAGAGGTTTGCAAAAATCACATACTCAATTTTTGATTGATGTCACAGGAATGTCTTATTGTATGCTTTTGATTAGGGGAATGTCAGTGTATTGGCTTTATCGTCTTCACATTAGAGGATTTTTTCACCTAAGTATTTTCATGTATATTTTCAGATTTTTTTACTTCTCAAGTAACATAAAACTGAATTTATTTAAGTAAGGCTTASTTGGCAATTAAGTAGGACAGGGTATATTCCTCATTGACACAAGTGTTTTGATAAGAAGGGTAAATTTATATCTAAAGAAGGAGCACACAATACGTGCTGATTTCAAAGGGAATTGTTTCTTCTCATTCTAAAGTAAATTTGACCCAAATAACTTAAGCTGTCAAGATAGCCAAGAGTTAAAGTGAACATAGCTTACACAGTGACATTTTTGTCATTATTTTTCACTTTCAATTAAACAAAGGGTTGTTAAATATTTTAAAAGAACAAATTTAGCAATTTAGTAAGTAACACTGATTCAGCATAAAATAGTCTTCCCAACTTTATCTCAGTAAAAATTTCTATCCTAATATAATCTCAGCATACTGTTATCAGCCTCTTTCTTTATAAGGTGTGCATAAACATGGTGCAGATATGAATGACAGAATAACTTGGACACCTGTAGATTAATGYTTGCTAGTCACGGTCTCTGCAGTCATTACCAGTATCACAGCTACTGGCCTAAAAGTTTCACGCTGTCTTTTGGCRAATAATCGGGAAGAGTCTGCACTGCAGTGGCACACTGATGTCTTAGCTATGGCCAAGCAAGCTGGAAGGGCAACACAGTTCAGGGACAAGCAGAGGTAGCAACTTGGATCAAGRTGATTATAGCTGAATCACTGGGAGTGTCTCAGCAGAGTTCCGCTGCCCTGTGTGGACGTAACCAAGTGATTTTTTTTGCCACTGTAAATGTTACTAATGAATTCCTCTAAAATGTCCCCCTTGCATGGTTACATATGTGGCTAACTTTATATTCAAACATATTTCACTGAGGACAGTTACAATATTTGCTATGTGAACTTAAGTATTCATGTGCTTGCAGGGTAAGTGTTTAAATGTCTGTGCAATTTAAGCAAAAAAAAAAAGGCATTTTATCAAATTAGCTCTGCCGTACTGAAGGCTTCTGCTTTATAATATCTCAGTTTGTATCTTTGCATTTGAGTTTCCCAGGTGAAATTTTACTKTAAAAATAGAGCATCTGGTTTCTGGAAAAGGAAAAGAAAACAAAACAAAACCAAACAAGTCATATTCTTTATCATATTTTCTTAAGGCTTTTTTTTTCATATTTTGAAAAGTGGTGAGCCTAGGCTTTGTTTATCCAGAGGTTAGCCAAAGCATTGCAGGCATCTTTCTGTTGTGCTTGTCAGGAAAGGATTTTTTTTCTTTAAAAAAGTCTAAAATAGATTTTAATACCAAAGAGAGATTTTCACAAATATCTCTCCCTTTTACTCCTTCAGTAAAGCAAAGAACTCTCAAGTTGTGCTTCTGCTATTATTTTCAGAAGTTTCAATATTATGGGATAACCTGGTATTACAGTATCTTTTGTCAGAGCACCAGAAAAAGCTTTGAAAAACATTAGCCTCAGTTTGAATTCCTTGTCATTGTCACTTACAGTTTTAATATCACTGTACTACAATTTTTCCTTCTAAATGGCTCACAGAATCAACCTTTCATTCTGTTTCTTCCTCCAGWAATCCTGTATGGTCACATGTTTTTTAATGAACACAGCCAACAAATCTGTACTGTACACAAGAGTGATCAGGTCAGCTCCAGAATGATTTTATGGGCTAGTTTTGTACATTTTATAAATAGCCTTGTGGTTACCCAATAGTTAATGTCTAGCATAAATATGGGCTATTTCCGAAAAGGGAAGTCCTTTACCACCACCTGCCCTCTGTCCCAGACACCAGCTATTCATTCCAACTGCATTCCCTGTGCCAGCTCATGGGGCCACGTGGGGAGTCAGATCAAAGCAATGGCTGGGATTATAACTAACAGTTCTCTTGGTTTAGGTTTCATGTACTGATGGGGAATATCAGGATTTGTTCCTTGTGTGTGAGTTCTTTTTCCATGTACTAATAGGTTATATTTCTATAAAGATCCTTTATCGTAAAGTCTCCAAGTTCTTTAGTTCAGTACAGGAAGAAATTGAAGCCATTTAACTTGGATAGCTATATTCACAAGAGATACATTTGCAGGCACTTTCTATAATAGATTAGGAACTTCCTCCGTAGAGAGAAATAGTCCTTTGCTTCCCCAGAGAAAAAATCAAATTCTATAATTTGGAATGAAATTGTTATCCTAGTAATAATCTCTTATATGAGCAGTCATAAGCATAGTAGCTAATGAAAATGAGTTTTTAAAGAGTGTTTTCCAAACATTTGTATACAAGCTTAAGTTGAAGACACAGGGTCTGTTCACTTGAATAAAACCATTCTCTCAGGATTGGGACCACCAGATATAATATTTTCTTTTTTTATTTGTTTTGTTCTTTTGGTACAGTGAATAATTGCTTAACTACAATCCCTGGCTTCTGGCTTTTAGAAAGGAAATCTTGTTGTTTTGGAGAACAATTCAGTACATTTGAAGTGCTGCTTTCAAAGAAGTGTTAAAATCTTGATGAGATTAGTATTTACTTTTACTAGGAATTTTTGTGCTAATTAGCAAATAAATTATGTTAGGCTAGATCTGACACAGCTACAGTAGTCATTACCAAAGAAGTACAAATAATAATTTTTGACTCAATAAATAAATGAAAAAAAAATGGAAGAAAAAGTATTTGATAATTAACTAGGTACTGGTTTAATCAGGTCACCATGTTGCATTTCAATGTACAATAGCATGAACAAAAACAAAGTAATGGAAGCTATGGACTTTTCCTAAGCATCCTTGCCAGATAGGGGGCACAAGGAATTTCTATCATTACCAAACTGTTTTCTAACAGTTGCTGCACATTATGGCATGGAAACTTGAGCTCAGTTCTCTCCTTTATTCTGAGTCAGCATGTTACATGGAAAGGGAAGGTGATCTGAGCTTGAAGGTTACACTGAAGAGTGTGTTGCTCTCAGCCTATTCTGCAGTCTCTTCATTGATGTGTTAGTGGCAAAACCAAGCAAATTACTTAAACTCTAGATTCAGGGCTCCTCCTACTCAAAAGTAACTCTCCTGAAACGTGGTCAGTGTTAATTCACAGATGATGCAGTGACAGTTCATGGAGAACTGGAAGTGGTCTTCAATGTCCTGGGGAAGGGTACCCTAGCTACTGAGCTGGTTTGAAGAAAGGGGACATCACTTTTGCCATGCTGTTATGCTGTACCAAAATGTTTCACTTGAAGCTGTTCAGTGAATTCAGTATAAATATATAACTTGTTTCTGGATGACCAAAACTGAGTTTTTAAGTCCAATATATTGTCAAAACCAGAAAGCAGCCTGCCTTTGTCACCCTGTTCTGCTAATGAAGTTATTACAATGTTGGGAAATGAAAGTTGTGGTTAACCAACTCTAGTTGCTAGTTTTGAAATAGTTTTATTCTATTATTCAGAAATAAACAGTCTATGCAGAAACTGCAGTTTTCCTAAGTTCAATATCTACAAACTATTTTGAAAATATTTTTATAGTTTCCTTTATCTGCTATAATTTCTCTTCCTGTCTTTGATCTGTGCTTCTCATGCAGTTTCTTGGCATTGTCTCATGTTGATGAAGCTACACCCCTTCAGTGTGTACCACTGATTATTTTATGTTGCTCTTTTTAAAAATGCCTCAGACTAAAATTAACATTTTGATGTTTTACTAGAAGCAAGGCCATGCCTCAGTGTAATTCTTTAGGGCAAAACACACAAATACATTGTCCAATTTGATTTCTGTTCATAGCTAAATACCATATCCAACATAGCCCTATAGAACACATAGATGATCAGATGCAGAGCTAGTTCTCTGGATATGTGATTCTGTATCTCCATTTCTGCCTCCGTGTTTTGTTGATGACTAATCCTGACACAAGTACAATAGAACTGAGCCAATAATCTTTTTTTACATTGGTGATCCTTAGTCACAAAAATAGTCCCTTGCAATCAATCACTTTGAGGATGGAAGAGGAACATCACTTATTCAATACAGGGTGGTACATCATGTGAAATTGAGGACGTGAGATATTAATTTTCAATTAACGTTTGCAGTGTGTATCAGGCCAAGTTACCCCAACCAGCACGGAGTGCAAATTTTGTTTTGCTGCACAGCCAGCAATAACTGTGCCATGGCAGTAGTAAAAAGGTGACATTTCAGAGAAAGATCAGTTGGCATATCTGCTGCTATGTGCATGCACACATCTTGGGAAGGCAGCAATGACTGTAGTTAGGGCTTAATCAGACACCGGCCGATAGAAGCAGCTATGGAAATGCATTGAAGTAATGCATCTTCTGGTACTCTGTTCACACATGGTCCCAGATTGGTACCATGAATTTTTCAGCTCTAGTAGCACCCTTCAGACTTGGTAACAGAAGGAAAGTTCTTGCAATTTTACACTTTCATGTCTATCCAGCTGCCTTTCTGCAGTTAGTGACAGTGGGGAATAGTCCAAAACCCAGCAATGATTAAAACAAACCGGGGTGGTGGTGGACAATAAATAAGTTTGCAACGTACTGTAGAGGACAAAAATTACTGATTCAACTTGTGTAGCCAAAGCCTCTAAAGAGCTAAGAAAGTCTTAGTCCCTCATGTATGGTTCTGGAGTCACTGCTTTTGGAATATCTCTTGACTTCAGGTTACCAGAAAAAAAAAAAAAAAATTCTGAATGCAGGCCACTTAAAGAAAGCCATAAAAATTCTTAGAATCTGGAGGAACTGATGCATGAAGAAAAACTATATGAATACTTTTGAAGAGACAGGACTTTGGCTTACAAATATTTGAATTCTATACACATCAAGGAAAGAGAAAAATGTGGTTTGATACCATGGGACTATAATGATGAGTGAAGGATGAAATTTAAAAAAGGATACATCAGGCTGAAATTAGAGAAATACTTCCTATGTTCTGATATTTCAGTTTGCAGAAGAATCTCTTGAAAGAACAGTCACCTAGGACTTCCAAAACTAGAGGACATAAACTTCAAAAAACATAGTAGAAGACCAGTTATGCCACTGAGGAGATCTGAACAAGTGAACAGCCCCTGCTCTATCCTTACTTCTATTATAACATTTCTATATAAAATTATTTATTTAGATGCTAAAAGGGGAAGTTTTCACCTTTAACAAGTTAATATGATCTTTAAAGAATCTATTATTATAAAATAAACTGTTTTAACAGGGAACATAGCAGCAAGTACATTTTAAAGGAAAGTTTAAATATTTGTCTGAGGACTGTTTATGTTACCCAGAAACCCATCAAGAAGGGAGCATGTTTGAAGCCTATGCCTGTGAAAGGAGCAGAATATATTTTTAGTAGTGCTTCATGTTATAGCGTCTAGTCAAAACTCAAGAACCTTATGCATTATTATACGGGATCCTAGAACATGATACCATGTTACAAACATTTGGTCACGGCTGTCTCCATCAAAAAGCTGGCTCCACAAAGTAATACATACAATGTCTGGGTTAAGGTGGTAGTTTTATTAGTCCTTTTAACTTTTTTTACTAAGCGCAAGAAAATGAAATAATATAATATGTTGATAAAATGACAACTTCATGCAAGAGCAAAACCAAGAAATTCCAGTGTCGTGCCAAACAGGAGAAAATACTGTATGTTATTGTCACAGTTACTGCATTTAAATGATACTATTATTTTTAATAAATAAATAAATAAAGCACCATAAATTAAACTAATGAAAGGCCACAAATTCTCCCTTATATAGTCTGCTGTGTCTTGAAAATCAAGTCCCTGTAGAACTCATGGCATAAAATTGATACTATTATATTGAACAGGTTCTTAGTTTGTGTTTTGTTCTGTACACTAGCCATTTAATTAACAGAAACTAACTAGGGCCAGCAACTATTATTCTCTCTGATACCTCTTGTTTTATATTCCTTAATATTTTATTTATTTCTTCTTTAAAAGCAAACGGATTTTATGTTTAACTAAATTTCTTTTTGGCTCCAAGAGATCAGCAAGGTGAAAAAATATCCTAAACATTTTAGAGAATGGCTGTAGAAGGTAGTGTTTAAACATCTTTTATGTTAGATTTTGATAAAATTTCTTCGTTGATTGATGGTATAAAGATAATTTCTGTTAACAGTGTAGGCTGGTAGCAACAGCTTGGTTTTTTACTACCAAGGAATTTATTCGAACTTCATGCAGCTTATAACAAACCACAATTTTCATTTTGATCTTCTTCAGAGAAGTTAGCTCTGTAATTACTAGAGACTGTCATTGCGGTAACATTTGAGACTGCAGAGGTTTGCAAAGGTTTTCTCCTCCCACAAACTTTTTCTATATTTGTCAACCCAATAAAGACGGTAGGGTGAAACCTGAGAAGTGCTCATCCCATGTGTCTCCTGCTGACATCAGTAGAAGCTTAGCACCTATCAGCATCAAAGAGTTTTGTTACTGCAGCTGACTATCAGTAATGCAAAACAATTAAAAATAATAGCAAATGGAACAAAACCCAAATGATCCRATAGGTTCTGGGAAAGGTTTTGAGGATACTCTAAAAATTTAGAATCTTCTTAATTTTACAATTCAGCGTTTCAGTTGTGACCAGACTGTATCAGCAAAACATGATACAGAATGAAATTCAGATCTGAAGCTGAAGTAAACTGTATAATGATGAGAGTTTGAAAAGACTAGCTGTGATCTATACAAAAATTAATAAAAAATCAACCTAAAGTAACACTGTGATAGGAATCAGCATTGTCTCTTCTGTCAGAAGTTATTTTCACATTTAAATGACATGTGCATCCATGGTGAACATTTAGCCTTTTACTTTCTGTCCACCACCCCATCTGTTTTGCTCTTTGACACAGGAATGATTTTTTTACCTGTGTCTGTAGCACTTTACATAATGGAAATTCTGAACCATAACTGAAGCTTCAGTAAAACACATAAAGAATAATAAGAAATAGAATTGCTTACACTATTGAGACTTCCGCTTTTCCAAGGATTCTAGTCCTAAGTGTAAATTTGTCAAATCTTGGTTCTTTCTGCCATACTACTTCTCATCCTTAGCAAGAGGTTCATTACTGTGGTCTGGTGTGTTTATTATCTTTATCTCAGTGGTTTGGATTCACTTGGGATGAAGCTGATTGAAKGTCACCCACCTTTTTTAAAGTTGGCAGCAAGGCTTGGCATATTTGCACTTGCTCGTGCCTGGAGTTGGTGTAGCTAGGACTTTGTTATAGTCCTATACTATGCTTTGATATCTTTTCARCTGGACCTATGCAGAAGTCCTGAATTTATTTGTCCTCTCAGAGAGTAAAGAGTTCAGAAGCCCTGCAGATAAAAAATCATAACAGAGATATTTTCTAGTCATGATAAAGGCATAGCTAAGCCTGATTATAACTGGAATTGCAGTTGCAATACCACATTAAAATCAAAGTATGAAAATGAATCATGGGAAGTCCAAGAACAAAGATCAGACCTCTAAACTATGAAGGAATAAATAGGATTTTGCTACAGGGCGTAAGCATCAACCTGCACTTTCCTTTGAAAGCTACTGCAGAGATKAAAAAAAGCACAGACTCCAGGACTAACAATAACTCAGTAGTCGAAAAGGCTTTTCCAATGTACAGTATCCAATGTATAAAATCAGCCAAGATCTCTCTGAAGTGGACTGTGTCTCATCTTTACTGCCAGCTAGCCTTTCAGMCTTTAAAATGTTCAGAGTGCATTGCTATGGAGAAAATCACTGAAGCATGAGCTGGCATATGAGCTTTTAAATCTCTGTTCATTATTTCCCAGTCGTGGGCAGCTTTTCCTTTTCAGAAAGGCAACCTATCTTCTCAATCACTATCTTGTAATAGTCAGCCTTCCATGCCCTTTTCCTCCTTATTTCCCTCTTTCCTCCCACTTTCTTTTCTGTCTGCTGAGACACAAGATTATGTGTTCAAATAACAACTGTGCCAGAAGTTGCAGAGAAGTACACTGGCTTGCAGATGTGCAGCTTCATAGTGAAGTATCAAGTGTTATTGCAATGATCACCTAACTGGGCATTCATAATTGTCAACTTTGTAGCATAGACTACTGTTTTGTTCATGTATCTTGCAAACAGAAAAAGTTGAATTGGGAGAGAATTAATTGCATTTTTTGAATTCTAATCATATTGTGGAACTGCAATGACACYCAGCTAATTTTCATAAAGTTTCCATCAGACACTGCACAATCCCTCCCAGAGGGACCAGTCATACAACAGAACATGAGCTATATCCCAATTTATAGTGAACATATAGTTCTGAGAAAGTTCCTCTATGCCTGCAAGAAATTAGTCATTGTGAATTAAAATGCACTGTTCATTTGCATGCAGCTGCTATGTACCGTCAACTGTCTAGCGCTACATGGCTGAGTAAAGCCTACCCATGTAGATAAGTCATGGATGGCATCACTTTCCTGGGAAGAGTCATGCTTGTTCGTGTAAGTATCTGTGATATTGGCCTATGTAAAAAATATTCCTTTTTATACCATTTTGTCAGGCCAAAAATTCAGGTAATTGGAATTATTATCTTTTTAGGTCTTGCTAATTTTTAGTATAAAYCATTTCTTCATAGTTTCAGAGTATTGATGGAATATTCTAAAACTGTGTTATCATGCCACCTGGATCTGTTTTTGGGACTGTAGCCAAGAGATATACCAAAGAGGTATGGCTCCTTACAGTATATATCAGTGCAAACATAGATTTAGCTCTGAAGTCCCAAGAAGGACTAATCATTAATTTTGTGTTCCATTAATCAAATACATTTTCTTTGTTGAAAGTCTCTTCCCACAATCATTACCTGTTTTAATAAGATATATAGTGACAATCCTGAAATTTCCCCAGTCTAAGAGAACCCTGCAGAGTTTAGGAAAACTTTTCAGGTCAGTGAGATTCCAAGAAGACTCAGAGCCTTTCCATAAGGATAAGTAGAATTTACCCCAAAACAATTCTGGTGTAAATATTTAAAAGTGTCTGTGATACCCTCACTTTTGAGATGGACAGTGAGATTATTTACCAAAGGAGTTAACCACCAAATCTGGAGGGTGGAGAGGTGATTTGAAATTAATGTATGCAATATACAGTGCTATATAGAGTGCAATTTGTTGCACTGTTTGTGAAATAACATTTTTCAGCATGTTTTCAAATCAGAGGAAAGTCTTTACATTCCATCTAAATTACATTACCTGAGAGATGGATACGTAATAAAGGGTGATGTTGAACCAGAAGGAACAATATCAGTAAGGAACAATATAAATAAGCACAGCAATCAACTGGATTGTGTAGATGCGTTGTATTKTTCTAATAGCAATTTTTGTCAGCTCTGAATTGGGCCAAAACTTGAAGGCAACCTGAAGGAATGMAGTTCAGTTAGTTACATCAGAAAGATCCTAAGCACATGTTTCACGTCAGTTGCACAGATTAGACCTAGATAATTTTTAAATTTTTAGTTCACAAAAATAAAGCAATTTCAAAGTCCTGTACCAAAATTTGTGAGATCATTGTTCATATAAAGTAGCTGGACATACACAAGAGAATTTAATATTCCAGGCTGTTCTATCCTACAGATGAGCCAAGGTCTCCTTTTCCTGTTCTTGATGGGCTGCTCAGGTAAGTGATAAAGATCTAATGAATTAGAGTAAAGACTAATAGCTAACAGATGTACAGACGCTATCCACTCTATTAATTAATGCTGCTGTACATTATGTGGAACTAATGCAAATTACTGTATGTGGAATGTTTACAGATTGGAATTGTGCTTAGCAACTCAGTGAGCACCTCAGTGGAAGTATTTCCAATATATTAGGAAAAGTGCTGTGAAGGAACTAGTAGGGTACAATCACTGTGGCATTTATTCATGACCTTCAGGTTCTAATTAGCTCTCCTTGCTTAGGAAATTTTTGTTCAGTTTGAGTCAGTTAAGGCTGCATTTTATCATTACTTTTAAAAAGGTAAGATATTATTGAAATTTCCTACAGTTAAAAAATGATAAACACAGAAAATTAGTATTGCTGATGAAATGGTCTTTTGTCTCAAAAGACTTATTTAATTAAGTATATCTAAAAAGACATATAAACTGTGGCACACTTAAAACTCATACTCTGGTGCCAACATGTCATTCATTATATRTCACATTTTTCAGGCTGCTAAAAATTATTTTTTCATTCACTCCTCAAAAAGGATGATTTCTCCAAATATTACAGGGAATTGTTTCTTTTGATATTCARATGAGTTCAGACCCAAACTAACATTTAGAGGGAACTCAATGACGAATTGCAAATTACAACTGACATGAGTCTTGTATAGTTGATAGTTTAGTCAACAACTAGTTGTCTCTTTCACATAAATACTATGCATACTGGAGTAGAAATATTTTCAAWTTTTTTTTCATAATATAAAAATATGTTTGAACAAATTAATTGCTGAGTTTGGCCAGTGTTTAAAAATTGCCTGTATCCAGCTCAAACACTTGAGCTGATTCTTAAGATGAAGAAAAGAGAAATATTAGTAGTTAAAAGAGTAACAGTGAGCAAAACAAGCGCACTTCACCTGAAGCACAGAAATTAGGTATGATAGGTACAAGACAGTGAGAAGTGATAGAATCAATAGCAGGAATCAATACAAATTTGGTGTATACTTGTGTTTATACCACACACATGGTATCACTAGAACAGGTGTCATGATATTTAGACTGTGTAAGCAGCGCCATTTTATAAATATGCCTTTGGTGAAAAAGATTTTCACATCTAATAACCAAAGCCAGCAAACTAAGCAGGGTTATTATTTTTTTCCTGATTAAAAATATATACCTATTGAAAGACTCTTTGCTTACCTGCTATTTAAGGGAGTTGAGGTCTGTTTTTATGTGCTTTTAAGTGTGGCATTAATTTATTTTATTCTCAGCATAAATAGAGATGCATCTGCCCAGTAGTATTAATGAGCAACTTGTAAGCAGTAAAAAGAATGCTTTCCTATTTTTCAATAAGGTCTTCATTCCATTTTGTATCTCAGTTATGGAATTAAGTTTGATCATTAAAACCACCACCCAGTCATTTTTATTAAATACAGTATTTTAATAATGATATTTTTGGGTCTTGAAAAAGCTACTTTATTGGAGATTTCCAGTCTGAATTCAGGATTTCACAGTAATATTGGGGCACTATGAACTGAAAAAAAAGCAAACAAAACCCGTAGTAGTAATCTGCTACAATGTCGTACCTCCTGCAGTGTTTATAACTCCACCTGATCTGTGGTAAGCTGCGTGTTAAATTTTTATTTAACATAGTCAGGAACTCCTGAAGCCTTGGCCAGGATTGTAGAAGGAAACAACCACTTGAGGTTTGCCTGCAATCAAGTCATTAGCTTAAGTGAATAGCAGAAGTTCTGGGATGAGATTATTTATGAACCTAATTGACAGCCTGCACTGGTTTACTATAGGAAAGGGAAAGAGAGAATCTAACAGGGGAAAAAGCTACTCTTAAAATGGAACTATTAGAGCAATGAAATTACTTGGTTTGCATATTTTCAATCTTCTTGAATTTATGGTTGCCTTGCTGGGAGAAATTTAACCACTGTCTGCTGAGGAAATGTTATTTTATTTTTAAAATCCTGTTGTGTCAGCATCCAAGATTTCCTTGTAGTGCATTGTTTAACATCTCTACCTTCTTTTTTTAAACATGATAAACCGCCTTTCACACCTGACCTAACAAATGTCCTGATGCAAATCCTATTTCCTCCTCAAATGTCTGTCAGTATGTTCAATGTAAGAGATTTCAAAGTGTCTGTAATTAGGGTCAGTTCAGGATCCTAAACAGGTTTTAACTTTGCTCTACCAAAGCTTCCTGTGCTCTGGTTTCTTGTCCATAAAACTAGCCAGGACAGTTCTGAAAATAAGCGAACATATACTGTATGAGTATTCAAAATAAAAAGATTTTTGCATTAGCTGGGTAAGTCTTCTATTTATCTGTGATATTTATTAGCATTTATAATAACTAACTACTCCTTAAGTGCTTTGGGAGTCTTGGATTAAAACATTCTTATTAATAGGTCTTATTTGCAGTTTTTCTGCTGTTGTTCTTATACAGATATTTTGACCGACTCAGATATGGTATAAATCCTTGCATACTTAGCACTCATTGTCATCTGATTTCCTTGATTGTAAAGGTCATCATCAGCATAAACTAAACCATAAGTACTAAGATTTAAAGCTGAGTGAGTAGAATCAGTTGATAGTTAAAGAGCTTAAAATAGCCTACTGTAGCTTCTGGTAGCAATGTAACTAGCACACACAGAATTTCCTCTCCTTTACTCCTCAGCTGAACCCAAGCTAATCCCTTTTTTGACATAATCATTTGATCAATAAATGAGCATCTAAAATGAAAGTAATTTTTCAAAAGAGGACATTATAACTGTGTGAGAAACCAGCATTTGAGCTTTGGTTAACTATTTTAAAATATTTCAGATTGCTTCTCAAAACTGCTAGACTTAACAAACAATAAAACCAACTTTTCCATTTGACATTTCTCTTAGTGTCTATTTACTAAGGAGGTTGTTTACCTACATTAGGAAAGAAAGTGCTTCCCTATCGGTTCCACATTCCTCTCCATAGTCTTTGCCTTTGTCCCAAAGAAAGTGTGGAGCTGCAGGTTTTTTTTTTTATTCAAACCGATTACTTTCACATATTTGAGCAATTGTTTGTGCGTTGCAGAACTCTCCCAGAACTTGTATGTACTTATAGAGCCATTCACACATCTTTTTGAGCAGTGATTGTGCACAGGGAAATAGGAGCATCCTTCTTTTACAGAAAAGTTAGTGTTCAGTTCTCTATGGGTTTGAGGTCCTCCATGCTGCTCCCTACTCATTTTCCCCAACATTCCTGCAGTCTGTTCATTAATGGCCGTGGGATAGATATGGCTATAGAAGGACATAGATGTTGGCAGGACAGAAAGGAACAATATAAATTGCAGGAATTTAATTTCCAGTGGTCACAGAACCTTCTGAAGAAACTGGTGATCTCCTCTATGACTGCAGCAGTAGATTCTCATGAGCTCTCCCCCTCCCCAACTTCAATGGAATTGAGGGACACCCTTTCCTGTCTCTCAGATAGACATAAAGAAGGCACCTCTTAGGAGCCTTCTGGCTCATATGAGCAAAACTGGGAGGGATGAAGATCGATTTGCATGCCTATCTTCCACTAACTCATCCATTTTGAAAAATTTTAGCTCCTACTCCTTGCCAAAATGCCTTACTGTACTGAGATTGAATTATCTATTTAGTCAAAATTCTTTGGCCAAGGTTTTCACAGAGTTTTAAAAAGAGCTGACACACATCAGTACTTTCTACAGTTAGTTAGSAGCTGCCGTAAGGAGCTGGTGTAAGGAGCACCTTATCAACAGGTGTTGATAAGACATTTTTTCCAGCTCATACTGCAGAGGATTTTGAGCACTCCTCCTCTGTCACCTCTCGGTTTGCTCTATTAAAGAACTTTGATGATATGTTCCATTTGATACAAAGCTGGTTGTAAGGAACAATCAATAAAACATGTTCAAGGCTGGTAAGGTGAGTAGCATGGAGATTAGAGTAGGTTGATAAGCGGTGAAGGGTGAACAGAAGAGGGAGTGATAGTTACAGAACCAGAACTCTGAGTCTGATACAGTGGAAAATGGTAAGCCAGAAAGGTGTCCAAAGAGGGTTTGATCGTTTACATCAGAGCTCCAGGCTAGGAAGATGATAGCAACTGTGTTTTGAGTTGAAGAAGGAACAGTTTCTGTCAAGGAGACTAGAACTGAATTGATTGTTGTCAAGATGGAAGATTATAATGAGGTTGATATGTTGCAATTCTGTTAGTCAATAAGATGAAAACCACACCGTGTTAATAAGTTTGGGGACAATGGGATTGGTTTTTCTTTCTCCCTTTTAAAATTTTATTTTATACAATGTATCCACTCTCTTCTTTACTGGCTGTGTATCTTCCACAGGTTTTTCACTCTAATTATTTCCTTTCTTGTAGTTGCTTTTACTATGTAGTGGACATATTCAGTCACAATATAGTAAATCTATTTTCTTATGTGTTTGTAAACAATGCACATTATTTATTTTCCAAACTATATAACAGTTTATGAGAATGAGGACCTACTACTGTGATCGCTGCTTTTCCTGCTCCATTAACTTGCAAAAATCTCAATTTCTAACAAAATCTAAATCCATTCCAAACCCAATGTAATCTCTAATATTAATTAGTTTTTGTAATGCTTTTAAACAAGATATGATATATGATCTTTTGTTAAGTATATGCATGATTTCTATGGAAGAAGACTGCAACATGTTTCTAGGAAATTATTGGGGGGGTTGTTTGTGAGTTTCTTTAACTAAGCATCTCTAATCAGTTCAGTTCATCTTCATCTGTAGGTGAACATGTACTTTCATAAAATAATATGCCTGTTTTATTTTTTACTGTTCAAACCATTTATGTTTTATATCACTCTACTCTCCTGTCAAATATTGTTTGTTTTTTATTTTGGTTTATCATTCACACATTTAACTTATGAATGTGCACCCTGAGGTATATTTTTAAAGAAGATTCATTCTCCTTCTGACTGTACTGCAGAAAAATATGAACTCGTAGGCGAATACTAACTTGTGTGCTGAAATTGCTATTTATTCAGTGAATATACTGTACAGACTTATTCTTTCAGATATTTTGAGTAAATGGTGGCTCAAACAATTTTCTGTTCATGTTTAGAATTCCAGTGTGAAGTTAATGAGAGACTGTAGATTTCTTGTGTGGAAATTTCAAAGGAGAACTTTTACGCTAATATTTTTATTATCACTATTATCCATGTGACAATACAACCTTCACATATTATTAATAACTATCCTGTGCTCTCTTAGAAATATGATACAAGTTTGAGTGGTGTCAGCATCAAAGGTTGCATGTAAAACTACATATATTAATAAACTCCAAGCGCAGAACTTTATTCATTACTTTTTTTTTTTTTTTTTGGTCAAAGKCAAATTAAAATGGAAAGTGAAGTAATGTTAGAATAACTTCTTTCTGGTCTTATATCCACACTCTCCTTTAAGGCAGATTCACTCGCTCTGAATTTACATAAAAGACACAGGATCCAGGCTTCTTCTTCATGAAATTAATAAGATTCACTTTGGCCAAATCAACACTGATTTTTTTTTTTCTTTTTTTCTCTCTAAAGGGAAGTAAAGCCAGTTGGTTAGTATGAGACAAGTCAGACTTACAAATGCCAATCATATGACGCTTTCTTTCCTTCCCCATATGCAATTTCTACCACATGGAATAAATGACTGACACACCACCCCCAGCCATCATAACAATGTGTCACCCAAGACCATTGTTTTTCAAACATTAGTGGCATCCCTCCAACTGGCCATAAAGTTGCAGACACATTTTTTAATCATTACTTTGCCCATTGCAGGAAGCTGAAGTCACACCATTTAATGTGTGCTCATGATAAATTTCACCTTCTTGTATAATAAAATGGAAGCTAATGAAGCACAGCACAATTGCGGTGAATTAGACAGCAGTAGAACAAGGCAGGAGAATACCCGCTTATTGACATTGCCAAACATATCTTAAATGCAATGACTTCTAAGCCAACTCATATTCAATTATTAAAAAGGGTCCAGGGGAGCATACTGTTGGCTTTGTAAGGAAGAAGATTATAGCAGTTCGTTAGTTATTAATTAATTGACAGTCTCATTGCTTAACGTCTTTACATTTAATAAATCCTTCTGTACCCAGTGACTGACTTCTATCCATTTTATTTTTCATCAACATGTAAAAGATGACATTTTATTTCTTCTGTCTACACAGAACCCACACACACAGGGGGGGGTTAAATGGTCATGTTTTAGCAATTTGTATTAAGATATTTCCAACATCAATTAAGATATTTACAAGATAAATTGTTTTTGGAATTAGTAAATATTTTTTTTAAAATGCACTTAGGCATAAAAGTAAAATACATCTCTGTTTTTTTACTATAGATGAAATGTAGGTGTTAATTGTGTTTTAAGCAAACCACAGGTTTCCTGAATAGAAACTTGCAGGGAAGGGGGGGACAGACAGACCCTACAAGGAAAACAAGAGGCTGTGACAAAAGTGCCCAGAATAGAACAAGTTTGACAAGAATGATTAAGAGACAAACCTATTTATTCTTCCAGAAATTACTGCTTTACTGTAAGTTTTATTCACTGCAATTAGAAGTACGTATCTTTTGCTGCTGTTGTATACCCCACCCTTCCAATTCACAAGCAACATACTATTGTTCTTACAGTATCTTGAAACAAGGAAGGCTGAAAAGCATATATATTCAGGAATGTAATGCCTTGCTTACATGCATTAATTTCATTACCAGAACGCCTACTGATTTTTATTAAGGCAGATTTTTGGGGAGGTGCAAGAAATACTATAGCCACTCCTATTCATGTGACCCAATAAATGTCCTCAGGACAATATGACACTGCAGCAACTATGACCCTTGTATCCACACTGCAGATATACTACTTACTTTTTGTTACTAATAGATTTTTTTAAGATCTGCTAATACTACAGACTGCTATGAGCAGAAGTAGAACTGTCCTGCATCAGGGCCTGTATTTGTTAATTCTCATAGGCTGAGGTCAGTCCTGGTGCCAGTATCTAGGTGACTGTGAGGAAGGTAGGGAAGCAACAGGTTCAAGCTGGGGCTACCAGTGAGTCAATACATACTATAAAATAATAGTATTTTGCTTTTTAAAAAACCCAAAACACTCATTGTGTTGACGACTGTAGGTGCTGTCTCTCACAAAATTTGTGATGTGCTATCTGAATCTCAGCAAATAACTATAATTTGCCTTAAGTATACAAAAATAAAAATATTTCAGATCAATAGCTTTTCTCGAAAAGGTTTTCCTCATTACATTTTACTCTTGCTTATCCTACCAAACTGGTATATGGGGTGGTCAAAGGAAATCTAGAGAATCTGAGAGGTTAGATGGAGCAATAGCAAGACTCCAAGGTTGGTAACTTCAGATGGTAACTTCTTAACCAAAGTCACRGGGTTTATTCCAGAAGCTGGAAGTTTGTCTGACTATAGTCACTCTGTGACTATAGTATTTTGCCATTGCTGAAAAAGGCAGTCACTTCTCAACTTCCCTCCTGGCCAAGGGGTCCTGCTGCTTCATTCAGCTCACCCCTAAGAGAGCTGATTCATCTAAGTATTTTGGCAAAAAATTAATCTAGCAACAAAAAAGAATGGTTGGTATTTCTGCTGGGTTTGTGAGTGGAATAAACCTACAAACATCTGAGATGCATAGAGAAGGTGACAGGAAGAAATGCTTCTGGCACCCGTGATAAAAAACAGCACATGTTCAGCCAAATCTAGGGCCCCAAAATATAAAATAAGTAAGTACCAGAAAATAATGCAATTTTTAGCATTGTGCGTATACAAAAAAATGGAAATCCTGCCTAACATGAAAATAAAATGCACCCAGAATAGATTATTTTAACAGGGAAAGAGGGAGGAAGAAGAATCAAAGAGTGTCAAAAGGTTAGCAATTAGGCTAAGGAGGGTTATTTCCATAGAATTTCTCTCTACTCATTTGTAAGAAAAAAGCTTCTCTAGAAGTCAGTTCCAAACAAGAACCTAATTTTAGGTATTTTGATTCACCTCAGGAGAAAACTAATCTCTTCATGAATTATAAAGGTTTAGGACACTGAGAGACTAACCTTAAGCTAATGTTAGCCTTTGTGATTGCCTCCCAGTGACTTCAACAATGTGCAAATCAAATTCTAATGAGTTAACATTCTAAGAATGAATCTAATTCGGTGCAAAATTCAGCTTTAAGGAGATTCTAGATTTCAGAAAATGATTCAGAAACCTAATAATAGTGTAGAAAAGACTTGTATGTGGTAAAAGAAACTTGTGTTTGTTGGCATTGATTTCCCTCCCCCCCAACACACACATGTTTCCCTGGAGGACAATTTGGGAATGTTCATAATGAGGCAAAAAGTTATCAGCAACTGGAAGACGCAAGGGGTAATTTCAGCCAGTAGACACTGAAATGTCTGAAATTACATCTGTTTGTTCTAGGGCTGGATTTGACCTAAAATGCCCTAAATTCTAGGAGGACTTTTTTTCATTTTATATTCTGATTTCCTAAAATTTTACTATTCTTCTCACGTGAGGTTATGTGGATCACTAATATAACTCCTCTGCCTTTTTTTACTTTACTGACATTTTGCTTACGTTACTATACAGCAGGCTTTTGTGCGGTGGTACTGTGTCTCCTGATAATCCATTGATAATGTTTGTATAACAATTCAGCATAATACAGTTTTTTAAGAAAATGAAGTAACGTGTACAAATTATTACCCCAAATTTCTAAGAGAAATTCAGAATTTACATACCAGCTCTCTCTGCACATTTTGAAAATGTGAGAGATTTCAGATCTGGGTGAGTTTTAAGCATTCTTCCTCAAAAAGTGAGCGTGCAGCTCTAGCTAGCTCAAAATAAATATCATGCTCTACCATCTGTAACCTGTAAACATCTCAGAGTTCCTAGCATCGGTATTGGTTAGATTACTAAGTCTGATTTTAGGATTTTTTTAATTTAGAAATCTCTACTGTGCAAATGTGTTCTTTAACTATGATGGAACAAACAACTTCAACACATGCTTAAAATAAATAAATTAATACTTAATTCTAAAGCTAGAACTCTAGAATAAAACATTCAAAAATAAGTTTTGCACAACAGTTTCAGGATGAGTTTATATGCCGGTATATTACAAACAAATCTTTTTTAGGAGAGTTTGGCAGATAGGAGAAGGAAATCCACTACTATTTCTGACAATACAGAAATGAGAATAAGACAAAACAGAAAGCAAAATGCTAAATGTATCTTTGAAGGTAAGGCTAAAGTCTTTTTCCTCTTCCATTATGATTTCTAAAGAAATAAAAATGACAGTAATGTGTTCTGCCACAGTTCAGGAATCTGTAGCTTATACTATGTCAACTCAGATTTAACTTTCCCTATTTTTTTTGTAACAGCCTACTCATGAGGAAGAGATAATATCTTTTTTGCTTTCTCAAAAGAAGGAAAACTTTCAGTCAGCTGGGATTTATCATCTTTACATGCTTTATAGCACATCTACTCTAGTTCATGCTGTGCTCTACATTAAAATTTTAATGATTTTTTAATACCTGCATTGCTTTATTATCACTGTATGACCAAGTTCTAAAGTAACTCCTTGAGTCTGGAAACACATATACATATATGCATAAGTTTACCCTTGTGAGTAGTTCCCCACCTTTCGGTTGGACTCACTGTGTGCGTAAAATTTTGTGTGTAAATACAAAGGTTTGCAAATCAGAGCTTAGAAATACACTCAGCATTAGGCTTGAACAAAAAATGAACTTTTTTGCCTAAAGAATATCTTCTGAAGAAAGCTAGTTCGTAGTCATTGAAACTTTTCTAACTTTTTCTAGTTTGGCATTTTTGGTTGGAAAAAAAAGTAATCAAGGATTGATTCAGTAACAGAAAACTTCCGTGCTTATGTTTACATTAAAAATTATGATCTGAACAATCAATATTTTTAAAATTTCCATTAAGTTTTTATTAAAAATCTCAAAAAATTTTATTTAAAATTTTATTTTAAAAATCCATCTACTTCTGTTTTAACATGAACTTCTTCAGCCATAACTAACATTTCACTCAAAATATTTTTCATAACATCTGATGACTATTTGATTCTTTCTTACCAAGGGCCAAATCTTCTTATGTAAACTGACATCGTTCCATTGATGCTATATTGGCATCATTCCACTGTATCAGGTAAAGATCCAAAAATGCTATATATTACTGGCAAAAAATGTCATTCCCCATATGGTATGATTTTTTCAAAAAAACTTACTTCAGTAGCTTTTTAATTTTTTAGAAATTTAAGATTTTTAAAGAAGCCATAAAATAGAAAGATAATAGGATAGTAGAGACTTTCTGAACTTTAATTATAGAACAAGCATCCGCTTGCAATAATTCTTACAGAGGACTTCAAACTGTAACTTGTACACCAGAATTTTAAGTAAGTGCTATGTTTATTTAGTATCTTCAGTTTTCCTTACATTTCCTTTCTTCACAGGATATCTTCTATAAATACAAAACAACCTGTTTCCTTGAATCAGTATCAGGAAAGTAATGAATCATTTCATATAATGATGTGGTGAAGATGGTATGAATATTTAAAAAGTAGATATACAATCTAACTCTAAATAGAATGTCTATGCCTGGAATTCCAAAAGCTGCTAGAGATTTTTGAGCTTTTACAAAAGTGTAAGTAGAAATATCTAAGTTGTGAAGCTGAAAGTGAGGACTTGAAAGGACTGAGAGATAAATTCTTCCTACCCATTCCCGTACACTGTTCCTCCTTGTTTCAATGCAAGTTTTGTGTAAAGTTTGTCGCAAATTTTAAAACATAATTTATTTTCACTTGTCAGACGAATATTAAAGTATAAATGTCTATGAAAATTAATTCACACATCACTCTGAGTGTAAACTTCATTATTAAAAATTTGCTGCTTTTCAAATTTATGTTCACTTTTGTTTAAATGAAATTCTGTGATTTCATCTTGTCTGCCTTAGGTTAGGGCATTGCCTTGTACAAAATTAACACATCTAATTGCATAGATATTTATTCATAGATGGTGTTCAATCTAGCTCAATAGAATCACTTATTTTGTAAAGTATGGCATCAGACTTGGGTCTCTCCTCACTAGTAAAAATATAAACCTGTTTAAAAGAATATCTTAAAAGAAGCAAAATACTTTCTAGCCACACAGAAGCACCAAAGTGTCTGTTTTCTTATTTAGTGTTGGTTTTATATCTTTAATATTGCTTCTCAATTCAAGAAACAATTTTGAGTGAAACTCTGCTACTGCAAAAATCTCTTTCTAATTTCCCTGTGTATCTCTGAGCATGAGCAGTAGGCAGGATCTGACTTTAAATTTCTTCCTTTTCTGTTTACAGCCAAGAATGGGAAAGACTACTCAGATTTGCATTTTACTTGTTTAAATCAGGGATGAATCCAGAATTTGGGGTTACAGTATTTTCCAAGGTTTTTATTAAGTTAACATGGATCTTCTGGGTAATACACAAACGTTTCAGAGACCTCACATGAAAAGGGGAAAAACATGGGCTAAGTAGCCTTTAACACTTATTTTCTGCTAACCAGGAGACCAGGGTCATAGTTCATCCCAAAGATTCTTGAATAATCACTTAGCCTAAACGGTACCTCCCAGAAGGTGCATTCATAAAAAGGATCATGTAACTTCACCGTTGCACTACCTATCAAGCCATGTTTGCTGTGACCTAGTCAGATTACAACCCAGAGCAGTAAGGAATGCAACACAGTGGCATGAGAAGAATGTGGCACATTACCCACGTGTGATAGCCTAGCCCAGCCTTGTCGCTGCCTGTTGAACACATGGCTGGCCTGCTTACAAAATGAACCTAAATAAGGTACAGCATCTTCGTTTACTTTGCTATTATTCACACCATTTTATTGCATTCCATACCATTCACCATTTCAGACCACCATGAATGAACATATTTATTTGTATTATGACAGAAAATAAGTGTGCAAAAATTAATAAGTAAGATCCTGAATGAAGAGGAGTATTAAAATCCTATACATTTAGTTTTCAATCTGGCAAGATATTTCCAAGGTTTGGATAGTGGATGTTCCAGCAGTGACTTGGGAAACTGTTTCTTCTGGCAATGAATTTAGCCACATGCTTATAATCATTTGAAGTAAACATTGCATAATGAACATAAGCACTGGCTTATAGTTAAGCGCATAATCAAGTAYATTTCCTAAACTAGGGTGGATTTAAACATGTTAACTGATTTCCTGAAGTAGGGGCCTACAGTCTAAAAACGAAGTATTTTGATTGCTTTCTGTTTTGACTCCTGGACCTTAATTTGAATTCAAAGATTTAAGTGGGCATGAGTATGTCATCTCTTATTTCACAAAAAATCACTCTCTTATCATTCCAATTGCCTTCACTGGGAAAATAACAATGATGCATCTTATTGATGCATTGTTTCAGATTTAATTGATTTAACTGTCATCTGATGAAAATATTGGTATCAAACTTACTGCTTAGCTGCATTTTGTTGACTAAAGACTGCAAAAGTTTGTTGACAGGAATGACCAGCACTTGCACTGGTAGCCTGTGAAATTTAAGAAGTTCAAAATTTTAGTTTACTTTGGACATTTGCCCAATACTGAGAACGAGTGAGTCTTTTTAGAATGAGAAATGGCCTGTAATTTTGCAAAGTAGAAAGGAGTTCAGATAAAGCTTCAGATGGATTAGGAAATTGGGAATGGACAGAAAAGTCAACAGAGGAACCTTTCTGATCCTAGGCTGATAGTTCTGCACTGACTAAAGTCTATGTAATTCTCTCCATTATTTCTGGATGAAGTGGCAGACAGGAAGACACCAGGAATGGAAAGATAAACTACTTGCAAGTGTACCCTACTGGGAAACATGGAATTTATGTTGTCCTTGGTAATTAATGGCTTATCTCACCTACCTAGTTCTACATTTCTTCAGCCTTTTTGTGGGAAGAAGGCTCAGGCAGTGATTTATTTTCCCTAAACTACAAATGGATATGTGCCTTGTACAATTCTTCCTGTGGACAGGATTCATTCTGGAAACTGAGTCAGTGTTGTCAGAAACTAATGCATTTGTAATCTGCAATATCAGCCATCAAAAAAGTAGTTCCTATCTGCCCACAACCTTAAGTTTATCTGCATAAACCTGGGCTTACTGGTTTCCTGCAAGAAAGAAACTGAGAGTGAAGTTAGTGGCAGAAGGCTACTGCAAGCAGCAGCAGAAGAGATTTATCTACTGACATCATAATAATCATCTTAATYAGCTGAAATTTAAATCAGTTGTGTTTAAATGAAAGCTGTTTTTTTTATCCTCTTAGATGTACATAACCTTCACGCTTCCTGAAAACTTCCAGAAGACCTGTCACAAAGCATTTCCTTCCAATCCTCTTTCTGCTTTTTCATTTTACTGTTATCTGGGGAGAAGGAGGGACTGTTTGTCCTTGTTACTTACATTTCTTGTCTTGTGTGTGATTTCAGTTCTTGGAAAAATAAAATGCTGTTTACCATGGAGCGGAGATAAATGTAGAAGTGTCACCTTACCTTTCTACATGGATGTTCTAGCTTTCTCATTTTACACAGCTTCTAGTACAGTTCCAGATTATTTGAATACAGCTGCCAATCACAATTAATCAGAAGAAATTACATGGTGATTTTGTACAGTGAACAAATGGACAAAAATGATACCAGAAAAAAAACATTTCATTTATACTTTGACTTCGACTTCCAGCTCTCATCTGTTGGGGTGAAAAGCCAGTTAGTGCACCAACTCACCATGCTACCTATATTTCTTCTCTTATCTTTGTCTTCATACCAATTTAAGTCTAAAAGTTACCTGACAATATTGTTGAAACACGGTCTCCCTTTATCCGGAAGCTGATTTAACTTTTTGTACAGGCCACTGATTTCATCATGTGGGTGACTGTGGTTGCAGAATAAGCTTAGATGATCTTTATCTTATGTCTTTTGGAAAACTTCAGGGTTAGTTGAGCAATCTTGCTACTGACTCAATTTTATATGTTTTATTAACCTCCAGAGCTTGTGTGGAAAGAGAAAAATACTTGATTMTTTTTTTCTTGGGCTGACTGATTTTGGAAAAGATCCTGTATCTTATTTGGCTTCTTGTTTGAAGGTTTTTTTTCTGCACCTTGTTTATTTTTATGCTATTGCCAACGATCCTAGAAGCATCATATGTAGGTAAAAGCTTGATATAATATTACTAAGGACTGTAAAAATTAATACATGTATCAAGATCTATAGCCCAACTGATCAGCTTCTAAATAGTAAAGCCAAAAAATTTTCTAAATGGCTGACACCATGTACTGTAGCCACTTTTTTATATGCTAATTACTAGTTTGTCATTTGAAAACATATTTCAAACTGTATTTCCAAGGTAGTGTAGCTCACTGAAAAACGTATGTACATGCTAGTTGAGACATAAATGGGAACTTGCTACCATAGTTGGCAAGCCATAAAGTAAATAACCACTGACATAAATATCAAATTATACTAACCGTACATCTGAAGGAGAGGAGAAAAGAAAGATTATTATGGGGTCCTATTTATAAGTCATRCACTTGAATGCTAGTCAGTGTATTTATCAGAAAGAGTCCCAGTCGGATTCAGGGTTTTACTGGAGCCCATTTTAGAAGTGAGGTAGGCAGCCAACGTTCACTGACGCTCAGGCTCTTTTATGCCTGGGTTTATGTTTTGGTTTTCATCTTTTCTATGTTTGTATTTGGTCAGTTGCTTCGGGCCAACAAAAGATGTATATTTTATTTGTTCAAATCCATATTCTAATCAATCATGGAATTCAAAATATGGAAGTTATGAAAGAATATGTTAAAAAGATAACATTCATTGGAAAAACATTTTCAAAATGTTGGAGGATATGCTATAATGATGAAATCAGAAATAGAAGAAGTTATTGAGATGTAATGGTACAAAATCCAAACATTGTGTGGCAGTTACGCTCTACTTAATGCAACCTACGATCTACAAATTTAGAAAAGAAATGACATTTCATTTCTAGCATACATGTTAAATTCCATTACATCTAACAAACATGCTGACAGTGTACTTTTCATTTCCTCATTCACAGAGAGACAATGTATTTAACCATTTTAATTGTTCAACATGAAGCAATGATGGGTACCAAACTAAAAAAAACCCAACCATCCAATTCTTCAGGAACATTTAAAATGCATGCAGTTGGTAACATTCTGTGTACATTAAAATAATTTTGAATGCTTTTTTCTTGTTTGTTACTTGTAAGAAAATATTTCTCTGAAAAATAAGACAAAGGTTACCAGTGTATTTTAATGAATAATATATAACTAACAAATGCTATTAAAATTATGCAAAAGGATGATCACAATGTACAGCTGGAGTACAAATGGTGATTTTACATTCAAATAGCTACATTTTGTATTTAGATCCAAATTTGTAAACTCCACCAAGGTCAATTTACTAGGTATTTAGCATTACATACATTATACTAATGTTATTCTTGTTTGAAATGGTAGATGCCTTATCTTAGATTCTGTTTGTAGACCTATTTGCACCTCTGTTAATTACAATAGAAGACATGCATATATTCATGAAGTGAATTTGACCTTAGATAGTAGGACTAGGAAACACCGCATCCTTAGTCAATTACTTAATTTTCATAAACAAAAGTGGATTCATCTTTTTATTGTTTATAGACATCCCTGAAGACCATGGTTTTGCCATTTCCTTGTTCACATGGGTTCTGGCTAATCAGGTCTAATGGCAATATTAGAAATGAAACAACTCCAGGGAATGATCTCCAGCACTGAAAGCTCGTAATATCAAATGGTGGGCTCTGTCCCACACTACTCATTGAGGTCATGATCTAGAAGTCTAAAAAGTTCATTTTTTCCTTCACTCTATTACTCCTATTCTTCTTCCTGAAACCAAACTGAATTCTATGTACTAGCAATTTTAGGATTCAAATAACACTTCTTTCCCACTAGATCAATAAACCTTGAGTGAATATCAGCCTTCTAGTGCCACTTTGTAAATTATTCTTTCGGGTCTATATTATAATTCCAAACATTCCAAGTATATTTTGCTAATGGTAASATCATTTTGTTGTTGTTGTTTCAGAAAATAATAAAATAAATAATCATTGGGAAAAACTTTTGTAATTAAATAGAATTGGCCAGATCTTCAGGTCATATAAATGCTTTTCACTCCAAGGAAGTTATCTTATGCTAGTTGTAGTTTAACTTTATGAAAAATAATCTAAAAGTTTGTCCTAATATTTTCAAAGTGTCCTGATTTTGGCTGGGATATATTCTGTTTGGTTCAAAAGATGGAAACAAAATGTGCATTGCTCAGTATAACAGCTCTGAGGGACAGATAAGCATGTCGATTACAGATTCTGCTCTTCAACTTACAGTTCTACACCCTTGATGATACAGTTCAAGAGCTATCTGTTGATTTGCCAGCAGAAGTGCACTAAAATGTAACAGTTCAATACATAGCCATCTTTACTTAATTTCAAGCTTTTTAATTGAATGTCAGTCAATTACACAGTTATAATCCATATCTTATTACAAATACAAAGTGCTATACACATGCATTTTAAATAGCACATTTTCTTAACTTAAACCATTTTCCTTTTTAAAAATCACTGCAACTAAGCAATCAATTGTCATTATGGTAACAGCCACAAAACATTTATTACTTAATGTGATTATTTGTAAATTTAAAAAAAAAAAAMCAACCCTCCTAGCTTATTTTCTATTAAACCAACGTTTTCCAACATTAAATAGTTTTTCAGGGTAAAGTGTTTCTCACCTTCTCATATAAATAAGATTTTTTTAATGTTACCTCATAGGTTTTAAGTATTTTCCAAAAACTAATTAGACTCACAATAGCTCAGCAATCTCATTTACTCTTAACCTCACCTTTTCCACCTTGATCCATGTCCTATTTTCTTCTTCTTAGCTGCTTTGTATAGTGACTATAAGGATACTAATTTTCAGTGAGTTTTCAGCTTTCTTCTGAAAGCTGAGAAAATTGTGGTCAATCTAATATCCTCTGACAAGGAATCTGAAATCTTTTGTTCTGTTTCTTGAATTAGCCTATATTCTTCTCCCATGAGCTTTGTTTTTCAGATTGATAGATTCATGATTAATACAAAAGCGAGAACTGAGGATGACAGTCTCCTCACAGAGAAATATACTCTGCAGTACGTAGGAAAAACATTTCTTACAGGACTTTCACATTTAGGTTAGAGACGACATCTAGGACCACATCTTTGGCCTGGCAGTTTAAAGGTTACCAATAATCAGAGTTTGTTTTACTTATATCGAAGTAATATAAATTTCAGTAATTCATTCAGGCAGTTTTCAGTGAAAAGGCCAGGGCCTAATCATAATACAGCAGGCTAGGGTACAGCTTTATAGTCAGTCTCATGTGGAAAAAGGCCTTTTTCAAAATTTTGAACTATTCAGTCATTCTATGATTTGGCATTCTATGACTGAATGCCAGGTGATCCAAATGGACTGTTTTGGTGGTCTAGTTAGCTTGAGAATCCCTCAGTATAAGGTAGTAAGTTGGAAGATGATAGCTTTAGCAAAATTTAACAGAATATTCTCTTCTCACATCATCTTCTGTCTTGATGGAATCTGAATTTGTACAACAGCTCTATCCTAAGAGCTGATTCCTGTGAGACACTGAGAAAGGTAAAGCTGAGAATGTTACACACATTAGAGATAAATAAACAGCATGATGGAACTGTTGACATCAGAGATTATGGACTCTCACAGTTATTCCCCAATGAAAATATTCCTGCCAATATAGGTGTTTATATTAAGGATGTTTGTCAATAGAATTTTTGAGAAAGTCCTCAGAACAGCAGAATTAAAAGGAAAAAATATTATATAGACATTATATGCGTTCCTTARATTTTCCTTGTATCCATCAACTAATTAAGGAATGGGGGGATTATGGTTCCCTTAGAAAATCAAACACAAAATTCTATTGATGTTTTTTAATATTGAATAGACACTATGAAGCATTAAGGAATTTATGTCCATATTACATTTTTAGTCTGCTTTATGGAATATTTGAGATGTGTATACAACATCCCACTATTTGTTTGTAGTAGTCAATTTAAACTATTTCAGGGAACATATGCATTATATATGAAACACTTAAAGTTCCAGCTGAATAAACACTCAAGTTTCCCATCAACTTCAAAGGTCTACAGATAAACTTTGTGCACAATTCAAAGTGAAAAATGTGTATTACATGCATCTGACCTTTTTCATTTAAAATGCTCTTCTGCCTTATCTAAATTACATATGAAGTTTTGCATCTTTCTGTATTAAATAATTGTACGTGGAGGGATGAAGAGCTTCATACATAATATTTCCCCACAATGTATATTAATGGGCACTCAGACAGTTTTTATTATCAACACTTATTGTACCAAGTGTGAGTTCATGTGTCATGAACTCAGAAGCGTTTCAGAATACATGGCTAGTAAACCTGTTGTGAATGCCCATTAATACTGTTGGGGGAGGGGTGAAATATTATGATACCTAGATGTTCTAGGGGAGATATACAGAGTTTAATATCAGGGTATGGATAATTTTTTTTTGCGATAAAATCCAATTATATTCTTAAAGAATTATTTTTTAATGATCATGTTTTTGTCAACTATAGCTAAAATGTGGCCTTAAGTTGTTAAATGAAACAGTTAAGCTGCTAAATGAAAGCACATTCACTTGCTGCAAGTACTCATTTAGAAACAAATCAGCATGAATTAAAACCATATAAGTAAGAAATAGTTGTCTGACATAGGAAACTGTTAAAGTGAAGTTCTGGTGGATATTGCTGATTATGCTGAAGTCAAAATAATTAATTTTCTTCTTTGTTAAAGTAATGTGGTTTCATTCAAAATAAACTGCACGGGCTAATCATTCTGAAAGTAAATGGGCAGAATTTAGAAATATACTCTCAGAGAGAAGAATGATTTTATTCTGCTTTACATTAATATAAAAACAATTTCACAACATGGGGAAAAAGTTAATCCACACTCCTATTAACACTTCACCCATGAAATCAAATCATAGCATTTGATCTTGCTCTCACTGAATTCAGTGTATTGAATTTAATAGAAAGACAACCTCATCACAGCTAAGTCCAGCACTGGCCCTGCTGCCCTAATTAGGCTTTAACAATATTAGTTTCTTTTTTCCCTCAYCTTTTTACTTCATTTCCCTTGACTGGACTACAATTTCACCAAAATGTAGCAGACTAATCATTAACGGGCAGCGACATATACACTGAAACTTTAAATTGATGATTGCAGCAGTAGAATACCAGAAATTTATAGAAGCATAACCGTTTCTTCTGCTGGGTGTGTGATAATTGTTTTTCTGCTCATTTACATCCAAAAGTAATTAAACTCTAGAACAAAACTATGTACTGTAGTATTGGTGCAAAGTCTGCTGTTTGGAGGTTATGCAGAGATTCCATGAAAACATCCCGTGGGAACTGTTGCTCATTTGCCTTGTCACTTCCTAAAAATTCGCAGAAACATACCCTTGAAAGAATCTGGTCACACAAAATGTGGCCTAAGGGCTTCTCCTTTCTGTTTTCCCCAGTGGAGTTCTGCAGCTGATGCGATAAAAACTGTTCTACATAAATAATTTTTTGAGTTTATGTTTCCTGAAAAATTTATTTGGCTTATGGAAATAAACCATCTTTATCATTCAGTGGGAAAATTTCCTTGTCTTTCCTTCCAGATCTGGTTTCTCGATACAAACGCAGTGGTGTTACAGTGCACATAAAGGTGTATAATAAATGTTGGCAACTGTAATGATCTTCTGAATCTTCTTCAGACAGTTGTAGTTAAAGCCATGCATTAAAAATGCATGTCGTAGTAATGTAAGAAAATTATTACAGCAAACTTCGCTTTCCCTGGATATTACAACTTACATATAAATAAATACAACTTCAAAGCTGAGAAATTTTCTTTCTCATGACATTTCTTACTAAAGTCTCATAGTGTTCTATGGTCACGTGTCCCTTTTGCTGTTAGAGAGGTAATGGATAGCTGTTGTTTTCTTGTACTTTTGGTACTGTGAAAAAAAGTTATGAGATAACAACATAGCTAGTACTTTTCACATTGAAAATAAGCTAATTAATCACTGTAGTGGGCAGAGAAAAGCTAACTCCCTCTCTCATTTAGTCTTTTGAAACTCATTGATTTACATGGTGAGGCATGAGTATAGCTGACAGCAGTATTAAGCCCTTCATTTCTTCATACTTTGTACATGCTTGCCTCGCTTGCTTGCTTCTTTAGTTAGGAAATGCTTTGATATAAATAAACTTTAGTTCTGATTTTGCAATCACTTACACACTTGCATGACAGTTTCCTGAATCAGACCTATATCTGCTTAGGATACCAAGAACTGCATTTTATGTAGCATGAGATTTATCTTATTGAGAAATTTTGCATGAATTTTGTTGAATCCCATTTTCTGAAGTTTCTGATACATGTACTTAAATATTTTCTTTATCTCTCTTTATTTTCTCCTATTTTTTTTCCAGATTTTTTTGGGTTTGTTTATTTTTTGGTAATATCTTGCTTAAGCTTACAATGTTACAGGTGATGCTAACATCTAATTTATGTTTGTTCACTTTGCCTTATGGTCACGGCAGTTTTTCTTGAATATTTGGAAGGACCTCTTGTGAGTACAACACAGAAGGACCATCTTTATGTAATTTCTATAGACTGTGTAGTACAATAATATCTTTAACTGTTATTACAATATAAATAAATAAAAAGAGAAAGAATAAGCTTGTATCACTTTTAGATACAATCAGTTATTACATCTATAAAAACATAAACAGCCATAAATAAATTAAGATAAATGCAAAATAACCATCTGTTAGGAAGTTAGTTCAAGTCAAAACACTTAAAACCTGGCACTGTAGATGTATTCATATAAATATGTATTTAGGCATTTAAATATCTAGCCTCATGTACAGATGTTCTGATTCACTGTAGCCTTCATTTGGGAACAGGTAAGGGCTCAGGATCGGCCCACTTGGGTAGCTGCTGAAAATTGGATTCAGGTGCTAAATTTTGGGTGTCTCTGAAAACATTGGCACAAGTTCATAGTCTAACAAAAGGTCTGTCTTACAGCTTCTTCTTTGCCAAATCATAAGCACAGAGGTCAAAAGAGCCTTTCTCCATGAGTAACTAATTTGATAATTAGGTGAAAACTCCCTGATCATGAAAGATGTAGATTTGATACCACATAGGCTGAATGATGCTGGACGTGTTTCCTGCTTCCCGAGAGGGTGCTTCACCACTAGGTTTTCAAACGATAAAATCTAAGGCAGCCACTGCTGCCCTTGCTCATCTTTTTGGCCTGCCTTCCTAAGAATACAAGACTTAATGGGTCACAAGGTTATTCTGTTGTGTAAGATTCCCTCCCTCCCCCCCAAACTCCCATAACTTTTAAACTCACTGTCCAAATTCAATCAAACTGGAAAAAGAGTTTCTGGAAAAATAAGCACCCGGGTAGAGGGGAGGGATCCAAATTCATGCCCATGGTGAGAGAAAGGTTGGTAGGGTATACAACATATACAAGGTGTCAGAACAGGTCTTAGCTTATACTATCTTTTAGCTGATAAACTTGTGCGAAACGAATTATTATCATAAAGAGGTGTAGCACAAAACCAGCACACATCCATGGGAAACAGGTATCATTACTGTTTTGCGGCACAACTAGCTTTTCAAAAAATCACTCAGTCTCACCCAGAAGGAATGGCAGTAGATAGCTACCCTCAGGAAAACTTCTGGGCTGTAGCTCCAGGGTGGATGCAAACATTTGAGTCTCAGAGAAAAGCAAGATTTTAGACACTGTTCTTGCTGTTCCCCGCTGGCTACCTCTGTGAGACTCAGTGATCAGCCTTTCACTCACTTGGACACTGTTCTTGGGAAAGTAACTCCTACTTTATGCCATGAGGTAAGTCTAGTGCAGCCCTACCAATTCTCCTGCAGAGCCCACATGACAGATATTAAGTGTTGCAATTCCTAACTTGGTCTGAAATTTCCATTCTGACTGTAAGAGATTTATACCATTACGTTGTCTCCTGCCCTGTGTCTCTAATTCTGCCTGACTGTTTTCACAGTTGTCTTCCACGGATATGTGAAGTTAAGTCAGTCTGTTAGCTGAAAATTGTGAGTGCTATTATTGTTTCTCTCCTATAAAATCAAGTTCTTATCTTATTGTACCATTTCCCCTACAGAGCTAGAACCATAACCCCTGTTTAAGCCAATATGAGCTGCTAAATATGGATATATTACAATAGTGAGGATATGTAAATAAACTGATATTAGCCTGACTTCTTCCATGACTTCTGAGGATTCAGTGACAGTGGTTATAATCTCTGCCAGACAACTATCAGCAGTTTCAGGAGCTGTTGAGGCAGATGGCTGAGGCACTAGATCTGATAACAAGCATGCCTAAAATGACTTATTGACTCTTCAGCATTTTTTTATATTAAGTAGAGAGGAAAACTTATGTCTCTCTAAAATGAGGATATTACTAAACCAGCAAGAGATCTCTGGATGGCTCTATTTTTTATTCATATGATTAAAAGGAAGGAAGAGAAGAGAAGAGGAGAGGTCTCAAGCAGTGGGAGGCTGTTGGTACCTCTCCTCTCATGGACTAGTAACAGCTTCAGTTCATCTCCTCCATCTTAAAAAGTCAATACTTAAGCTGATAGCACACATTCCTGCAGGAGCCCTATGCTTACATTAATAAGGTTGACATTCCCTTCTAATCATTTCCCAAAGTAAACTTGTAAGTAGGTGAGATTCTTACTCAGAACTGTAAAGCAAAGATATTGGGTCCCAGCTACAGACATGCAGATAAGCCTATCTACCTTTTCACCATGTTTTGCTACAAAAATGACAGTGGAAACTCAACAGGCTCAGATATAACATGTAGATCAGCATCCAGTGGGATACTTTAGATTGCGCCATGGAATAACTATGCTAATCCATAATGCATATATTCATATAAATTAGAACCTTTATGGAGCATACTTAAGAAAATTAACTAGCCAAAGGAATGTCCTTGGCTTCCCTTCCTCCACTTTCAGCCTTTGGTTTTTTTTATCTTCTACTCCTCCCATGTCCACATTCTTGTCCCTGGGACAAGAATTGTCTATTTTACTTATCAATCAAGCACCCAATAAACTTTGGCTGTGCTAGGACAAGTAATTCAGGAAGACTTTTCCAGATATCACTATTCAGTGACGAAATTTCTTGGTGACTCATCACGAATTTGCTCACATGAATTTATGGAGACTAGTATATGTTATTCTTTTCCCTTAAAATAACATCCCATAATTTCCTTCAAAAGCCATCATTCTGCACTAGCTGCTGTTGTCCAAAAATGCTCAGTGATATTTTTCTGAAGCAGAGTTTCCTGTTACTCTTGAGGTAGTGCTTCCACAGGTACCAGTTCAGCACTGCAGCTGCAGAGTTGGATTAGAGACCTGTAAACTCACTGCAGCCATTAGCATTAAACAATGTAGGAGGTGAAACAGCCATCTGTGGCCTGCTGGAGAGAGGCGATAAAGGAATTTTGTGAGGTGTTACTTCTCCCTTTCTTCTGGAGGCTGACCCTACCCACTGAGCAACAAGCATTCCAGGAAAACTGCAAGAGAATATTACTCTTGAAATATGTCCCACTTTTAGATATTAGTCATGCTGTCTTCCACGTTATCTTTTCAATGTGTCCCAAATTTATCTAAAAAAACCCCTCATGACTTTCCTTCATAGGAATGGCCATTTCATTGTTATTAATATAAAGCTAGTTATAAGGTGTGCATGTACTCTCAGATTACCCAAGTGTGAGAAAGCATATTTAAGTTGCCAGGGAAGAATTTTCCTTTTTACTTTTGTTCTTCATTATAACACATGAAAATGCCAACTTACAAATATTCAAGCACATTGTGCTCTGCCGTGCTATTTAAGTGTTTTCTTGGCTGTTAGTTATAAACTTTTAGGCTACCCTGATTTGACCAAGAGCATTCAGCCATATCACTTACTTCTTCTCCTGTCTCTTCCTCCCTGTCCTGACATGCATGTGTGTGTGTGTGTGTGTRTGTATGTGAGCTGTTTTCCTTCTGAAGCTGAATGGTCGTAGGCTTGTCAGGCGCTAGGGCTGGAAGGGCTGTAAGATGAGTGAATGATGAATGAAAAATTAAGATTGCAATTACAAAATGTAGCATGCTTTAGCTACATGTTGGAGAACGTAAGTGGTCATATTTGCCAGGATTGGCTGGAGAATAACAAATTACAAAATTTCTAATCCTGTGCCTTAAGGCTCTGGCACAGCGACGTGTCAGGATGGCAAACGCTCAAATGACCACTGCAAGGGAGATGAACTTACTGTAACTAGTACAATGCCATCAGCCTATAGACACATGATATTTGCAGCCGTTTAGGACAAGCAAATACAAATTCACCTGAGAAGCAAAGATTCTTTTTCAAGCTATACTGTTCAGGTTCACTGCTTTTGTAATGAAGTAAAAGGGTATTAAGAAAAGTATTACAAACTGAACTAGAAGTGCTGCATTGTTAGCAACTGGATGTTTGCTACACAATGGCACCTGTACAGATGTCATAAAGGTATTACTGGAGTTAACTAGGGTCCAATTTACCCTGCTGAGCATGTCATGTATGCTGTTTGCACACAGAAAACCCATTTTTGCTTCCACGCATAGTCCCAGAATAGGTAAGTTTAAAGGTCTTTTTCAGTAAATGTGTAAAAACAAGTATGGCCTTAAGAGATTATGTGCTTATGGATAATTGCAATTCTTCAGGTGTAAGCAATATAAGAAATAGCAGCATTTTTTTCCCTATATGCATACATGCCAATAGAAAAATTGTATCATGGACACTGTAAGTCATAAAAATATGTTCTTAATTCTTCCTCTGATAGGACCTATGATTGCTTTTTATTTTTTCAAAAAAATACTATCTGGAATGGGAAAAAAAGATTCTGTGTTAACAATTTTTACTGGAAAAACACCATTTTCTTAAAATAATGAACAAAAGTAATAAAGCATAATAAAATAAATAAATATTTTTATATATTAAAATAATTTTCTCTTAAAATATTGTAATATATATGAATAATAGTTTTATCTCAAAAAAACTGCTGACCATTTCCCATCCTCTTGTTTTTATACACACCTGTTGTTGTGCAGTTGCTTCTTTGTTCTTTGTAACGAACAATTGTATTTAGGCATCACTAAAATGCTTGTGTTTTAATAACTGAACACTGCAATCCCTTTGTAAAAAACTTAGGAGTACATTTTAAAAAACATAGTCTAGATTCTATGATACCTATGGTGGCATAGTAAAGAATGATTTTATATTGGATAGTAAAGGAAGTAATCTTATAAAAGTTGCATAAGTGGCGAAACAAAAGGTTTTGCTGTGTATTGCAAGAGTGTATCAGTCTGCTAAATCTCAGTAAGTGGTCTAAGTACCGGGTCAGCTTACTGGAAAAATGTGTAAATATCTTCTGTCCTTGTACATACCTACTGATGTTATCAACAGTATAGTTACTGTTAACTGCCATTGCAGTTCAGTTTCTTTCTGTTTTTTTCAAATTAGTGAAGTGGTTCTTCTTAGACAAATGAAAATAACAGACAATTCAGGAGCTCAACGTATCAGCATGCTCTACTATTTGAGTCCCTGCAGTCTTGATGGCAAGCTAGACAAATAAACAGTTGTACCTGAGATGGTTGACTTTTAGTAACCATGGAGATGGGCTATGCAGTTTCACAACATGCCACCAACCAACCTCCCTTTCACGGATTTATCTTAGGAGAAATACATGTTCAGAGAAATACATGGTTCCTCAGTTCGTTTAATATCAGTATAAAGTGCTAAAGAGTTCTCTAAAGGAAGATATTTAAATGCCAATATTTAAAATAACATTTTAAAAATTAGCTTAGGTCAGAACAAGATTTGAAGAACTCAGTACGCTATACTGGAGAGCTCTCTTATCCCTATTCCTCAAATCACTTTTCCTTCAGCTTAGTACTTAATAATTTAAAATGACACAAAAAAGATGCAACGATTAAGTGTTTGGGATGACCATCTGCTGTACTTTCTTTTTGTTCAGCTGTAGCTTCATGCTAGTGGTAGTATGTCCTTACTAAACTGTGCCACAGTATACAGAAGTGCCTTCTTGACATATCAACATACTGTCTCTTCAAGCATCACTTCAGAAGACTGAAGTGATGTACAAGAAAAGTAAGTTTCTATGACCTGAGATATTGGCTTTTTTGCATGTGACTTTATTTCCCCCATCTACAAGAAGGGCCGGAAGGAGGATTCAGGGAACTACAGGCCTGTCAGTCTGACTTCGATGCCAGGGAAGGTTATGGAGCAGATCATCTTGAGTGCCATCACAAAGCACATACAGGACAACCAGGTGATCAGGCCCAGTCAGCATAAGTTTATGAAAGGCAGGTCCTGCTTGAATAACCTGATCTCCTTCTGTGAGAAGGTGACCTGCTTAGTGGAAGAGGGAAAGGCTGTGGATGTTGTCTACCTAGGCTTTAGTAAAGCCTTTGACACCGTTTCCCACAGCATTCTCCTGGAGAAACTGGCTGCCTATGGCTTGGACGGGCGTACTCTTCACTGGGTAAAAACTGTCTGGGTAGCCGGGCCCAGAATGTTGTGGTGAATGGAGTCAAATCCGGTTGGCAGCCGATCACAAGCGGTGTTCCCCAGGGCTCAGTTTTGAGGCCAGTTCTGTTTAATATCTTTATCAATGATCTGGACGAGGGGATCAAGTGCACCCTCAGTAAGTTTGCAGATGACACCAAGTTGGACAGGAGTGTTGATCTGCCTGAGGGTAGGAAGGCTCTGCAGAGGGATCTGGACAGGCTGGATCGATGGGCCGAGGCCAATTGYATGAGGTTCAACAAGRCCAAGTGCCRGGTCCTGCACTTTGGTCACRACAACCCCAGGCAMCGCTACAGGCTTGGGGAAGAGTGGCTGGAAAGCTGCCTGGCAGAAAAGGACCTGGGGGTGCTGGTCGACAGCCGGCTGAACATGAGCCGGCAGTGTGCCCAGGTGGCCAAGAAGGCCAACAGCATCCTGGCCTGTATCAGGAATAGTGTGGCCAGCAGGAGTAGGGAGGTGATCGTGCCCCTGTACTGGGCACTGGTGAGGCYGCACCTCGAATMCTGTGTTCAGTTTTGGGCCCCTCACTACAAGAAGGACATTGAGGTGCTGGAGCGTGTCCAGAGAAGGGCGACGAGGCTGGTGAAGGGTCTGGAGCACAGGTCTTATGAGGAGCGGCTGAGGGAGCTGGGGTTGTTTAGCCTGGAGAAGAGGAGGCTGAGAGGAGACCTTATCACTCTCTACAACTACCTGAAAGGAGGTTGTAGTGAGGTGGGTGTTGGTCTCTTCTTCCAAGTAACAAGTGATAGGACAGGAGGAAATGGCCTCAAGTGGCGCCAGGGGAGGTTTAGATTAGATATTAGGAAAAATTTCTTCACCGAAAGGGTAGTCAAGCGTTGGAACAGGCTGCCCAGGGAAGTGGTGGAGTCACCACCCCTGGAGGTATTTAAAAGATGTGTGGATGTGGTGCTTAGGGACACAGTTTAGTGGTGGACTGGGCAGTGTTAGGTTAAAGGTTGGACTCGATGATCTTAAAGGTCTTTTCCAACCTAAATGATTCTGTAACTCTATGATTCTGTGATTCCCAAAGCATTACAGCTTTCCTTATGAAACTAACTTTGATGTGAGATCTCAGGCATTCAGCACATTGGGCTGGATGCTGTTGGGCCTCTTGCTTTCTTCATACTTGGGACCCTTTTAAGTAACAGGTCAAGCAACAAAATGTACAAGTGTAATTTAGACAAAAAGAAGGGTGAATGTTTTCCAGTTAGAGTCACTAATGAAATAGTTTTTCTTATGCACTTATCTTTCTTCACACTTAATGCAGGGAAAAGGTTGAAAAAGTAAGAGACAGTTTTGTGAGAGATTCCTGAAGCTTTAAAAACAAAAAAAAAAAATCAGTCTGCATGTGGTGTATGTGCAGTTCCTATATTGCTTTCAAAGGCCTCAACTTTCACAATTCAAAAACTGTGAATCTGCAGAAACACCACACCTAGAAGACACAATTTTCTTTCTTTTTTATCTGTTTTACATTCTTGTAAGTAAAGACTACACATTATAATACATTTTAGTTGTATAAAAATTGGCTTTTTTATGTTTGCTTGAAAAGCTGTTGTAAATTCAAATGTACACTTTTCTTAATGTAAAATGAATAACTGTTAACTATCTTTTGATAAGTATTTACTTTTATATTGTTCCTGTTCTTCATAAAAAGAATGCAAATTCATATCTTGGAAAGGTAATTTTTATTTATTTTTTTTGTCTACCATATGCATTGATCCAACTGGAAAAACTCAGAAAGAAACAGTAGTCAGATTACTCAATTTACTTTAAAAAAATATATATTACAAAAATTTAAAGAGACACTAGAAGGAGATACCCTTATAGCACAGATGTCTGGGGGATCAGGGTGTTCCTTTCTGTCTGGCTTGAGGATAAAATAGTACATTCCACTTTCAGTGCTAGCTGTCCTTTAAACTGAATAAATTCTGTCCTTGTCCCACAGCAATGAAAGAAATCTTGGCAAATCCACAAAGTCATTCATAGCTTTCATCTCCTTGTCCCTTCTCAGATCACTTCTAAAACACCTTCAGTTGACTTCGAGTTCTTGCTTATTTCACTTCATTAGGGAACAGAAAAACTAGAAAACTGGTAACTTCAGACATATCCAACACCTTATAGGCATACCTAACAACTTGCTCCCATAAATTTGATGGGAAATTTTTAATGTATTGACCTATTTTTATATGGTTGCATTCCAATGACAATAAATGGCTCACCCTTCTGTCACAAAGTTATGAAAGCAGTCACTGAAGTCATTCAGTTGTCAATGAAATTTTTGATGGGCAAGGTATACCAAATAGGGTCGTTAAATGGTAATGATTTTGAACAGTGAATTTAGACAGAAAAAATTCCATTAGTACATGACAGATGTACAAACACATCAACAGTTATTAACACAAAGTAATGAATTACCGAGCTTTTTGCTTGTAAAGAAAAACCTGGGGCTTTCCCTCAAAAGCATTTTGGTTACATTAATAAAAATCTTCCAATGGGGGAAGGAGGATGGATTGTCAAGCATCTTGAGTTTAAGTATGAATAAACTCAATGTTAAAAATTGGCTTTTGTAGGATTATGTTTCATACTGAAATCAGTGATCTTTAAAGCATTTTGGGACTTCCAGCTTCATCACTTTGAATTACGTTAAAAAATAAATTATGTTTATTCCACACACATACAAAGAATTGTTTTTCCATGGTTTTAATTCCTTTTGCATTAATTATGCTATATTTGGATGAGAAATTAATGTGATGAAAAAATGTATTTCATATCAGTCCAGCAAACTATGCAAATTTTGCACACACAAACATGATTTCCAGCTAAAAAACAGTATTTACTTTGTACTAGCTTATATACATCCAAAACAACTGGGAGAACATCAGATTCACATAAGTGGTGCAACTCTTGTTGCACTTTAAGCATGATTTGTGACCTAATATATTATTTTGCAACAGTTAACGGTGTACCAAGGCCACAGAGATCTCAGCCTCTGGTTTCTGTTCCCCTGTTGAGCATGCTGTTTATCTAAGATTATTTAATACTACTTTGTTTGATATTGATCAGTAGCACAAACATAGGCAAACTTCAAAGTCTAAATTCACTGGAGAAGTTTAAGTACTTATAGAGGAAAAAAACCCACAATAATATTATCTTATTTTTAGCCTCATTGGTCAAATATGTTTTCTGATATGATTTGTTTCAAAATCTGTGATTTCTTTTTCATTTTTGTACTTCTGTTTAAAAGAAAAAAAAATTTAAAAAAGACTGGGCTTAGAAAGGATTATATCTGATGTTTCTAACATTTCCTGGAAATGGAAAACTGTGATAACAGCTGCTGTCTTGGCTCATTTTCAGTTGGGTTTTTTGGTTTGTTGGTTTTGGTTTTGTTTTTTTTTCATACTGCAGCAATTTACAAGTAGTTACAGCTATCTCTAGTAGGCTTACATCATTAGTAAAACATCGTAAGTCAGTCAAATGTTTCCTTTCCAATCAGAGCACTTCCTCCACTTACTGAATTGTTGACTTTCTGAATAGTATTTATAGTAACAGCACTTACATTTTAAAATAAATGCTAATTTATGAAATAACTAAAAGCTAGCTGCATATGGAAGATAACTATAGAAAGAATCTATATTTTATGCTAAAGCAAAATGCTTTCAATGAGAATTAAGAAAATCTTGGAAGCATCTTATTTAGATAGATAATACCTAGCTGATTTATATCAAAAGTATAAAATTGTTTTTTTCTAAGACCTATGATGAGCAGAAATATCTCTATATTACTATTCTTTTTAAATTCCAAGCATACATGCTTTCTTCTTGGATTGAAACATTCTCCTGCAGTCTCTGCAGTACTGTAGCATTGTAAAGTGATAAACACTCAGCACTAGTGATGAAAAATAGAACAAAGAGCCAAGTAAAGCAAGAGACAGGGAACTCTAGGTGTTGATAGTGTCAAAAAACAGGTCTGTGCATATTCAAAGCTTTGGCCTCCTTAAGGTATGTTAGTACTTTCAGCTTTAATGTTTTAAAGTGCTTTGAAAGATACATGTTAATTTTTTAAAAAATTATGTTTTCATAGTTCAAGTCAGGGTGTTAATGAAATTTTTATTAATTTTTCAACCAAATCTGTGCCTCTTTCTTTGGTATATGATTAAGCTTCCAAAAGCAATGTTATATACGCGGGTTAGAATCTGTTACTATGCCAAAAGGTTAGGTTTGGTTTGTATCAAAGCAGATAATAATTCTCCCTATGAAGTTTGCAACTTCAGCAAATCCTCCTTCACCAAATACGTTTTAATATTTAAGGACTAGCACTTCCCTTCATCACATTTGAAATGGCTGGTGAAAAGCTCTGCCAGCTCAAGGGGATCTCTGCACCATTTCTCGTTCTGGGATTACTCTGCGCTGATCAACTGCAGATATTTCACCCCGAGCAACTTGACCTAACTTTGAAAATGGAACTGACTTTGAGCAGGGAATTTAGACCAAATGGCTCCAGAGGTTCCTTCCAACATAAATTACCCTATGAGCCCTTTCCAGTGCTCTAGCTTTGTGACCAGCCTGCGTGAGGCCAGTTTGCGCTTCTGTGTGCACATCATCTAGAAGTGTCCTAAGAAACATTTAAAACTGGTGTTCACGTTGCTCTGAGCCTTCAGGAATGGAACACGGGGGTTTCTGTCTGGGTTAGTAATGACCAGAAGTCGTAACCTCCTGGTGGCTCTTCCTTCACCTGAGTGAAATGAACTGGCAATGTCTGTTTCTCAGCAGACAGGAGGGTTTTAGAGTCTTACCCTGTGACTTTTCACAGACTTTCAATTAAATGAACAGGGAGACGGAACTACCTCATCCTTCCTGGAGCTGATAATTTCAAAGCACAGGTCTGAGTCACAGTGAAAGGAGCAATGCAGAAGAGCCCTCCTCCCTCCCGCCGCACTGACTCATCAGGAGCTTTCATTTTTCACTCCAGTTAGGAAGCCAACATCTTTTATGACAATTAAACTATCCTAACAAGAGAACTTTGAAAAATTAATTAAGCTCTGAACTGTACCTAAGCAGTGAATTTATGCATCTGAATCCTGACATAGATGCATGTCAATCTACAGCTGAAATCAGCTTCTATTTATTTCTTGGTATTGATGCTGACTCCTAGAAGGAAAAAAGTCCTGAAATTTTCCACAAAATATTTTAATGCTAGTTTGTACTGCTTAAATGTATATTGTTCTGTGACAGGCTTTTCTGCAGAAATACAATTGCGTACTGAGAAATATATCTGCACTTTACAATCCCATCACTGTTGTTTTTTTGAAGTAAAAATCTTATTCAGTTAAGTGGTTAACATGTTGGATTACTGTAATCATTTTAATTGCTGAAAATACCTGTTGGTTTGACTAGGATGAACTGAGCAGCTTCAAAATTATTTTCACCATAGCTACATTTTACCATAAATAGTACTTTCATCATCTACAATAAAAAGGCAAAAAGCATGATTTGTGACTGATCCCTTCCATGACTTGGAGCAAGGCACTTTACCTTTCAGTATCTCTGTTTCTCAAGATTAAAAAAGAGAGGTATGATACCTATCTTTCCAAGTAGTTTTAATGACTTGTGTACAAAAAAACCCCAAAACCATGATACAAGAGCTCTYCATTGTTAACTAGTAATAGGTCAAAAAATTCTGCTAGGACCCACTTCTTCCAAGACAACAAGCTGAAATATACATGTGTGTAAATATGCACTTAAAAGTTCAACGGTAAAGAATAAAGGAATGGCTTTTGAGTTACACTTTGATTAAAAACATTGCTTAAGCTGGGGACATGGGGCTTCCTTCAGAGTCTCTTCAGAAATCTCTTTTAAATATTATTCTGTCCTCCAACACTAAGCATTCCTCAGATATTTAACATTTGGGGAAATTCTACGACATCCCTACAACAACAGGTGTATAAAAACTCTGGTTTTAATTTGTCTTTTCCGTGAAGCAGGACAGTGGGAACAGCCACCACCAGGAGTGAGCTCTGGTATCTGTGAGATACTTACAGAGAGGTACTTTGACATAGTCGGGGGATTGAAAAACCCTCTTTTTGAGCTCTGCCCTGCCTTGAAGTGAAATCTAATAAACTGAAGGAATGTCTCGGACGTTTTCAGATGCTAACAAACGTCCAGAGATAAGAATAGATCTGAGTAAGCTTTAAGGGTTGGTTTACCTTTCTCATCCACTCCAGGACTTCAAAACTGCTGTATCAAGCTCTTAATGCATTGAGAGAAACTTGCTTGTCCTTCTTTAATGCAATACAATTTTATATTTGTAGCATTACCCTACTGAAATTTTATAATGAAATGAGTTGGAATACAAGTAACACTAGAATTTCTTTAATATCCTGAATCATTAATAGAAGCATGTCTAGACTCAAATACAAACCATGTTTTAAAACAAAATTCAGATCCTCCTCCATTCGCTGCCAACCGCTGAGTTCAGTCCCTGAGGGTCTGAGCAGGGTTTCCTCAGCTGGCATTGGCAGGGCTGACGGCASGGCAGGGAGTGCCACTCCTGGGCTTGATGTGCGGCGTGATTTCATCAGCTAGCGCAGGTCTTGACAGGTGCAAAGCCTTTCACTTCACTTTAAGGACCCTTGGTGCATGATGCGGGAGACTGGGAAATAACTTCTTGATCCAGGAAGGGAAAATGAGATATTTTCCTGATTGTAATCCTCTAGATCTGTTAGTATTCCTTCAATGTGTTTCTTCTAAACACAGAAATAACATTTGCTCTGAAAAGAGTTCTTGACGCATGATGAATTTGCCAGACATTTTACGTTGAGACAAAGATATGACAAATGTGCTTCCTAGCATTTTCATGTTGGTTTATTCTCCCTCACAAAGGACAACTTCATAAAGAGCTTGAATCAGATCCATGTTCACACTTTACATATGCAACATTTTTGTGGATGACAAAGTTGGCTTCTCATGCAAACTAACTTGGAAATAGAGTCAAACCAGAGAAGGGCATGCTGAGACCGCTACACTTCAATAGCTATTTTTTTCCAACTAATCATCATTATGACTAGATATTTACCCTTAGGTGCATTGGGAAGATCATTCTGACTCATCCATTTAGTGGATGTTGTCCTGTTGGGTTAATGATTATCTTTTTTGTCTGAAAGATTTGTTAATTCTTATAACTGCATAGGATACTTATTTTAGTACTTACCAGGTGACCTCGATGCTGACATAACCTTTCTGGTATTGTTGGTTGTAGCTTGTGTCATGACATTAATGTGAATTATGGCTGTCTTGAGGATACAAACCTTCATATAGCACAGATGGTCTGTAGGAAAAAAAAATTGTAATGACAGTCTGCACATCACACATTCAGTCTTCTCCTGCAGACTATTCCCTTTATCATTGCTTCATTCTCTTAGACACCTTTTAATCAAGCATCTAAGGCATCATTTATTATACAGACTATGCTCTATAATAAAGACTGTAACATGGGATTCTGGAAAATACCTCTGCTACCAGCATTATCACGGCATCTTGTTGGCCTCCTCCAAACGTGCTTAGCAATGTATCACCATTACTTCCAGAGAGCTGATTTTTTTACTACTTCTTTGAAAGAACGATGAAAGCTGTGTAAGCTCATTAGCAGAGCATGTGTGTAGGCTTAAAATTACAGATAACAGACAAATGGTTGGAAAGTCAGTAATTCCTTTACATATTTGCCAAGACTTAGGTCAAGGTTCAGGGTTTCCTTTGCTCAAACCAGTGAAATCAGAAATACCTCCAGGTGTTCTGCGGAATGCTGGCAGTGCATATACAATACAGGTGATGAGACACAGTTGATCTCACTTGTTTTCTGCAAGAGCAAACCATGTTTACCCTAAATTTGCACTCAATTGTGATGTGCTTTTCTTTTTGCATTAGTATTTTGTATAAGCCAATCATTTTATTTAATAGCTCTTGGTGGTTTTATGCACTCTCATAATCTGTTATTTCTAACATTACAGTAAATTCACTGTAGTAAATTTTGATGTCACAACCCTGGCTTCTCATGTCAGTGAAATAAATAGTTAATATATAGGAAAGTATTCATGTGCTTAAGAGTAATCATAACAAAAAATTACTGCCTTTTCACTCAGAAGCCCAGTCCTTGTATGTCACATCTGTATTTGTGTAAACATTTTACAAAAAGCAAAGTGAGACAAAAGTGCGTTAGGAGTTTGAAAAACTGATATACACATAATTAACTTGGAGTGCAATCAGATATTTTACAGGAAAATTCAGCAAAAGGATGATTTTTACCCATGTTCATCAGCCCTTTCTTCATGAGCATGGTTTTTCGGTTTATACTGGCAACAAAGTCACAAACTTTAAATCCAGATCCTTGGGCTTAGATCCAGGAGAGGATGTAAGGAGGGGTGCAGTTGTACACCTACACCCCATCGGCCTGGGGACGTGGAGGCAGCAGTGGGAGCAAAAYCTACCCTCGCCCTTGTGTGCACCGTGTTTCTAACGTGAAAGGCAGGCACTACCCAAGAAGTTGGTCGTGTTGTCTTGACAAATGTGTCCTTTGCTATCCGGCTGAGAGTGTCAATAAGCAAGCAGCGTTATTTGAGATGTTAAATGTATGACCTGGGCACATTGCCACCGCTGCCCAGAGTGAGACCACTGACTGATTGCGTGTGGACTACCTCACAGCAGTGTGACAGCCGCTTCACCTGGCCACTACACCGCGCCTGATCTGAGTACATTATGCTCCTACCAAATTATTTTTGATATACATCTTGGAATATACCCATATTAAGATAGTTTTCATAATATTGTTTTAAAACAAAATGAAATATATTTTCCTCCCTTAAATCTCTCAGCATCATTGCAGGTGAGGTTATTTCTTATTCTGGTATTTTTTGTTGTCACAGTTGTTCACACTGATTTTTTTAAAGAATTATTCTCTGTGTATGAATGTTTTTCACCCTTGCTAGTCCATGTTAGAGAAAGCAGCAGTAAGTGTTACTGCATCTGGGTGCTGCAATAATTTGTCCTTTTGACATTGGCTTAATTTTACACATTTTTCAGGGAGCAGAAATTAAATGAGTGCCATGTTATACTCCAAATATCTCTTTTAGGCCACAAGACATCCCCTCTATCAGAAACAACATAAGCGTGTGAATATGATGTCTAACGTGGAACAATCCCAAAACAATACCTATTTAAGATTTCAAACCATAACAAGTCTAGGTTAAGTCACATTTTGTAGACAAGCGTTTATGCATCTGGCAGTAGAATTTTGTCCTAAATAAGCAATGTTAGAAATCAGGAAGTAATGGTCTTAAGAGATTAACTGTGTAAGAGAGAGTCCATCTTTATCTTATAAAAGAATGTGTTTTCTTTATTTTTGTTAGGATTTTCACTTATGTACTGAAGTAATGCATACATAAACAAATTTTGAAGGCATATGAAGTCGGAGCCTGAGCAGAGCCTTAAAGAGAAACCAAAACCATCCTCTTTTCAAATTCAGCTCTGTTTCGTGTCACAGAGCAAAGTTTCTAATAGAGGCACAGTGACTGACCAGCAATTGCAATTTCCTATGTCATTATTTCAAAGCGTAACAGTAAATTTAATATAATTCTTGTGGTTTTTTTTGTTTTATTAACCAGTTAATTCAGGCGACGGCATAGACTACAGCCAGCAGAAGCGTGAAAATATTGGAGATCTGATTCAAGAGACGCTGGAAGCCTTTGAACGCTGTGGTGGAGAAACTGCTTATATAAACATTAAATACATGATCCCTACTTATCAGTCGTGCATATTAAACTGAGTTGTATCAAATGGGATGATTCCATTTGTGTTCTAAAAAAACTGTATCTGACTCTGTATGGCATCTTGTTAGTCATGCTTTTTTTCTCTACAGCTGCTAAAATAGTGGCTTCTGGGGCATTAGAGTGTTAGCACTATTGTGAGCAAGGCTTTCCAATACATAAATAGTGCCTGTTCCTTTGATTACAATGGTGTACTGTGCTTGTTTGTTCCCTGAAAGAATTGCTCCTTTATAACAGAGCTGACTCGAGCAGGAATAGGAGTTAAACCTTCACTTGTATAGACAATAAAACTATAATTTTCATACGCAATTCAGCAATTGCTGTTCTGTGTCCGCTTGCCCTGAGGGTGATGTCAGAGGCTGTAACAAGAAGAGTTTATGCTGACTGCTTAATAGGTGTTTGTCATGGAAGAGAAACACCAGTTCAGCAATGCCTCTCTAGCAGCTGTGCCGAATAATGTGCACTGACATACAATAAAACTGTTGAATGTATATACCAATTACAGTGGGAAAATTGACATGGCCCATTATAAAGCACCGTCATAAAATTAATTCATGTTTCTTACACACTCCTGACCTCAGCTTCCAGGTGTTTACCTTTTCATGGAACTTGGGTCCCTCTTGGTGAACATCGGGCACAACCACAGTTTTGAAGAAAAAAAGCCCAGACAGAACTTCAGTAAATCGGATGGAAGATGAAGTATACATAGCGTATCAGTGCCTAATAACACTGTTAATCTAGGTAAACACAGAATATACATGTATATTTTTAAAGAGCACAGGGTATTTTTTTTGTAACTGCAAGGTTGCTATTGTTTTTCTGTTATTATGGTATACATGTGTACAAACCAAGGTAACTATTGTTACAGGAATCCCTTAGAATTTCCTACTCAGTTTCTCCCTGCATACCCACAACATGGAGCTGATATAATCATGGATTTAAGCAGTGCTGTTGAGWTTGACTTTATTGCTTTTTAAGCATTTCTATGGAATAAACCTACAAAAAATAAAACAAGATTTACAATTCTGAAGGACAACCATTTAAAAATATTGAGTCAGCTCAAAACAAATCAGGAGATATGAGCTTTGTCTAAAAAACATGAGATTTTTAAAAGTACAGACTTTGGGCTCATTTTGCTTTTATTCTGGTTTCTGGAAGCTCTTAAAGTAAATACAAGTTGCACTTTCAAATGTTTCTCTGTAACTGTATGAGCTCAAAATGCACTCTTTGGTGTTAGACACGAGACTTTTTCCAAGTGCTCATCCACATCCATATTCACACCCTACAAGGCTTGCCTGTGTGAGAGAGACAGCCCCTACGCTGCTCTGTTCTCTTGGGTCTGTAACGGAAGCGTGGGGAGCACCTTCCCATCTGCTGAAACTTTGAGCTGGATCTGTCGTTAGACTGACATTAGACTTGCCTTTTTCTGCTCTGTGGGATCTTCAGCCTGAGGATTTTTTTTTTCTTTTACTTTCTTCTCTTTCCTGTAATTGAAAAAAAAGTTAAGAGGAAGATTTTTACTCTTCCTGCCTCTTTGAGGAACTGCAGCATCAAGTGATGCCACCGGCCACAAGTGCTCACCAGTCCCTGCTGCAGGTGTGTCTTTTTCCCAGGCTCCGGAGACCTTTCTTTTCTATTTGGTTTTTGGTTCTTTCTGTGTTTTCTTTTACGCGTTGCCAGGGCTTTCCTCAAGGCCCTAGAGTTTAGGCAGTGTCTATTCTGCAACTAACACACACCTGTGAAGGATGAATGAGCACATCCAATACGCTGCCTCACATCCAATACGCTGCCTCACATCCAGGGTATCTGTAAATCTTTCACCTTCTGGTCAGAAAAGAAGGTGAAGCCTGGCTGTAGGCCCATGTCTTGGGAAACTCAAGACTTCGTCTTCAAACCTTGCAGCACAGAGTCTAGCAGGATACCGCAGTGGGGGCTAAGGCCACATCTCCTCTTCCAAAAATGCCTTTCTACACAGACACCCTGGCTCTATCAGCTCAGCCTTTGCTTACAGTTTCTCCCTCTGTTTCGCCTCAGCAGATCCCTGTCCTGCATTGTCCCTGGCATCAATGAGCCATACTTTTTCATTTACTAGCATCTATGGGTTTGGTTACTGTGGCATTGCAGGCTTCCCCTGAGTACAAAGTGTGCTGGAGGACTGCCGCTTGGAGAGCGCTGAGTTATTCAGCTCAGAAACAAATCAGGCCCTTCATAAAAGGAATAATCCCAGGCCACCTTTCACTCCTTAGCTATTTGTATTCTGTCCTTAAAAGAAAGCCCAGTACCGCTCTTTGCCTGAGATCAAAAAACTCTTCAATAGCTGGCTTCAGTTCCCTCGCCGCTGGGCTCCAGCCACAGAGCTGCTCGCAGAAGGGACAGTATGGGAAAGGGCTCCCGTCCCTGGGATTTCCCCATCCCGTCACCCCTCTGCATGCCGGCAGCGCTGCTGAGGATGAGGTAAAGTTGCAGGCTCCTCACCAGCTTTGTAACTGTGTTCCCTGACTCACTCTTTCTGCACCCCCTCCCTCCCCTTTAGCTCAACTAGGACAAGACTACTGACTGACAAAGAGGCACCATGGAAAATGGGTACTTCGTGCAGCTGCAGACTTGCCCAGACCCGATCCCCTCAACCCTGTGCTTTTTCCTGAAGATTTCTTTCACAAGATGTTGCTTCAATAAGGGGTGACCTTACTGCAAACCATAAGGGCAATAGAGGTCATGCCCATTCACATCAGGAAAAATAGGTTTTACAGCGAAGTGCTTTTACTTGCATGTTCAGGATGGGAACATTAGCCTCTATCATACTATTTCTATGACTGGGCCATTGCTTTAAAAGTGAACATTCTCCCATAACCTTATTAATCCTAGGAGCAGGACTGATAAAAAGAAGCATGATAAAAACCTCAGGTTGGTAATTTAAGAACACAGAGAATAAAACCATTTTAAGATGTCATTTTACTAAGTCAAACTGTAGGCCTGCCAACCTTGACAGTGTCCCTTTAAGCATGATCCGCAGCATATTTATAGGCAATTATAGCACAGCTCAGAGCACTTCCTAAAGCACAAGATCAAGGACCCAGGTGCTTAAGCATATGAGTAATACTATGTCATTCAATACACTGCTTAGCTATTTTACTATGCTCAAAAAATGGAATTGTGGTTAAAAAATAGTAACTGCCTCTCTTTTCATCAGCTCATACAATTGTGGTCACTGACACCAGGGGCAAGCCAATCAACAGTTTCTAATTGTAATCAATTAAAAGGCACTCTGGGCCAGGTGTTTCAAGGGGTATAAATTAAGCATAGCACCATTAAATGTAACTTGGCTTTACTGAGCTTATGTGGTTTGTGCTTTGCTCTGAGGTTTGCTGCTGCTGCTTTCTAGCTCTCTAGCCACCACAAGGTAAGTAGTACAGTAAAGGATGCTGTGGATGGTTGAATAAGTCATAAGTGCTGAGACTAAATGTTTGAGATGTCTCCAGTTTATCTTGATAAACATGTTAGGTTGGGTGGTGGTTGTTTAGCTTGAAGAATAAAAAGCATATGCTAACATTAGGAAAAAAAAAATCTACCTGTGACTGCCTTTGTCTTCCATAATCATCAAAACAGGAATCAAATGAGATCTTTTTAATGATTCCTCCCAAGCTGTGTAAGGAAACTCTGTAACAGGTGTCCGAGTTCTAGGAACTCTGGTATTTTGTGAATGCTGGTGGGTGCTGTAAAGCAGCTGCTGTGCAAGCTGTTGAGCCACTGATGCTACAACTTGTCCTTGTGAAGCTGAGCAGGGGCAGAGGTGGCTGCGGCTCCTGCCCGGCTTGGGCCAGGGCTGCCCGYGGGCTCCTGCGGAGGGGCAGAGCCTGGCAGAGGACTGGGCAAGCTGCTGCCAGCGCTGGTGGTGGGGAGCTGGAGCCAGGCTTCTCGCTGGTAGCTTTCCAGTGTTTCAAAGAAATGGAGCTGACAAAAGGAGTTTGAAAAAGTCCTCCCAGGAGTCAAATACAAAAGGGCTGTGGGAAGCTGCAAGTGGAGGGAAGGTACGGGACCCTGGCTGGGGAGGGGGATGTTTGCGTGTGGGGTGCAGGGAGGTGTAGCTGCAGCCAAGCAGGGCAAAAATAAAAAGCTAAAGCAGACACTATGTGCTTTCCTAATCCTGTCTGGAGACCCTCTGACTTCCAGAAAAGCATTCTCCAGTCTGAAGGGCTCTGCAGGCAGTGGGGCAGTTCACATTTTTCCACTCATCTGTAACATCCTGTGTTTTCTGCTTTAAATAAAAACAGCGATGTTTGTGGGAACTCTGTACAAAGCCTGTCTGCTTGCAACCACTCAGAGCTGCTTTGTGCCTCCTGGAGACCAGGAGAGGAAGGTTCATGCCCTGGCAGGACAAGAAGTTCCCTGCACCGGCCCCATAATCCTTCCGGCGCGTGAGGGGAGGGAAGGGGAGTGTGTGTGGTGGGGCATATCTTAGCTGYGCTTGTTCTTGCCTTGTGAATACAGCCTGGGTATGTCTGTGGGGCTCCTTGCTGAGAGCTCTCACCTCCTTAGGACGGTGTGTCCAGAGGGAGGAATGGGTCTCCTAGCACCTCTGGGGCAGTGGGTGCCCTCCGGCACGGCTTCTGGTGAGGTGGGTGGAAGTCTGCCTGAGCTGAGGGGGACATTCTGCAGCCTCAGGGAGGAAAGCCTATGTTTCTTGCAAAGCTGGGAATCAGCTGTGTGCCGAGTGTCCCTTTTGTGATGCCAGTTTGGGTGTTTATTCCACAAATCAACGAATACTTAATTTTTTACCAACACTGAGGAGTGAGTTGGGCAGCTCATGAACTGCGCAGCCCTTGCAAACCGCTGGTTCGTAAACCCCTGTGCCCTCTGTGCGCGGGGGGCCGCGGGCGCAGCGGGGCCGCGTGGCATCACTCGGGGTCAGCGTGCCCAGTGATGGTGCCGCTCCCCTCTCTGCGCTTCCCCCTTAGCAGCAGAAGTGCCTGATCTCGGCCACCCCGCGGGGGCACTGGCTGGCCAGATTTGTGCCCCGAGTCCCCTTCCTCTAGCAGAAAGGGAGGGGGAAGGGGATGACTGCTCAGTCTTTTTGCCAGCAGTGTCTCTCACGTAGAGCAAAAGCCTCAAGCTGCGGAAGAACGGGCACCTTCGTGGGGCGGGAAGCGCAGGGCACAGCTGTGCCAGCGTGGCCGTGGCCAGGGGCATTTTTGGGACTGCAGCCTCTCTGCTGCTGCTGGCCCAGCTGGTGCCCATGTTCACAGGGGCCTTCTGCGACTCTGCATCCGCTGTGGTCTGCTGCCTCTGGCTGCCGAGGGCGTGGGGTGAGAGGGGATAAAATGGGAACTAATCCTGATGCTTTAAAAATGCTGAAAGAGAAGTTAAATCGCAGCCTTCTTACTCTGCCTTGGTGAGGATGGGTTAAATGCATTGAGGTGACAGGAAGAAAGGGGGCATCTAAACAGAGTAGCATAGCGTTGGATCTTGTATACCTGTCTCAAAAAATGAGTACGGTGTACCCTTAGTTTATTAAGTGATCTAGACAATCCAAACCTCCTGTGTTCATCTGCATCAGCATAATGTTTTTTAAAAAAAATCAGAGGTGAAGGCTGTTGGAGGGCAGAAGGGGAGCAGCTGCAAGCCAACCTGCTGCCTCAGCCTGCTCCACTCTGGTACAGTGGGAACACATTGGTCTTGGGTCTCATCTCTGCACCTCTTCCACCTCTGTGGCCATATGATACACAACTTGGTAGAGATGAATTGACACCACTGTACTTAATGTGATTGCAGATATATGCATAGGTGCTTTTGGTAGCATACAGCATATTCATGTGCAGATATAAGTGTTGCAGCCACTAGCATCCATAACCACTGTGGCTCTGTGCCTTCCATGGAGTCATGCTGACCTTGCATGAAATCACATTGCTCTCTGATATGGGTAAAGTGATCAAAGAAAACTTGTGGACAAACTCCTCGAAAAACACTAGGAAGCTCGAGGAGGCCTCCACATCACGAGCACGTTCTGTCCACAACGTGGACAATAGTGTTGGATGCTGAGGCCCACTGGGTATAGGCCAGACAAAATTAATGTCTGACATAAAGCAGCTACCTCATGTTGCACCCTACTGCATTAGTCAGGGGGGGCCTGGCTTTAAATGTGTGGTCCATCCAACTCTGTATCAGATTTCAATTTCTGTTTTCTGGCTGTAATTCCTAAGCCCTTCCCTAAGGAGCAATTACGGAAAAGCAGCTCAGCTTACCTAACTCCAGCCCTAGAAGCAGGGAATGATATCCTCACGTTTTGCCATCTCCATCTCATGCATTAGTCCCATTACTTCATTTTCACGTGTTCTCGCTTTCTGCTTCTCCTGGGTCCCTGTGGTGCTGCGCCGAGCTGGAAGAGATGCTGAGAGAGCCGGGCGGGTAGAGGGGCAGCTGATGAGAAGAGAGCAGGAAGGACCAGCTATTCCGGCAAAGGCTTTTCCTTTGCAGTGTATGTTTTGAAAAATGTGAGGTTTGGGGAAGYTGCATCTCTTTCACCCCAGAATGGTTCCCTGGGCAGTAGCTGAGGCAAAACATTTCTGGAATAAGTCCTCCTCCTTTCTCCTCCTGCATAATGCTGTGGTGCATTGGGAGAAAAATATGGGCTCTGCTGCAGGTGGGGGACGGGAGTGAGAGCAAATGGCGGGAAGCTCTTGGCTCATGAGTGCTGAGAGGCTGCGTTTTTCCAGCTTTTTGAGCCCCTGCAACTGTGTGCATCCCAAACTCTCTGGGCCACCATTTGTCCCCCCCAGCTACTACCTGGCTGTTTTCTATGGCTARGAGCTTTCTGGCTTTTTTGTGGTGAAGCCTAAGCTCTCCTTGTGTGAAGGACYGGACAGGTGCCCCAGTGCTGTCATATGGGGCAGCCTGGGACTTTCCCCCCTCACCTCCTACGTGACTTTCAAGGTGTGCTTGGAGCTACCAATGCTGCTGCTGGTGGGGAGGGAGCGTATTTTCTGCAGTCATCTTCTCTGGGTGCTACCCTCTCTGCCCCAACCCACCCATAGCAACATCCCATCCTGGTGGACTGGATGTTGTCACCATCCTAGCTAGGGTATCATCAGAAGTTGCAGAGCCAAGCCTGGCTCCTCCTGGCCAGCAGCGCAACCTGCTGAACGTCTTCCCTCTTTCCCCCATAGGGTCCAATGCAGCCGCTGTTGGTGGTGTTGCCCCAGGGCTGGAGCAAGCCTGTTCCCGGGCATGCGCCAGGTGAGAGACCCCAAGGCAGGTGGTCTGCAATTCCCCACCTCTTTGGAAAGCAACTAAATTCTTTCCGAGTGGAAAAAAAAATGAATAATACCTAGCAGAAATAGTGCTTTAAATCCACTACTGTAARTCCAAAGATAAAACCCAGATCTCTTTAAAAATGCTCTTGGTGCAGGGAAGGGGAATACTTGGAAGCCCTTGTTCAGCCCCACATTTCACAGTGTGCATTTTATTCCTCAGCTATTCACTGGAAGAACTCCATGCCTGAAACTTTTTTATTAGCACTGAATCATTTATGTCTGTTACAAAGGAAGAAATTGCTACTGCACTGCCTCAAGAATCAAAGGGAACATCTGCTCTAAACTTCTTGCATCCGATTATTGCTTGCTATGCATTATTACTTACAGGAGGAATGTGACTAAATTAAAGCTTTTTTCTTGTGCCTGCTTTTATGCATTGCTTTGGTATAAAATGTGTGGCTTGCTTAAAATCAACCTACAGCTAAAACTATGTCCGCATAGAGCTGAGCCCACATGTACTTTGATGCAATTAAGGGCACAATTGGAACATTCTGAAAGATTGCCTTTAAAAGGCCTTTTGTTCACTCCCCATAGGGGCTGGGTGTACAAGCACGTAAAAATGCAACATTAAGGACAAAACCCTCCGTGAAGAATTCTGTAGACAGAGCGATGTTTTCTGTAGCTCAGCAGCTGTCTGTATTCAAAGGCAGGGAAATGACTCGTGTTGCGAGGGTGATGATAGTTTTGATAGGAATCCCCCACATCACAAGAATGTTTCTAACGAAGGAAGAAAAACCCACCAGAAACATTCCAGGGCTGTGAACCTGCAAGCTGCCGAAACCAGCATCCGAGCCACTCTGCAAAGACAACAGCAGCAAATCCAGCTGCTTCTGCAGGAGGCAGAGAGAGTTATTTTTCTTTTCCTTCCTTTCTGAATTGCATGCAGTCTTACCAACAAGCTTAATTGATTGAAAAAAATATCTGGAAAATAAAGCTCTTGAACTTGCATGCCTAGAAACCTACCAGCATCACGTGCATAGCAAAGGCCACATATCTCACAAAATACCACAACATTTCACAAAGGAGGTTTAAGAGCTCCAATTGAATAAAGCTTTCTCTGTGAAATATCTTTATGGATCTACAAAGCAGTTAAACCCTCCTTGGGAAAAAAATGTGTACATCTCTTACAGTGCAGTGGCAGCAGTGTAACTACCACTGAGGCCTCATTAATAAGGTTTCTCCCTTATCAGTAGAAGGAAAAAAATAAATCCTCATCATGGAAAAAGAAATTTAAACTACTAAATTCTAACTGTTTGCTTTTAAATCCTACCTATATATATAAAAAAACCTGTGTAACAGTGCTCTGGGCTTCTGTAAGGGATGGATCCTGTTACTTGAAGCCAGTAATGACAATAACAGGGCCCAAATAAACCTGGTAAGACCCTCTTCTGTCAATAATTTTGTTACTGACTTAGTGCAGGATTGGTTTTTGTGGCCTGTGTTATAGCAGCTTTTAATTATAAGACAATTTGGGTACCACATGCAGTAGGAAAATTGGGCAGTTGCAAACCCTGCAGTGTTCCTTCATATATACTATAATGATTGTTTTTCTCCTTAAAAAAAGAAAAATAGTATTCCTCTGTTTTCAGTGGGTTTTTTAAAGCTTTTATTCCTCGAGCATTTTTCAGCTCACAAGAAGATGTTTGCATTGCCTCTGCTCAACAACTTCCCTTCATACCCACAAATATTTCAGCTTTTTATTACCAGTGTGTAGTGTTGCACTGTCTTTTCATGTCTCCCATATTGTTATAATTATGTTTGGGGAATGAAGATGGATGGTGTGTTGAGGGTGTGTTTGGTTTCCCCACAGCCCTCACTCATGGCTGTTTTCTATAATTTGATCAATAGAAGGCAGTTGTACAAACAGTAGTTTTTAATTTCCAGTTTTTGGTTTCAAGTTTCTCATGAAAATTTAAAGGTTTTTCTTAAATTATACAGAGCAGTTTCATTTGCTTTGCCTGAGACATCTCATGACGTTTGTCTCCCTCTCACTCCTGTGAAACTATGGGGCTGACCCTCCCGGGCTGCTTGGGCCATGTGGGGACACGCACATGCCATCCCAAAGGCTCAGGGAAGCGACTGCTCCTTCATAAACCTGCCCAAATAAACCTCAAAGGGCAGATGTTACCGCTGAGGTGTGGAAAGGTCTGGAAAATTGGCTGGGGGTTGGGTGAAATGAGCTGTACCCTGGCCCCAGCCTGGGGCTGGGCTTGTGAACCAAGGGTGGGAGATGCCCTCAAAGCTGTGATCTCCACAGAGGTCAGCAAAAGGACCCTTTCCCAGCACCAGTGGGGATGTTTATTGGCCACCTCACCCCGCTGCGCATGGCCCTGGTGGTGGTCGGGCGCCCGCTGACCCCAGTCCTGCAGCACCCACCGACCGGCTCCTGGCAAAAGCAGACGCTCGACGTGCCCAGCATGCACCGAGCTGCCAAAGTCTCTGCACATCTGCTTCCTTCCTGCCATGACAGATGGTGGCTACAGCCGGGAAATGCAGCCGGCAATTGGCACCAGCCGGGCTCGGTGGTTGGGAGGAGGACGYGGCACCAGGGCAAGGGTTAGAACACAGTGATATTTTTTTCAAGCGAGATGCCTCTTACTTCTCTAGACCAGCTTTGCTCCAGGCAAGAACAAGAACGACGTATATCCTGCATATATAAGGAGACTGGGGAAAGGCTGTGACCGCTCACTTCTAATGCTCGGCAAAAGCCCACTTTCTCTTTTACTCCTCAGTGGACGYGGTGGAGCATTACACCTGGCACGGCAGAGTGCTGCAGAACCTTCTTCCTGGGCGTCGGTGGCTCCCCGGGGACAGCCAGCTGAAACCCAAGGTGCTGCCGCATGGTCAGGAAGTGTTGCTATTTCTGCTTTTAGCTGAGCAAACTGAAGTCGCACAGAAAACGTGTGTTAGAGCAGAGGGTGAAACCCAGTCACTTGCCCTAACAACTGCTGATGCCGTTCTGGTGCCAGACCTCCTCGCTTCTTAGTCTCAATGAGAGTAAAATGGGGAAGCGATGCCATGTGACTGCTCTGGTTTCAGTTCAGCACATACAGAACTGGCTGTAGCTGCACACAGCAGCCTTTGCAGCTAAATATTGCCTGTCTCAGCCTTCAGATGGGCCTAAATGGAGTCAAAGGGACTATTCGTATGAAAAAGGAGAGCAGGAACTGGCCCCTGACTTACCTTGAACTTACGTTGTTGCTATATAGTAGATTGCATGGGGTTTTTTTCCTGGATAATTTGTTTTCTACCCCAAGCAGCACTTCAGAATTTTAACCATATCTTCATCTTATTGCTGTGGGGTCATTTCAGTTGGCTTCTCTGTGTTTCTTTGGTTTGTGCACTTTTAATCTGTTTTACTCATTAGCTCTTAACCTGCATTTTTCTATTGAAATGACTTTCTGCAGAAAATGTCAGGAGACTAGAAAGCTCAGTCTCTTATGACATGTTGTGATTTGATATAAAAGCAGCATGCACCTTGCTTTAAACACTGGCCAAGGTTAAAATCAGTGATATGATATATTTGTTTAGGAATTTATACAAAACTGCTGCTATCGGACAATAATAAGAGTAATGAAATTTGCTGTGAAAGACATTTCTTTTTTTACTGTGAACTTTATGCCTCTTCGCTTATTTCAGTAAATGCTCAATAAAAGCGCAATAAATCCAATGCCATAAAAGCACGTACAGAGGGTTTGCACTACAGGCTCTGCAGCTGCCTGCCTTCCCTGCTGCAGGTGGTACCCAGCCTCCCCGTGGAGCCAAGGGCTGCCCTCTGGGACCTCCCCACCACCTGCCTGGAAAAACCCCTCTCTCCCACAGCACCATGCCCAAGCGTGCCCTGCTGAGGGCTGCCTGTGCCAATGCYGTGCTTGAGGGATGGAGGAAAATAATGTAACTGCAAAAAACAGGGGTGGCTGATGCCCAAAGGCATCTGGGAAGGGAGCGGGAGCAGAGACTGCACCCCCCTGGAGAGAGGGGGGAGGAAGAGGGGTGAGAGCTGTGCTCCCCTGGCCCAGGGGAAGGGCAGCGAGAAGGGGTGTGCGGCACTCTGGGGTCAGCCTGCTTCACATCACAGGTAAACGTGGAATTTGTGAACAAAACTAAATTGGGGGGGAGCAAACTTTGTGTTAGCAGCTGCTTGTACTGAAATAGTACCTTAATACCTTAAACTTGAATTTAACAGGGAAACATTAAACATTTATGCTTTGTTCTTTTTCTCCTATAAAACCCAATTCAAATAGCAGAAATCAGAAGGGAAAAAAAAAAATAAATAAAAAATTGAGGCTGAAGCAAGCTGAAAGTAACTCACCTGTTAGACCGACTGTAACATTGCATCTGTGATACCAGGAACATTGCGGGACACCCCAGCGAGGCAGGGATGCGATCATCTGTGCACAGGCAGGGAGATGACAGGAACCACCTCAAGGTTTCTACTAGAGCCACTTCGTGTCTGCGCCTTCCTGACTGGCACAACTGCTTCTGCCAAAACTTCCCGGGGACAAAGACACAGTGTCCCCTCCAGCCCCTTCAACAAGATTAATAGGTCAAACCCCCAAATCTTAAATCTCATACAGGAATCTGAAAGTGACTGCTCAGGGGCTTTGCCTGCTGAACTGAGAGCTAACATGTTGCAGGGTGGGATGTGCTGTGTGGATGGGGACATCGGGCTGCAGAGGAAAGGAGAGTTCAGCCTCTGGCGCAAACCCTGCTGCAGCGTTTGCCCTTATGGCCGGTAGCTGGATCCTGTGCTGCTTTCTGTGGTTTTTGTCCCTGGCTTCTCTTCCTCTTCCAGGAAAAGGAAACCTACCCCTTGAGGGCAAAATGCAGAGCCCTCTTCTCTTGTCCACACCAGGTTGCAGTCCTGTCTTGCTTTCTCCACTGCCTCACTAACCCTCATTTGAGGCTGTGTACAGAAGAGCAGAACCAGCCTTCCTAGTAGGTCACAGTCATTTTCTAGCTCAGCCCTATGTTTATATGATTTTTGATCATGCTCTCCTTGAGCTCAATAATGATCTAGTGCTGCCATCCGAGYCAATAATTAAAGCAGCCTTTAGGACACCAGACTAGAGAAACAGCAGTAAGTGCCGCTAAGGAGGCGGCTGGTGCACAGACCCTGTACGTTAGGCTTTGTCTCCCTGTCTGATGTCCTGTTTGGGATCCAGGTGGAAAGTCCTCCCACGGACAACTCCACAGTGCCAAAAGAGAAATATACAGCTTCTGTTCCAAGGCAATGGATCCAGGCTGACCTGCAGCTGGGCAAAAAATGTCCTGGCAAATTACGTCCCAGCAAATGGTCTTCCTGGCAGGCCATGGAGAGGCAGCAGAAATAAACTGCTCTCCCAGCAAGTGCTGCTCAGATCTGGCAACCTGGTCCCAGCCTGTCTCCTTCCCTCTGTGGGGTTTAGCTCAGCACACCACCATGTGCTCAGAAATGCCTCTGAGCAGGGACAGAGCCCACTGCAAGCAGGAAAAACAGCTGAGCTCCTCTGAAATGAAGGTTTGCAGGGAAGAGCTGAAGAAGCAACGTGAGCATAGGAGGAAACGCTCAACGTGACAGGGCTGAAGGATTGAGAGATTTTGCTCTGTAAAGAGGAAGGTGAAAAAAGCTAATGAGAAAAGGAGCAAATGTTCTGGGAGGAAAAGGAAGAGACCAGTGGTGTATGGGAGGAGAAAGGCAGCAGGGGGGAGAAGGTCGATTGATTCAACCAAGGAAGATTGATGGTGGGGAAGAAGGAGGAAGATGCACATTAACTAAAGAGCAAAGAAAAATACGTATCGCTGTGGTAGGTGGACACAGGTAACTGAGGAGGAGGCAAAATTCTTGTTGTGCTTTCTCTGCTCTGACAGGAGGTCATGGCTGCTAGATGTCCTGCTCAGACAATATCCTTGGAGCTGCTCACCCGCTCCTCCAGGAGGTACTGATCCTGAGCCTGTACTGTGGGACACCACGGTGCTGAAAAGACATTAAGCGCATAAAATTGTGATACAAGACAAATAGATACTTATCCCTGTGTAGGAAAGAGAATACTGCTTAAATATTTAATCATGTTTTGGTTTACAATAGTTTAATGGTGTTAAAGCATCTAATACATGCTCACAAAAAAATCAGCTTTTTAAAGCTATAAATTATTCTGGTTGATTTTTTTTCCCCCCTCCTCTAGATAAAAGTAACCATTTGACAACAGGCTCCCTCAAACAATTCAGCCCATGATAGTCTCATTACAAACTAACATATTCTCTCACATGTCTGAACCAAACCACTGAGAAAATAGTAAGTGATCATTCATAGACGCAGACTGGTAGCTAATAGCATCCTCACTTACCTTCTAAACACTGAGCACAGTTAAAATAAGTTTAGGATCTATGCATGCGGAAAACTCAATTGCAGTCGCATCGGAGAGGAATCCAAAATTGAAGCATTCAGCATTGCTAGCGTAAAATCCAAATAATGACCTCTAATAGATGTCAGCCTGAGAGGACAACACATCCCCTGTAATCTTAAAGGGACTTTGTCAATGTGTTCAGGGCCTACACCCCAGTAAATATATGTAATTCTGCCCAAGTAGATGTACTATACAACTTAGTGCTGAAGCTAGGTAGGAAAGCCTCTCTCAGTGAGGCCTCAGGAGCTGTGTGTTGCTCCCTTTTCTAGACACGTCTGTGCTTCCGTCCCTGTTGTGTTACTGGAGAAATATGCCAATGCATCTACTGGACAGGGGGAGTATGGTGGAAAGCCAGATGAGGGTGGATGTGCCACTCTGTGTTCCTCCACTGAGGCTGTCAAGGCTTCCAGGGCCCATTTAAACAGGGAAGTATTTTAGAGGTCCATTTTTTTAAATGATTTTAAAATTATTTTAAAAAAACAAATAGGTGAAGAAAGGCCTATTTACACCTTGCAGATTCCTTAGGCTGTGGTAGATGCTTYAAGTCACTGGCATTTTGGAAACTAGCCCTTCAAACTTGTCACGCTTGACCTGCGATGGCTTCTTTGCACGGGGCAGCAGCACGGCCACGCTGCAGGTGCGTTACATGGGTACACCCGCGGTGGCCAGGCAAACTAAGAGAGCTGTCACAAGTTCTGCAGTGCATGGAAATGGCAATTTTATGGATAATACTATATGGTGATTTATTAAAAGCTGTGATCCTCCAGCAGCTTTTACTGTATCATCATAAACCAACACTCCTGTATAGTACATTAAGCTGGGTAATTCTGTTGGTTCTTCACTAGGGCTGGCAAAAGTGTATTTAAGGTTGCTTCATGTGGGCTGGTGAGCTGAAAATGTCGTTACTCTAAACAGATCATCGAKAGAGGGGAAGAAGTCACCTGGTCAGCATGGATGTTTTGCAGGGCAAGGGAACCTGGTACGGAAGGGAAAATCCAGCTGTCGCCTACATCAGTGCTGGTGGTTTACACGCTCTACTTTCAGCACCAGTGAAAATAATGGCAGAATTTGTCTCTCTGGGTTTAATGATTAGGGCAGGTAATTAAAGCTCATTGGTTCCCGCCCCTGCTCTGCTATTGACTTGCTGTGGGACATTTGGGTTGTAGCTTGACCTCTTTATGCCCTAATTTTCCCTTCAATAACATGGGAATACTAGCTGTTTTGTTGAGTTGTTGTGATGCTCAGCTAATTGAGGCAACATGCCAAATGCGTTAAACCCAGTGAAAACAGTATTCAGAGTGCAGCATTATTAGGATGTATACAAGTCTGCATTTTGGGAAACATTTAAATTCCACCTTTTAAATATCCTTTGCAAATGGAACTTGCAAAAAAGCAGGGCAAGCACTGCTAACACAGCTTTGCCACACACTGTCAAGTGCTTATAAACTCTATTTATAGCTACCGTTAAAGATTCAGATATGCAAGTACTCCATTAAAAGACCACATTAATGAGCCCTTAGAGAAAATATCTCACAAAGCCTTTTGAGCTCGTAACTGCTCAGTTGTGCAGGGCTTCTTGCTTGTTAACATTCATAAAATATAAATACTGTATACTAAACACCAGCACTTTGGATTGCAGTGACTTGTCTCCCCATCAACAACGTAACTTATGCGTGTGGAGCGGCAGCAGCGTCTGCATGTGGGGCGGCGGAGCTGCGCTGCGGCTGTCAGGCTGCACCGCTCGCTCACACGCCGCCTTATCTGGGGGCCTTTCTTTCCAGTGCGAAGCCGAGTGTCAGATTGACTCGCAGGTCACTGTCTGTGAGTATAATTTCGGAGAGAACAATCAAACCTATTAGCTGAGAGTGGCAGAGCTGGGCCTTCTTGCAGCTGCAGCTCCAGAGCGTGGCAGGTATTCAGAGCAAAATCTAATAGATAAAAGTCACAGGAGATTTTTTTTTCCTTTGACATAAGCTAGCTGATGAGAAGTGTCATTTGAGAGAGAAAAAAGCTGCTATATTTGATTTGTCATTATTTCCCCATTGTCCTTTCCTGTCTGCGATTATGCAGTTCCCATTTTCTTGTTCTTTCCTCTCATGGAATTCCATATTTTAGGTTGTGACAGATGCTCTTGCTTAGCAGTTTTTGATATATCTTTTATCTGCAATTGCTTTATCAAGTCTGCATTGTGTAAACAAACCACTTGAGCCCATTTAAGAATAATTCTCTGTAACCTTTAATACTGTGTTTCCATCCATCCATGAATCGCAAAGCTCTTGAGCACTGGAGAAGACCATTTCTGTTTTTATATCTGGCCTTCCGCAAGCTGAAGAAACTGAGGTAGGGAAAGATGAAGTGACTTGTTGGATGCTATTTTCTGGCACTTGTTACCAACCAATCTATGTCCTTTTCTTTGTGCTTTTCGTCCCGTTGCCTTTCAAACAGACAGTGCCCTCCTGGAAGAAACACTTCTGCTCCTGAAATGAAAAATAAGGACAGCAGGCTTTAAAAAGCTTGAGGGCAGTTCTTACTGTTCAAATATGTCACTGATTTCAATAGTGCATTAGCAGGCTTGTTAAGCAGGATCTAGAGTGCTTAGCTTTATTTTATGGTGGTGAGCATCTGATTGTTCAAAATATTAGCATCTTACTGTAACAGCAAACTGGCTAGTGCCACAAACTGCCCGGCGCTGTGACTGCTGTGTGATTACCGAGTGCCTGATAAAACAGGGTCATTCGCAATCAACTGGCGATGTAGGCGAAGGCAGGGCTGTGGCACCACGGTGAACTGCGTCCCTGCTGCTCTGCTCATTAATTTGCCTTTATCTGCCTCGGTCGGTCTGTCTGTCTGTCTCGCATCCTGTGTGTGAGCTCCTGCTGAATCCCTCACCCTGAGCACTGCTGCGTTTCTGCCCATCTGTAGGTGAGACTCGGACATCACCTGTGCCAATAACCTGGGAGACAGCAAGAGAAGTCCTGCGGCCTGAGGGATGGTCTGCTACGCTGGGAGACCTGAGTGAGCTCCCCTGGCCTGGTTTGGGGAGCTGGCCCCAAGCACAGTGGGCTGGTGGTCCTGGTCTCAGGGTGGTCAACGGGAATGGAGTCAGTGCATCAGCCGGCCAGATGGACATCTTTTTATTAGGATGAGGTGAATCTCTTTCTTGACTCCACTGGCTGTGCAGATTGATCTCCACTAACAAAAAAGGGGAGCGTGATCCCACGTTTCCAGGTTCCTGCTCAAATGCATGGCAAAATCTTATGGCGTGGAACAGCTTTAACAGCAAAGATCAAGAGAAATTCAGTCCAGAGTGCCTGTATCACATGTCCCCCCACCTGTTGTCAGATAAACCCCTCGTGGAGCTGTGGATGAGAAAGCCACCAGGAACAGGCTGTACCCTGACTTAAGGGTTTTGGTCAGCCATGGGTGGCCTGCAGCCCTGAACGAGAGAACCCGCAGGCACAGCCGGGGTGGGCTTCCCCTTTGGGCTGTGTTAACAGAGGACATGCATCCCTCAGGGAGCGGGCAGGAGAGCAAAGGCTGGGGAAATGGTGGAGGGGTGGGGTGGGGGGGCTTTGGTTTTGTAACCCACCGTCTCAGCACCAGCAGGGGTTTTGTGTCTGGGCAGAAATGGCTCTGTGGGGTTTCAGCAGGGTAAGTGTTAGGATATGGGAGTCTTACGGTCTTCCAGGAGCAGCTGGGATGGAGCATGGGGCTGGGGGCTTACAACAGCATCTGCCTCCTACATCCGCTGGGSATTGAGAGTTTAGGAGGTTCATCTCCTCGTTTTTTGCATCTGTGTAGGAAGCAAATTCCCACTGTTGAGGAATTAAACGCTCTAAACCCCTACAAAGCAAACGGGTCATATCCATGTCCTCCATGCTTTAGGTTGTGCGGGAAAACAAAGCAAGCTGAAAAAAACCTGCTGTCAGAGTGCAGGGCTGCCCTGCTGGATGTGATGCTGGCTGCAGGCTGGCCCAGCCTTCAGCTGTGCTAATTAAGTACATATACATTAAGCTTCTGTGTGAGAGCAAAGGGGAAGACGAGAGGGAATTATGTGGGCATGAAGAAAGAACAAAATGGTGCTGGTGGAGGCAGGACCTGCGTGTAGATCAAAGGGGATGGAAAGTGTTAGAAAATGGGAAGCTTCTGAAAGGAAAGCAGCCAGGCTTCTGAAAAAAGGAGTAACTTAAAGAATCAGAACACTGCTTTTATCTTCAGCTGAATTAGGGTTAGGCACATAAGTGCATTTACAAATGTGGATCTTAACTTCTGTAACTTGGTTTCCCTCTCCATAAAATGTAAATAATAACATACTCTATTCACAGGGTAGTGTAAAAACAAGCTCATTCATATCTGGGAAGCACTTATATGCTATATGGGAACTATAGCAAAGACTATGAATATACAGTTAAAGCTGTGGGCTTGCATTGTAGCACTTGGCATCTGCCCAGATATAYTCTGCATCATGCACAAGGGCTAACAGAGGAGGATATGAAAACACAGGCCAAATTTAATGAGTTCTGAGAACAGGAACTTGTGACTCCCCAAAATTAGAAGTGCAAAAGCTTTGAACTCACAGGAAACACTGAGAGGCGTATGTATTCTTAAACAAAGAGCAAAAGACAGTGAAGAGGTAGGATACGGTGGGGAAATACTCAAAGGTATAGTTCATGGTGTTCAAGAAATCTGTATACCATTGAAAAATAAATCTACTTGGAGTAGAAATGACCATTGTGGATGACCGGGGAAATACAAAGAGCAATAAAGAGAGAAGAATATGAGACCTATAAATCAGCAGGGTCAGCGCTGCAGGAATGGGTACAAGACCCTATTGTGGAAGAAGAATGCAAGAAAATGATCCAAAAAGCTGAGACAGGAAAATAAGATGGGAAAAGATGTGAACACAATAAAAGTTTTCATAAATTTGGTATATAAGAAGCCAAAGGTTACTCAGGGAGACAGCCATCACCTTCCTGAGCAACAGGGAGGCTACCTTGACAAAAAGGGGGATATTGCCAGGAAAGTGAATTACTACTTGTACCTCAGTATTCAGCAGGGAGAGTTGGAAAGTCTGTCACAGTTTCTATACATTTTCCAAGGACAGAAAATAAACAATCATTAACTGTAAAGGCTACCAGAGAATTAAGCAACTGAATAAACCCACCAAAATAAAGAACTATTAAAAAAGAGACTTGTTTACTCCTCAGATTTATTTTAAAATATAGATGCCAAAGGAATAAAATCAGCAGGGAAACTTAAGCTGGCTATGGGAGAGGTATCTGGGAAATTAAGAATAAACATCGTTGCATCCCAAACTTTTAAAGGARAATAATGGGGGAAGAAGTGTCTAAGAGGTCCAGGGAGCACTCAAGACCACTGGTTATCCTTACTAGAAAGACAGATACAACTGGAAACAAATTTGTTTATGTCATTAAATAAAAGAAGAAAAAGAGGAAGAGGAATAAAAAAATGAATTTTAGCATCCTCAGATTTCAAGAGTACAGGGATTCGATGCTCTATGAGACATCACAGTGTAAGATGGGAGGTACGGGACTCTGGATCTAGATGCYGGGCTTGATTACAGAATCCAGGTGGTAATAAAAAATATGTAGAGGTTGTTTAGGGTAGAGGTGGATAATGGAGTGAGAAGCTTCTCTTAGCACTGTACAGCTGTCACTTGGAAGGAAGAGCACAAGAAAGCGAGGACATCAAAGAAAGAGGTATTACTGAGAGCAAAGAGGAGGAAGGCTTTTGGAAGCAGAGGATGTTTGCACAGGTATTTGGAATTTAACCTGAAAAAATGTGAAGCTGGGAAAAAGAAAGTCAAGGTAAAGGTGCCTTCAGGAGACAGCTGGGGCAAGTCAGCATAGGAAAAATGTCTGAGGATGGCAGCCAAGTTTCTGTTTGTGTTCCTTTCTAAGGTTCAGGGAATGAAAGAAGTAGGTATGAACATTGCAACATCTAATTTTTATAGACTTTGATGGAGTTCATAACCTTAATATGTGCATTTACAGTGCATGAGAAGACATAGCTACTTAGCAATGGGACCCACAGCTTGTTTCAAGCTAAGTGCGCAAATAACCTACAAGAAGTACTGCAGATACCTAGTGACATAAGGTGGTTCAGCGCCTGTTTTTACAGGGGAGTTTGCTGCCCAGAGCCCAGCTGGAGCTGGGTCGTAGGCACTCCTTTTGGCTGATTTCTCACAACCTCCTATTATGATGGTAATTAGAGCGTGCGGCTGGGATGTGGGGAAATCGAGTTCAAAGCTTGCTTTCCCTTCCTGAAGGTGTTTCAGCCCATAGCTCTCCTTTGCAACACCTTCTCGGATTGGGCTTTTCGGATTCCTCCTGAGGAAAGCTATTCTAATTTGTATGTATTGCAATTGGTCCACAGAGAGGACAAGAGCTGAGGGAGCTGATGGCCCAGCGAGACTGGTCTGTGTGGCCCAGGTACCCCTCTGTTCATATTTCAGCATGACATGAAAAGTGGGATAGAGTCAACATGTAACGTTGAAGTTTTGGGTTCCAGCATTAATCTGCAGAAGGAGTGAAGCTGAAGGGAGGTAAGTAAGAGAAAATGGGCAACCTTAACTGTATGTGGACCTCTAGCATGATTTTTGAAAGGAAGAATATTCAGATACATGGAGGTAAAGAGAAATTGGAAGAAAATGCTACATTTGAGCTTACTGCAGTAGATTATGCCAGATCGACTGATATCTATCTTTGTTATGTCCTAGATAAAGGACTCCTGCTTAGAAAATGCAGATGCTTGGTGAAGCTGGAAGACCTGTGGATTAAAAGGGGAACTGTGAGACAGAAAAAGATTTGGCTAATAGGGAAATGACAATGGGTAAGTTTGAGAAGGGAGGTAAATGGAGAGCAGTTAACAGAGGAATTTCTTAAGAATCACCTTCAGGACCCCATGACCTTGGTACRAAAAGAAGGTAATGACAACATTTTCTGCATCTGATGCCCCAGGACCCTGTGCTGATCACCAAATGCTTTGCTGTCTATGGAGGCAGGCCGGTGACCTCAGTTAGGCACTGGTTAGATGCTTACAGCGAGCTGCTGTGAATGGCTTGCTTTCCCCTGGAAAAAGTTCTTCCCTTAATGAATGAATTTTACTGTATCAATGTCCCTCGTATTTCAAAATTATATTGTTCAGCTATCACTGTAAATGACTTGTAGACCAAGGTGCAAGGGAAACCATGAGATGCCAGCTGCATCCTCATGCATGTTTTCTTGAATCTAGCCCAAAAAGAGATGTCAAAATCTGTATTAACTCCCGACTGTGACAAGGCCAATAGGGGATCCTAACTTCTAATCTAACTGCTGCTGGCATTTACTTGTCTTCAAAGCAATTATTTTTGCATTTTTTGTGTGTAGATAGGGAGAAATGAAGGGATGCTAGAGCTGCATTGTTATGGCTGCAAAGCCTCCTTGAGTGTTAAACTCTTCCGTGCAGTCTAGACATTTACAGTCAAGACCTGGTACTTCCATCAGCTGATGTGGACTTGTCTTCTAGGAGACCTTTACCCTTAGTGAACTCAGGCAGTAACGACACATGTAAACACAAGGCCTGTCTTACACTTGAATGTTGCACAAACCTTATTTTGATATAGGGTTCAGTCTTGATGGACTTACATGGACAAAAATTGCCTGCCTTCCTCGGTACCGAGGCAAATTTTTATCTCTGAGGGGCTGGGATTTGCTAATATAGTCATGCATCCTCAACTTATTGATCAAAATGCATTACAAACCACTCTATATCATCTTCCTTTTTTTCCCTTTTTTTTTTTTCCTCCTCTCATTAATTTCAATCATGTAATAAGAAAAACCCAGTTATGTTAATTGGTATGACTCCCCCTCAAGGGCATTGTGAAGCATGAAATAATTCCTTTCATTACTGACAATGCAGGGACATGAGTTTTCCCGTGAGGATCTGTCTCGTCTGGTGATTTGGTGACCATACAGAATGGCGATAGGATTAGGGACATATTGTTTTAAAATTAATAGTTTGTCGGGGGGGTGGGCTGAAAGGTGGCGTGGAAAGAGGAAGCTTAAAATTCCAGAGATTACGTTCTACTTCAAGGCTCTGAGAGGCTGATGCATCTAACTGGTATTTATCAGGCAAACCCAGCCTGCTGAGACATCGTTAGCCCCGGCTCCTATTTTGTTTTTAAAAGGCAGCTGAGCTGGTGTTTGAAACATGCCACGGACCAGCAGAAAACTAAATGGATGTAAAGCTGGTCAGATTCGTTTCTCCTTTTTTATTTTTGGGAGTCAGAATTTCGTTTCCCTAAAATGCAGTAAGTGTTCAGACACGAGCTCCCAGGCTGTCCCAAGCTCAGTTCGGTAACAGAGCCACTGCCACTGGCTTGCTGAGGTTTGTCCTCTGCTCTGACAGGTAGCCTATAGCCTGCCAAGCAAGCTCCACAGTCCTAGTGCACAAACGTAGGTGATTCTAGCTGAGGAGGGAGGAAAAAATAATCCTTTTTTTTCTTTTCTTTTCCTTTGCTGAGCTAGCAAAAAGGCATCTATTGTTACTTTTGCTGCATTTGCAACATTTTCATTCGCAAAGGGGTTTTTTTGGAAACCAGGCTGCCTTTGTGTGGAGGAAGTGAACCTCCTGACRGCTATGTCATTTCCCTTGTTTCCAAAGAGCTTCTTGTCTGAGCATACAACCTCCACTTCTCTCGCTTAATATCTGGCTATAAAAGAGCAGGGAAGTTTCTGCCAGATGTTCCTCTGCTCTTTTCCTTGCTGTTCTCAGACGATGTTATCAAATCCTTACTGCAGCTTTAATTTTGCTGGATTAACATGCATACTTTTGGGTATTGTTCCTTCTGTGCCCTGGATAGATTTACTAGTTTGACGACATCCTTCCTTACCACTGAAGAATAGGTCCAAGCCAGCAGTGACCCTTGTTGCATGGGTGTGTTCATTAGCTAAGTGCAAAATACCGAACAGTGTTAGACACGTAGATTGTTCCATCTCTTGAGCAGCCTCTGTGCTGAGGATTACTCATGAAAAATAATCAGTAAAATGCATTGCAGATGAAGACTATGACACTGACATGAGAGATAACCTTGCCATTAAAGGTCCCGTAATGCAAGCACATCCCCCTCACAGAAATGGAAACGAGGATAACATGTCTTTTAACTGAATCGATAGAGATCAATGTAAAGACAATAACTCAAGAAATGGATGCATTAACCAGAGAGCAAGAACCAATATACTCCCAAGTTGAACCATGGCTCTGGAATTAGATGTACTGAGGAGATACAGACYATGTTCCTAAAAGCGATTGAAATCATAAGCAAAAAAACGAAACATAAAAATAATGACAGGTTTTCATTTTAATCATGTTGATGGTAGTAACTGGGATTGTGGGGGGAGGCACAGGACTAAATTAGCTTTATGATCAGGAGTGAAGGACCTATTTGCTCCTCGGGGTGATGTACAAGTCAGCCATCTGTAACAGAGGATGTGACTAACTAACTTGGCAGAAAAGGAGCAACATCAGCCAGGGGCCGTGTAGTCACCTTCTCCAGGCTACCCTGTGTTGAGGAGAGAGTGAGCTTTTCTGTTGCATCTGAGTAAAGACTGGGAATACATATTTTGTACTTCTACCCACATGTTTTCAGAAAGAGGGGTAAAAAAAAAAAAAAAAGAAAGAAACCTAACCCACAACAGTCCTAGGTTTGACAAGCACTTTGGAAAGGTTTGTGCAGTTGGAGGAATGACATCATACCAAGCTCATATGCACGTGAGAGAGCCAAAATCCCCACTGGAAGAACTGCCAGGGGGGGGGAAGGGCAGGGGAAATACAGAGCAAATGTGGCATCTGACAAGTGCAGCTGCTGACACTGTAGGTATCCTGTGCACAACAGAACTGCTGAAAATAGGGTTTGATAGGACTCTGCCCCAAGATTTGGAGAGAGCTGCTGACTGTACGCAGCCTCCACAGTAATCTCTGGGAGATGTAACTGCTTAGCACTGCTGGAAAAAAAMCAGCAGGCTATAGCCATGCGTCTAAATATACTGATTGCATTGTCTTTTCCGGGTCTTGCCTTTGTCAAAGAACARACTGAAACCCAAAGTTACCAGGAGTGTATGTTTGCATTCCTCAACCCTGCTATCACACCCACGATTGCTCTTTGAATTTCAACGCCTTGCTCATCKCATTGCGCTTTCCCATTGTCCTTGGAAAGCTGAGGGTGAATAAGCCAGCCATGCTGCTGCCTGGCCACCCTCCTGCCCTGCCCGCCGCCGGAGCAGCCCGGAGCAGGAYGGCTGTTTCTCAGACGCGTCTGACCAGGGACTGTGAGGGGCAGCAGGCTGGGAGCGGGGTCTTGTAGAAAGGAGGATCCCAGACATTGACTCGGCTCTGAAGTTGGCTTCTGCTGGGACTGAAAGCAGCGGCTGCGGAGCGCAGTTGGTCTGCTGGTCTTCTAGAGGTGATGGCTGTTTCGCAGGGACTGGCAGGGACCCCGGCGAGGCCCCTGGTACGGATAAGCCCTAGGGCAATGCAGCTACTTACAAGGGTGGTTTCCAGCATACAGGATTAGCAGACCCCTCTTGGGGATACCTGCGAGCTTATGTTTGATCATTGGGAGATCCCACAAGAAAACAGAAAAGGTAAAAGCCAAAAAATAGAAATCAGTTCATGGAGATGCAACTACACCTTTGAAGTACTCRCTCTACTGCCACAGAGCAAGTAGGAAAATCTTAGTAAGAGACACTTGAACCTTTTAAGCATCATCTCTTGGCAATAATGACCTCTCATGCATATTTATGTACAGCACTTAGCTTTATAATGGCCACTTGAAAGACATTTAATTCTTTTTTGCCTAGGAATGAAGCTATGTGGACTGTGATAAAAATGTTCCAAGGTCCAAATATTAAAATACAGAAATGGTCCTGGTATTTCCTGCATGCCAGTCAAAACCACCTCCTGGGAGTATACGGTTTAAGAATTTATGCACTTCTTGATTAAACGAGTATGTGTTTGCAAGCATATATACATACCCATAAGAGTCAGTAAAATCAGGTAGTTGCTACAGGGCTTCAATCAGGCTTTCCTGGAAGAATTTCAGACAGGTCCTATGGCTTGGTTTGGTTTGTAAAACCTTTTTGTTGCACAGAACTTAATGTTATTCATTATGTACTGAAAGCAAAATCATATGACTTCCATTTCCTAAGTAACATAATTATCTTATTGATTCTTATGGGGCAAAACACTACTTTTATTGTTAATTAATACTGCCAAATTTGGTTATGCAATTCTGGATATAGGAAGTTCAGTTTAATGTGTGTTTAGGAGGAAAAAGTCTAAAAATAAATGCCTTAAATAACTTTTTTTTTTTCCTTCCAGAATTTGAGTATAGATATTCATTTGTGTCATCCCTGTTCTTAACCACTACAGGAGATACAACCTATTATCRCTTTTCATCAGGGAGAAAGAAATATAGATAATGAAATATAAAAATGCCCTGTGAAAAACATATTTAAAAAAGCTTTAAGTAGCTGAACAGAAATGCACAAAGCAAAGATACACAACCCTGCTGTTTTGGAACCAAAGTAATTTTATGGAAAATGAAAAGAATACTTGCAATAATTTCAAGGGCTTACACTTTCAATCTTATTTTAAGTGGAAATGTATCAGGAAATTCTTACGCAGAGGGAACATAAATAGTATCTTGCCTGTCCCACGGAAAAGACAGTATGAAAGATTCATTAGACACTAGGACATATAACAACTTCTCGACTCTTTCAGTCCTTAGCCAGTGCTCTAATGAAATTCAAGTCTGCTACATCTGCCATACTACACTGTTAATTAGTTTTCTATTTATTTAGCAGATCTAGAAGTGGAAAACAATCTATTGCCAGTGAATTGTTTGACTTCTATGCTAAGTAGGCTGCATTCCAATCCTCTGATGTTGAAACTAGCATGAATCCAACTTTCATCTCATTGCCATGTCAAATTAGCACCCAGCAGATTCTAGATACAAAGACTTTTTTTTCCCCCTTTGGTTTGTAAAAGACCAACAGTTCTTGGAAGTCATAAACAGAAGCTAGGCAATTTTTCTGCAATATCTCTTCCCTCCTCCCCTTACTTGCTACAGTGGATTAAATATAGCCGTTATAGAGGCTGTGGTTTGTTTATACTGAAGGAGGAACATGATTTTAAGCAGACCATGGTCATTATGTAAAACAAAAAATATTGATGCATATTCTGCAAGAGTGTGAATAAAATACTACTCAGCCTAAGAAAAACCCAGAATGCCTTGGCAAAGTTACGAGATGACTTTTGCACATGCTTTGCCATTTTCTATTTCTGTCTGTATTCTGCAATATATTGCGGCATCTAAACACAACATTCTGTAGGGGACTTACTCCTATCTTGCAGTGTCAACAGAGACACGGGATTGTGAAAGTATAAAACAAAGCCAGATGAAATTAGAAAAGAAATTGGCTAGAAACGAAGCCATTAATCCTAGCATACTGCACTGCAGGAGCTACAGTGTGTTAGAGGGGGTGTGAGAATACAAACCTGCACCCAGGCTTTGGAGTTTGCCTTGAACTTTGGGGTTTTTCTAAAAACTAGGTACAAACTTTGAAGAATGAGGTTTTCGGATCAGGCTTGTCCTAAACAAGCCACTAATATASGAGTAAGCAAAATGCTGTACTGAACTTTAGCAAAGCAATGACAAAACTGATCTCCTACATTATTATTATTTGTAGAGCATCCTTGATAAAATTCTTATCATAGGCAAGGCATTGGTTTTGAGTAATTTACGATGTAAGTCAGAGAAATACAATATACAGCACAGGACAGCAACATACAAAAGCTGGGTCCAAGAGCACACTGGTGGTAGTGTTCACAAAAGAATAGCTCCTTTCATGAGAGAGGAAATAAATCTCTTTTACTAGACCGACTGATATTTTTGGAAAAATGTTTTTGGATTTCAGGTCTGAAACAGAAATAGTGAACTTTGGGTTAAGTACTGGTTGAAAACCAGTCAATGTGAGTTTAACTTTACTGTGTTAATGGATCAGATGGCTTGAGATTCATAGAAGAAAAACTTTTTAAAAATAAAGATGTGATACTTGGAAAGAAAGTTCAAAGCCAGGGCTGGACTCAGACAACGAGGGTAGAAAGGAGAAGAGATCTGAAGGAGCCAATGTGTGAGAGAAAGTGGAATAGGAAGGGAAAATGTGCCAAGTTTTGAACTGACGGAACTTGATCTCAACCCAGTATAGAAAATCCAGGAAAAGTCAAGACATGTCAGCCCAACTTCTTTTCTGATTTAAATTCTGTGCTGTCTTTCTTTGCTGTTTGGGGTTGTGGGAGTTTCCTTTTCTTTTTTTCAGTGATAGATATTTTCTTGACTTTGCTATTATTTCTTTAGTATGTTCCCCTCTTCCACCCTTAGGAAGAGCAACCTAAAAAAATGGTAATTCTGAGTCTRGGAAAAAAAAATAGCACAGCATGGTGATATGTTTAACAGAGTCAGCAGTGACATGAATTTCCTAGTGCTCCCTGGAAGCCTCCATTCGTACAGCTCAGTGTTTCATCATGGTAGAGAAAAGGAAACAAACTGAATGAGTCAGAGTAATTTTCCTAAATTTTTTTAAGTTGTTTTCCTGGGTTCCTGGCATATTCAGAAGGACCGAACAGTGCTACTTAACAAAGCATGCCATTAAGTAAGTGTTGCATTTGTAAAGATTGGGTTTGAATTTTTGATAGTCAGGAACGGGAAAGAGTATAAAATAGGATTTATTCATCTTTTCCAGTGTTCGTAGAGGTGAATGGACTGTAACAAACAGCTGACATTGGAGGCAGAAATCTGAAAGTTAGAGTTCTGATAATGAAGCTCTGCAATGTATAAGCATGTCTTCTGATGATTAGGAATAAATCCATGAGGTTCAGGAGCCTTAAATATACCTGGTCTGCAGTTTTTCCAAATGGATACATTATCAGCATACACATATGAAACAGTTGCCAGAAAGACTTCTGCTTATTACGAACTGTTCATAATCTTCCTGTAAGTTGCTGGAGCTGAATCTCACCCACAGCTCCCCTTGTTTCTGCCCAGCTGGGAAAATTTGACTTTATCATTGTCCCTGAGCACTCGGGGTGCATAATACAGTACATCCTCTCTCACTGATTGCTTCTGCCCCAGTTCAGAGGGGGCAGGGAGCTAACCCTGCAAACAAAGCTGCTGTGGTGCTCCTCTTCTTGAATAAGTTACGTGCTTGTGTCTTATTTTGTGCAGTAGCTTAAAAAAGGGAGTTTAAGCTCCCATATGCAACCAACAGATGCTTGTGACCATGGATGTTGCATAATCAATGAATGATAGCTTACAAAATCTTTAAACCTGCAGAAAGAATTCAGAATTTCAGTGAATTTCTGTCTTGTCTGGCTGCTCATTACGATTGGCTATAGAAAAAATGCCAGTTGTGCATAAACTCCATCTGCTCTTATGGAGTAATATGTATGTGGTTGGGAAGAATATTTAAAGGGATGTTTGAGCAGTGTTATTGGAAAAACAGAGAAACTGAATATGGGATCAGGATTTCATTTGATGCACAGAGGCGGCTGCAATAATCAGCAGTTCAACTTTTTGCAGAAATATGGTCAGAAAAAATTGATCCTTTAAGTGTAATGTACGCCTTGAAAGAGATTTTGTAAGCTATTTAAATTATGCCTCTATTTTACAATGCTATGTAATCTGATTATACAAACTGCACCTCTAATTTTTGCCTAGGCAGATGTTGCACTGAAACGCTTCTCTCGGTATTCAGTAGAGCAAGATACAGACTTTACTGAATAGTGGAACAAAAGGCAGAAAGTTAAGGTGCCATTTCATAACGTGAGTGACATAACTCAGATTAATTGTTCTTCTGGTCTGTGATACATAGACACAGTACTTCTGTAACAAGATTTAGTTGAGAAACACCCGAAGTATGAGCAAAGACAGTGAAGTGTAATTTTAATTGTAGGAAAGATAAAGGGTTTGTGGGAGAATAACGTGAGGCGTACGTCTCTCTTCATTTGTACTCCTTACTTCCCCATTACTTAAGCCCTCTTTAGTAGAGGTGGCTGGAATAAGATGTGAACTTAAATTCTCGGTCTGCTAGGACACAGCAGCCAGCAGGCTGTGTTATCGTAACAGGCAGTAACAGTCGCCCCAGAAACCTCTACATTTCTTTGGGTCTGAAGCAATTTTACAGAACTGCAGAACAACTCTGGTGAAATCATGTTTGAGCCAGGAGATCCAAATGGATCGGAGGAATAGCAAAGAGAAGACGGGGGAGGAGAGGAAGCACTGAGCTCTACTTTCCACAAAATAAGGCCTCTGGAAATAAGATGGTGCCAAAATCTCTGCATTTGTTGTTATGTGCTTAAAAGGTCCTTTATAGTTCAGGCAAGAAAGATCCTTGCCCTGACAGGCTTAAATGCTAATTGAAACCTTTGTGTGTCCGCACAACACAGCAAACTGGAGAGCTGCAGTGACAGTGGAAATACTATGACATCGGTCAGGTCAAAATACACATTTCAAGAGTATCAGCCATGAGAAAAGGGTGGATATTACTGTGGGACAAGGGGACATGCGGCATAGGGAAGCTGGCCGGAGCTGCACAGCTCAGGGAGAGTGGCACCACGGGAGAAGCCTGGATAATTAGGCAGGAAAGAAATTATGCAGGAAGCTTGGAAAGTCAGGAGTTGTGAGATAGATAGATGAAAAGAGACATAGCAGAACAACAAACTGAGAAGATTTGATTGTTTGAATTACATGTTTGAAGCTGGAGTAGCAGGTGAAAGGTATAAGGAAGATGTAGCCATCTGAGAGGCTTTATAGGGATCATCTGGAGCCCAGAGGCAGAAGGAAGGTGAGAAGTTGAACTGTGAAGAAGTGGTAAAATAAAGTTAAAGGAAAGCTAAGGATGAGGGATATCAGCTCTGGAGGTAAGCATGGCGGTGGAAGATTAGGGTAAGGGGAAAAAGGGTGGGTGAGTGGAAGACTAGGGTAATRAGAAAAAGGGAACTTGAAGATGTGAGATGTGTATTGTGGGGAYAGAAGAAGGAACAGGAGCGTTAGAAAAGGGAGGAAAAATGTCCCTTTTAGGTGGGAGAGCAGGGAACACTAGATCTAGTAGATTATCTATGCAATATAATAAGCAAAGTAGTAGCAGAGGATAGAGGGCTACCATTGCTTTTAATGGTATATCCTAATCTATAGGCAGTACGCAATCTCAGAGAGTTTATTTATGGAGTTGCTAGTAATGGAAGCACAGGTAAAAACATTTGGCCAGAAAGTTATAGGCCCTTTATACTCAGCACAACAGAGGCAAAACAGGGAGAAAGTTTCAGTGACGCATATCAATGTATGGTCCAACACCAAAAAAAAGTAACTTTTAAAGAAAAAGTGGGTTAACTTTTCGGGGAGGAGCAGTTCCCCGGCCCTCTGGACATTGTGAGCTTTGTGCTGTTTTCAATGAATGAATGCATTCTTAAAATGTCTGTAGTTACAAACTTTCTTTTCCACAGCACATGCCGTCATGCCTCTGGCACTCTGTTTATGGCGTGCTTACTGCGGCTGCTCTCTCCCATTTACGATGAGTGTCCTTCGCCACCACCCTCTGAATTCCTCTTGGATTAATTCTGTTATTTGCTCCAATTCTTTATATTTCTCTACTTCCATGCTACATTTCTGCTGCTCTCGAGGCTGGGATGCACTTAAAGCTGTATGCTAAATCTTTTCCTTCTGTCTATAGCTCCTGACTCCTGTACACACTGATGAACGTCTGCCTCCTTGTTTCGGAGACCGTTTTCTTCTGCAGGTGATCTGGCACCCACAGCGTTAGTTTGCTGCTTGCTTTCTGTCTGCTGTTTGCAATTCACTCTCCTTTTCCTTAGATGCGCCATAGCTTCTGATGAATAGTTGTGTTTCTCTGGCAACAAGAAAAAAAGGCCTACTTCCCATCTGCTGAGACTGAGGCTTTCTCTGAGAAGTGGTAAAGTCATCTCAGTGGTTTTTAAATTTTGGAAGAGCTGACCAGYTTGGGGGTGGTGGCAAGGGGGGAAGGAGAAGAAACCTCCCTCTGTTCGGATCCTGGGGAATGTCCTCTCAATGGTATTTTTTCATTTACCTTTGAGAAATCAAACTGCCAAGCAACAGCGCCTTTTTTCCCCCAGTGTTTTTAAAGGATAGAGACCAGGAGTGAGAAGCACCTRAGTTACAGCCCTTTTCATCCCCCGCCCCCCCTTCAGCAAAGGCCTTATTTTAACCATTTGCCGCTTCCGTGTTCTAGTGGACTGAAGGGAAATATGCAGATAGCCTAGCACCACATCCAAATTATTTAAAAGAGATTACCTAGTAGGACATTGTGCAGTATCCATCCTCTTCCACTGAGTGTACACTGACAGCCTGGGCAGTTCCATTGATTTTAATGTAACAAAACCATTGCTAAAATGAAGCCAGTAATATAGTGACATACAAAAATTTCAATTCACTTCTTTCGTAATAAGTTTGAGTGCCCCAGCTCATATCTGCGTGTATGTGCACTTTTAAGGAAGTGTTTTGTTCTTTTGATTTTATGTCTTTTTAAAAAACTAGTCATCTCATGAAGAAATACGAAATGCTGAGGTTGAGACTCAGTTTATTTGCAGTTAATGGTATTGTGAAGTTTTCTGGTGTTTTAAGTTCTATGTTTTCTATTGTTGTTTATTCTGGGGTCTTTTATTTCAGCATGTTTAAGTATCTGATGTAACAGAAACAATAATACAGATGAAATGTCTGTCAATTTTATTGTACAGGTCAGCCACCATTTATATGAGAGACAATTTTAAAACCTTTCAAATACTGTCTTTGAAATTAAAAAGATTTTTTTTTTATTTTTTTTATTTTTTTTTTTAAGAAAAGCCCCTTTCAAAGGGATATTGTAATTTTAATCATTGTTCTGGAAAATTAGGGATGAAAACCTGGCATCAGTGACTCAAAATATCCATTGATGTCAGATGGGCTTGAATCTTCCCTCTAGTTTAAAAAACAGTGTTACCTGGTTGTATGAATTGACTGCAGTGTAAATCCACTGTTGACTTTATGCTCAAATATTCTTACTTCTCAATTACAAGAACCTGAACGAATGTAATTGTTTGCTTTACATCCCATGACAGCAGAATAACTGAGGCTGTTCACTTTCATACAGGAAAAAGCAGAGCCCACCAATAGTCAGGAAACGATTTTGAGAAAATCGAGCAATATCGGTATGGATCCAGGTAAGCGTTTTCACAGGTTGCATTCAGTAGGACTGCTCATTCTACTCTTCCTTGCTGGCAAGAACATCATCTCAGAGCAAAGGGACCTCCTTGTTCTGCGGCCCTGGGCTTGTTCACAGAACAGAACGGCATGATGTGAGGTTTAAGGATTAGGTCAGTATTTCACACCCATTTATAAGCAGAGATATTGGAGCTTTGCTCATGGCAGATTTAAGCAAATTGCAAAAGCTTTCCTGTGGTGTAAATGGCCAAAAAGGGAGCGCAAGTACTTCTGTGAATGAACRCAGAAGATCTTGCTTGAAATTGCTAAAAATGCATGCCACATATTGCTTGCTTCAAGGGTTCGTAAGGTGCTAACCCAGCTGAGAACTCGCATGGTTAAGCTGAACACCGTGCTGTTAGCCAGTAGCTGCACAACACAAGAGATCCCATTTCTGACCTCTCAATTTCAGCTTCATGCAAAGGTAGAACAAACAGACAATAAACCTTCAGATGGGGAGGTCTGTCTTGAAATTTATTTTCTAATTTGCTGTTAAAACCTAAAGCATCCAGCACATTTTGCTGCTTATGTAGCCTTCTATGAATGAAGATACCAATGCCCAGAAGCTCTTTCTCAAGTTTCAAAATGAAATAGCCTAAAAACAAAGCCTTTATTGTGTTTGGCCGAAGCTAAATAAACTTGAAATTCAGATATTTTTTTGAAAAGAATGGTCTGCTAACTGGTGTTGAGGTTTAAATATTCGAGTTTGTTTATTTCTCCCACTTCCTTAAATGATGTTTCAGAGACATTCCCCTGTTATTACAGTCTATTAAATCAGACTTATCAAAAAGGAAACATTTATTGATATCTTGAGAGACGTGTGTGTCTAATTAAGGTTGTGTTGCTGTGCATATTTTATATTAAAGTAAACATTTCCTGCAATTTGACTTTAATCAGGCCTGAAGGGCCTTAATAAGTGCTTGGCTCTGTAACTTTTTTTTTTCCCTTTCCCTGGACTAAGGGAGGATGTACTGTATCAGTTTGCAAAGTCACATCATTTGCCATCACTTGAGGAAGTTCTGCCACACACTGTAGTATTTATTAAATACGTTTGTCCCTGGAAATGTTGACAGCTGGTACTAAATGCACATTCTTAATGGAGCCTCCATGTGCTGGTAAACCCACAGCAAGTCCAGGGTATTTGTAGCTTGCTGTTTTGAAGTGTGATTAGACAGCTACTTTGCTTATTTCTTGGCTATTTCACCCAATTTTACTTGGAACTATGATTACTAGAAGAAAAGAAAAAAGATTTCTAGGTTTCTGAATTCCTGGTTTAAAGTTTCCAATTTACAAGCTTGCTTTTTTTGTTTTTATTATTGTGCAAGATCCCTCTTTGTGTAGTTGTCCTTTGCTGTTTTCTTTACTACCTTTCTTGTTTCATGTACAGCTACCATTGATATAAAGAAATGCAGTTTCAAGTATGTAGCCTTTAAAACACCTGTCCTGTGCTTGGGTTCTACTCTTCTTGTGCCGTCCCTCATCTCTGTGGCTAACTTCATCCTTCATAAATAGTTTTTTCCATGCTATAATTTAAATGATATGGTGTGTAACCTGATCTTAAAAGATAATTTAAAAGATTAAAAGAAAGAGACTAGCTACTACTATTTCCTCTGTGAAACATTGTCAGGTTTTGAGTGAAATGTTGTATATGCCTATGTGGAAATGTGTCTAGGTTTTTAGAAGAGTCATTCATGATGCAAGAATAAGTTTAACTAACTATAACATTTCTGTAAAACAGCTGTCTAATAGATAGTTATCTTAATTCTGCTGACAGAGGGATACAGTAATGCAGAACTCTTTTGCATGGTATATTTAAATATATTTACTGATACACACTACTATATATTAATATAGGTACACATTCATACTTACAGAAATACATATATGTTTGTGTGGGACGAAAATTTCCTTCTCTTTTATCAGGCTTTTCTAAATTTTGACAATCTTTTTGTTGCTACTCTAATTAGTACACTGTGTAATAACTTTAAATTAAAGCTATGACCTTACTGTAATAGATAGTTTACACATAACAGAAAGAGGATTTTTACCAGTGATACCATAATCCAAACAGACATAGCAGATAAGAAGAGAAAGAAGGGAAAAATAGTTATTGCCCACTAATGGGGGCACTTAACGATAGAACGATCCCATGCTCTGCTCAAACTCACACGGGGATTACRTCTGCATTGAGACATTAAGCAGTGCCAGGGAGTGCATCCAGGTGTCGGTGCTGTTCAAGAGTCAGAACACCCCGGGGGACAGTTTTCCCCCAGGGCCACCCAGCACCTTCCCAAAGGCTTCCTGGGCACAGTTCGACAGGTGACCACTACGCTGTGTTGGAGGAAATCTTAACAGTGTGAACCCGGCCAGCCCAGAGTGCCTGACCTTACAGTCACGGTTGGGTCTTGGTCCTGTTTGTTTAACTTTTTAGAAGAGATGCAGCCAGAAAATCTGTATCAAAAGCTGACATTAAATCCAGATTCCTTTTGTCTCATTCCAGTGCCTTTCTAGATCATTACCCTCATTTATATGACATTATTCTTAAAAGTCACCCTGGTAAAATGACTAAGGCAGTGTTTAAAAAACAAAACAAACCCTTTTATTTTCCTCAGACAAATATCACAAAATATTAATCAATTTATTTCCAGCTTTGACGATGTGGGGTTTTTTTTGGTGGKTTTTTTTTTTTTTTGGTGAAAACCAAGATGACAAATTAAAGAAAGCAAAAGATAACTGATTCAGAAATAAACTTTTAGAACGGTCCAAAATTAGATCATGTAATTAGTACTCCACTTCTGAGCATTGGCATTTGGTGGAATTACACTTGTGCGAATAAATTCAGTTCACACAGTTTAGGAACACTAAGTGATCTTTAGGAAGGAACGATGCTTGAAGTTTCTGTAAGCTTCCTTCATTGATTTAGTTATTGATATTCAACAGTTCTCAAAAAAAAAAAAATCTCACGCTTCGCTGAAGAAAATCTTGGACAAACAAATTAGCAATGGTTATTGCTTAAAAAATYGTAGAAATGGAATGGTGCCAATGATTATGTTCTGATAGAGGGCATACGTATTCTTGAAATAACAGTACAGGCTCCATACTAGTTTATTCTGTGTTCTTCTTCAAATAAGTCTGCAAGTTTTGTCTGTATCTTCTTTTGCCTTTCAAATAATCACTTTGTATTTATAAAGTGTGCAGATTCTGCTGGCAAAAGGAACAGGTAAGAAAACAGCTACCAAACAGAAGTCTGTTCTTCTGCCCTTTCCCCTTTATGTGGAGAAATTCAAATGGGAGAAAGCAGGGTAAGAAAAATACTGTGCTTGGAGAGGAAAACTCTCCCAAATCCACTTTTCTTCTTCCTAAGTGGGCACTGTTGATATTGGAAGCAGCTTGCCTGGGAGAACAACCGCTAACCTCCTGATGATTTGTGAAGAAATCTGGAGTTGATTTGTGTAAGAGGGAGGAATGATGTTCTGTTTTGCTCCACCAGCACCTTGCAGCCTTGCTGCTACAACACTCAACCCTTAGAGGAGTTCTGTACCTAAGGTAATACATCTTCGTGTCTAGAGGCGGGCTCAGGTTTCTTCATCAGTTAGTTCATGGAGGTTAGGTGTCTGAAGGATATTTCTGGAAACCAGATCTGCAGGCAGTCCTAATAGAACTATGCTCATGAATCTGACCTATGAATCTGAACATTGCTTACGTATGAGAAGATAAAAAAAAAAAAACCATGCATCACCCATAATAACTTGAGAAAATTTGTAGACCTGCTATGTTGATATTCTCAAAGATGATGACCAAACTCAACCCTTTTTTTTTTTTTTTTTTTTTTTTTTTTTTTTTTTT